>OZ005660.1:257025925-258225925 GCA_963930645.1 Salticus scenicus
AAGCAAATCATTGGAAGCATAAACTAATTTAAAAATATTACTCCTGTTGCATATTTAGCATTTGTAATATCTTCCAAAATTACACTTTGAAAACATTTTTTCTTTACAGTATAATCTTCAAGTTTGAAATTATTGATATATTTTTAAACTGTTTTCATTAAAAACGTTATATCGTGTGTTAATTATAGTTTTTAACGATTCAAATTTTGGTTTTAAATATTTCAAAAATATTTATCCACGTGTATCCAAGTGAAAGAAGGAGTGATAAATAATCAATACAAAAAACCCTTAACGGGTTAAAAGTTTGTGACGCAGCACTGTACTTTATGGCTATAAGAATTAGAAATACGGGTCTTAAAAATAATGATACGAAATTTTCAGTGACGCTTTGATATTAATTAAATTATACATAGATTTTCTTATTTGAATTTGCTTTTTCCTTTTATTTATATTTACAGTGTAAACGTTATTTTCAACATAAAATAATATATACCATTTACTCATTGATACCTTTCCATTCACATGTCTTATACTATGAAAGCATGTGTTTTAAAAGAAATTCTCTGCAATTATTTTGTTTTGCATATTAAAGTATATGTGCACATTGAAATATTGCTTTTAATTTTCAAATACGCTGTCAAATATATGACTTTCATTAAGCTTATATTATGTACTGAAATATATTTATTTCGAAGAATTATTCTATCTTTTGTGTCACGCCATCCAAAACTGAAAAAAATTTCACAGTTTTTTTCTTTGCATCACGATATCTATTTGCATGCATTTTCAATTTATTTGGATGAAATGACACAAAGTAAACATTTCCATATATTTTACTTACAGTTTTGGATGGCGTGACGCAAAAGATAGAATAATTCTTCGAAATAAATATATTTCAGTACGTAATATAAGCTTAATGAAAGTGATATATTTGACAGCGTATTTGAAAATTAAAAGCAATATTTCAATGTGCACATATACTTTAATATGCAAAACAAAATAATTGCAGAGAAATTTAAAAACAAATCACTTAATGTAACACCACTGCGTTACTGGAATTTCATATAATTTCTTTTAAAACACATGCTTTCATAGTATAAGAGATGTGAATGGAAAGGTATCAATGAGTAAATGCTATATATTATTTTATGTTGAAAATAACGTTTACACTGTAAATATAAATAAAAGGAAAAAGCAAATTCAAATAAGAAAATCTATGTATAATTTAATTAATATCAAAGCGTCACTGAAAATTTAATATCATTATTTTTAAGACCTGTATTTCTAATTCTTATAGCCATAAAGTACAATGCTGCGTCACAAACTTTTAACCCGTTAAGGGTTTTTTGTATTGATATCATTACTTTTTAGGGGTTAATGATCAAAACGTAAAATTAAACGGAGCATGGTAATGAGTTATAACACTGTATTAAAAGTGTTGTTTTATAGGTCATACTCGAACAAAATAACAAACTAAATAAAATTTCAAAATTTTATAAAAAGTGATAAAAAAGATGGAAACATGCAACATTACAAAGGCATAATATAGTACATTTTAAAAATGACAAAAATTTCTTATTTATATTTATTTATTATTATAATTTTTTAGGTATAGATTTGATTTAAAGAGAAAAATAAATAATAATAGAAAAATCTTTAAAAAATGAAAATTTTATACTGGTAAATATTTAAGTAGTATAGTTTGTTATGAATTTTATTAAAAAAAAATCTTAATCTATTCAAAATTTTATTATAGCTTAACATTTTGTAATTTATATATTATATATACTAGAAACTTAATGAGCAAATTAATTATTTTCAAATTCTGTTTTAAGAATTTTTTCAATCCGTAGTTTAAGTGATTTATCACCTAATTTTGAAAAATTTACAAATATTTGCATATGATTATCATATTATTTGTCATTTTTATGAAAATAAAGGAAAAATTTTTTGTTGTTGGAATCACCTTTTAAAATAGAACCAATTTTGAAAGTTAACAACGTATCAGCATGAAAACAATGTAAATACAAAGAATATTTTTGATAAACAAATGTCATATAAAATACAAGTACCTAAATAAATAACTCATTTAATATATATATTAAAAAAAGAAAAATATTTTTATTTTTGTGTTTATTTTTGACGCTTCCCGATAGATGGAGCCAAAACGATTATTTGATATTCAGTATTTCAGATGGAAGAGAAGAAATTCGTCCGCGAAACTGCCGCATTACGGTATTTTTGGAGTAAAAAATAGTTTGATTTTTAAACTGAGTTATAAAAAAAACAAGAGTTTTCCTAGGGAAAAGGGAGATGTCAGGCACATCAGATAAAAGCGATTAATATCATATATAAATTAAACTAAATTCGCTCGAGCGATATAGAAGAAAAAAATTTTACACATATAGTCCGTCCATTTATAACTTAAATGAGACAATTCATATCTCGAAATATATTGCACGCAGAAATGTAGCGATTTCAGGGTAGGATAAGACAGAAGGTGAAAGTCTATTTTGAAAATATCAGAACATAACTTCCCATATTTCCTGAGATATTAAGTGTCTGCTTTCAGCGGTTTCTTTGATCTTAAAATTCCTGTATATATAAGTGTCGCAGTTTTCGTTCGTTTTTCCGTTTCCGCTGAGTGTCGTGGTGTTTGTTTGTTTTTGCGCATGCGTCGCTAGAAAAACTGCCGTTTTTCTTTATCCACGTGAAAGAAGGAGTGATAAATAATAAACAAATAGCAACGCGGATATTGACTTGGGCTCTGCAAGTGAACTATTGTGAAGGATAGTGGGTGCATGAAAAATACAAATAAGGGCTGCCGGGCTCTAAAAATGAGTTAGTACGGGCCGCAAAAATGTGTTAATAAAGAAGCCGTCCGGCGCTGCCCTAGAGTTAACACTATAGAAAAAAAAAAAAAAAAAGAAAAGAAAAGAGCACATAAATTATTTTTAATTTATTCTTTCATTTGAATACCTTAATGATTTGTAACTGGACGCCATCATCTGTAGTAAACCCATGAAAACAATTACATGACAATTCTCTCACTAAGAAACTTAGATGGATTAGCAGGATCACGAATATTACCAGCTAGATGACCATACGCTATTAATTTCTATAAATAAAAAAAAAAAAATATATATATATTTTTTTTTACAAAAAAACAAAAATAAATAAATAAATATAAATTAGTTAAAGAAAATTTTTAAAACGCCATAGCTATTCAAAATTAACTAGCTTAAATTTACCTGGATACAGTCAATTGCAGTAATTACAATTCTGGGTGATTCAACAGAAAAATACTTCTCAGCTTCTAAATTACCAGCTTCTGATTTTGGCAAAGGTAAACAAGATTTATCTGCTTCTTCACTAAAAGTAAATATATAAAAATAAATAACAATCAATATACTAATCAATAAAGTATTAAACAAAAATTTGTAGCACAGTTAGTTAAGACTTCCACTTGCTTTTTCAATAAAAAGTAAATAACAATATCCTAATTTTAAAAATCTCAATATCTCTTTTCTTAAATTTTTAAATAAAATTATATCAATCAATATGTAGTCAAGACTAGGTGACATTGACAGTGAGTGACACAAGTCATCACTATTTTTGCTTTTCCATAAACCCAAATTAATTTGAGGCTTTGAGGAGATATAAAATTATCTATTCCATTTAATATGCTACTTTCAAAAAATATTTTTGAAAATATTAGCAATATATTCTGGGTTGAGGGAATTAAGGCCGACTGACTGCACTTAGGTCCTAGACTTTAGGGAAACTGCTCTCTGTGGGGATCTTTCTGAGGGGTCCTATCCCATATTTATGCAAGTTTAGGAGAAAACCATGAAAAACTCCGAACGACTAGGCCGACAAGCACGACCTGGGTTGAAACCCCACCTCACGTCTACTAGCTTTGAGCACAGAACCCCTCGGCCGCTGGTGGGCAGAGGTATATACTAGAATAGATGAAATAATTTTTCCAAAATAGTCCTGATGTAAAAATACATTTATTGAAAACCAAATATGTTGTCTGAATGGAAATTTTCAAAAAAAGTAATAAGAGCCAAATGTTAAGACTACAGTTGTTGCAATTTACAATTTCTAGATGAAAATGAAATGCATGGTGAATACCCTCTTATGCTCTATAGTGGAATATGCTTCGAGCTTACGTGTATATAAAGAAGACTGTTAAAGAACTTTTTCTCAAAGGAATTTGATAAAAACAGACATAAGAAATTGTTTAACAACAGAGAGTGTTAGCCAATTACTTATGATAAATGTAGAAGGACCTCCAGGAAAATAATTTAAATTTACAAAAAACTTTCAAAAATTGGTGTTCTTCAAAGCCAAGGAGAATTGTACTATAAGAATATTTAACTCTAATATTGGTAATGCAGCTAACTAGATTTAATCCACAATATTTATTTAGAGGTGAAGTCATGTACTTTAGTTAAAATGATTTTGAAGAAATTTAAAGTAATAATATTTTTTTCCCCTCCATGCAGAACAATCATATCCCTGTACTACACAACCCGTTTGGATTAGAGGAAAACTGTGTGCATAAAATTTGTGTTTGTCAAAATAAAAGTAGTAAATCCTAACTTTATATTCAACGCTTTTTTTTTTTTTTTTTTTTGGTGCCTTAACACTTCCTCCCTCCGCCTCCCCACCTTTCCCAAAAGAAAAAACTAATGTACTTTCGAAAAAGGTAAAATACTGATTGGTCATTTTAGCTAGAATGCTAAAGAAAATTTTTTGCCAGGTTACACCCTGTCCATAATTAAAAGTTATTTTCATCTCTCATGCAAAAAAGTTTCAGATATCATATCCTTGTGAACACTTTTGAAAAACACAAAACTATAATGTTTTCACTGAGTGCCTATACTATAATAAATGTTTGTGTTGTTAGAAAAAAAATAAAAAAATAAATAAAATTTGTTGTTGTAAACTAAAATTTTAAAACTTTCTTTGAGATTCTTTTTTTTTTCCAAGCTTTAAAAAATATGAGTATCATTTCAAAATAAATCAATGAACAACATAAAACATAAAGGAAATTTAATTTTTAAAACATCTTTGAAAACTCAGTAATAATTTTTAGTTTTGGTTATTTGCTTGAATTTCTTATTGCAGTCACTAAAACCACAAAATGTATCATAAAACATGGTATTTTAAATGGTATACTTGCATTTATAGATTACATTCACTTAAAGAAAATTATCACAAAAAATTACATGAATGAGAGATATTGAATAATTTTACTTCTTTATAGGTTCTAGAATCTAATAAAGTATGTTTCAAATGAATATTGACATTTATGCTGTGGATGGAGAAAGCTTAAAAATTACAACGCTTTGATTTTGCAGAACGTTCAATCATCGATCGTTAGTGGGAGGGGGGAGGGGGAGAGTAAAACAAATGTAAGTGAGATATTGAACAATTCTACTTCTTTATAAGTTCTGAAATCTAATTAAGTAAGTTTTAAAAAATAATATTGATATTTATGTTACTGATGGGGAAAAAAATGAAAATCGCAAGGATTTCCTGATCTGTTTGAGAGCCGAGGGGGGAGGGGTTACAAAAAAATTATGAGTGAGAAATATTCAACAGTTCTACCTCTTTATAGGTTCTAGAATTTAATAAAGCGTATTTAAAATGAATATTGACATTTATGTTGTGAATTGAGAAAGATAGAAAATCACTATCTTTCCTGCCAAAATCAGGAGATTTAAAATTTCTGCATAATTCTGATTTGGAAATAATCTGCAGACAAAAAAAAAAATCTGCGACATACGTCGCGTCGCGCGTCTCGCATTTTCTGCCATGGGGCATGAATGTTTTTGTGCATACAGTAGACTCCCGATTATCAGCGGTCCTCAAGGGCCTGAATTTAAAAGGGAATTTAAAAATACAGAACAAACTTATTACAAAAAAGATCGAAGAGAGTAATGACCTTCAAGGCTTTTGGAAATACACTGGTTCTCATAATTATAAGGACACCTGTTTTTCTATATTAACTAAACGGGTCATTCCATGTCAAATCAACCACTCACTCAACCTGACCCCCTCAGATTTCTATGAAACTTGCAGGAATCATTCTCCTTGATGATATAAATGTGAATATATTTTTTTAAAAATTTTATCATCTTGTTCAATTTTTTTAAATAGTTTTTTTAAATTTCAAAAAATCAGCATTTTTTAGCTTGTATAAGCATTTTTAATCTCAAATTTCTCAAGTTCTATGAGGGATAGCAAAGTTTATGACCCCCTCATTTTAAAGAGTATTTCACAAGGTTTAATTTGACATACAACATCATTATGTTGAGTAAAAATTTAAAAAAAAAAAAAAAATTGAAATTTTAAAATTTAAAGATAGTGTTTTTTAAAAAATCTGAAAAAAAGATATGTTTTTGATTATACTAAAAGCTATATAACCTGAAACCTTTAGAGTGGGATCTCAATGAGATCAGGAGTTATGACAAAAGACTTAACTACTCTACATGGTAAATTGTATTACAATTATCATATAATATACTTACTTCATAAAATACCTGTTTATTAAAATTCACACATTCAGTATTGCGTGCTAATATACATTTAAACATGGGGGGGGGGGGGGGAATTAATATTCAATATAATTATGCTTAATAAAAAATAAACAACAATTTTTTTTTTTTTTTAAATTACTGTGAGTTTTATAGCTTGAATGTTTTAGGGTAGATTCTTACTGCGATTAGAAATTATACATTGTTCAGTTAAAATTACTGGAAGCTTTAATATAGCTTTACGACATCAAGTACATGTTTATACAAATTAGGACTATGTCTCAAAATGTTTTCAGTTATTATAAATGAAAACATATATAAATATATATATTTTTTTTTTATTATTACAAATCGCAAACTTTTTTTTATAATAATCATGGCCAGCTTTATTGAATGGGTTATAGCAATATATAGAAAAATGTTTTGATGTGCTAAGTTTACTCATCTTTACACAAAGTCTTAATGATAAAAATATTAAAAATCATACAAATTTAAAGTCAGGTTGTAAGAAGAAATAAAATTTCTTACATAATAAAAACTAAATAAAATTGATTAAATTTTTTATCTGAAGAGGGTCCTCATTGTTTAAAATAAATATGCCAAAAATGATTAAAAAAATTAAAATGCTTATTTTACTTCTACTTAAAAGAGTATGGCAGGGTTCCCATGGGTCAGGGAGAATCTGGAAAAGTCAGGGAATTTGAAATTATTGAAAAAAGTCTGTGGAAACACAAATATTGTCTAAAAAGCTGGGAAAATGATTATATAAACCTGGAAAATGCTTTTTGAGCATTCAGTTTATGTTGCAAGTCACATGACTATGTTGTCTTTTATGTCGCGAGCTGTTTTATGTTTTATGCTGTGAACTTAACTTTTATGTTGCAAACCAAATTTCATGACTTGTATTTTCTAAAAATAGACCTGGAAAACCTGGAAAAGTCAGGGAATCTTATTTTTGAAATTGAGTTGGAACCCTGGTATGAACCCAAAATCACAACTAACTTTTTCTGCATTGAGATCTCAGAAGAGACATAAAAAATTAAACTACAGTGGAGATGCAGATGAGTCACATCCCAGCAACAACATAAATAAAACAATCTTTAAATAAAGACAATTTTGAACCAGAACATCTCTAATTAGCAAATGAATTGATTATTATTTACTTACTATGACTTATGCTGTCATTAATTTGTAAGTGTAGTAATTTATTATCTGAATGGCTTCTGATATAAATTTATAAACTTATATTGTAATCATTTTGTAATCTGCCTTTAAAAAACTGTGTAAGTTTTAAACCATCACCAATGATTATAATCTTAAAAATTTGAAACTTGTAGAATTACACACACACACACATTTAAAAAAGAAATCAAGTAATCAAATTTTTAATGATCTTAGAAATTTTCATGAAGAAAACTGTTTTTACTAGTCATAAATATGAACATTCAAAATAATGTTTTTTATCAAGTAAGCATATTATATGGTACAATTGAACCTCAAAAATCTGGACATCCAAAATCTAAAAATCTCTAAATCCCAGACGATTTTTCAATTTTAATTTTAAAATAAGACTTAGCTCTATCTCATTTCCATATTTCTTGTGCAATGCAGTTTAACCCATTCATGGTCACGCCATTTTTAATTTTTTCGTTTCGAAGCCATTTTAGTGGGATGTGTTTTATATATTTTTAAGTCATTAAGTACTAATAACATTACAAATTTATCAGGAATATTGAGAAACTGATTGTTTTCTATTTCGCAAATTCGTAGCAATTAATAAATGATTTAGAAGTAAAAAACTCTGACCGTGTATACACGTTCATGACCATGAAAGGGTTAAAATTCGTTTAATTGAACACTGAATACATAAATTTGAACATAATCTGACATTTTTAAATTGTTTGATTGTGAATTAAAGATTTTATCTTTTTACAAAAAAAGATAGGTTATAAAGCGGGGGGGGGGGGGGGGGGTTAAAGAAAAAAAAAATTGTTTCCTTAGTTTATTTAGCAGACATTATTAGTTGTTTATTACATTTTAGTGTAATATCTGTTTTAATTTAACATAAGTGTTTTATTATATTTCTATTTTACATTTTAATTAACCAATTTGATTTGTTGTTTATTTTCATTAACATAAAATTGCAGTTTGTATGTTATTATAATATCACAAAAAATTAGTTTTCAATAAATCTCTAAAATCTGGAATTGCCATAGTCCTGCCAAATCCGGATTTTCGAGATTTAACTGTAATTATAATACAATTTAACATGTAAAGTAACTAAGTTTTTTGTAATAACTTTTGATCCCATAGAGATCCCACTCTAAAAGTTTCAGGTTACATAGCTTTTGGTAAAACCAAAAACATATTTATCAATTAAAAAAAAAAAAAAAAAAAAAACACTATCTTCAAAATTTTTAAAATTTAAAATTTAATTATTCTAGAGATTTATAACTAACATAATGATGTTGCATATCAAATTAAACCTTGGAAAATACTCTTTAAAATGAGGGGTCATAAATTTCTCTATCCCTTATAGAACTTGAGAAAGTTGAGAAATTTGAGATTGAAAATGCTTACACAAGCTAAAAAATGCTGATTTTTCAAAATTTAAAAAAAAATCGAAAGAGAGAAAAAATTTCTAAAAATATATTCTCATTTATATCATCAAGGAGAATGATTCCTGCAAGTTTCATAGAAATCTGAGGTGGTTAGGTTGAAAATTGAAATTTTTTGGTTGATTATGCATGGAATGACCCACACACTGAACACTGTTATTTAAACAAATATATTTTTTATTAATTTGAATTTCATTAATAGACTATATATAAAAAGTTTTATCGTTTTTCTATATTAAAAAACTTTAAATATGGTCAAAAAGACGATTTTCAGGTGCTCACAATTATAAGGACACTCGAATCTTAGTAATTTTTTTCAGTTCTTCTTTAAATTAATATTTTATGGGGTCTCTTTTTAGGGTGAAACAGTCAGACATTCTCTCTGGTATATATATATATATATATATATTAATATTGAGTTTTAATACCATTTCATACAGCCTAGTGATATTCTGAATACATTTAAACTATTTCAGGGTTGCCAACTTTTCAAAAACAGTTTGAGGAGTATTCAGAGAAATTTTGAGGAGCATTTCGGCTACTTTGAAGAGCAATTTTAAAAAATTAAAAAAAGAAATTAAAAAAAAAAAAAAGAGAAAGAAAGAAAGAAACTACTAACAAAAATAAATTAACAATAATCATATGAAATTAAGTAAAAAAAAAAAAAGGTAAAATTGTAGGTATGCATCGAATTTTTAGTTACTATTCGGTATACTGAATATTCCTTATTCAGTAATAATCAAACATTTAGTGCATGCCTACTCAAAAGAAACTTGTTTAATTACAAGAACAAGACAATTGATGTGAAAATAATTTCAATGCTATACTTCAAACAGATACAAAAATTGGATTTTTTTAAACAAAATCTTAAATTTTTGGAGTAACAAAAGTAAAAATAATGAGCAATTTTAGTTGTTTAAATATTAGAAAATGTAATAAAACTGAATCTACAATAAAATAATCATTGTTATTAAGGGTGGAAAAGGATTGAAACTGTACAACATTAAATTCAATTTCAGTGCAAACATACAGCCAACAACTTTTCTGAAACTTTTTTTTTCCCCCTTAAGATTATTGCTAAATATACCTAAAAAATCGAGAGTTTCTCGTAGAGGCGGGGGGAGGGGGGTAGAATTACGTTTTTACCATTAATTAAATAAATATGCTATTCTTTCCGTATTTGACAGAATTCACAATATTTTTACGACTGATTGCCGAAATTCGTAATTATTTCACTGCAAATTTACAAAATCTACATTTAATAGCAAATAATTGCTAATATATACTATAATTTTGCTCTAATTGATAAAATTCACTCTTCTTTAAAGGTAAATCTTAAAATATGAGATTATTATTCGGCCGATTGCCAAAACACGATATTATTTAGCTACTAATCTACGTAAAATGCATTCTTCTGAAATCTGAATCTTAAATACTCAACTATTTTGCCACTAATCAGTGAAATTTGCATTTTTTTTTTCCCCCCTCAAAGTGGAATCTCGGAAATCGGGAATAATATTTAAGTAGATTTCGCAAATACGGGATCACTTACCCACTAATAATCAAAAATGTACCTTTTATATGCTATCATTTGGCTGCTAGCCAATAAAGTTTTTTTTTTTTTTTTTTTTCCCCAGTTGATTTCAGTAAATCGCGATATTTTTGTAGCCGATGACGGAAATACGCAATCATTTCGCCACTAATTAACAAAATTTATGTTTAATCGTAATTAATCGCTGAAAAAGGCTTTATATTGATGCTAATCGATGAATTTCTTGCTTTTTTCAAACATGATTTGCATTATACGTATAATTTTGTGGCTTTTTATAGAAATACGGAATTATTTTACAGCTAATTTTTAAAATTTGCTAAAATAGATGTTATTTTTCGAAAAATGTGTAATTATTTAGTCATAAATCAGCTTTTTTTTTTTTTTTTTTTATTTGATTACTGAAATGTCATTTTTTGCGGCTAATTTATAAAATATGCAATTTTCTTGTGCTATTTTTGTGACGAATCCATTTTAAATCCGACTATTTTTGTGGAAGTCCCATTTTCAGATATGAAAATTTCTTAGAATCACCCACACACTAAAAAAACTAAGTTATCGCGTATTCAGCTATCCTAAGAAAAAGCACAGAAAATATTCTTTTTCTTTCTCCAACGGTACATACTTGGTAAGATAAAATTCAAAATTTTCCATGATTTTCTCAGAAACTTGTATATTGAAACACTTAAGAAAGTTTCCTATTATTATGGAGGACAATTCCTCCGTTAAAGCCAGACTTTATACTGTTTTCTCCAAAACTCGCGTGATAACCGGCCTAAGACACTTTAGAAAGTCTCCCACGGAAGATAGCGCTTCCTGGTCTTAGATTCCTCATGTTGTCAATCATACTTAAAGTTCAGTAGCTTTGAATCCATTATTTTTATCAATAAATAATTAAAATAAACAATTTTTTTTTCGTTAAAAAGTATTATTTTTTAGCGACTTATTAAGCATTAAGATAACTGAAACATTGATTGAGTTTAAATGAAAATCAAAATACCACATAATCATAGCCATGAAGATAATCATAGCATTTGGTTTCTTTCTTCCCGCCTTTCAGCTTGCAGTTTTAATTAAGCACACTCTCAGCTAATGTAAACAAATACTTGTTCCCGTTCTGAGTCAGCAATATTTCGATTACACAATGCCTAGAACTAGAATTTTTTTTTTTTCTCTTTACTATTTATTTATGAGTATTTACGATGAAGCATGTGGTTCTTCAACTAGATTGTAATAGTTTTTATTTTTTCCCAAGAGGCGTTGAAGCGCTTTCATAGATAAAAAATAAAATTCAAAGAATAATGTTTTATGCGACAACTGTTGGAAATGCCAAATCAAAAGTTGATAAGGATTATATCGCGATTTCTGTCTAGATGTGTGCAAGGAAAAAAAAAAGATAGTACTTTTTTTTTTTTTTTTTCAAGTGTCTGCCACTATTCAGTTTTATGTAGTTAATAAAAAATATTTAGTATAGGTGGCCAAGACTGAATTTGCGGAGCATAAAAAATAACTCGTGGAGTTGCAGAGTTTTTAAATTTTTTCGGAGAAATTCTGCAGAAATTGGAGCAGTTGGCAACCCTGCTATTTAAAATTGCTTTCCACTTGCATGCACTTTTCTAATATCATAAACTAAGGTTTTTTCAACTTTTAGGCCACGGGAAAGGCAATAATACAGAAGCTACTTTCTTCAAACTATTACATTTTTGCTCTACTTCTAGAGCAATAGGAAAGTCTTGTTGAAAAAAATATAATTACCCCCCAAAATCTAACAAAAGTCTGAGAATGCCACGTTTAAAATTTGCGGATATTCTCTTGATATTCATAATAATAAAAAAAATGACTAAATTCATTCTGCCTTCAGTAGGAACAGCTCCCCAGAGCAAAATAGATCCACCTTTAAAATGCCCGATTCATATCTGCCTTTAAAAAATCTGCTCTGTCTTTTGCTATCTTCAGATTGTGCCAGTAACTGTTAAAACCATTTGGTTAATCAAGAATAAAATGTTTTTCATCCAAAAATGTAACATTTTACCATTTAACATTGTCTTTATTCAACTTTAACACAGATGTTCTTTCCCCCATTAAATTCTTATTGATTATTACAGGTTTTTTATTAATTTTAACATATTAATTATTTTAAACACTCATAAATGTGGACCTCAACCTTTCGTTAAAAATTATGATCAAATTCAGCAGCAATCATTATGAGTAGAACAGTAAGAGGAATTATGAGTCTTCGATCTCTGTAAAACAACTTTGATTTTGCATTAGATCTCTCTCCTATCGAACCAGCAGTTCAACATTTGATCACATTTCCTTCAGCAATTTTAGATCTTCGAATTTCATTAGAAATTTGGCAGATTGAAATTATCCTTCCACTTAAACACATTTATCATACTTCACTACATGAACTTTTTTTTTTTTTTTTTAGGAATTATCAGTAATGTCCGTCCAAGAAAAATTGAAGGCTTATATATGAATTAATCTAGCCCAGTAGTTAACAAATTCGCATTTCAACTGTAATTTATCTGCTAGTAAGTTAAATAAAACTGAAAAATCTTGATTGTCCCTATAATTATGAACATCTAAAAACGTGGAGAAAAAAATATTTTGCATTATTTTTTTATTAATTTTGTTTCATATTAAAAAAATTATAGCAGTTTTGGTTTTTAGAATACTAGATATATTAAGTGCACTTAGTATAATCTTGTTCACAATTATTTTTACATTAGTTATTTCAAAGCATAAAGTGTCCTTATAAGTATGAGAAGGAGTGTATTACACGATTCTTGACAGCATTTATGGTATACACACTGCTTGGGAGGCAGTTAAGCAGTCTACATTGGTAAGGTATTGGAGAAAAATTTTACCAAATGTGGAAAATACTTTGGGTAGAGTTTATACAGGAGGAAGAAATTTCTGCTCATGATTTGGCAAATTTAGCTAAATCTGTTTCTGGAGGAGAAAAAGTCAATGAAGGAAACATTGAAGGGTAGATTAATTGTGACGCCAATGATCCAGGTATTGAACAAATTGTGGGCCAAGTATTAGACCCAGTTTCAGAAGTTATAGTGAAGAAGAGGAGATAAAACTCAGCAGAGGATGAGCCACGATGCAGCCCTAGCACATGCAGATGGACTTATAAAATATCTCGAGGAACAGGACGATGTATCACTTTGTGACAAAATGCTGATGAAGAAACTGCAATCGCAAATTAAGAAAAAGTGTTTTAGAAAAAAAAAAAAAAAAAAAAAAAAAAAATGCTTGATCGATTTTTTTTATTAAAATTTTTTGTTAGTATGCTGAATTGTATATATAGGCCATGTTTAACTGTTAATTAAATAGTATTGCTCAAAAGGCTTTATGTGTTGATTTATATCCCCTTTTTGACCATTTTGTGGATTATCCACTGATTCGATTATCCGCAGTTGTCTATTCCCAGTTCATTGCGGATAATCGGGAGTTTACTGTATATAGATGTCACAGTTTTTGTTTCATTATACATTTAATAAGATTTAAGTTTCAAGATTTGCACATCTTTAGCCCCAAAGACAATAGACATTGTAATTCAATTTTTTCAGAGTCATGTGTGTGAATTAGAATCCAAGAATTTTTCAGATAAAATCTTTAAAAAATAGCACACTAAAATTTACTTTCCCTAGAAAATATCAGCAATAATTGAAAATGTACTACTAGGAATTGCGTTCAATAGATGGTAATGTAATTACAAGTCTTTTATGCATCCTTACCATCCTTTTATGCACCATACCATGCACTTAACCCATTTGCATCGTAAGCACATATATGCGCCAAAATTTCCTGGCCATTATCACCAGAGCGCATATATGTGCGGTAGTTTAAAGTGATGATTGCAAACACACTTTTCTTGGAAAAAACAATTCTAAAACTGATAGAGGTGGGAGGTTTTGATTCGAATACTAGGGAAGAAATAAACAAATCCAAAAAATGTATATGTATTTTATTGAGATATCTTCCGGCAGTGACGATAATGATCACAGTGCAAATATTTTGAAAGAAAAGAAAAAAAATGATCAACTTATGCTGCGTAAATTTAATTCTGCTAGTGGTGCAAACGATATTACACATTTTACTAGAAAGAACGTTTGCGGATTATTTTCAATGCAGGAAATTATTTGACATATTGCAGTGGAAGCTAATCAATTTGACAAAACTGAACCAAGTTTCAAAGAAATTTTTGTATAGAAAGTGAAAATTTATTTCGCTAATGATATCGATATCTCTGGTCCAAAAAACTTACATTATAAAATTATTGGATCACGAACAAGAGTATTGAAATATCGGTCATCTGAACAGTTTGGTGATATGGGCCAATTTCCAACATTTTTGAATGATGCAAATGGGTTAAATTCAGTAAAATGGATTTATAAGATGTATGCCACAGATAAGATACATGTCTTGATTAATTCATGTTCGTATTCCTGGCACTCTAAACAGCGACCATTAAATTTAGTTAACTATTACTATTATCAATAACTCTCATTATGTACATTTATACGAAATTTTGTCCTATACTGCCATGTTAAAAATTTAGAAAACATGAGATTACAGCGCCACCTGTTGAGCAATTGATCCCTAAATGTAATCAGAACCAGTTTATGTCAGGGACCAACTAAATACCAAGTTTGGTTAAATTTCGTAAAAAAAAAAAAGATTTTTTTTTCTGTTTTCTTTCGTTAAAAGTTTAAAAAAAATCGATAACTTTGTTTTAAATTATCACAGATTTATAGTTCAACCATTCGTTTTAAAGGTATTGACGAGATCTTTCGAAAGACACCTATCTTGAAAATTTAACCCCCAGGGGGGAAAGCAATGCTCCCACATGCACAAAATTTTTTTCCTAGTTAACTACTACTATTATCAATAATTCATATTAATTTTACTATCACTAGTTTAAAATAACGCTCATTATGTACATTTATATGAAATTTTGTCCTATACTGCCATGTTAAAAACTTACAAAATATGCGATCACACCGCCACCTGCAGAGCAATTGATCCCTAAATCTAATCAGCACCATTCTGTGTGCACCATTCAAGGTATTGACAAGACCATTCGAAAGATACCCATCTTGAAACATTGCACCCGGGAGGGGGGGGGAGGGAACCGATGCCCCCACATGCACAAAATTTTTTTCCAAGTTAACTATTACTATTATCAACGAGACCTCTCGAAAGATACCCATCTTGAAAATTTACTTTCTCGGGGGAAGGAGGGGGGGGGGGGGACCGATGCCCCCACATGCACAATTTTTTTTTCCTAGTTAACTACCACTATTATCAATAATTCATATTAATTTTACAATTACAAGTTTAAAATAACTCATTATGTACATTTATACGAAATTTTGTCCTATACTGCCATGTTAAAAGTTTGCATAAAATGCCATCACAGCGCCACCTGTTGAGCAATTGATCCCCAAGTCTAATCAGCACCAGTTTATGTCAGGGTGCAACTAAATACCAGGTTTGGTTAAATTTCACTCATTGGTTCACGAGATACAGCGTCTACAAAAAAGTGATACAGACAGACAGACATTTTCTAAAAACTTAATTCGTGTTCTGGACATCCCAAAACGTGTAAATCCATCAAAAAACTGAGGTCAGAAATTTTCACGAATCCAATACTTTCTCTATTTACATATAGAAGAAAGTAAAAAAAAAGATTCAGTTTCTGATTGACCAATAAAATTATGTGGAATGTGGGAATCGGCCAATAGGAAATTTAAAAATGGTAATTGTGATAAAATGTAAAAGAAATTAAGAAAATGTGACTGAATGAAAAATTTCCAACAATCAGACAGATGGGATACAGTGGAATCACAATTAACAATAATTTTAAGATTCTTATAGGTGTAAAAAGCTTCAAAAAAGCTGAGTTTGTGTGTCGATTTAGGCCCTCAAATTATTTTAGTTGTATCATATTTAAAATTTTGTTTTTTCTCCAAACAATGCTATACTTTTAATATCGTCTGATAAAAGGCTAATTTTTGTAAATATTGTAAATAGACCAGAAACACCAATATAAAATAATAAGCTTTCTTCCATTTTATTAGTCATATCTATTTTCAAATGCCACAGTAAATGATGATCTTGTTTATTAAATCTTTTAACTCATTTTGAACTTTAACAATCAGATAGAGATATTGAATATGCAGGGACCTCATACCTGTAGTAAATCTATTAAGTTATAATGCATATACATATAGGCATATCTTCAATAAGTTCTTAAAGTTAAAAGCTAAATCTTTTAAACTTTAAAAAACTTTAAATAGAATGAAATATATAAATTTGATCTCCATTATAAAGTGAGTATCTTGTTTGAGTTATATCATATGCCACAAATGTATATTGAACCTGTATTGGATCTTTGGTATTTTTTGCTCTATTTTTTTTTTTTTTTTTTTTTTTTTTCAGTAACTGGTAACGTTTTTCAGAAATAAAAATACTGCACTGTAATAAGAATAGATTTATTTTAGAGCACTTTCTCACAGAAGGGGTCACTTCATATTAATTTGTTATTACAGTAGAAGGGGTTTTATATGTACTTGGGGTAAATGTGTACTCATTTAGGAAGAAAAGAAAAACATGAAAATATGATGATTAGTTGCTCTCTAGTCTGTAACTTGTAAGCACAAAAGGAACATAAACATTTCACTAATTACAGGGAAATTTTGGCTTTTAAGGATGCTTAAACCCACCCTTCGACCACTAGTTATATTTTGTCACCCAAGCAATCCAGACGATTGACACTGCTGAAGGAGGACATTATTTTAGCATTATATTGTGCTGCTTACTTTATACTCAATTTGCTTTACACTAATAAAAGAATCTCAAAAATAATAGGATTCAAAAGGATTAACAGACTGCCGTGCAGTTTATCAAATTATAAAAACTATAACTACTTTAAATTAGAAAAACTTTTTTAACTTGCCTCGTTGTTGGCCGTAAGCTTTTCACCTGGACGTCCAGGCCTCCTCAGTGGCTTCCTCTGTCGTGAAGTTCGGACGGTGTTGATGCCTGTGGGCGGTTCTCTTTATGAGATGTCTCCACGCTTCATTTGGGGCCATTGCGTCGCTGTCATTGCACACATTATGGTTGGTTGTAGTTTCTAAAGATTCACGAAACATCGCGTAATGGTAATTGCTATAATCAGCTAATTTTTTTAGTTTCGTTAAATTTAATCTCAATCAATCGAGGAGCCGCTAATAAAATTAAAAGTTCAGCTAATAAATATGGTATCAATATCCCGATAAAACCAAATAGAAATATATATCAATTAATACGCAACGATAAAGATCCAACTTCACCACTAGAAACAGCCGGATTATACAAAAATACCTTTTATTAATCAAAATAAAAACGCAGGTTCATATACCGGAGTTACTAAAAGGAAAATTAAAACCCGCATTAACAAACACAAACATGATATTAAAACTGACAAAGTAAATACCGCACTAGCTAAAACATATAACAGCGAAAATATAGGGATTAAATTTAACGAAACTAAAAAGTTAGCCGATTATAACAATTACCATTACGCGATGTTCCGTGAATCTTTAGAAATTACAACCAACCATAATGTGTGCAATGACAGCGACGCAATGGCCCCAAATGAAGCATGGAGACATCTCATAAAGAGAACCGCCCACAGACATCAACACCATCCGAACTTCACGACAGATGAAGCCGCTGAGGAGGCCTGGACGTCCAGGTGAAAAGCTTACGGCCAACAACGAGGCAAGTTAAAAAGTTTTTTCTAATTTAAAGTAGTTATAGTGATGTCTCGTTTTAAGTTATATAATTTCTAATGTTATAAAAACTATTTTATGTGTTTATTGCTCTATTTTAATTTTATTATTATTATTTAACTAGTTACACTCAAAATATTCAATGAAAATATTTTTCTAATACTATAAGAAGTTATAACTAAGATTAAAAATGAAATAAATGAATAAAAAAGATATTACCTTGTTTTAAATCCTGTATCTTCATCAACTTTACAATAAAAAAAAAGGATGAGTATATGCATCAGTAATATTCAAGGTTTCTCCTAAAAAACATTACATAATTTAAGTTATACTACTACTTTTTAAAAATATATAATTAAAATCTACAACATTTGAAAGAGAAAATGCCTATTTGAAAGTATATGCTAAAATGAAATCTTTAAAGAAAAATGAAAGAAAAACATTTGTTTAAAAAACATAAAATTTTGATGTTTAGGTAATTTAAAGCAAAATGTCCTTATCCAATAGTTCTAATAACTAAACACATAATAAAAAGTAAAAACAATAAATTTATAAATAAAAGAAAAAGAGAGGAGAGTGAGACAGATTTTGCCATACAACTAAATTAGAACGCTGCGGCCATCATAAAACTTTCTAGTATATCATTATGTTTAACAGTCCCATATGCTGGTTAACATGTACAAAAATTTAATCATCATAACTTTTCACAATAAAGATAGTTACATAAAGGTAGACGTATGCAGTTTGTTGCAATTTTAACCAATACATGACAAAATGTAATCATATGGAACATTGCAGATGATATGTAATAGCACACTACTTGTTGATCAATATACATCCAAACTGAATCAGCATTCCTTTTCCTAATGGCTACCTTATACATCAAGTTTGGTGTGTTTATACACAATAGAAGCTGATATATTAGCTTTCTTGTATATGAGATAAATTGCAGCACAACTGTGCTACCTGTTGGTTCATACACACCAAAAGGTGATATATATCAATTTAAGTCAAAGTACAACTAAATATAAAGTATGAAATTCTGTCCATTAATTTTTTTTTTTATCTAAGTTGCAACAAAATTTTTGTCACAGACAGACATCATTTCAAAAACTATCAAAACACATTAAAGGTATGAAGCCATCAGAAACTGATAGTTGAAAATTGTTACGAATCCAAGGCATAAAATCATTAGAAACTGAATACGACTATAATGAGAAATCTACATAATCTTTTTTTTTTAATCACAATAAATGCTATTTTCTAATAAGATTTATGTGTAAAGCGGAAAAGCAGTTATGCTCAATCAAAAATTTTTCTAGTGATTATAAAACAGAAATGCAATCAAAAATTTACAAGTGTCTCATTATTTGTTAAAGAATAAGAATAGAATGAGACATATAGATGGAAATAAAACTTTGGGAGAGAGAGAATTCCATTAATGAGCTAGCAATGATGTCCAAATAAACAAAAAAAATTAGTAAATTAAATATATTAGAAAACCTTTACTATCTTCGTTGTTTGCCGTTAAATCTTTCCATCGGGATCCCGATTCTCATCAGACGGCTTCTCTGTGAGTGATTTGGACTATTCTGCTGGTTTCTGCTTTTTCAAAATGTGGCGCCACCTCCTGTCCTCTGCGCTGCTGTCATTACATGCGTTTTTATTGGTGGTTATTTCAATCGATTCACGGAACATGGTGTAGTTGTATTCTTTATAATTAGCTATTTTAGTGGTTTGTTCGAAATTTATATCTATGTTTTCCATGTAAAAAGTTTTGGCTAACGCTGTATTCTGATTTCCTGTTTTAATATCTCTTATATGTTCTTTTATTCTTGTTTTTATTTTTCTTTTAGTTACGCTGATATACAAACCAGTCTGTTTATTTTGGTCAGTGTAAGGTATTTTATAGACTCCTGAGGTTTCAAGGGGGGGAATGGGATCTTTTTCATTTCTGATAAGCTGAAATATATTTTTATTGGGTTTTATAGGGATATTGACTTTACATTTATTGGCTGTGCGTTTGATTTTGTTTGAGGCACCGCAATCGTATGGTATGGAGGTCGTGAATTTTAAGGGGGGTTTCTGAAAACTAGGTATATTATCAATGTGTTTTATTTTATTCTTAATAATTTTATTTACAATTCTTTCCGGATATCCAGCCTGCTTTGTGAACGTTTTAATTAGGTTTAATTCATTATTTAGGTCTTCTGGGTTATTGCAAATTAGAAAAGCTCAATTTATATATGATCTTAAGGCATTAATTTTATATCTGTAGGGTGTTTTGCATTTGTAATTTATAATTTCGTTGCTATTTGTTGGTTTCCTATAGACAGTCATTTTAATTTCCTGATTGGTGCGTGTGACTTTGACATCTAAATAATTGATCTGCCTATTGCTTTCCTCTTCACATGTGAACTGTATGTTTGGATCAAATTTATTAATTTCGTTGAGGATTTCATTAACATTTAAATTTTTGTCGATAACAGCAAAGACATCATCGACATACCTATACCAGAAGAAAATTTTATTTTTTAATTTATTAAGGATTTCATTTTCCAGTTTTCGTAATTTAAATTCGACAGCAAAGCCGGAGAGGGGGGGATCCCATAGGGACGCCTTTCATCTGTTGGTAAATTTTGTTATTAAATTTAAAGTAATTTTCCCTTAACAAAAAATTTGTAGTAGTGGTTAGAGTCCGGGCTATTTCAGGATCAGGATACTTTTCTTTAATTGTTTAATTAATAATTTGGCAGATTTCGTTGATATCTATGGATGGATATAAATTAATCACATCAAAGCTGACGAAAAAGTACCTATCATTGTTTTTAATGTCCCTTAATTTTTTGATGAAATCTTCGGTAGACTCTAAAGAATTTTGCAAAGGGGGGGGGGGGATGTTGTGATAAATTTTAGCCATGTATTTTTCCAAACAAAAAGTGGGGGCTTCCCTTTTATTTACAATTGGTCTGAATTTAGGTGGGTTCTTGTGGTCTTTATACTTACCAAAAATACGGGGGGTACTGGTGGCGTGATTTTGGATTATGGGGGGGATTATTGTCTGGCCATTTTCCTTCTTTAATAATACTTTAAGTTTTATTTAATAGTTTGTTTGGGTCTTTATAACGCTAACGCCAATTTCGTTTGTGGTTTCTTCCATGTTTGTATTCTAATGTACATGATTTAGGATGGCTACTTTATGTGTTTTGTCCGTTAGGGTACATCTAATATCCTGATTCTTTTTGAGTTTATTCAATTCCTTCAAGTCAGCTTTGTTAATATTTTTGTTTTTAATGGATTTCCTAATTTCGTTAGTGGCAATGTTATGGATTTTGTCTCTGTTTTCTTCTGGGATTTTATTAAGTGCGGATTCAATCTTGGCAATACTATGTTTTAGGTTAACCAGTTGGTCTATAATAAATTTCGGTCTTAGTTTAAGTAGTTCATTTTGGTGACTATTGATATTAAGATCGGACAAGTTAATAAAAGATATATCATTCTTATTGTTTTGTTGGTAATTACTCTTTTTAATCCAGAATTAGAGTCTTTTGTTGTGTTTATTTATAATTGCATTCTTTTCAATATTGTAATACCGGTCTATTTTTTCTTTATAGTAAGTCCAATTTTCTAAGTCTGTAACATTTTTAAGTTGTTCAGCCACTTTATTCCAAAGTCTTTTATTTTCAAACAATTCAGTTTAACCAAACTGAATTGTTTGAAAATAAAAGTCAATATTCCTATAAACACAATAAAAAAATATTTCAGCTTATCAGAAACGAAAAAGATCCCATCCCCCCCCCCTTGAAACCTCAGGAGTCTATGAAATACCTTACACTGACCAAAATAAACAGACTGGTTCATATATCGGCGTAACTAAAAGAAAAATCAAAACAAGAATAAAAGAACATATAAGAGATATTAAAACAGGAAATCAGAATACAGCGTTAGCCAAAACTTTTTACAGGGAAAACATAGATATAAATTTCGAACAAACCACTAAAATAGCTAATTATGAAGAATACAACTATGCCATGTTCCGCGAATCAATCGAAATAACCACCAATAAAAACGCATGCAATGACAGCAGCGCAGTAGCTCCAGATAGGAGGTGGCGCCACATTTTGAAAAGGCAGAAACCAGCAGAATAGTTCAAATCACTCACAGAGAAGCCATCTGATGAGAATCGGGATCCCGATGGAAAGATTTAACAGCAAACAACGAAGGTAGTAAAGATTTTTAATATATTTAATTTAGTAATTTCACTTCGTTTCTTTAATTAATATAATTTAACAAAAATTAGTGTTGGCAGCATTTTTATGTAATTCAAATACATGAGTTTCCATTTCTAAATAATATTTCTCTCAGAAACATTTAAATATCAAAGTGAACCAAATTCAATAGTTTTTAAAACATAAAAAAAAAAAAAAAAAATACATTATGAAATAAATGCAATATAATTATAGGGGTTGGGGTAAGAAAGCAGGGCCCGCTTTACCATTAGGCAAACCTAGGTGGTCGCTTAGGGCTGCCGAAAAAAGAGGGCTGCGAAAAAATTAGTGGAGAAAATCGCGAATTCTCGAGAAATACATGGCAAATATTTATCAGAAAATCATTCCTCCCTCACCTCATAGCCTAGAATCAACCGAAGATTTCGTTAGTAAATTAAGAGAAATAGAAAATAACGATAATTATCACCTTGTTAGTTTTGACGTCATAAACCTTTATCCTTCAATAGACATTAAAGAAGCCTGTGAAATAGTTAAAGAAACCATTGACAATAATTACACAGACCCCGAAATAACCCGAACATTAAACTCCACCACCAACTTTTTACTTAGAGAAAACTATTTCACTTTCAACAACAAAATCTATCAACAAATTAAAGGTGTGCCCATGGGGTCACCTATATCGGGCTTCATAGCGGAGTTTAAATTAAGAAAACTAGAAAACCAAATAATAGAAAATTTAAAAAACGACATTTTATACTGGTACCGCTACGTCGACGACGTCTTTGCTATAGTTAAAAAGAAAACCGATCTCAATAAAATCCTTAATGATATCAATAGCCACGACGTAAACATCCAATTCACATGTGAAGAAGAGAGAGAATCCAAACTTAATTTCCTTGACGTCACAATAACCCGGAACGAAAATGACAAAAAGTTTAAAACCACTGTATATAGAAAACCAACCAATAGCAATGAAATCATCCATTTTAAAAGCAAAACCCCCTTTAGATATAAAACCAACGCCATTCAATCTTACATTAATCGCGCCATCCTGATTTGCAACGAACCCAAAGATCTAGAAGAAGAACTTGATTTCATTAAATACCTAACCAGAAAAGCAGGATACCCGAACAAAATCATAAATAAATTAATTAAAGATAAACTCAAAAAACCCGACCATATTCCAAATTACCAAAAACAACCAATTAAATTCACCTCATCCATCCCTTTCGATCGCGGAGCCGCAAATAAAATCAGAAATACCGCCAGTAAATACAATATAAATATCCCCATAAAACCAAACAAGAACATTTTCCAACTAATTCGTAGCGACAAAGACCCAACCCCCCCACTCGAAACCGCAGGTATATATAAAATTCCGTATACAGACAAAAACAATAAACCCGGTTCCTACATCGGCGTCACAAAAAGAAAAATAAAAACCAAAGTTAAAGAACATAAAAACGACATCAGAACTGGAAAATTCAATACAGCCCTAGCCAAAACATATAAAGATAATGACATTAAAATAGAATTCGATAAAACCACTAAAATATCCGACTACAATAATTATCAATACGCCATGTACCGAGAATCAATCGAAATATCAACCAATGAAGACACATGCAACGAAAGCGGCGCAGTAGCCCCAAATAGGGCATGGAGCCACCTGTTGGAAAGTCAACAAAGAAGCATCCAGAAGCCCAAATCTCCAGCACAGTGATAACGTTCTCCGAAGAGGCCCGGGTGCCCGGCGCTGAAAGATCTCAGAACAGCCACGAAGTAAAGATAGGTTTTATTATATTTATTATGTTTTAAAAAGGGTTCAAAATTTCTCTTTTTCTCAATCATTTTTTTTTTAATCGCTCTGTACGACCCAGTAACTGTTCCGTTTCTTAATAATTGGTATATTTGGAAAGCTCATTTAATTTTCTTTCAAAACACATAAACATTTTAACAAAATACGGATTAGCGATCCATATTTTTAGATTTTACGAAACATCGATTTTTTAACAAAACATTTTATAACTCAAAATCTTTTAGAGATAAATCATTTCTTTCTTTCTTTTTTTTATATATGTAGTATATAGATCTCGGTTAGACGATTTACATCTCAATAGATTGAAAGATTTTTTTCAAAAACTGAATGAGTTATAAATTTTTTAATTTTACGCATAAAACCATTGCATATCGCGAATTCTAATTATGATTATATTATTTTTAATGCATCATTTGAAAAGATATTTTAAAGCCCATTTATATTATCGAAAGCGGAATTTGAGATTTCACTTGATTTACATGTTTTGAGGTTCCTGAATCTGTTTTCTTTTGTATCTCAGCTACTAATTAAAATAATTTCATAAGTAATACATCATTAGAAAGCTTTGTTGATTTGGAATCAAACAGTAGATTACGGAAATTTCTACCACCAGATGGCAATAGGCAGTAAATTGTAATGTATTAGTGACTGAAATTTTATAATGTAATTAGATGAAAGATTTTCATTTTAAAATTGTTGAAAAACGATGTATTTTAGGTAGTTTATGCTCTTAACTAGATATTTCTTCTTTTAAAAATTTTTGGTTTTAATTCTATTAATGCATTAAATGAATTTTTGAAGTGAAAAGTTCTTTAGGAACGTTTAACACTTTTGGGTGAACAAAAATCATGAAACTAGCGTCATCGTCAGCGAAGGCTTTCCATGATAATCTAAAGTGGAATTCGAGATTTCAGCTGATTTACACGTTTTGAGGTCTCCTGAATGGTTTTTCTTTTGCATATCTCAGCTACTAATTAAAATAATTTCATAAGTAATACATCATTTGAAAGCTTTGTTGATTTGGAATTGAACAGTGCATTACAGAAATTCCTACAGCCAGATAGCGCTGTAATATTTTAAAATTTCAATATTTTGAATTCTAATTATGATTAAATTATTTTTAATACATCATTCGAAAGATGTAATATTTTAAATTTTAAATATTTTAAATTCTAATGAGCGAGGAAGGTGTATGTTCTAAAATGGGGATAAAGCGCCACAGGCACTACCGAGTGGGACTTTGCTAAAGTCAGAAATTTGAAAGATCATAACATGGTGAGCGAACAGGCTGTTTCAGATATTGAAACTGGAAGAAGGCGCTACCGAGCAGGAATTTACTGCGATTAAATTTTTCAATAAAGCTATTTTCACTGTATGTCAATAGTCTATGTTGTAAGACCTGAAACTGGAAAAAGGCGCTGCAGTCGCCACCGAGCGGAAGTTTCATAAAGTCAGATTTTTCAAGGATTGCGAACCAGCTGGTCACCGAAGGTGGCTAGTAATAGCAATATTTTAGTATCATTATTATTCATACTGGAACTTTTTCGGTGGTAAAAATAAAGCAACTTGATAGATTCATTCTCCGTTTTGTGCTGCGATGCCACAATCTGATAGCTAAGTAATGGTGAGGAAATGAAGGTTCCTTTTCTTCTGGCCAAGCAAAAATTTTCTTTTTTATTCCATTGTAATTGTTTTTACTCAAATTTTTGGCCAGTTCATGGTATAATGTGTACATGGCATATGAGTACAAATACAGATGTATCAGTACTGATGTACAGTAGTTCCATTCTGTACATCAGTACATGCAAAGTCACGTAGAGAATGGTGATTCATATAAACAGAAATTTCAAGGCATTTTCCCAATCGACCCGTTTAACACAGTCATGTAGAAAAGCTAAAGGTTTGATTCAACCTGTTTATTTCTTCTTATTTAAAAACATGCCCGGTCCAACTCAACTTTTACAAAAAAAAAAAAAAAAAAAAAAAAATGCTATTTAAATTTATACTAACTTAGAATATCAAAATAAGTTTAATCTTAATATTTTAGCTTTTTCTTTTGTAAGGGAGTGTATGTGTGTGTGGGGGGGGGGGACACTATAGTGAGAAAACTTTACTTGGGGTCACATGAAATCTATATGTTTCCCTGGCGTAATATCTATTAGAGGGGGCCGCCAAAAATCTAGTGCGTAGGGCCGCTAAAATTGTAAAGCGGTCTCTGTTAGAAAGTGCCAAGCCACATCTGGTTAGGCTTTAATATAGGGTACCCATTATGAAAAGTATTGACTCGATCACAAATCAGCAAACTTTTTTTGTTGTTGGGGAATATTTGACTTCTGAAATGCACTACACATTTGCAGCTGATTACCAAAATACACAATTTTCTCATTATAATTTTTTGAAATATTTTTCAAATCATCCACTTCAAGCTTGCTGATTTTCTATAAAGGGTTCTTTTTTAAGTTCATTGATTTTTTTGCGAAGAATCTAATTTAAGACCATTAATTTTATGAATTATCAAATTCAGACCCAAATTTTCTGGATTGATCCTCGACGATGTGCAGATTTCTGACAATAATACATTTTTAAATGAGAAAAAAAAAAAAAAAAAAATAATAATAATCAGATTTTTGCCCTCTCACACTGCAGTGGATACCTTGTTACAATAAATAGAAAAATTTAAATAATAATAATGACAACTACAAAATCTTTTGCAATTAAAGTAACTGCAGCAAAAATTTAAAAATCAACTCACCAGACATTGAAACATGTCCAGCTATTCCTTCAGAAGCAGAAAAACGAATGTCCTTGCTACCCTGTGTTATAAAATAAAATATATCCTCTTGTATAATGTAAAACTAAGATATCTTGTCTGTCTCCTACAAATCATTTCCATCAAATACTTTGGCAACAAGCATGTTTTCTTCTTTATCCAAAAGAAATAATGAACACCTAAAAAATAATTTCATTCAAATTATTATAATAAAAAGCTGTTACACTGTTCATTTGCAATTAAAGTAACTGCAGCAAAAATTTAAAGATCAACTCACCAGACATTGAAACATGTCCAGCTATTCCTTCAGAAGCAGAAAAACGAATGTCCTTGCTACTCTGTGTTATAAAATAAAATATATCCTCTTGTATAATGTAAAACTAAGATATCTTGTCTGTCTCCTACAAATCATTTCCATCAAATACTTTGGCAACAAGCATGTTTTCTTCTTTATCCAAAAGAAATAATGAACACCTAAAAAGTAATTTCATTCAAATTATTATAATAAAAAGCTGTTACACTGTTCATATGAAAGAATTGATTTAAGAATAAATTTGATTGAGGAAATTAAATCAGAACTCTGCAATTAGTACATACATATTTTTTAAGAAAAATTATATTTTAGCTTTGTCTGACTATAAATATCATTCATACTTTATTTAATACATTTAATTAAAAAATTCAATATGGGGAAAAAAAATGTACTTTTGAATTAATTGTTTAGAAACAGCGCTAAATTACAACAAATTGAATCTTTATATTATTATTATTTCATATTTGCATATTATTATATAGTATATAATACTATGCAAATATGAAATCTGTCATACATTTTCAACATATTAATTACAGGAGTAGAGGACTGAAATTAGTATCACGTTCAAAAGATATGGTTAGTGCAAATTTGAGAATTTTTTTTCCTCCTCTAATGATGTCAAGAAGGCATACAAAATTACCTTCATCTTTATACACTTTCATTTTATACAGGAAATCTTTTGTATTTCTTATAGAAGAAAGTTGTTAAATCTCGCAATGTCTTAAAATTAAAAAAAAAACCACAAATCCAAGCAGGGCCGAACTTAGCCAAATTGGGGCCCGGGGCAAAACTTCTTTTGGGGCCCACCTCTGCTTCACCACTTGGGCGAAAACTTCTTTGGGGACCCCTCTGCTTCACTACTTCAGTAATGAAGAGCCGAATTTTATGGAGGTATTTAAATTTTTCACCTCATTATAGATATATAACAAGATAACTGACTAGAACCTAAAAATAAAGTCCCTTCCCCCTCCAATGGTCAGACGAAATATTGTTCCATCCATTTTATTTCTGATTGTTAACTTTGTCATCTAGCTGCGAAAAATTCATATCCTTGCTGACATTAGGGCCGAATTCAGCTAAATTTTCACTATTATGCATTTTCAATTAAGCAGGATTTTATGCTATACTGATATTTTGTTTTAAAAAAGTTCATTAAAGAAGGAAATGTAAAATAAACTTTCTATTTGATTTGTCCCCCCCCCCCCCTGATGTGGGGGCACAGGGCAACTGCCCCGTATGCCCCTGCCTTAGTCAGGGTCTGGACCTAAGTAATTTATACAGATGTAGCATTAATATACTCTCAACTACAAATTTTTTCCTTCTACGAGGCAACAGCCATTAGAGTGGTAGAAATGCTTGAATAAGTGGTAGATCAAAATTTTATACAACTGAACATATACACAAATTAGAAAAAGGATTTGATTTATAAAAGTTCTAATACTTTTTTTTTTTAATTTATTTATTATCTAATTTCATTTTTTTTTTTGTGTGTGATTTATGTCAGCTCTAATTTAAAGACATTTTTTTAGTAAAACATAATGCATTTCAATTAACTAAAATTGACTATTTATTTTTAAAATAGTATTTATATTATCTTCTGGATGTAAAAGAAGAAAGTGTAAGATTCAGATAAATTTTTTATTTATTTCAATTTTTTGATGAATTTCCATGTTTTGATATTCCTAAAACGCAATTTGACCATTTTTAGAAAATGTCATTTTTGTATTAACAAAATTGTGCAAACACTGTACCTCATGAAACAATTGGCTTAATTTAACCGTGATATTTGATTGGGCCTGGACAACAGGTGCTGCCACACTGTGATTTCTTCTCATTTCAGGGAAGACTCAGTACCTACAGTATTCCAAACTTTGTAAGATATATATATACATATTATGTAACTCTGCTGATTTAGTTTGAGTGCATATCAGCCAAACGGTGGTGCTGCTGCACTGAAATTTAATCTCATTTTGGGAAAGAATATATCTAAGTTTCTACAGTGTATAAATGTACAAAGCTTGGTATATCAAATGGATATTAGGTAAAACTACGCTGATTCACTTTAAATGCACATTGGAAAACAGGTGTCACTGCTATTCTGCATTATTTTCCATTTATGTGGAAGGAAGCTGTATCTCAGCTTCTATGCTTACCAAACCTTGTGTATGATATATATTATAAAAAACTATTCTTATCGAATTTTGGTCGAATACAGGCTAAAAAGTGGTATTACTTTCTGTGGTTTCTTAAATGAATATATCTTAATAACTATTGGTGAAAATTGTACAGAATAATTTATAAATGTTCACTGCAAAAAGATATGTTTAATTTTTGTTCAAGTTAACCAGTAGGTAGAGATGTTATGTAAAATTACGTAGAAGAAAGTATTAGATTTGTGAAAATTTTTTACTTCCGGTTTTCTATGAATTTATACATTTTGAGATGTTCTAATCACAATTCGCTCATTTTTAGAGAATGACTGTGTATGTGTATGATGTTGATGTGTTAGAAAAATTTTGTTTCTCATGAACCAACAGACGGAATTTAAGCAAGATTGATATTTGGTTAGAGAAACATAAATTAGTGATGATTAATCTCAAAATATGTTGCCCAATAGGTGATGCTACTATGCTGAGATTTGATCTACTTAATCGAAGGCAATGTCCACACTTCTGTAATGTATAAGTACATCAAATTTTGTATATGAGATGGATTGTTGCTTCAACTTGGATGAAAGTCAGACGACACATGGTGCTGCTGTGCTACAATTAAATTCTATTTACAAGAAGGCAATATCTCAGCCTCTATGATAGGTAAATGCACCAAACTTGGTATGTAAAATGGATACTATGTAAAGTCATGCTGATGGAATATGGGTACATATTGGATGAAAAGTAGTGCTGTTATGATGCAGTTGATTTTCAACTATGTGAAGGTTATATCTCAGCTTCTATGTTATATATTCTATATGCAACAAACTTGCTACATTTTTTTTTTTTTATTTTTACTTTTTGGAACATCATTCACACGGAAATTTTGAATTTGAATATTTATTATTTAAATGCTTACTTAAAATATTGTTTGAGTTTCAACCAATGTGTGATACTAGTTGAAATAAAACAATAAAGAAAAATTATGTAGTTGTTGTAGTGATTACAAAACACTTCCAAACTGTACTTCTTTACATCATAAAAAATTTGTGAAATCATCAATACTTTTCAACTTCACTGTAAAAATGGGAAAATCAAAGAAAAATGTGACACTCACACTACTTTCTCTTACTCTATAATACATTTTAAGGTGATAAAAGATACTGCATTTACACATTTCCAGCACACTTCAAAAACAGTTCAAAATAGTTTTGAATACAGTTCTGACAAAAAAATTCTGTGTGAGGGGAGCTACTGCCCTCCTCAACCTCTATTTACAAAGATAAAGATAAAATAAAGATTTAAAAGAATTTTTAAAAAGAATTATTTTGAATAATTAAATGAAGATTTAAAAGAATTTTTAAAAAGAATTATTTTGAATAATAATAAAAAGAATAACAAAAGCTTACCAATCTGAACTAGAAGTGTTTTGACAACTTGCAGAAGAGACTAAAAATAGGAATGAAATTAATTTTATTCAAGTTTAACATTTACTACGATAGGAAATATAACGAAAAATGTTTGATAAAAAATAGTTTAAAAAAAAATATATATATATATATATATATATATATTTATAGAATAATCCTAAAAAGTTAATTTTTTTTGTTTATTGACTAGTTTGCTAATTTTAAATCTGTCAATGGCTAGTTCAATTATTTTTTTAAGTAACATCAATACATAGGAATAAGTAATAACTTAATTAGCATTAACTTTTTCACAATTGTGAAACAAAATGGGAAGTAAACAGCTGAATAAAACTATAAACTACAACTCAGAGGATTGGGAAAAAATAAATTTTGTTCTAACTATATATTATACTGTATTTAAAAGTTACTTCAAAATAATTTTTAAGAATACTAAACATGAAAAATACTCATACAAAACTAATGAAAAATACCATTTGTGAACACAAAGTTTTCATGCAGGGCCTAATTAACACTCTCTGGCACTAAGGCCTGCAGTCATTTGAAGAATCCCCCCCCCCCCCCCAAGTCCTCTCCACAAAAAGTGTTTAAAAAATGCCAAAATTAAAGCCATAAGTAGCATAATTGAGAGAATATTAAGCACAGATGAAAGACATGATTTTCAACATTACCATAAAATAAAATTTATTTAAAGAAAAGTAAAAATGTCCAAATTGATCTTATGCTTGTTAAGCAATGTGAAATCAGCCAGAAACAAGACAAAGAAAATTAATAAATTTTTTAATAAATTTTTTTAATAAATTTTTTAAATAACAAATATTTGCAGTTTTGGGGATCCGGACATATTTATCGCGGAACAAAATCTAGCCGGATAAAATATTGTGTCAAAAAAATAGTATGATCTATTTGAAAGTTTGATTTTGTGTCTCATGTGATCTCTGGCGGGGGCCACAGGGCCTTATAAATATTAATTAATTAAAATAAATAATTAAATAAATCATAGTTGAATTTCCTTATTTTATCTATGTTTATTTTTAAGTTACTTTCTCTTTTGCTTTTCACTATTCCAAATACATTTTAAAAATCGTGTAAATCACTGCTGACATTAAAGCTGAACACTATTCACAAACTTGAATTAAAAATTTTAAAATTAATAAGCACAATTGAATTCATTATGACTACTTTTGACAAAAGTTAATAAACATAGTCTTTAAACTATTTTGAGTAAAATTTATAAAAAAAAATTTGTTGTAGGTTTGTCAGAATGTCAGTGCTCTGACTAAAGTATGGGTTGTCATGAAATTTTATACAACATTACTAATAATTACCAACTCATTTTTGCTTTGTATTCCTTTACGTCGGCGATATTTTGTCCCTTGAGATTTTGTCCCCAACCCGCAGTTTTGAGGCCACAAATCTTTTTCTACAGACCTATTCAGTAATCAAGGCATGTTTTTATGCAGTATTCATATGTAATAATCCTTTTCTAAATAGGGTGTTAGTGATTGGGCTAGAGGCCAAATGTCTGCACTAAGGACCTGGACCTCCCCCATAAGGGTCTCTTCTAAGGTGTTCTAACCGTATTCACATGCATTTTAGAGAAAACCATGGAAAACTCCAAATGATCGAGTCAACAAGAATGACTTGATATAGTAACTCGGTATTCCCTGTCTACAAGCTTTACACACAGAACTGCTTGCCCGCTGGTTGAAGTTTTTAAAATAGGGATATTTTGATTATAGAAAACATTTTATTTGTAAAGAAATAACTTATACAATTCTGCTGACAAGTAGATTACTTTGGAGGATTTTACTTCACTATCCCTAAATTGATTTAAGCTTATTCCATTTTTTGATGCGTACATTATAATAGCCGCCAACTTTGCAACTTTACAGGAAGATTTCTACTTGAAAGTAGGAAGAAAAAGGAAGATTTCTACTTCGTCATATGGAAATTTAAAAACTACTATACTTTTAAACTATTTTAAGATAAATTTCATTTTTCAGGCCTGAGAGTGCAGAAAATTAAAAAAAAGAGGACACGCGCATGTTCATAAAATTAATTTTAAAAAGAAAAATGACGCGCACAGGGAAATTAATACAAATGTACATTCATAAAATTTATTTCAAATGAAAAATAATGCTCACAGGAAAAAAACTATACAAAATACTTTAAAAGTGAATAATGCACATCAACACAATAAAACATGTGTTTAAAAAAAAAAAAAAAAACATTAGCTAGCAATCAACATTTAATCATTGGCTGGTGGTGGAAAATGGGAAAGAAGGGGGGGGGGGAGAGTAGTTCATGAGAGAAAATATTAAACACAATTCTACTTCTTTATGGGTTATAGAGTATCATAAAGTAAGTTTAAAATTAATACTGCGGATGGATAAATATTAAAAAACAAAAAGGGCTACCTGCAGAATGTTTGATCGGCAATGGTTAGAGATGAAGAAAGGGGGTGGGGGGGACAAAAAAAAAATTACATGAGTGAGAAATATTGAATAAGTTATTGGAGTTTGATTTTAACAAAATAAAAAATCGCGAAATTAACGAAAATCGCAAAAAAGCGGAAAATCGTGGATCCGCGGAAAATTCTCATGCCTGTGTATATAACACACAACCTCATGTTTCTAGATTTGTGTTATAAAGATCTTCTACTGTATATCCTAGATATGTTGAACTGACTTGTAGATGTGCCAGATGGTAATGCTACACAATTGCGTATCACCTTATTTTACTTTTAAAAGACAGGGAAAACTAAGAGACCTTTTTTCTTGATTTGTGTAGCAACCCTGTTATAAGATCACATAGTGATGTGTGAAACTTCTGTCATGGTCCTGGTTTAAAGACAAACTGTTAGAAGGTGCAGTTATATAGAATAACATAGAAAAATGTTATATGATGGACACAACATACCAGTTTTACAGAATGCAATGCCATTTATGACAACGGTTCTTTGAACATTAAAGCAGAATCATCTATGTGAAACACCACAATGCATTTGGGATGCTATTGTAATGAACAAAACAGATCATAATGTCAAAATGATGCAGATTTTGAAGTTGAAAAAATTTTAATTTAATAATAGCAATTGGCCAATAGTAAAAAAGTGAGTTCATGGACGGTTACAGATGTTTTTTGATGTTTAATTTAGTATACACTTTTCAAAACTTTTTAAGCTATGAATGAAGAGTATACAGTAACAGATATTATTTATTTTACATTTACTCATAATTTTCAAATAATTCTATTTAAATGACTCTTTTTTATGAGAAAAGTATTTTTTATTGAAGTTTGTAAAGTTACCAAAATCCAAAAATAGCATATCTTTTAGTTTACTTAAAATTTAGGGTTCTAGCTTTCTTTTATTTAATTCCTATCTCTGAAAGAAAATCAATTAAGAAATATTATTAGATATTAATTCACCTTTCTTCTAACCAATGGCTGTTGTCCAATTTAATAACCCTGGCCTTTTTTTCAAATAGTATCAGGAATTGTAGACAATACTGTTCTTCATTTCTAAGCAGCATTATTATAATCAAATTATCATCATCCATGGATACTGATATTTTTACTAATGTCAACATCTGTAACAAAAGAAAAATATTTTACAGCAAAATAATTTAGTTTTTTTTTTTTTTTTTTTTTAAATATAACTAATGGAAAACAAAGCTAAAGTTTCTTTCCAATAGAAAATTTATTCTCACAATAACTCCCAAAATACTGAATTAATTCAAAAGAAAATTAGACAATGGATTTAGCATAAAAATATCATGGATGTGTTCATGGGACAGCTTGATCTGCCATTTAGTTCTGAAACAGATGCCATTTGAAATTTTCAAACTCAGATAAAAAACATCTGTTTACGAACCCAATTTGATTTATGCAACTTGCATACAATCAATATCAAAATCTTAACCAAATTTATTAATCTACTAAATCCATCATCTTGCTACATAATGGCAGCCATTTGAAAATTTAAAATTCATAATATTAAAAAGTAATTATAAATTGAATTGTTTGAAACTCTGTACAGCTCATATTAAGCAAGGTCTAAACCATATTTATCAATCAACTCAATCCTGTTTCAAAATGTTTTTCATTTAAATTTATAAATCAACTTGATCTGTCTTTTTTACAAAATGGTGGCCACTTAAAAATTCCTAACTCACACAAAAATATATATTAGATTGGTAGGAAAGTTCCATTAAAAGTTAAATAAATGCTGTCTAGGATAATTTTCTAATGTCAGTTGTTTTTAATGCAATAAGACAGAACTTTCCCCCCACCTAATATTTATAAACCAATTTGTATGAAACAGAGTATATACACAGCCCACACACACGTCTTAACTGAGTGTATTACCCATCTGTCATCTTGTTAGGATGAAGGACTATTAATATCAATCTACAGACTTTTACGATACCAGTTTTACGATAGTTTGACATTTATCGAAAATATAATTGAATAATTTGAAAGCAATGTTATAATTTGAAAAAAAAAAAAAAAACTAATAGTCCTCCGTACTAAACTAAATTCTGCTTTTACCAGAATTTCATTAAATTTGTTTTTTCTGTTTCTTTCTTTTCTTAGAAAGAAAAAAGAAAAGAAAATTAATAATAATCAGTATTGAAAAAGTTTTTTTCCTCCCAAAAAAACTTTAATAGGGCATTATAAGACAAAATTTCATATAAATGAACTTACTGAGAATTAGCAAGAAATTAAAACTTCTTCACACACCATAAATTTTAAATCAGCACAACCGGTTTCGAAAGGACATAGCCTTTCTTCATCAGGTGCAAACACATGCAACTGCCTTGGAGGCAAAAGCAAGACTGAATGTAGGACAAAATCACAGTTGGGAATTTGATCATAGTTTTAATTTTAAGAGTGCCAAAATTATCTTTCATGCCAAACGCGTTTCCGAACTGGATTTTTTGGAAAATTTAGCTATTTACCTTAATCGTGATAAAATTGTCAATGAAAAATCTGATTCCACTTTGCTGTCTACAGCCTGGAAAAATTTGTTTAATTCAATTAAATAAAATAATTCTAATTAAATAAGGAAAAAAAAATATATAATAATAATAATTAATGGATAAACTTTATTAAATTTACTTATTAGTTTAATATTATAAAAAAAAAAAAAAAATATTGTTTACTCCTTTCCTCCCTCCTCTTTTTGTGGCGTGTGAGTACTTGTGTTCCTCTCTGATTGGTCCTGCCCTGCATGTTGCTTCTTATTGGTTGTTTGTGTTGCTCCTCCCCCTCTGGATTTTGTCCTACATTCAGTCTTGCTTTTGCCTCCAAGGCAGTTGCACGTGTTTGCACCTGATGAAGAAAGGCTATGTCCTTTCGAAACCGGTTGTGCTGATTTAAAATTTATGGTGTGTGAAGAAGTTTTAATTTCTTGCTATTGTCTGTACGCCAGTTTTTGAATTTATTTTTGGTTACTGAGAATTACTTCTTTCTTTTCTTATTGAAGTGTGTTTTTGTGAACGCAAGTTCTATTTCAGTGACATAGATTCGGGCTTCAATGACAGGAGAAATACTTAACTGTGCATGTGTGAATCGACACACTCCTTCCTTCAAGAAAAGATATGTATGTATGAACTATAGTTTGATCCTTACATAGGTAGTCACATGATATGACATATTTGTGTCTCTCCAAAAACATGCACCTTCTGTGTTAATAATTAAATTGACCTGTCAATCTCTTGCGCTATGTAATATGTTGCGGATGTCTAATAAATTTTTTTTTTTATGTGCTTGTAATTATGCTTTGTTCAACCTCTGATCTTTTTCTTTTTAAACTTTCATTTATACATAAATAAAGGATTATAAAATATTTAATAATTAAATACAAATCGATAAAATAAATGAACATTTCAATATAATTTTCTAGGCTATTTTCAATTTGAAAATTCATTTAATATTTATTTTTTCTTTTTGTAAACATCAATAACTTGACATGCCTTGTTTATTGAATAATTTAATCATTAGTTTATTTTTCATTTAAGGAAACATTGCAATCTTCTGTATTAAAATGCAAAACTATATTACATTTCATGCTTAAATTATGATTGTAACAAACTTGCTAAACAAATCTACAACTTTTAGTAAACCATCTTCTATCCTGAATTTATTTTTCTTTCAGCTGAAATAGTAATAGTAAAAAGTATAACATTTTAGAAAGAAAAATCTCACTCTATAAAGAGAGAAATTTTATGATTTATAAAAACATAAGTTCTATTCATTAAACCTTATATTTTAAGTGCAAAATGAAAGATAAATTTTGTGCAAATTAGAAGTTTTATAAATGGTCAATATTTTACTTTTATGCTTGTTAATAATATTACTAGCTGGCCAGAGAGCCATGAAAATTTTTACCCAAAAACCATGCTCTCGGGCGCCTGCGGCGCCAATCATAAATTGTTCTCTGTAAAATTCGCATAATATTAGAATATTAAAAATTCAAATATTTTAAAATAAAATCTAAACGTAGCTCTAGTTCAACGTAAAATACACTGAAATCAATGAAAATCCAATAAACCAATCAAATATCTCGTAATTCCTCAAAACGTAGCTCTCGTTTAATGTAAAATATGCTGAAATCAATGAAAATCAAATAAACCAATCAAATCTCTCATAATTTCTCATAACATAGCTCTAGTTCAACGTAAAATATACTCAAATCAATGAAAATCAAATAAACCATTCAAATATCTTTGAATTCCTCATAACGTAGCTGTAGTTCAATGTAAAATGCACTCAAATCAATGAAAATCAAATAAACCAATCAAATCTCTCCTAAAATTCTCCATTCTGCGTCATTATAAAAATGGGAAGTTTTATTTTCATATTTTTATTAATTAAAAGAAAACTAATCAGAAACTCGGAAAACTGACTTCGGTGTGCACAATGACCCTACAGAGGGCACCTTTGTAGGGTCAAGTGACTGTCGGAGCTACTGTTTTCAAGAACAGTGAAATATATACATATCAGGGTTCATACTCAAATATCTGAAAAAAAAAATCCCTGAGATTTCCCTGAGTTCCCAGACAATTTTCAAAAAGATATTAGCGACATATTACAAGAAATGCTCCTCTAGACAGGACAAATACAGCTACTTCCACTGTATGATGTCATATTACTGCCGATCATGATAGAAATTCAGGCAGAAATCATTATTCACATGCGTATTTTCGCAATACTTAATCATTTAAATTTTTATACAAAGCTAAACAAGAAAAACATAACTTGAGAGAAAAAAAAAAATTGTTTTTCCAGGTTTTATAACTGATTTTCCCTGAGTTTTCCCTGACTTTTTTTAACAAATTCCAAATTCCCTGAGTATTCCCTGTTTTCGAGGTTTTCCCTGAGGAGTATGAACCCTGTATATATATATATATATATATATATATACACAAATATTGCTCACTTAAAAGTATAACAATGCTTGATAAGATATCATAACTCTGAATTATGCAACACACTGCTTTAAAAAAAAAAAAAAAAAGTTTACAATTACAGGGTTTCTACTCTCAAAAATAAAATTCTTTGACTTTTCCAGGTCTATTTTTTTTTTTAATAAAAAGTTCTAGGTCACAAAATTTGGTCCACAACATAAAAGATATCTTGCAACATATGAAATAATTTTTGATATAAAAGGTAGCATAACTTGCGTTATAAAAGACATTACAGTAAATTTTAAATTACATGTTCAAAAAGCATTTTCAAGGCTTATTCCTTCATTTTTCCATTGTTTTTGGACAATATTTGCAATTTTCACTGTCAATTCCCTAATTTTCATCACTAATTTCAATTTCCCTGACTTTTCCATGTTTTCCCTGACCCATGCGAACACTGCAATTGTAACATGGCAGAACTTAAAAATTAACAAATATTACAACAAAATAACAGATTAAAAAAAAAAAAAAAAAAAGAAGAAGATAAATAAATAATACTAATAATAAATACTTACATCTTCAATCTGATGACACAAAATGCTCACCCATTGCTTCTCTTGACTGTTCTGTGTTGAAGAACGGCATATTTCACATTATTTAATGAAATAGTTTCTACATTCACAACTGGTTCATAAACTGACCTCTATAAAAAGAATTTAGAATCTCAATTAAATAATTAAAATTGGGCATATTTTAAAATTTTAAATATATACACAGATATGCATTTTTGCATCTGTTAAAAAGAAAAATAAATAAACTAAATATTAATTTCCCGTGGTCAATCCAGGATTTAATTTTTAGGGTCTATTTTTAAATAATAATTAAAAAAAAAAAAAAAAAAAGTGAAAAAGTATGATTGTGTAAAACCTTCCATTTTAGTATTTATTCTATATGTTTAATATCAAGCTAATAGTGATTCATTAAACTGAGAACAAATATAGACAATTATTTAAGATAAAGGATGGGAAAATTTTTATATAAAAGGGTCATTTTCATAAATTTTTGAGAAAGGGTAGCAAAAGGGCACTAATTTTTGCTTGGACCAGCTCCTGATTTTATTCTAGAGATGGGATTATTTAATATAGCTAATTCTGAAGAACGTTTTTTGCTCATAGACAGAATTAATTTAGGAAAATAGTTAAATGAGATTAGGAAACAAATTTAATACATTTTTCTCTAAAAAGTCATTGTACAGTTTCTGCACTTATCTATTAAAAATAATTAAATGATAAATTAAAAAACAATAATAATTATACTTGAAATTTTTAAAATGTACAGAAATTTTGAAAATCAATTCTTTCATACAGAGGAAAATATTGAATATAAATTCTGAAATTGTATAATAAGGAAAATAAAATAATGTTATCAATTTTAAGTTCAAATACACAGTCGAATGCCTATGAATATTCATAATATGGCTAAATACTGAATACACACCAAATATTTTGTACAACCTCAAGTAAAAAAATTAACAGATGGAAAAATAATTAATAAAATTAATGAAATACTTACAAATAGAGAACATATGAATTTCAGAGTAGAGTCCATATCATCACTCAAAATTTTTTCATCAACTTTCTCAGGAGTCTTTTCTAATTTATTATCAAGTTTTGCATCCACTTCGAGCTTATCTTCTTGATGGACATCATAGGAAGATCTAGATGATTTTATACCTGCTACAATATTATTCACTACAGGCGATTCTAACTTTGATTGGGATGATACATTTTAAAATATTGTCCTTCACAGGAAAAATCTTATACTTTCCGATAAAGTAGATGTTTCTAGAAATTCTTCTACTTTTTCAAGTAAAAGGCCTAAACCTTCAGTTTCAGGAATAATCAGTACTTAAGAATCTACTTTTGATTCCTCATCCATTTTAGTAAACTTTCCTTCATTTTTACACACAGAATCAGCAATCAGAAGATTGTCACATATTTCATTTACAAGACTATCAACAGTTTTAGACACCTGTGATGGTATTTCATCACATGAATTCTTTATCAATGTAACAGGGGGTTCAGAAATGTCTTTTAAGCTATTAAATGAATTTGAATCAGAGTCAAACGCACTTACATTATCAAAATCATCATATTTAATTTCTTGATCAACTTCAACTGAAGCACCAAATGATTTTAAAATAGCAATGTCTGATTTTTTATTTAAATCAGCACTTGGTATAACTTTATTGGATTCTAGTTCATTTTCTGATGAAATAATAGAACTAGGTTTGCTAAATAATTTTCTTTTTTTATACGCATTACCAGCACACACTTCTTTACTGGAACAATCTAGATTATCATCATCAATTTTAATTTTAGAATTAGTTTTTTTTGGACTTTCATAGTGAGCATATAAAACAGATGATAATATTTTTTCAAGAATAAAATTTAACAATGAAGAATCACATTTACTTGTAGAAGGTAAAACATTTCTAAGTCCTTCATTAAGTGAATTATTCCTTTTTATGGAATTGCTAATTTCTGGAGATTTTTCGATTAAATGAGGCATATCATCATCTTTTTCAATTTGAATATTTCCCTCAGTAGGTGTAGAAAATTTGGGAAAATTGAAAACATCAACAGTACTTTGCTGATATGCATTAATAGATAAATGCATGTTATCAGGCTGGGGCAACTTAGATATTCTGGAATCCTCTTCAATTGGTAGATTACATTCGTCAATCTTCTCACATAATTTATTATCATTATGATCTTTTTTGCCATCATCATCATTAAACAAATCAGCAGACATAAAGAAACTCATATTACAATTTAAAGAATCATCCAAAATATCAGAACTTTTACCTTTGCTACTAGGTAAAGATTTATTGGATAACTTATTTTCATTTTTAGAGGAATTATCCTTGGAATGTCTGGAGCATTTATTAACACTAAATCATCAGATTTGTTTTGCCTTTTCAGCCTTATCATCTGATGTTTCTTTATCATGAAAAACAATTATAGGGTAATTCCATGTAACTATCAACCTGAAAGATGTTTTATAAAAAATTTTTTACAAGGTTTTCACCTTATTTTAGGAAAACTACAATAACTAATCCTTAAAAATTTCATATTGGCAATATTTTAGTATGCATGTTGTGGCAACACCTGGCTTCCAAAATAGCTGCTTCCTCTGACATGCTGGAAGTGTGATTTAGCTCCAAATTTCGAAGAAAAGATTAAAAGTAAATATATATATTTTTTTTTTTCTATTTTAGTTGTGTTATATGTTAGCAAAATAAGTGCATTTTCATGTAATAACATTAATAATGCTTTATATTATTTGAAACTTTGTTTATTTTTATGTTAAAAATGCCATCTTTTACTGTAGTGTAAGTCCCAGGAAAGGCAATAAAGTTTTTATAGTTTCTTTTTGGCAAAATGTATCACATTGAATTGCTATTAATTTCTTATTAAAGAGCTAAAGACATCTTTTGATGTATAAAAAGTTTTTAATCTGAATATAATTTTATGATTTTTTGAAAGAATTTGAAATGCAGTGTCAGTCACAACATGTGACTTACACTACTTTTGTGACTTACACAAATGCAATATAACTCACAATAAATAACAATATAAAAGTCACTATATAGATAAATTGTTTTAGTTAATATTATAAAAAGGAATTATTTTTAAATATTTATTTTAGATGGGGAAAACAGCTGCAGAAAACAAAAGAGAGCAAAGAGAAAGGATGAAGGCAACTGGAAAATATCAAATTTTCAAAGAAAATGAATCCAGAAAGCAAAAAGATCAGCGTATTCTGAAGAAAAACAAAATGACTATAGAAGAAAAAGAAGCATCAAGAGCTAAGAAAAGAGAAGAGATGAAAAGATACAGAGCAAAGAAAGCTTTAGCAACATCTCTTTGAAGACACAAGATGCTTCATGCTCTGATGCAAGTTCACCAAAAAAAGCTTTTAAGAGTCCACAATCATTTGGAAAAGCTATAGCAAAAGTGAAGAAAAACTTACCAAAAAGTCCAAATAAATCTAAAGCAACTGTTAAAAAACTAGCTCATTAATTAATACCAGACAATATGCAGTCACCACCTCCAAAAACAAGAGCTACAAAACTGGATGAGAACACAAAACTGTAAGTAGAAGCTTTTTTTTGAAAAGGATAGTGTAAGTTACCAAGCACCTGGTACAAAAGATTTTGTGATTATGAGAGATTTACAGGGTAAAAAGTCAAAGATACAGAAAAAAAAAACTTATGTATGACTCTTGGAGAAGCTTATGAAATTTTTAAAAATGAAAACTGTGACATCAAGATTGGCCGTTCTAAGTTTTGTGAATAACGCCCATCACAAATTTGTTCAAGGCATGAAACACCATCAAACTTATGCTTGTGTGTATATCATGAAAATGTTACACTTATGTTAGAAATAATATGGTTTTTTACCAAATTATACATCTGATTTTGTTAAAATGATTGTATGTGAAGAAAGTACAGAAAGCTGTTATTGCCAAACTTGTGATCACTGTGGAAGCTTAAAAAATTTTCATAATATAATTGAAGATTTAGGAAGCAATCTAGAGAAAGAGATTGTGTTGTTTCAGTGGATGAAAGATGAAACAAAAGCATTTGCAAAGCAAAAACTCTGCTTAACATTGATTGTTGCAATAGAGAAATTAAAAGAAAAACTTCCTCAGTTTTTACAGCATGTTTATGTAAAACAACGACAAGAAATGTTTTTTGAGAAGATGAAAGAAAATATGCAACCTAATACACTGCTTCTGCATTTTGATTTTAGTGAAAATTATAGTTTTTTTTCACAAGACGAAATTCAGTCAGCCCATTGGGTTTCCACATCGTGTACAATATATATACTACTATGGCTTACTTTGTTTATGATGATACACTCAAATCTGTACCTATAGTAGTAGTGTCCAATTACCTGCATCATAACAAATATGCAGTTACTGTATTCAATAATACTATTGTACAAAAAAATAAACATGATTTTCCACAGCTAATGATCAATAAAGTAATTTACAAGTCTGAAACTGCTCAATATTTTAAGCAGAAATATTCAATTTGCTTGGCAATGCTACAGCCGGGGGATACAGAAGGGCATTTTACAGTGACAGGTCATGGTAAAGGCCCCATTGATGGTGTTGGAGGAACCATTAAACGCAGAGTACGAGAGTCTACATTAGCAAGGAAAATAAATCCATGCAATGCTGAAGAGTTTTTTCCTGCAGCAACGAATATCTGCAAAAACATCACCTTATACGTTTCAGAAACGAGGGATGAAGAAGAAAAAAATCACCAAATCAATTGTGCTCACCAAAAGGAAGTGAAATTTTCCCTATTCCAAATACAAGAAAATTTCACTGTTTTATAAAAATTGAAGATTATATTTTACAGGCTGCTAATGTGTCTTTGAAATCAAAACAATTTACTAAAAGTCACCTCCAAACTAGAGAAGTTGAAACTAAGTTTAATGAAGATGAGCCAACTAGGGAAACATTTGAAATAAATGTTGGTAACTGGATATTAGTTCCATTTTCAGGAAAATGCAAGACTAAATACTTTGCTGGCCAAGTAATTGAGAGAGAGAGAGAGAGAGAAACTATCTGTTAAAGCAAAATTTTTACGAAAGAAAAGGAACAGTTTCACTTGGCTATTAAAAGATGATTTTTCAAATGTTGACATTAACATGAGAATAAAAAAAAACTGCCAGAACCTAATTTTGACCGAAGAAGTTACTTAACTTTTGAAAATTTATATTTTTCTAGGTATGTAATGGGTTAATGTGACACTGTTGTTGCACTGAATCATGAATAATAGTTGTGTAGTGTAAGTCATAAATCAGCTGCAGAGTAAGTCACAAGGAATATATTTCATTAAAAAATAATTATTTGAGTTATTTGTATTTTATTTTCTGTAATTTAGAACCCTTTAGTACAATTATGACACAACAAGGTTTTTCATTGATCAGACAACCAGAAGAAATTTGAGTTTAAAAACATGTCTAAACAAATGGATTCCATTCTGGTAGTGAAAGTCACACTTCCACAATTTAATTTATAATTAATAAAATAAATCATTTGGAAAAATTCTTTAACTTGCTAAACATAATATGCCTGTCTAGATAGGTATTGGTACAAGAAATTTTTTTTAGCTAAAAGTATTTTTTTAATTCACTCTGCAATGCCTGAAAAATTATCTGATATAGTGTAAGTCACGCATGGAATTACCCTATTTCATCTTCAACAGATGGTAATGTTTTTTCATCAATGTGGGGTTCTTTATCATCTACGGTTGTAAAATTGTGTTTCAAAGATTCATTTGTTTCATTTCCAGGAACAATGGGAGACTTTTCTACATTGGAACTTAATTTATATGGGATAACTTGTGGTCATTAGAATTGTCAAAGTTAGTTTTTATTTCACTTACAGTAGGTTTGAGAAATATATTATTATCAGAAAACTCACACTCATCATGTATCACAGAATTATTTGGATAATTAAACTTTGAGTGGATGCATTGTTCATCTACAGCAATGATGGATGCTTTCTCATTAGCATTAGGAAGATTTTTTATGTTTTTATTAAATTTATGATTCTTAAAATTCAATGAATCACATTTTTTATTTACAGACACCTCTTTATCATTTTCAAAATGAGTATCCAGAGATTTTTCATGACATAAACTATTAATTAAAGCAGAACACTTTCAATTTTTTTTTTCTTCTAGAACACTTTCATCCAGTTTTTTTAGTGAAGATTCATTTTCCTTGCTCTGGTTCTTTGGAGACATGTGAAGTTTTTGTAGAACTTTCCCTCTTGAGATCTCTTGAGGAGCATTTAAGTTTCTAAAATGATTAAATCAGCAGTGAGTTAAGTGTTAAAAAAATAGTTATATACAGGGTGAGTCAACAAAATGAATATAGCAATTATAAACAGCTATAACTATTTAATAATAATAAAAAAAAATCAATACAATTGTACAGCCCAACGGCAGAAACACCTCGACACAGTTGCGGACACAGAAAAACAGCTTGTGGCCAGTTTTTGTCTGCAACTTTCGGATAACAATTCACTTATAAAAAATTTCTGTATCAAAACTAATACTTTTATTATTTATATTGTGTTGTATCAAACATTGCTATAAAATATTTAATTGAATGATATGAATTGAGTGAATACAGAATTGTTTATACTATATTGTTCTGTAATAAAATTGCATTCGTGTATTGTTGCACGAGATCACCATTAATGTTAAGCCCAACCCCCCCCCCCCTTCCATCAGCTTTCAGGCTTTTTGAGTGTAAGCCATTTTCACCCCTGATTACATGCAAATTGTGCAGACAGATTATGAAATTTTAAAAGCCTGTTGCAGACAGCTACAAAACTTTCTGCCACTGGGTTGTACAGAATGTAGAAGGAAATTCAAAATTTTGTTTACATATTTAAAAAATATTTTATGTGACTCCCCGTGACAACATCTAAGTAGTAGTTCATTTCATGACATACATTTTGAAGAATATGCAAATGCATGAGTCATCAACGCAAGCACATTGGAATTGTGAATTTTTATTTCTGGTATTGTTTTCGCAAAGAAAGCATATACACAAGGTCTTTCACATAACCCCATTGAAATTCTTTTGCTGAATAATACTTGTCTATGTAAAAATTTGCGAAGGGGGGGGGGGGAGATTTTTGTTATATTTTTTCTTTTAAAGATATTGCAAAATCCAACCTTAATTCTTTTAAGTAGGTTCTATTAAATTATTATTATTTTTTTTTTTAATGTTTGTTGTTGAAAATAATGAATTCAGGAAAAAATGCAATTTAAAGATCCAAGAAATCTAAAATAATTCAATTTATAAATATTAAATAGAAATATAAGGTTTTATATGAAACCTTCAGTAGTGTCAAGTCAAAAGTACCTAGTTTCCTTAAAAGATATCTTAACAGAAAAAATAATATTTTTAATTTCTGTTCCTTATGTGTATTCTTTCTTAAATCTTGTCTTCTTTTATTCACTTTCAATACTTCTCTTTTTTTAAAATAAATATTTTTTATACTTTTAAAAGAGAAAGTTTCATACAGAACTTATCGCGTAAGGGTATACTTCACATAACTTGGACAGCAGCCCAATCCTACGTTATTCTATAGAAAAATTTGCTTTAAAAAAATATTTACTATTTAATGAATTAAAAAAAAAAAACTATTTTATTTATAAGACAAAACTGTTAATCGATTCCCACCACTAGTTTTACATTTAGAAAACGCTAAACTATTAAATTGATTCCTGTTTTCCAAAAATTAATTTTTTAAATTTTTAATATGATATATATTACAATTAAAAAAATTAATTAGAAGCTGTAAATATTAAAAAAATTAAAAATTAATTTTTTAAAACAAGAAACACTTTAACAGCTGTGAGTTTTCTAAATATAAAAACAAAATTTGAAAAAATACATTAGCTAATAAATAATTTTAAAATGAATTTCTCTATAGAATAACATGTGGTTAGGTTGTCGTTCACGTTATGTGAAATACAACCTTAAGAACATATATAAAAATATATTTTAGATTTTTTCTTTTAAAATGAATAAAAGAGAACAAGCATTAGGAAGAATATACAAAACTAGTTGGCATAGGTGGACTCTGCTCAGTTCCCCATCATATTTATGTTCTCAGAAATTTATAGTGCGAGACATATTATAATCATGTTAAAAGAAATGAATTTGACCAAAGCTTGATACAGTGACAGAATGAAATCCCCGCCTAACAGGCTATCCACCATTCACTTCGATATATTTATCTTATTCTAATCTATTAATTTATTTTATCAGGGTCAATTCCGTTGTTTAGTTTTCATGCTACTATTTCCAATGCAATAATCCTCAAAATTCATATTTATATGAAAAATTTACAATTTCGCTATGTTGGTAAAATCTTAAATTACGATTAATTTATAAAATTTTCCTATTAGAATATTTGTATTCAATCATGTTCAAACAAATATCATAAACGTAATTTTGAAGTTGTCTAATGTATTTAGGATCCTCAAAATGGAAGTTTATGCTCAATTTTGCCTTATTCTGACATGTTAAGTAAATCGTAAATTCCAAATAACTTACGAATTTTTTAAATTGGAAAAATCATAGTCTATGATATTCATGCCAGTATCCTAAATAATATTTCGAAAGTGGTTTGACATCTTTACGATGAAAATATCCCTCAAGATTGACATGTATGTGAAATTTTGCTCTATTTTGCCATGTTAAGAAATTCGTAAATTTCCAATAACTTACGAAATCTTTATATTGGAAAATTCATAGTCTAATATTTATGCCAGTGTCCTAAATAATATTTCAAAAATAGTCTGACACCTTTACGATGAAAATATCTCTCAAAATTGACGTTTATGTGAAATTTTGCCCTATACTGCCATGTTAAGAAAATCGTAAATTTCTAATAACTTACGAAGTTTTTAAATTCGAATGTTGCAAATGAATAGGGTTCTTGCCAGTGTCGAAAGTAATATTTTAAAGCTGATCTGACCTCTGCGATAATTTGTTCTTGAGATAATGTATACACAGACTAACAAACTAACACACTAACAGACACCCTACAGACAGACACCATAGAAATTTTGTCATTTTCGGATTCCTCACACCTGAAAACATGTAGAAAAGTAAAAAAACTGAGGTCGAAAATTTTCATGATTACCTAAGTTCCCCATACCTATAGTATGATGGGGAACTAAAATAAATAATTTTTTTTAATTTTCTCATGAAGAAATAAATATGAATGTATGGTTTATCCACAGATTTAACATCACAGGAAGAAACTCTGCTGCTTCCTAATAATCCTTAAATATAGATTAATAAAACTGTTTTAGGAACTAATTTCTGATTTTGCTTAAAATTACAGAAATCCGTTAACATTGTGCTAAGTCGTAAGAAAAATTGAGAAGAGAAGTTGTGAAATTTCATGTTCTGAATGTAAAATACAAAAAAAGGTATAACCAAATTCTATTAACCCTTGTTCATTAATGCCAAAAAGCATATATATCTAGCAGATTTAATTCTTGGAATGTGATGTCATGTCTTTTAATTTATTTTATGCAACTTTAATATTGCAAATTAAACTTTAGATTTACTTTTTTCATTAGTACATTAAGTTTACATTACGAAAAATTGAGTTTTACACCAGAAATTTAAATTAACAGAAAAAGCTATTTTTAAACAAGATTTTTCTTGTACAAATCTAGCCTTCTTTGTAAATTAAAGTTTCTGATATAAAACTGATTTTTCTGACATGAAGATTACAAGCAGAAAAATATGGGGGGAAAAAATGAAATAAACTGTAGTTATTTAATGTTTTAAATTTTGCAAGACTTTTGTTTTTCTGGAAATTGTTCAATAACTCTTTAAGAACTTAAACTTATTTTTTCCCAGATTCAAATAGTTTTTAAAATGGAAAAATAGCACTTTTCAATCTTTATTCCCGGCTTCCACATTCTTTTGAGAGGAATGATTTTATTACTTTTTAGATCAGTAACCAGTACATTTGATTCTTAGATCAATCCAATCCAATTATGGAAAATGTGTGAAAACTAAAATTAATTTTCCTCTCTTTCTGTATAAATGTGAGGAAAAACAAAAATGTATGCTACTATCTATTTAGTATATTACGATTATGGAAATATTTAATTAAAGAAAGATGTATTTAAAGCTCTAAATATAAAAATGAGAACTATGCAAATTAACAATAACTTTTATCCCCCCCCCCACCCCCATGAATAGAATTTATAGTATAATGTAGATATATGACAGTAACAATTATTCAAATAATAATGAGAAATGTCATTATATATACTTATGTTTTCATAACACTTTTTACTTATTAGATGCTATTATAACAAAAATTTGAGAATTATGTTACATTTTATAAAATAATTACCTTTTTTTTTATTTTCACAAAATGACATTAACATAAATAAACAGCATAAATGTTATATGCATAGTAAGATACTTTAGTAAATAAAAACTGGCTTTTATTAAATAGTAAATAAATTTTATTTAGTAAATAAAAACTGGCTATTTGTGTGTGACAATGTAAATCTAATACTAATCATACTATATTTCATAGAAAGAATTCAAGATATATATTTCCTTTCATTTAGTGGCTGCAATTAGATTACACCACTATATTTTTAAATTGAGCAAAACGAGAAATCAACAACAAATGAAAAGGTACTTACTTAATACTTATAGTTTTTCTTGGGCACGCTTCTTAAATCATATCCTAAAAACAAAAAGTAAGCATTAATTATATACTAATTCAAAATAAAAATAATTTTTTTAATCAATTTTTAAGATTTAGATTTATTGAAAATTCAGATTTCAAGGATATAAAACTTAGAAATTTTGTAGAAAACAAACAAAAAATTAATGTGCAAATTGTTCGAGAGAAAACATGGTATACTTACGCTGCACCCCTCTCCTATTAGTTGATACCGCTATTTGAGGAGGAGGATTGAGCAATTCCAGCTCTGTTCTTCTACGGGCTAAAAAAAAAAAGACATTAGCACACATAACTTGCAATCATAATTTAAATAAGTATTTCTCACAACAAAAAATAAATAAATAAAAAGTGAAGAAATAAAATTCTTCAACTCACCTCTTCTCTTTAGCTTTTTAATTTTGCCCGTGTTTTCATCAGATATATCACACTAATAAATAGAAAAACAAAGATATGTTTAACAAAATAACAAAAAATTTGTTTTATTATGAATGGTATTATTGGACTATTAAACACGCTGAGTGCCACAAGAAATCTTAAGGTTATACCAGTCAGACCACGCACACTGCTTAGAAGCGCCTTATATTTACCGTGTTTCAATAAAATTCATTAAAATGCCTCAATGATATCCTGCAATAAATAAATTTTCAGTAATTATTTAAAGCATCGTAATTGTTTTATATTTTACACTGTCAGCCACTAGTGGTTGACGTCGACTAAACAGAAAGTTTAGTGTCAGCTATCGATGACTGACATGACACTCAACGTGTAACATATAAAATAACCATGAAAATTTAGTAAAAATTATACACACATTTTTTTTTTTTTTTTTAAACTTCAGACAGGAAAACGGCAGTTTTAAATGAACAATTTAGGTAATGATTTAGCCATGGGTGCAATTTGGGAATCAATAATAAATTAAATGAAAAAAAAAAAAAGAAGAACTTTTGGATTACACTGCACCATAAATAGCTATTTTTTTTTTCCCCTTCTTTCTTTCTAGGAACAGAAATAGATTACTATCTTTTTTTTTTTTTTTTTTAATATGGGTGAAATTTAATTTCTATAAATACTTTATATATACACATATATGGGCTCTTAAAAAAACACCTAAAGATCTAGCTAATTCTGTTGATGCTAATTTTCTTAATTTTAAATCTATTCAGCTGTTGCTGATATAAGTTGTCCTATATATCTATTAACCAATATCAAATAAAAGTACTATATTTTGTGCATGTACTCAAATTATTTACTATAAATTTTAGCTTCAATATGAGTATTTAATCTGAAAAACAAAATGTGTACATTTGTGTCCATTTCATAAATATTATGCTTTTTTTTTTTTTTTAACCTACACTTGCTATAAGCCAATAACTTAAAAAAAAAAAAAAAATCAAAAAAGCTTTGTTTAAGTATTTGTGCTATTTCAATAGAAATGCATACAAATAGTGAAACAAGTGAAATCGGGTGAAAAATTTACGACTTATTTGCAGCTTTTTATGATACAGGGTAATACAAGTTTTTTTTTTTTTTTTAATATATTGTTAGATCTCCAATTACTCTCATTATTAAATCATCACCGTAAAATCCAGGAATGCTTCTCTTCATTGTTTAAAGTTTAAAATTATTTCACGTAGCACTTTTCTAAGAAAACAGGAATACACGTCAAAAATCTAGAAATACTTCCTATGACCATATTGTTTTTTCCCATACTTTTATACGCATACATATTTTTTTTGAAAGCATAAAATGCAGTTGATTTATAATTTTTAGTCTGAAATTTATTTTTAACATTTTTGTTACGAACTAAATCAATACGGTTGGGGGGGAGGAGGGGGTTTAAAGTAGTACGTAAATGGAACCAGCCTCTAGCCTGGGGGCACGCGACGATTCTCTCTGTAGAATGTCATTCAAAAGACGTCTGTAACCAACCTCTAAACCAGTTTAGTCAAATTTAGACACATTCAATAATTACCAATAATGGTTATGAATAATGATGTTTGATATTTATGGTAAATGATTAATCTTAGATATAATCAGGCAACTATTACTGTTAAGTGTTAATGGTAAATATTGTATAAGAAAGTCCCTGAAAGTTGCAATACTACTGTGATCTCACATTCTTAATAAACAAACATTACTAATACATAAAACTTGATTTAAACTAGTAATAGTTATTTATTACATTTTCACTCTCATTAGCAGACAACTGTTGGTAATAGAAGTATTGCATTTAGTTAAAATTTTCATCTGGTTTACATATTTAATGTCTCCAGGCCCAAAAATATGTACTATATTCTCCGGCCTATAACGCACAGGTTTGGCAAACCATTTACACCCAAAATTTATAATAAAAGCCATTTCTTAACAAGCTTTCGTGTCTTACAATTTTAGCTTAATTTGTAAATTAAATTTTCTGGTGTATAACTCGTTTATTTGACCTGCTTGCTATAAGCCTGAAAATAAGGTATTTCTCGCAAATTGGTCTGAGTGTATGTGTTTGGACGAAAAAGAATATTGGCAAAATTCTTATGTGGAACCCATTTTAGATACTTTTTTATAGACCCTTTTTCAGATAAGGTTTTTTTAACAGGTAAAGGAAGGGGGAAAAAAAAGGTTCTCAATTCGAAATATTTCTTTTTTCTCTCACTTTTTTTTCCCCCCCCCAACAGATCCTCAAAAAATACATGACTAATTTCTGATACTTTGAATAATTGTAATATAATCCCTTATCTTAAGTCAACATGAATTATTAAGAAAAGTATACAGGTTACTGTTACACACACACACACACGGGAAAAATAAAAAAACTATATAGACATATAATTTAAAAACCACTGGGTATTTGGTTTTACTGATATTTTAAAAATAATGCAACGTGAAAATTTAAAATGCATATGCTACACACAGCATAAACATTTTAAATAATATTATACAGTTAATTTTTTCTTTGAATAGTTTTATTTTGACTTTTAAATTCGATACAGCAAGAGTAATATAAAAATTAGAAAATATTTCAAAACATTTTGAAGTTTTTAGTTATTACTGTCTTTCAAATAGTACAATATTCTACCCGTTTTGACAGTTCAATAGCATATTATTCTATAGGGATATATGTAACCTTTATACTACAATCAATTAAAATCTCTTTATGTTTTCAATGTGTTTGGTATTCTTAACTAATTTAAAGTAAGTATTCTTATTCTTTTTTTTTAAATAAATTAAAATAATTTTAAAATAATGCAAGTTAACTCATTAACAAATTGGCCTTTGTGGGGTTTTCGGGATGCATTATACATCTGGGTAATTTTTCTTTCTCATTCTATGTGTTATAATATATTATTATGTAGTAATTTCTTCCTCCAATTTTTTTTTTTTTTTTTTTTTTAATTCCATATTTCAATTCATAAAATTTGGAGTCATACATATGTGCTCGCATTTTTCAAGAAACCATTAATTTTATTTTTGTTCTTACTTTTTATACTTTATTTTTTCATTAAAATCTGAAGAATATCTACATGCATTTTTCATCTGCAAAATAAAATTTTAAAACCTCATAATAATAATAATAATAATAATAATAAAGTAAAAAAGGGAGAAGAATTTTTATGCTTATAAATATTCAGAATCTAGAAACTGAATTTAAAAATTAGACTAGATATTGAGCAGTTCTATTAAAATATTTCCTTGAAGCGTGAAGAAATATGTTGTGTCTTTATTTATTTTTAAGAGTTTGGGGGGATTATTGAATGTTTAAATCATGTTATGCATACTTGCCAACCTTAGAAAATGAAAAATAGGAAGATTCAAGTTCAAAATTAGGGAGATTTCATTAAAATTAGGAAGAATTTTATACGAAGTACATTTCCATAATTTTACATATATTTTTAATTATGTACAACTTAAACAGTTGTATTCTAAAATATATCATGAGATTTTTCTGAATTTCTCTTTCGCAGTTTGCATTGCTATGTGGGATTGTCAGTACTGTCAAGAATATATTTGAGTATTACTCATTTTCACTACTTAAGCACACGACTCTATGAATGTTTCTTTTTAGTTGTTATTCATTAACTTCGTTTAAGCGTCACCGCATGAAGCGTACGTAAAAAATATAAACACAATCGCGCCCAAAGATGTGTTGCCAAACGAGCCCGGAAAGAGTAGAAAAAGTTTCTTTTGCCTCGGATTAATTGCTCAGTGTATCTGCGATGCGAAATGCGCCTCCGGGAACGAAGAGCGAGATTAACCGTTCCGAGAATTTGTTCGCTGGCTGTTACTTTGTTCGGAAGCTCAATGGTCGTAAGAGATGTTTTGTTTACCTATTTTCAAAATCTGACGAGTGCGGCTTATCACATCTTCCTGATACAATAAAGATTAAAAATTGTTGAATTATTGAATATATAATATATATATATATATATTGTGATAAATTTTGTTTAATTTTGCTTCAATATAATGAGTTATTTTGTAATTTTCTCTCTTTTATGATAAATCGAAAATTTTTAACTTCCGATCGGAAGATAGGTCGAAAATTCGGAAGTCTTCCGCCGAAATCGGGAGAGTTGGCAAGTATGTGTTATGTAATGACTATCAGAAGAGTGCTGTTGTTGTTACCCGAAATACACCTTAAATTGTCGAAATCGTATGGCTAATGATCACCAAAACATTCGTTAATCGTTCTTTAAAAATAAAACTCCAAATATTTTCAATTTTATACAATTTGCATTTCTATGCCTTTCTTCAACCTCATTGCACCTCCCTTCCTTAAAAATAAATAAATAAATAAATAATAAAAAAATAAAATAAAATAAAAATAACTCAAAAAATTTAAATTTGATTCAACTTAATTCTAGCCTCTAATATATACTTACGTTGTCATCCCCAATTTTTCTTTTTCTTGAAACAACTGGTGGTACTTTAGGAGAATCTGGCATCTTTATATCTGGAAAGCTGAATGGATGAAGTGGGGACATCACTGGACAGAATATTAGACCATCTTCAGGCATTTCTATGTTTATAAATGGTGGTGGATGTAACTTGGGAGTGCTGTGTAGATTTTCAGGTATATCTTCTATTGTATGAGTCTCAAAGCGTGGCTGTTCAATATCAGTAGTAGAATCTTCAATTGACTAGAGAAAAAAAAAAAAAGCTCTCATTAGATATGTTTCGTTAAAAAAAAAAAATAAAAAATATATATATATATATATATATATATATATATATATATATATATAATTTCGTTTAGTCTAGAATACAAATCAATTTAAAAATAATTTATATGAAAATACTGATTTCGACACACACACACACACACACACAGGTTGGGCAATGGCGGAAAACGAGGACGTGGTGTGAAAACCATCCAACTGAGGACCTCATGAAATAATGACTTTATAGTTAATCATTCGAAAGATATTTTAAAGTTCTTTTATATTAACGAAAGTGGAATTCGAGATTTCACCTGATTTACACATTTGAAAGTGCCCTGATTAGGTTTTCTTTTGCATCTCAGCTAATTGTGTTAGACCATTCAAAATTGGTATATGTAGGTTAATTAGGAGGGGCTGGAAGGGTGGGGAAGGAATAGGCACACCCAGCGCGCATATCCCCTAACCTGTGCGCACACAGCACACACGGGACTGCGTGCCGAAGGCAGTGGGGACCTGGTCCGAGTTATGCCTATTATGCCTATAAGCATGAGGGAAAGTTAGGAGGCGATGAGAATCAAATGAACTAAGGATTTTTTCATCATATTTCACCTGATTTACACATTTTAAAGTGCCCTGATTAGGTTTTCTTTTGCATCTCAGCTAATTGTGTTAGACTGTTCAAAATTGGTATATGTAGGTTAATTAGGAGGGGCCGGAAGGGTGGGGAAGGAATAGGCGCACACAGGGCGCGTATCCCCTAACCTGTGCGCACACAGCACGCATGGGACTACGTGCCAAAGGCAGTGGGGACCCGGTCCGATTTTTTACCCGATGAGAAATGATTTTTTTAATCTTCTTTTCTTAAGAATAAAAGTTTGATTTCAGAAGGAATACGTACACGCAGCACACGTATATATTCACACGTGCATGCGCAGTGTGCATGGGTCTGAGCTGCCGAAGGCAATGAGACCCGGTGCGAGTTTTTACCCGATGATAAATGACTTTTTTTAAAATTCCTTTTCTTAAGAATGAAAGTTTATGAGTAATAACATTTTTTTTTTTTTTTAATTTCTTTTCTTAAGAGTAATGTTAATGAGTGATAATATGCAATTTTGAGAATTCATTCATTATAGTGATTTATTTAAAAATACTGACCTGCAAGCGGGCGAAGGAAGAGGGGACCCGGTACGAGATTTTACCCGATCAGAAATGATTTTTTTAATTATTTTTCTTAAGAATAAAAGTTTATGAGTAGTAACATGGAATTTTGAGAAATTATAAGGGTGGTGAAGGAATACACGTGCACAGCACTCATATGCATTCGTTCGCGTGCATCGCACACAGGTCTACGCTGCTGAAGGCAGTGGGGACCTGGTGCGACATTTTTCCCGATCAGAATTTTTTTTTTTTTCTTTTCTTTCGCATGATAAAAATTAATGCAATTTTGAGAATTCATTAATTATAGCGATTTATTTAAAAATAAAGACCAGTGAAGCTGGCATAGCCTATTAGTTGATAAAAAATACAGGAGTACATAAATATCAGTTCAATACATTTTTACTTTCTTCTATATTCAATAGAAGAAAGTATTGGATTTGTAAAAATATTCAACTTACAGTTTTTGACGGATTTACACGTTTTGAGAGGTCTAGAACATTATTTCACCACTTTATAGAAAACGTCTGTGTGTGTGTGTGTGTGTGTGTGGGGTTGACAAAAATTTTGTGGCAACTGTATTCCCGAAACTACTGTTCAGAGGTACGTATAAATTATGTAGATGCACCTTGACCTTTTGACGGATTTACACATTTTGAGAGGTCTAGAACATGATTTCACCACTTTATAGAAAATGTCTCTGTGTGTGTGTGACAAAAATTTTGTGGCAACTGTATCCCCGGAACTACTGTTCAGAGGTACGTATAAATTATGTAGATGCACCTTGATCTTTTGACGGATTTACACGTTTTGAGAGGTCTAGAACATGATTTCACCACTTTATAGAAAATGTCTCTGTGTGTGTGACAAAAATTTTGTGGCAACTGTATCCTCGGAACTACTGTTCGGAGGTATGTATAAATTTATATGTAGATGCACCTTGACCTACATTAGTGCCTATCAACTTTTGGTGTCAACTGCTCAACAGGTGGCACTGCTATAGAGTAATTGCTCAAATTCATGGGAGGCTATATCTCAGGTTCTGTTGCATATAATCGAACAAAACTTGAAATATGAAAAGACCATTATGAGATATTATGCTGATTCAATTTGAATGCTTATCGGCCAACAGGTGGCGCTGCTGTGCAGCGATTTCCACAATTTAAGGAAAGGCTATATCTCAGGAACTACTGCACAGAATTGCATATAAATTTGTATGTTGATCATCTTAACAAAAATTAGTGCCTAACAACTTTTGGTGTAAACCACACAACAGGTGGAGCTGCTACACAGAGATTTCCATATTTTAAAGGAAGGCTATATCTTGGGTTCTATTGTGTATCAAACAAAACTTAATATGTGAGAATGTCATGAGACATTAAGCTGACTTAGTTTGGATGCTTATTGGCCAATAGGTGGTGCTGCTATGGTGCAAATTTCATCGATAATAAGACGACTGTATCTCAGCGTATATGGCATATAACTGTACAAAACTTGATATGTGAGCTAACCATTATAAAAACTTATTTTTTTAAGATGTGATTTATATATAGGATAGAACTGTGTTTTTTTTTTTTTTTGGGGGGGGGGGGGGGATATTTAGTGTTGGATTTTTCTAAGATGAAAATCATTTGCATTCATCGTGTTAAATATTTTTAATAAATAATACAGTAGAAGATTCTTATAACGCACACTAGAGGTTTTGCGTTATAAAGAATTTTGCAATATATAGATCATGTTTCACACATAATTAAATTTACCTTGTAACCATGGCCGAATATGTTAAAACACAATCAAAACAGAGTAGGGTATTTTTTAATTACATTCCTTAGAACAGTAGTTGGATGTGTAATAGGTTTCACAGTTAAATTTAGTTTATAAAAATAGTCCATATATGCCTGTACCAAATCATTTATTATGACTCATTTTCAAAAAAAAAAGTAATGAAAGCAAGTTTTTTCATTAAAAAGGTCTGAATTAAGAAGATAAAGAAAAACAAATGTATCACTAAGTTCTCTACAAACTAACACTTTTTTACAAAGTATTTCTTAACTGCAAAATTCCTTGCTTATGTCTGAGAAGTTATGCGTTATATAGAGAATTGAGTCATATAGAATTGCATTATAAAAATCTACAGTAGTTTAATAAATTATTCCCACTCAGTGAATTTGTACAGAAAAAAAAAATAAAAGAAAGTCTTGTGGTGGCCACAACATACTAGTTTTCTGTTGGATTCAATTGATGAGAGAGTTTTACTAAATAATACTAAGTACAGAAAAACTAACAACACAAAAACTTTCATCTGTGCAGTAAGGTTTAAATAAGAATGTAAGGCAATTTTACTTTTAACACTGTTTCCAAAAAAAGTATAGTATGCATAGAAGTGAGCAATGGAAATTGTGTGGTTGATACACAACAGTTTTATTCATTTATTTATTTCTGTTAATATAATAATTTTAACTGGAACATTTTAATGCAGTTACAGGCCATAACATTTATTTAACTTGGGCTTATCATACTTTAAAATTAATTTTGTTTTGTAAATCAATCTCTACACAATTTTTGTAGATTTATAAAACTCATCACATGAATAGAAGTTTAAATATTGTGTAACCCAGTTAGATATCGTATCTTGCTGATGTTTATAAAATTTTAACATTTTAAATTTTAATTTCACAGAAATGGTTCATCAATTATTATAACAATCACTTTTATTCTATTGAGAGCCTGATTACCATCTGTTGAGGCCCAAGGACCAGGACGATTCCCTCCCCCCCCCCCACACACACACACACTCTCTTGAACAAATTATTATTTTTCAAATCTAATTTCTGTACAAAGTTTGACTGCTAGTAAAAAAGTTAAAGCATCACCTTCATAAGAAAGTTTTAACTTCTTTTGCAGCGAGACCTCAAATTATTATTATTGGCGCAGGGGTAATGTTTCTTCTATGACTGTCGGAATCCACTTGCATAGAAATGTAATTTTTTACAAGGTATTCTTTATAATACTGTTTTCTTTTTTAATCCTAATCTATCTCATTCGTACCATACGAAGTCAGTGTGTATGTCAATATGAACACATCACCAAATACTACTGAAAATGTAAAGGTATTTTCCATTAGGATGATACAAAGTTCTTTAATTTGTATTATATAACTGTAAGTCTGCAAGTGAAAATTTATCTGGAATTTTTGGTCCGCTGTAAAATGTTATATCATTCGACCGATCTCCACGAAAACTGGTATATTTCATAATCTAGCTAATGTTGTATTTTTTAATTTAATCTGATAATTGGTTAAAAGATATTAAAAAATCCCTACTTTCAGCTAAAGATTATTATCGTTAGCTAACTTTTGGTTAATTTTTTTTTAAGCAATTCTTTTCCAAAAATAGCATCTTAAATTTAAAAAATATTTCGGTGCCTCTAGACAGACGTGCCCTAGGCAGAGGCCTTGTCGGCCTGTGCGATAATCAGGCCCTGAATCTGTTTCAGATATTTTTAAACATAGTTTTATAGTCACATGAACAATTGAAGATTAAAATAATTATGAAATACCTTAAAAAGCATTACAAATACAGTTTTCAATAAAATAAACATCAAACATTTTTATTATGTTTCGGTGGTAATTAATTTCATTTGTTGTGAATATTAATTCTATATACATTCTGTTTTTCATACACAACACAGATATAATATCTGTCATAAAAAAAAAAAACATGTTATAAAGATTTGCAAACGATCAGTTTTTTATCAAATTAAAAACTTATCTCTCAATGAAATATTTTCAAACATTGGGTATTTAAAGAACTGGGTTTACCTCATGTTTTTCAGTGAAGATTGGTTTAAGACAGCAATAAGGGGGCCAGTAAAAAATTGAGCAAAATTAATATTGTTTGTGATACCCTGTACTGTTAAGTGAACGAAACGAACTGTAACTTCATTATATGTTAATATGACACAGCTCAATTTTGGGATGAATTTGTGTGACGATAATATGTTAAATAACGGAGATATAAGCATTTATTTTAAAACTCAAAAAAAAAATCAACATTTTTTAAATTTATAATATACAGAGTTTTTAACGAAAATTATTCCACTTTCAGATAAGTTGGAAAAACACTTTTAAAACAATATACCACAATCAGAATACAAATATCTTAAATATCTAATGAAATAGGAACACTTTTATGAAAAACGTTTTTATTGCGCATGTGTGAAAGTTAAAACATTTTTTATTGCATAGGTTGAAAGCTAGATGTATTGAGCAACTTTTGTCAAAATTGCATTTGAATAGAATAAAAATTAAACTAATTGTATGAAAAGGAATGAGCTAGATTTTAGATATTTTCCAAAAGTTGAAATTTCTTAAGGGTTTTTTCATAAGCCGCATAATTAATTTGAAGATCAAATTATTTCAACCACTTTCCAAAGATTATTTTTTATGGAAAACCCCTTATGATTTCACAAATCATAGTAAATAAACAAAAATATGTTAGAGTTACAAGCTTATAAGGGATTTTTCACAAAAAAGTACATTTGGAGTGTGGTTGAAACAACTGTATCTTCAAAGTAATTACGCGGTATGTGAAAAACCCCTTAAGAAATTTCAACTTTAGGAAAATATCTAAAATCTAGCTCATTCTTTTTCGTACAATTCGCTTAATTTTTATTCTATTCAAATGCACTTTTGACAAAAGTTGCTCAATAAATCTAGCGTTCAACCTATGCAATAAATAATATTTTAACTTTTCGCACATGCGTCGTAAAAATGTTTTTCATAAAAATGTTCATATTTCATGAGATATTTAAAATATTTGTATTCAGATTGCAGTATATTGTTTTAAAAGTGTTTTTCCAACTTATCTGAAAGTGGGAATAATTTTTGTTAAAAACTATGTATATTATAAATAAAAAACCTGTTGATTTTTTTTGGAGTTTTAAAATAAATGCTTATTTTAAATTACTAAATTCTCTGTTATTTAACATGCTATCGTCACACAAATTCATCCACAATTTGAACTGGGTCTATATTAACAAATCCTAAAGTTGCAGTTCATTTCGTTCACTTAATGATACAGGATCATCACAAACATTAACTTTGCTCAATTTGTTACCAGCTCTTTAATTGTTCTCTTAAACCAATCTTCACTGAAAAACACGAGGAAAACCCAGTTCTTTAAATACCCAATGTTTGAAAACATTTCACTGAGGGATAAGTTTTAATTTGAAAAAAACTGATCGTTTGCAAATCTTTCTAAACTTTTGACCAGGAGTGTACATATTAAGCGAATTATATCTCCAACAGTAAAATCAAAATTAATTTTAAATACATACCTTATTAAATATTTTATTTGCCTCTTCTTTATTATTTGAGTCAGCTAATTGGAACAAGGAAAAAAAAAAAGTTAAATGTGTACTATCTTATCTATACATTAGTATAAAAAAGTAATAATTCATAAAGCATAATTCATAAAATGAAAAAATATAAATAAATAAAAGATGGTGAAAATGATTGATTATCATCTGAGAAGTCATTAAATAAACAAAGGGGAAAATTATAATAGGGTGTTAAAGTATTTTTTCTGCCCATAATATATTGTTTAAATTAACGCCATTGTCCTTCAAATAATCTGAGTCCACAGATCATGATGAAAAAGAAATTTTCATTGTGTTCCTGTAAAAATCTATAAATACTAGACTCGCCAAAATCTATACTTTCCATATGACAGTGTTCTATAACTTTTATATAAATTTTCAGTTCAATTGGATGAGGCATTTAGACACTATAGCACTTTAAATAATTTGAGCCCATTAGCCACATTGATAAAGAATTTTTCATTGTAACCCTGTAAAAACCTATAAGTGCTAGATTTTCTAAAATTCATGTAGTTTGCGACAATGTGACCTAGAACATGTACTTAAATTTTCAGCTCAATCAGATTTGACGTTTAGACACTATCGCACTTTAATAAACTTGAATGCATATGGTATAATGTTAAAGAATGTTTTATAAAGAATGTCCATGTAAAAAAAAAAAAAAAAACTATACATGCTAGATTCCCCAAAATCCATTCAGTTCATGAATGGTGACCTATAATATGTGCATAAATTTTCAGTTCAATCGAATAAGACATTTAGATGCTACCACACTTTAAAAGATCTGGACCCCATAGATCATAATAATAAAAAAATTTCTATGTGTCCCTGTAAAAAACTATAAGTGCTAGATTCCTCAAAATCTATACAGTTTGAGTGACGGTGATTTATATAACATGTGTATAAATTTTCAGCTCCATCAAATAAGAAAAAAATTAGGTGAGACACATACTATACTCATATTAATTACTTGTGTAAGTCTACTGTACATCCTGCTAATTTGCATAACTGTTTTAGCTTTTTTAAATTCAAGTTATATTGTTGCTAAGCCATGTTAAAAACAATATTTCAGTATATTTATATTTAATAAATATATATATTACTATAACAATATAAGAAGAAACTAGAGTTCTTTTTGTAAAAAAGTCAATGTTGTGGCTCTATTAAGGATAAAAAATGGAAGCATCCATCACAAAAATAAAGATTAAAATCCGATTCTTTTTTCCAATAAATAGATTTTATTGATTGGTTAAGAAGTTATGATTGTGAGTTCTTAACCTCTTCGGACCAGAAGCTATAACAATATCTCAAGCATTTAAGACACATACATTCGCATTATACATTACAAAAATGTGCATTTTTCTTAAATTTATAAGCCTGGGGGTTTAGTAATATACCGTGCAAGTATATGGACTTTAAACAACTAAACTCTAAATTAGTAAAATCTGCCTAACTGTAAAACATTTTAAAAATTTATGCCCTTAAATAAATCAATTTATGTCAGTTTTTTTATTTTATTCTGATAAAGCGTTTAAATAGTAAGTACTTCAATTATGAAAGTTACCCACTTTTCTTCAACTACACTGTTTTGAAATCGTTTTACGAAAGTCCACAAAATAGCATTATATTTTAGAAATAAATTTAGTTTCATGCTGCCACATATCGGTATCTTTTTAAAGCCAATTTATTCAGCTTTTTATTAGTTTAGTCAAAATATAAGAATATTAAATGGTATAGATTTTTATAAAGGAAAGAATAGAGGTCCACATATGGGGACCTCTGGAGTGCAGAGGTTAAGGCTGATGTTATGAACAATGAAAAAGAAGATTATTTCAGTTGAGGATCTATAATCCGCATACCCATAATTCGCAATTGTCTATAATCCACGCTCACTTTGCAAATGTAAACAAAAAATTTTGCAGTAATGAAAATCTGATATTTTGGATGTATATGAGAAAAAAATGATGTTAATTCACATACTAAAATGGAAAAAAAAAAAAAAAAAAAAAAAAAAAAATGAGTGTAAAATTTAATTTAGGTACACATAATTAATTTTAAAAAGGGAAAAAAAATACTTTTATTGCCTTATACTTTTTTAGCGAATCTGAACATCGTCTGAATAATATTCAATAAGTGATCAAATAAAACACATGCAAGTGCATTTTTCTAACTCCTGCCAGTAACAGCATTGCTCATTGGTTGAAAAAAAATGACATCATATGCATTGGTGGGATTGTGTATTTTCACAGATGTTTACGGACCATTAGTGTAAATGTTCTTTTTAGGGTGGTATTTCAAAAATACACAAAACTATGTAAGGAAAAATTTATACTAGCATTTATTTTGAAGATAAGATCTAGAATGGAGTCATTAAAAACTGTATCTAACTAATCACATTGCAAGCATCTGGCTGCATACTGTTACTCATTTAAGGGTTTAAATTATAGATTGTTTCTACTTCATTAAATAAATTTTATTGTTTTATATATTTAATTAGTATTACTTTCATTACATAATATAAAAATAAACAATTCTAATTCTAGCTTCATTAAATGAAGTTTATTGTTTTATGTACCTTATACTAATTCATATAGCAAGGAAATGTCACCATTGATCTATAATTTGCAAAAATCTATAATCCGCACAAGTTCTAGAACCAAGGTGTGCGGATTAAAGATCTTCAACTGTATATAATGGGAGACTCTTAGAATGTAAGTTTGGTCAAACTTTTTCACTGGAAAACTTTACTGCGAAGAGAAAGATACAATGGCATAAAAAGATACTACCTTTTGTCTATTCTATCATGTAGACACCAGCATAAGATGAAAACGAAAAAATTCATAATCACAAGTGTGTGTGTGTGGGGGGGGGGACAAAAAAAAGACTAACACCAGAAAGAAAATAAGGCAAAAATAGATAAGAAAAAGCAGCCAAAGTTCAGAAAGATCAGGCAATTCCAGTAATTTCCAATTATAGTTCTTACTATACCTTAATATTTTTGTATGACCCTGTAAATCTTAATGCTAATCATACTATATTGAACAGAAAACATTTTTTTGTGCATATGAATAATAAATGTCAATTTCCTTTGATATGTACAAAGTAAAATTTAACATATGGTTTTTAGAAATACCTCCGATAGATTCCAATTCATTGGGATTCTTTCAGGTGTCCCTGTACATAAACCAATAGTGATATTTTCCCTATTTTCAATGAGGAACATTCAATAATGAACTAGTGAAATAAATCAATTTTTAAAGAATTCCATGAATACAAAAGCTGGTCATATATTTTTTAGACAATTTTGCTTTACTATAAATTCATCACTTTGAACTGCACCTATATGTTTGAAAGTATAAATCATTGTCTGCTACTTGAGAGTTTTGTTCTCATGCAAATTGGTACATTTAAAAATGTAATAAATGGAAGGCAATGCTTCTGCTCCTTCCAAAGAAAATTATTCATTCATATCTAAAAATTAAAAAACAGTGTGAAAGCGAAAGTTTTTTTTATATCTAAAGCTACAATACATAATATTGGCAAAAAAAAAAAAAGAAAAGTCACCGTCTGGTTTTAAATGAAAAAATTGTTCTAAATACATATTCAAGGAAGAAACAGAACATTTCAAACATTGTAAAGGTAAGATCCTTCTGTTAAAAGAAATTCGGCCAAGGCAAAGGACAGTTGTAAAATTATTAAAATGCCCAGTGTCAATTGTAAACAAAGTGATTAATACATATTTGCATTATTTAAATCTTAAAAAGGTGAAAAAACATAAAGTGCATCATATTTCTCCGCAACATATCGCCAAATGCAGAATTATTTGAGAGAAACATTTGTCCAGAAAAAAGATGAAAAAATGTCGCAATACATGAATCTCAGGTGTATCCAAGAGACTGCAATAAAAAAATATTAATTTATTATCAGGAAAGAAAAGAAAAAATTAAAACATGATTCAAAGAATATAATGAAAATTTTTCAAAGAGATTTGTGATTGTTGCTTCTTTTGGATATAATGACAAATTTAAAATGAAGAAAGTGGAGAAAAACATAAAGGTGAATTCCGCATATTACTTGGTATTTCATATTTTAAAACTGGAAAAATATGTCCCATCTCTTTATCCATAGCACCATGAATCAGGTAACTGCATCAAGATGAAGCAAATAGCCACACAGACACATCGAAATACATTGTTAATTACCAGAGAGAAAAAAAAAAAGGAACAAGAAATAAGTATCAAAGCCACACCCTTCACTGGTATCCCTGCTAAATCTTCAGATGTATCACCCATGGATTTTTGTGCTTTTAAACTTTTAAAAAGGGGATTGTCAAACATCGACTTACAACTCTTCTTAGACTTGGGAAAGCTGTTTAAGAGGAATGGGACAAAATACCTCTTCCGATCTACAAAAAGCTTTATCGCCATGGAAATTACGATGTAGAAAGACCGTGAACAACAATAAGAGTAATCAAATAGAACATTTCAAATACAAACATTATAGGTAGGTAAAATATTTCTATAAATACTATGAAAACAGTCTAAAAAATGTGCAAACAGCCACTCTATTTGTGGGAGTTAGAGTAAGGACAGACAGACAAACCAAACGCAAACATTTTTCAACTTTGTTGGAAAGAATTAAAACGGCAAAATTTGAATTTCAAAAGAACTAGTAGTGTATTAGCCATAGGAAGCATCCATTAATTACATGAGACGGTTTTGATGATCTTTTGACCCTCCTTCTCCCTGGTGAGATTTCATAAGATTTGGCTCGACCTCTCCTAATCTCACATGAGATTTTTCAAAATTCATACTTTTACTGTAAATGCATTGGATTTATTTCAAAAAACCCAATTTGCTCTATTATTTTTATTGAAGACTAGTTTTTAAGATTGCATAGATCGTAGTCTAGAATCACACTAATAAAATACTTAAATAGAAAGTACTAAAATTAATAAAAAAATATTTATTCTATTCAGTCCATGGGGACTTGTACACTGTCTCAAGAGTGACTATTGGAACCAACATATCCATGTGATTTTCAGTAAAATCATCTACTAGTTCAACTTTGCTCTGATTCAGCCACACCAAGCCACTGTCGCTTGCGCACGCACGTAAACTCAGTTGCTCATCTTGTGACAATCTGTGAGGGTCACTGTCACTCAGCTTGTAAGATGCAATGTTCTTCGAGTCGCGCTGGTGGCACCTAAAACAACTGAAAGGCTATTGTGATGCTTCGAGGCATTCGGATAGCCACAATAAATATTATTGTGTCAGATTTTGCTATATCTAAGTTAATAAACATGTTTTACTTGAATTTAACTCAATTTTCTGGCAATTTTACACTTTTTTTTTTTAGGGGAGAGGGGGGGGGGGGGGGAGAATCTCCTTATATTATTAAAATCTGTACGCGTGTGTGTCTGTCTGTGAGAAAAGGCTCCGCCGCTAACGGTCGCACGGACTTCGAACTGGTACCATCGGACAGAGAATTTATCGCAGATATAGGTTATCTAATTTGCTAAACGATGCGACCCTAATTAGCGGAGATATTAATTAAAATGTTGACCCATGTCAAATCAAAAAACTATTCGAAATCGGAGGCGACCGGCATTTTGTTACGGAACAGCCTACCTCGAAAGAAAAAGCAAAGAGGGAAAAATTCGTGGGTTTTTGTAAAGCGATCTCTGCCGATCTGTTGGAAATATCGAAAATACACCTGTACCACGAGAAAGAGCATTTATTACCGATTCTTACGGTACATTTTTTTTAAAAATACGGATTTTTTATATTTAAAAAAAAATTTTTTTTAAAAGGGTCGAAATTTTTTTTTTTTTTTTCGCGATAGTCTTTTTTGAAACACCCTGTACGACCGGCTACCTCTTCCATTTCTTAACAACTGGTATATAAAGAAAGGCCATTTAATCCTCTTTCGAACCATATAAACATTTTTACAAAATACGGATTAACGATCCATATTTTTAGATTTTACGAAACATTGATTTTTTCACAAAACATTTTATAACTCAAAAGCGTTTAGAGATAAATCATTTCTTTTTTTTATGCATATAGATCTCGCTTTCATAATTTAATTCCCAAAAGATTGAGAGAAAATTTCAAAAACTGAATGAGTTATAAATTTTTTAATTTCACTCTCTAAACCATTGAAAAATGCTTTATTTCATTCAAAAATGAATACCGTAATCAAATAATGTAGACGTCCATTGCATCACCATGGCAACCTGTTCAAAGAGGTTCATTTCTTGACGGAAGCTAAGGAAAAAAAAAAAAAAAAAAAACAGCGATAAACATCTGGTATTTAACGAGGTCACGTGTTTTGGTTCTGCGGTTAAAAATTGCAATATTCTAATACGCGTATTTCAATTTCTAATTGCGATTAATTTATTTTTTATACATCATTCGAAAGATATTTTAAAGTTTTTTTTTTTAATTTAAAGTTTTCAACAGATTTACACGTTTTGAGGTGTCCTGAATGGGTTTTCTTTTGTATCTCAGCTACTAATTAAAATAATTTCATAAGTAATACATCATTAGAAAGCTTTTTTGAATTGGAATCGAACAGTGGAATATAGAAATTTGTACTGCCAGATGGTGCTGTAATATTTTCAAATTTCAATATTTCAATTTCTAATTATTATTAAATTATTTTTAATACATCATTCGAAAGATATTTTAAAGTTCTTTTAAATTATCGAAAATTTTCACCAGATTTACAAGTTTTGAGGTGTCCTGAATCAATTTTCTTTTATGGTGCTGTAATATTTTGAAAATTCAATATTTTAATTTCTAATTATGATTAAATTATTTTTAATACATCATTCGAAAGATATTGTAAAGTTCTTTTATATTATCGAAAGTTTTCGCCAGATTTACACGTTTTGAGGTGCCCTGAATTAGTTTTCTTTTGTACCTCAGCTACTAATTAAAATAATTTCATAAGTAATACATCATTAGAAAGCTTTTTTGAATTGGAATCGAACAGTGGAATACAGAAATTTGTACCGCCAGATGGCGCTGTAATATTTTCAAATTTCAATATTTCAATTTCTAATAATGATTAATTTATTTTTAATACATCATTCGAAAGATATTTTAAGTTATTTTATATTATCGAAAGTTTTCACCAGATTTACACGTTTTGAGGTGTCCTGAATCAGTTTTCTTTTATGGCGCTGTAATATTTTGAAATTTCAATATTCCAATTTCTAATTATGATTAAATTTTTTTAATACATCATTTCAAAGCTCTTATATTATTGAAAGTTTTCACCAGATTTACACGTTTTGAGGTGTCCTGAATTAGTTTTCTTTTGCCTCTCAGCCAAATGAGTTAGATCGTTCAAAATTGGTATACGTAGGTTAATTAAGAGGGCCTGAAAGGGTGGAGAAGAAATAGGCGTGCACCGCATGCATATCCCTTAACTTGTGTGCGCGCAGAGCTCACGGGACTACGCTGCCGAAGGCAGTGGTGACCCGGTGCGAGTTTTTACCCGATCAGAAATGATTTTTTTTTTAGGGGGCATGATGATGTTGTTGGATGCCGGTTCAATAAGGCATCCAATCTTTTACTGAAAGCATAAAAGTAAATAAAATAAACTTAAATATATATTGACAGTTCAGTTTAGCAGAGTTATATGCAGAGAACCGTTTTGGTTTAAATGCTTTCTCTTTTAAAATAAAATATGAGTTGTAACTAAACTTGTAAATAAAACAGAGAAGGTTTTTAAAAACGAAATATAAATTTATTGAGATAAAACAAAAATATATAAAACCTTTAAATTAAACAAGGAAATAGATAAATAAACATATTTAACTTCTGACTATAACAATGGCCAGTAAAACAGCTTTTTAAGACTATATTCATATCATAAGCAATTAATCTTCATCACTAGACAATGGAGCTTTTATCATATTAAAATAAAGATAAAGTAAAACTGTTACTTTAATAAATACATCTTTTAATACGATGAAATCTTTTACTTATTGTAAACAACTACTGGCGACTCCAATATCTTATTACTAAACATGGCAGCTGAACTTTAACATAAAACAAACAAACAGAAAGTGAGCAAGCAACAGCAAAAGCAAAACAAAAAGCCAGACCCACCCCTAGCCACGTTCCTCAACACCTTTTATACTATTCAGAGAGGATTGTGGTTAGAGTGACGCAATCACCGTGGCATCGAATTAGCGTGATAATTTCATCCGCGAAATTTGATGCCGCCTAGTGAGTGAAAAAGTAACCATTCATTTGCATTTACCGGCAAGCTGTAGTGACGTGATAGCACAGCTAAAGAAAAACGACATATTTTCCTAGTAATTAATAAACGGATAAAGCTGTTAGCTAAAATGTAGTAAGTAATAAAAATATATATTTATTTTAATAAAGAAAATAAAGTTACTTTACTTAAATTAACTGAATATTTTCTTACAATAACATGTTTAACTTAAACTCTAGATTTAATACTTTTTATACTTTCAATCCATATAAATTAAATAATTTTATACATTTATATATCAACTGCATATGCGAATTGCACAAAGTGATAAGATTAAATATACTACCAGGCCAACACACGAAGGGTCAGGAAAGGAATACGTGCACGCAGCACGTGTATCCCTTAAGTTGTGTGCGCGCATGCGACTGCGCTGCCGAAGGCAGTGGGGACCCGGTGCGAGTTTTTTCCCGATCAGAAATGATTTTTTTTTTTTAGGGGGCACGAAGGCTCAGGGAAGGAATATGCGCGTGCAGTGCGTGTATCCCTGAAGTTGTGCGCGCGGAGTGCGCACGGTACTGCGCTGCCGAAGGCAGTGGGGACCCGGTGCGAGTTTTTGCCCAATCAGAAATGATTTTTTTTTTTTTAGGGGCCACGTAGGGTCAGGGAAGGAATACGCGCACGCAGCGCGTGAGGACCCGGCCCGACTTTTTACCCAATCAGAAATGTTTTTTTTTTTTTTTTTTTTTTCCTTTTCTTAACACTAAAAGTTTCTGTTAGTGATTCATTAATTTTAGTGATTCATTCGAAAATACTGACCCGCTAGCGGGCGAAGCTCGCTAGTTGCATAATATTTGCAGAAACACCCCTCTCTCCCACATGAGATTGGGTGAGATTTGACTCAACCCCCTTCCTCTCCTGAACACCTTATGTAATTAACCCCTTCCACTCCAGGGACGTACGTGCGTACGTCCTAGTGTTAATGACCATTAATACCATGGACGTACGTGCATACGTCCAAAGAAAGTATACGATACTATTTCAAAATTATAATCTGGTATTTCAGACATTTACACTACAGCTAGCCTGGAGCGGAAGGGGTTAATGGACACCCCATAGTGAAGTATATCTGTATACACATCAGGCACTGTTTGAATGATTCATAATAATCATTCAATTGCTCAGATGTAAATTTTAAACTGCATGCTAGAAAAAAAATATAAATAAATAAATAAATAAAATAAAAATAAAAGACATACCATCACCTGTTATCAGCAGAGTGACGACTGTTTCATCACCATTATTTATGTTAATCCTATATTCGCCTGCAGCTGGTAAAGTGTAATAAACCTTGAACTCGCCTGAAAATATCTCTACTTCTGTTAAGTTTCTTTTATAATGGCCATCCATAGATTCCAGAGAGAAGGTTACATCTGGGTGCTTCTTTATTATGAAGAGGGATTTAAAATATGTCTTATATCCTATAAATGCAAGAAAAATTATAACTAAACTAATATTAAAAGAACATTTTATTTAGTAAACAATATGCATATTACCAACTATTTACAAATTTTAATTAAAAAAAAAAAAATTAATAAAGAAAACTCGCAATGCTGCTATTTGTTCTCAAGCAAATATCAGACTTATTTTTCTGATTTTTTCAAAACAACCTTATCAGCAGTCTGATCGTATCCTGAAATATGTACATTACATGGAGTACATTTTCACTTTCAGATCTGGAAAATTTTATATTTAGAGTTAAAAGTAACGGTTTAGAGGTTAAGATTTTTTTTTTTTTTTTCAAAAACAGCTCAGGTGATTTTATAAAAGTGCATATGATGTTGAATCGCTTTAATCTGAAGAGACAGATCTTTTCCAGGAATTTTTTTTTTTTTTTTTTTTTTAATTATTCTCTGGCATGGGTTTTAGAGATAATGCAAATGGTGGCTAAACTGCAAAAAGGCTGGAAATGAGGGGTAGAGATAAAAAATATTTTAGCTCAAAAATGCAATTTAATTGTATATAAAACATAATACAATCAATCAATATAGCCACAATGTAGTAAAATTATTTGTATTCTGTATTCTAAAGCAGAGGTGATCAACCTGCGGCCCGCAAGGAGACCAACGATATTTAAAGTTTGACAACTTTGGTTAACGAATCAAAAATTAATAAATACGTTCTGACTTTTCGAAGTGAAAATACCTTTCAACGATTATGGTAGATAAGGAACTGTTATAATGGAATGTTATTAGATCCATTATTCATTCTTTTTATTATAGTTTTAATATATAGTCGTAATTTTTTTTTACAATTCTATTGTTAATCTATGAATGAAAATAATTTAAATTAATGTATTCTTCTCCGAATTTTCACCCTTCCCTTCTCCGAAAAAAGTATATACATACATGAATCATATACTCACATATGCATATGTACAGTCATAAAATAATAATAATAGTAATAATTTCCTTCCCGACTAATTTCGCCGTAAATCATCGTAGAAACTAGCAGCTGATGCCTAACGATTGGTAATGACATCTAGTTTTTAATCCAAAAAGCTTGTCGAAATTGCGGGTTGCCTTAAAAAAAAAAAAAGAAGTTGATGCCAGTTTTAATATGTATACATCCCTTGAGCAAAATCTAACTAAACCGTCTAAACTAGGCCTTATTACTAATCGATTGGCACCAGTCACAAGTCTCTACATAAATTTACGGCGGAATTAGTCAGTAAAGCAGGGGGTGGGATTTTTTTTTTATGACTGTACATAAAGTGTGGCCCGAATGAATAAAATATATTTCTAATGCGGCCCACCAAGTGTTTTGGGTTGAACAGGCCTGTTCTAAAGGATGTAAAAAACAATAAACAAAGTCTATTTATGATGAGGCCAAGGTGCAAGCTTTAAACTAATTTATGCACTAAATTAAACATACTGTAGACAAGCTAGCATTTTACTTTATTCTGGAGCATTGTAGATATCCACCCTTTTTTTCACGCTTTTTTATTCACAGGGTAATTTCCTCCAATATCTAATTATGAATGAATAAAAAGGAAACTACCTTCTAAGAAATGTGTGTTAAGAAGAGAAAAAAAAAAGCAGGTACTAACAGAACACTCGAGTAAATTAGAATAATGGTATTTCTGGTGGCGTACTGTAATGTACTCAGGGTTCCCACTCAATTTCAAAAATAAAATTCCCTAACTTTTCCGGGTTTTTCAAGTCTATTTTTAGAAAATTCCAGTCACAAAATTTGGTTTGAGACGTAAAAAATAGCTCACAGTATAAAACAGAACATAGCTTGCAACATAACAGGCAACATAGTCACATGACTTGCAATATAAAGTGAATGCTCAAAAAGCATTTTCCAGGTTTGTATCATCATTTTTCCAAGTTTCTGAGCAATATTTACAATTTTCCCTGGTATTTCCATTTTGTTTTTAGTAATTTCAAATTCTCAGACTTTTCCAGGTTTTCCCTGTTCTCTCTGACCCATAGGAACCCTGTGTACCATATAAAAAATAAAACAAAAGTAACAGATATTTAGATTTACATTAAAAAAAAAAAAAAAAAGAAATCATTTGTTTTTTGTTCAGAAAACTTTGTATGATCCCAACTTTTCCTTACGCCCACAAATAATCTCCTTGCAGATAATAGAGAGTTTACAATATAGTGAACTTCCAGAGAGTTAGGAAAATAAGCACACAGCTAACATCAAGTTCTATTTAGCCACTATCAAGTTAAGATGTATTTGGCGAGTTATTTAGTTTACACATACTTGAAAATTAGGAACTGTTCTAAATTACATTTAAGTAAAAGTTATTGTTGAGAATAATCACCCTTCCCTTTTCTTTAAAGCTTAAATAAAAGAGTGATTTTATACAATTTATGCTTATTTGAATCCTAAACATTTTTATGAGTAACTATGGGGGGGGGGGGATATGAGGCTGTTATCAACCAACCATTACAACTGTGAGTCATTCTGTGTCAAATCAACACAAAAAAGTGGCATTTTTAACTTGACCCCCCTCAGATATTTATGAAATTGGGCTCATTTATTTGTCTTACAGAGATGAATGTATACCGATTAATAAGTCCCTATATCTTTTATTTTTTTTTTATATACAGGGCGGCAAAAGTAAGTAAAAAGTGCAAATTTTCAAAATGCCTGGGTTACAAATGTTCTTATATCTTATTTCTTAATTGTCTCAGATATATAAATTTGGTATCGTTAGAAAGCTTTCAATACAGGCTTTCAAATGATATATCACATGCACATATTTTTAAAATTTTTCCTTTCGATGTCAAGCAATTTGACCTTCAATATCTCAAAAAACTTTTTATTTTTTCTTTTAAAAATTGTATGTTATTCTTACGTTTATTGTCTATAATTACTGTGACTTTCAAGATGGGAACACCATAGGATGCTGAGTTATAAATTAATATGCACCGCACCCTAAATCAGTATTTTCATACTAACATGATGTAATTTTTGTCCATATTTTGTTCCCTAATTAACTTAGAGGTATAAGATTGGTATCGTTAGAAAGCTTGCAATACAGGCTTTCAAATGATATATCACATGCACATGTTTAAAAAAAATTTCATTTCAAGGTCAAATATTTTCCCCTTTGACCTTCAATATCTCAATCAACATTTGCTTATTCTTCTTTCAAAAATTATATATTATTCTTACATTTATTATCTATAATTATTGTAAGTTTCAACATGGCACAGACAAGGGATACTGAGTTATAAATTAAAATGTCATCCTCCATCAGTTTTTTCATATTAACCTAACCTAAGTTTTACAAAATAATGCTGTTGCATAATGAAACTTACACTAATTATAGATAATAAACGTAAGAATAAGATAAAATTAAATATTTATACATTAAAAACATATATTTATTATTAAATAATTATATTTTTTAAAAGAAATTTAAATGTGTACTTTTGAGATATTGAAAGTCAAAGGTCAAAATTTTTCACCTTAAAGTGAAAATTTTTAAAAATATATGTATGTGATACCATTTAAAAGCCTGTATTATACGCTTTCTAATGATACCAATTTTATATCTCTAAGTTAATTTGGGAACAAAATATGGGTAAAACTAGACCTGCCAACCTTCCACAGAAAAAAATCCTACTCTCAACAGATAAAAGCGTACTAACAAAACAGCATAAAAAAAGAAAGATAAAAACAAAACATGAGATAAACAGCATAATATTTAAAATTGTACTTACCTTTTCATGGTTATAAAATTTTATTATTATTAAACCCTACAGCAAAATTATTAAACTGTTCAGAGTAAATTCTAAAGAAAATTGCCTTATATCCAGTTTTACATTTTGAAAAGGTAATATAATACTGAAATTATAAGCAATGCACTAAAAAGTACATAAACAAAGACAAATTTAACTTTTATTTACCCCCAAAGTAAGTGCCAGATTTTGCTTTAAGAAAATTAATTGAAAATTCCCGATTGTAACATTCTCCAGTAAGACCAGATTCTGAACCCAGACAGCCAAAAAAGAACTAATAAAAAGTAGAGGAGGAAAGAGATTTTATAGAACCCAACTGGTTTCCTGGGATATCGGCTTTTTTTCCCGAAGATCGCTGAATTGTAGCATAGAGAGTGAAGTCAAATATTTAATGCAGTTATAAAAATGATACATTTATTCAAGATAAATATATTCAAATAATTTTCACATTCATAAAATGAAATGGACACAAACTAATAAATTTTAAAAATCTTATTTTTTCATGGTCAAATAATTTTTATGTTTAAGCTTAATTATCATACTCAGTTATGATAAAATCATAACTGTTTGCAGGTTTGGTAAAACTTACGTTATGTTAGTATGAAAATACTGATGGAGGTGGTTGCACATTAATTTATAACTCAGCATCCCATGTTATTCCCATCTTGAAATTCACAGTAATTATAGACAATAAACATAAGAATAACAATTTTTAAAAGAAAAAAACATTTTTTGGGATATTGAAGGTCAAATTGTTTGCCCTTGAAATATATTTTTTTTTTAATATGTGCATATGATATATCATTTGAAAGTCTGTATTATAAGCTTTCTAATGATACCAATCTTATATCTCTAAGTTAATTAGGAAATAAAATATGAGTAAAACTTACGTCATGTTAGTATAAAAATACTGATTTAGGGTTGCATATTGATTTATGGTATTCCCATCTTCAAATTCACAGCGATTATAGACAATAAACATAAGAATAGCATAATTTTTAAAAGAAAAAAAAAAAAAAAACGTTTTTTGAGATATTGAAGGTCAAAGGTCAAATTGTTTGACCTTGAACTGAAATTTTTAAAAAATATGTGCATGTGATATGTCATTTGAAAGCTCGTACTGAGAGCTTTCAAACGATACCAATCTTATATCTCTGAGAGTATTAGGGGAAAGATATAAGAACATTTGTAACACAAGACTTTTGAAATTTGCACTTTTTACCTACTTTTGCAGCCCTGTATATCAAAAACTAAAAGAGATAGGGGCTTATTAATTGGTATACATTCATTTCTCTAAGACAAATAAATGAGCCCAATTTCATAAATGTCTGAGGGGGGTCAGGTTTTTAGTTGTGTTGATTCGATATGGAATGACTCCTGTGTATGGACTATTTGTCCAATTTCAGTTAAAAATATAGCGTGATATCGTCTAATGATATAGATGAATAACATTTATGAGCTTCATGCCAATATCTGCTTCAGAAGTATGTTGATAACTGACTAACTGCAAAGAACCTAATTATCAGATTCCGAATATCTCTAGACATACCATTTCAGCAAAAACTATTTCATTTTCAAAAATTAGACTCCGAAATGTTTTCTCTCCAGCATATGAAAGAGAAAGTACAAAATAAGTTCTAAAAACACAAATGAAAAAAAAAGCTTAACTTTTTGTTAAATCAGTGAAGTATGCATTGTTATAACAGTGGGAAAAAAAACATTGCCAGAGTATAAGTGTTCCAAAAATGTATATCTAAATCATATCAATCACAGCATCTAAAGAAATATTTTTTAATAATTTATGTAGACCTTTATCAAAAACGAAAATAATTAAAATAACATTTGAAATTAATTGAAAGATTTAAAATAACAAGTGCCTTATGGGTAAGAGAAAGTAAAAAAAAAGTATGCTATTTATATGTGGAAAAAATAAAAATTTCACGAATAAAATTTAGAAGTGCACACTTTTGTGTGACCTGATATTATCACAATGTGGTTAAACAAAAATCTTTAAAAATTAATAAACAATTTTATTTAAAAAGAGTATTTTTTGAAGAGTTTATTTTATTATTAAAGAGAATTTATTTAAAAAAAAAAAAAAAAATCTTTTATTTGAAAGATAAACAATTTTTATTTATTTTTATTTTTTAGAATCTTCCGCATCAAAAATCTAAATTGGGTATTGCTGTCGTTAAATTCTGATTAAAGTTCTTTCAGTTTCTTTGGAATGAAGTATAGGAGTTTTGCAAGTCACATCTGACTATATTTAAAAAAATAACAAGTCATTTATTTCATAAATTATGAATTTATGTGTAAAATACAAGTGGAGCACAATTTCTGATATAAGATATAAATAAAAGTTGGTAAATTAAAATATTTTATAATATAAAACAAAATCCACTGTTAGAAAATGAATTCCCAGGAACAGTAGTAATTTAAAATTACTGAAGTCAGAGATGCCAACTTCTAATGACAAAAAAGCAGGAGATTTTTTAACAGAAATCACGAGACTTTTTCCAACAAGAAAGTTTGTAAGAAAAATGAGTAAAATAATGCAAATTTAATTTTAAGTGAAGCTTTATAAGCTTAGGAGGTATTTACAAAGCATCCGTATTAAAATTAAATGAATAATATATGTTTCTTGCAGTAAAAAAAAAAAAAAAAAAAAAAAAATTCCTCAGACATGCAGTTATTTAAAATTTAAGTCAAAATAGACAGATTTGATCATTCTGCTCCTAATATAAAACAATAAGAATCTTAATTATCTTTGTAAAAGAAAAGGTAATAAAGAAATGAAAATATCAGCTATATTCTAATGAAATTTGAATACTTTAAGTTTTCAATAGTTATAGTATTTAAAAAAAAAAAAAGATCTTTTGATAATACAATTTTTCATTATGCAAAAATTAGTTTCAAAGTATTGTATAGTAATTCAAACTGAACTTGATAAATTGCAGGGCAAGATAAACTTCAATTTTCTTTCAAATTTTTTTACCCAATCCCACAAATTTTAAGCCTAAATTATGCTAAGAGGGATAGATAAAAATTACATCAGAAAAGCAGGAGAAATGAGTGGAAAAGCAGGAGCATAGAAAAACAAGCAAAAAGCAGGAGACTCCTGCCAAAAGCAGGAGACTTGGCATGTCTGTGAAGTGAATATTTAGAGCAAAATCAAAATTTTAGTTAAAATGGGATAAAGAGGTCTAAAGGAAATCTTATTTTAATTATTAAAATGCTTACCGGCTGTTGCTCTCTTACAGCCTTTGCCGGATATCTGCACGATAGTTTCTTCCTCCTCCTCCTCTTCCTCCTCAGGATCTATATTTACAAATATAAATAAAAATGGAATTAAAAGCAAATATTGATTTTACTTCTAGCCTCCTCACAAAGGAGGTTTCCACAGGCACATAAGCAAAAAATTTATTAAAAATAAATAAATAAAAATCGCAAAATACTCTCCTCATGAGGTTCTTTATATGTTTACAACAAAATTTCCAGCAAAAGTTCAATAAACTGTGTTAAAAAAATAATGGAAATGTCCTCTGTCTCCTTATCCAATTAAATTTAAAGCAAAACTGTTTTTTATTAAATACATTTTAAAGAAAAATGTTTCCTATACTTTTCATGCTGAACTAACTTAAGTAAGTTTACATTAAATAAATGCATTTTTTAAAGCAATTTTGTCATAAATTCATTATAGTTGAATCTTCCCTCTTCACTCACCGCTGCCGGAAGACGAAACTAATGTTATTCTATGGGAAAATTTTCTTTGCAAATAACTTATTAACTAATACATATTTTCAAATTCTGTTTTCATATACTGAAAATTCCCAGCTTTTAAATTGACGCACCTTTTCTAAAAAAGTGTTTTTTTTAATTTTTTATATTTTATTTTGAAGCTGCAAAATAAGAATTTTCAATATGTGAATTTTTTTCATTTTGCAATTTCAAAATAAAACATTGAAAATTAAAAAAAATACATTTTTAAAAAAGGTCCGTCAATTTAACAGTTGGGAACTTTCTGAATGTGAAAACAGAATTTAAAAAAAATCTGGTGTGAAACAACCACACGACTTCCATTACCCGCTATTACATGTATTATATGCATTTTTGAGAGATAATGTGATCAGAAAACATAAAAGTGACCAAAAAAGAAAATCGTTAGAGCCGTTTTTGAGATACCAACTTTCACAAAAAATCAATTATTGACCGGAAAACAATAATTACATACAAAAGCATATTTAAAAGTGAGTTAAAATGGCGAGTTTGAAAAAAAATCCGTACAACCATTTTTAAAGGAACGCCTTTGCGAGGTCTGAAATTGAGCTATTTATACAGGATGCCTATCAATTTTCATGAACTAACCAACTATATCATTCGAAAGGATATCTGATAGAGTGTTTATATAGCAAATTTGAAGAAAATCGTTAGAGCCGTTTTTGAGATACGGACATACGGTCCCACTTCCGGTTTCCGATGTCCCATTTCCGGTTAAACTCAATTATTGACAGGAAAACAATAATTACATACAAAAGCATATTTAAAATTGAGTTAAAATGGCGAGTTTGAAAAAAATCCGTACAACCGTTTTTAAAGGAACGCCCTTGGGAGGCCTGAAATTGAGCTATTTATACAGGACGCTTATCAATTTTCCTGAACTAACCAACTATATCATTCGAAAGGACATCTAATAGAGTGTTTATATAGCAAGTTTGAAGAAAATCGTTAGAGCCGTTTTTGAGATATGGACTTACGGTCCCACTTCCGGTTTCCGATGTCCCACTTCCGGTTTTTCAATTTTCACCAAAATTTGGAAATTTCATCTGTAGGCCAGACGTATTTGAATTCTAAAGTTTCGTAGTTCTATCTTTATTAGTTTCTGAGCTATAATAGCCAGAAGATTCTCCACATACATACACACACACACACACACACACACACACACACATACACACTGACCAATTGCCAAAAACCACTTTTTTGGACTCAGGGGACCTTAAAACGTGTAAATCAGGTGAAAACCCGATATCGAATTTTCAGACCGAATACAATACTTCCATTACCTACGGTAGTAGGGTAATGGAAGTAATATGTATTAGTTAATAAGTTATTTGTAAAGAAAATTTCCCCATAGAATAACATTGGCTCAGGCTTTCGGCGACGGTAAGTGAAGAGGGCCGTTAATGATTGTACTTTAAATATTTAGATAATAAGAATTTGTGTAATGGTAACGTACATGGCAGGCATAAATCATACATGTCCCCACCTCACAGAGAAAAGAGCTGGTACCAGAAAAACATCAGTAGAAGCTTTCACAGTTTCACTGCAAGTAATCTTGAGGATGGCAGGAATCCCTGCCAAAAACATGTGACTGTCACTGAAAAACAATGAAAAATTTAGGCTTAGGCCCACGAAGCCTCAGCCTAGGGGCACTGGTGTTTTAGGGGACCTTTTTTTTTTTTTTTTTTTTTTTTTTTGAATAAGTGATTAGAATTTGAGTAGTTAACATGATTGAAATTTGAAAATTACCTTCAATTTAAAAGATAATCAAATCTGAAAATCGATTGAGATATGTATTCACAGGCTGTAAGAAGCAAAGCAAAATTTATACACCTATAAGAATTTGGAAATGGTTTAATTTAACCACAAAATTTAAATGCATAAAAAAACAGCTGAAATTCAAAACCAATTAGGTTTTCAATCGACAGTACAAACAAATTTGGAAGGTCCAAACATATTTCCATTACATGAATAGAATTATATTCTTAAATAATTATGTAATATTTTATTATATAAAATGGAAATCTGTAAAGATAATATTATGAAGCATTGCAACTTATTTTGAAACAAAATAGTTTCTACACTATTTTTTTCCCCCAGCAATCAGATAAAAATGTTAATTCTGTTTATTTAGTCATAGATTCATAAGAGAAGTCAAGTATTTTTTTTTTCATGATTGCACTAGACTAATTCATTTGGTAATTATGAGCTAATTATCACATGCAATGTTACACAATTTTTGATGTATTGAAGAAATATATATTTCCCTTAATTTAAATACATTTATTATCTATATGCTAATAGGCAAGCATGAAATTTGTAGTATACCTTTAACATATTAACTATGGGAGCAGAGGGTTGAAAATAGTATAATTTGAAAAGTATGATTAGCCAGATATGCACGATGTCAAAAAGGTATTTAAAAACACTTTTATTTTTCATGCATTTTTCCATTTTATACACGTATTTTTTTATGTTGAAAAATAACTAAAGTAGAAAGTTGTTGAATCTAACAATTTCTGAAAACTCAAAACCGCAGACACAGAAATTTGTATAATGTAGCATCACTATACTTTTGAATACAGATTTTTTATTGTAAGACAAATCAGCAATTAGAAGGTAGAAATTTGAGTGAATGAGCAGTAGATCAAAAGTTTATACTCTGAAAATATACACAAGTGAAAAAAAGGATTTGATTTGTGGGAATTTATTATTATTATTTTTTAAAGATCTAATTTCTTTTTCTTCTTTCTTTCTTTTTCGTGATTTATGTCACCTCTAATCTGAAGACATTTTTAATCAAAAACATAATATATTCCAATTAACTAAAGTTGACTACTTATTTAAAAAAAAAAAAATAAGATTTATTACTACACGCAAGTGAAGTGGTGACGTCACTGACTGTCCGTGGGGCCAAGCAAAAGATTTCCTATGTTAATCGTACATTGGATTTTATTTTTAATATTAAGGAAAAATATCTCCCGATTTTAGTCCCCATAGTTGGGTACTGTTAAATATAAGTTACTGTCTGCGTGTGTTAGATTGAGTTAAGTTTTTCTATAAAATTCATAAAATTTTAACTTTAATTCAAAACTGTAGAAAAATAAAATGACAGATTCTTGTTTTTGAATATAAACGTTTAATTTATTTCAATGAAAAGAGATTCATTTCAAAGAAACAAATTTGATATCGCTCATCTTTGGTGGAAGAAAAATAAATGAATAAAAGATCACCATATTATCTGGTGAACATATTTAATTCTTTTTAAAAATCATGGTTATTTTAATAACGAGCAATCAATAATATGAAAGAATATTTCGTAGAATATATATGTATTGCAAAAATATACATCTGGCATGTATGTTTTCGTATTACGGTTTAATCGTGATGTCTGTATATGTGTGTATCTCACATAGCTCAAAAACGGTTGGACACAGAACGTTGCAAATTGGTATATAGGTTGGTTATAACATCTAGTTGTATACCTCCCTTTTTGGACTTTCTGTGACTTTCCGTTTCGGAGATATTTAAGAAAATTATATTCACAATGACCAAAAATACAAAGGTTTTCGCCCTTATACATGAACTACCATCATAGAAATTTCAAAATAAAGACATAAGCAAGTTCTAGTCAACGAATGCATTTTTCAAATGAATATTCAGGCTGTAGATAGAGAGCCCGAAATGATACTGTTATGAAAGTTGCTGATATTTTTACACACAGAAAGTAATTCTGAAGGCATAAGCAGATTCTAGTCGACAAATGCACTTTATTCAATAAATATTCAGCTTGTAGATAGAGCCCGTAATGTTATTGTTATGAAAGTTGTCAACATTTTAGCGCGAAGAAATTACTTCTTAAAGACAGAAACAGTTTCTAGTCAACGAATGCACTTTATTTAATGAATATTCTGCTCATAGACAGAGTTTGTAATGATAATGAAAGTTGTTGACATGTGAACGTGTAGAAAGCAATTCTTAAAGACACAAGCAGGTTCTAATCAAGGAATGAACTGTAATATTCAGTAAACAGTTTAATAAATCTGTTTTTTGTGCTTCAAAAATCAATATTCTTGAAACAATCCAATGAATAGGTCATTTTTACTACAGAAATCAAATAAATATAATTAAATATACTATAGACCATCAATTCCACGAAAATCAGGAACAACCGGATATTTCCAAGTGTGTATGGAATTTGAATTCATTAAGAGTATTGCCAGTGGTTTACGGAATTTTCCAGTTAGTTCTGTGTGAGAAACCGATGCATCATTACAAAATTTCCGGATCTAAATAACTATAGAGTTCCCAAATTTTGGGAATCCTGTGCTACCACTTTCCACCACACTTGAATGCCTGATTTGAGGTTAAGTCAATGCTCACCTTTGTAGAAATGAAAAAACTTTCATCTATTTCCAATTTTACAATGCATAGAAACTAGCACATAAAGATATAGGCAAGAGCTAGTCTACAATCATCAACAATTACTTTTCTTTATTAATTATATATATATATATATATATATATATATATATAGAGAGAGAGAGAGAGAGAGAGAGTTCTTGTGAGCCATTTATCGAACTTTCGAAGAATTTAGTTCTGCACGTTATAAACCAATGAATTTTTCCAGAAAACTCTGTTTTTATTGAAGTTACAGCTTCCAAACTTTGGCAAACTTAAACTACAAATTTTTGCCCAATCCATTCATCAAGTCACCAAATTTGATGTTGAATCGCCAAATTCGATGTCAAGACCAAAAATCTACTCGGTGGCTTGGCGACAGGGTTTAACCTGGCAAAAAAATTACTTTAGCATTTTAGCGAAAATAGGCAAGCACTATTTTAGTTTTTTTGAAAGTTAATTCTTTGGATACCATTGATTTCTTTTACTTAGCTTTGTTATCCTCAGTTTTGTTTTCTATTCCTTTTGTTCATTGATGATTTTAACCAAGCATCCATATTTGTGACTTTAAAAATATGAATCAGGGAAACTATGTTTTGATTTTAACAATAGAAAAAGAGGTATTCATATCGCATGTGTAAAATTAAAAAGCAATTTAAAAATTAAGTAAACTGTAGTGGTAGATAATCGTGAAATACTAGTGCTAAGAATGCTTCTATGAAGCAAATTCTGAATTCTGACATACTTTTAAATATTTTTGCATTTAAAGTCAATCATTGAAAATTAAAAATAAATCCAAATTACTATATAAATAAGGATTCCCAAAAATTTCAGTCCTTTCGTAGTTTTTGCCTGCAAATATTACAAAAAAAAAAAAAAAAAAAAAAAAAAAATCTGAATTATTATATAGAGATATTTTATACAGTTATCCAGTTTTAGCTTTTTAGCGAAATTCTGACCGACATGTTTTAGCAAAATATGATACCTTTTAGCAAAATGCTAAAAAAACTAATGGCAGTTTAAACCCTGCTTGGCGAGATCAGCGATATAAGTTTGCGGCAAATATTGTTTCAGGATAGCCAGAAAGGCTCTGAATTTTAACTGGATTGTTTAACTTAATTGTTTTGGTAAAATTTATAATCATTTCTCGCCACTAATTTTTTGCCAACGAGAACAAAACTGGGCTATCTATACTCGAATGATTTTCATTTAACTCCTTTACCAATGAGAGAATCTGTAATAAGCTGTTTCTGAAAAAATTACTATATTTGTCTCTGCAGTATATATAATTGTATTATTGTGGTTTTTTTAGTTAGAGAAGCAGATTTTTATTTATTGTTTTGTTTTAAGGAATGTTCATGGACTAACCCTACCTGTTTATTTAAATATCTGTTACCTCACAGAAAAATGTCAATGTTTTCATAACAATATGTATATTCCTATGGCTGTATAAGGAAGTCATGTGGTGTCTGTCCGTCCCCATCAGTTTTTCATGTTTTATGAAGAAGCTGTTGGTTAAAGGCAAAATCGGATTATGTTGCAGTCTCCTTTCAGATGTGTGAAAATGTAGAAAAAACAGGAGTTAATTTAGATAAATTTTAAAAATACAACCTCTTACTTTCTTCATGTCCTTCTTTCGCAGACTAGTTTCGCTTGGGGCGCCCCAGCTTGGTCTCTGCCCAAGGGGGGTGCCCCAAGCGAAACTAGTCTGCGAAAGAAGGACATGAAGAAAGTAAGAGGTTGTATTTTTAAAATTTATCTAAATTAAGTTACTTCATGGATTAATATTGTTTAAAGTAAAACAGGAGTTGTAGTAAAAATTTCAGAAAAAAAAAAAAAAAAAAAAAAAAAAGGAAAAGTACAACTCTGCAGACCTTGAAGTTAATTTTAAGAGATAATCTGAATAGCTTAAAGGTCAAAACCGTAAATAAATTAATGTTGCTGAAATTTAATAAAAGAAATGATTCTGTAACGAAAGCTGTCAAATAGCAGAAGGAATGTAAAACCCAGCATTTGTATTAAAATGTTATTTTTATACTAAGTGAATAAGTAGACTGTACTGTGCATTACTCCATCAAGGTTGTTACACAAATCAGGAGAAGAAATTCCCTGAGTTTTCCCTGTCTCTTTTTTTAGAAGTAAAAATAGATGACACACAGTCATGCAGCATTAGAATCTAACATGTTTACTAGTCAATTGAACATATTTAGGGTACATCAATTTTATTTACTTACTATGGCTGGAGAAAAAAAAAAAAAAAAAAAAAAACCTTAATTGATTCATTATAAAAGCACTAAAAATTTTAAAAATATTTAATCATGAAAAAAAAAAAATTCGGTTTTTCCAAAAAATTTCAAAAATTCCCTGAATTTCCCTGTTTTTGTAATAAATTTTGAAATATCCTGAGTTTTCCCTGTTTACAGGTACCATAGTAACCCTGTCCATACCTTTTTGTTCCAATTACATTAAATATTAAGCATTATTTTTAACATTCTGGTATATAATTTTGAATTTTATCAAGTGCTCCAAAGTACTGCTCTTTCCACAGACACACACACAAGAAACATTTAACTTTACATGAAGTAAGATACATGCACTGTTAAAAAAATGCAGAAAAAATACAGAAATTCTCTGTAATTTCAGAAAAAAAAGTCGTAAAATACGTTTTGTCTACATAATTTTTCTGTAATTTACGCCTTATTTCTGAAATTACAGAGAATTTCTGTATTTTTTCTGCATTTTTTTTAACAGTGTGGAAGCAATTGTTAAGTACATTACGAAAGTGCCCTTTATATATATATATATATATATATAATAATTTGCTTTTCTTTACAAAAGAAAAACCATCGTGATTACTAAATCAATGTTCTTTTTATATAGTTAAGTTGAGAGATGAATATTGACAACTGACACATTTTAAATTTCCAGTGCGAAATGGGGAAAAAAAAAAAAAAAAAAAACATTGCCAATATGACAAAAATTCAAAAAAACATCAAGTGAGAGATAAAATAAAGCTGTGTACCGTGAGTTTTACTAATTTATTGATTTTTTTTTATACATTATGCTAATTTAACATACAAATAAATGAGCTGCTATGTGTAACTGCACTTGCACGCTATCCTGCCTAAATATTTGATTAATTCAAATTAATGTTTTAAAAAATTATCCGACTGTAATTAACAAAGTGTATTATTATTATTAAAAAGTTATAATAAATAAATAAATTTCCCTATAATGAATCCTAATCCGTAAAAAAAAAAAATTAATAACAAATCAGGTGAAATGTATTAAAAGGTAAAAAAAAAATAGTAGCATCGCTTGTGCTCGCATAACAATTCCCTATAGTTTTAACCTAAGAAATTATTCCTGTGGTAGATATTACTACTATCAAATTCAAAAAAATCAAACTATATAACAAAATGCAACCAACATCGTTGCTTTCTTTATTCTATTCTATTTCTTAAAACAATTTTTATAGATGCCATATGCACCACATAAACTTTAAAATTTACATTTACTTTTTAAGATAGCATGCGATCATGTTTTATATAAAAATTAAATCCATAAATTCATTTTTTTACTTATTTTTTATTTCATTTGACACGTGCACTTTTTATTTCCTAATTCAAAATTATTAAAAAAAAACTTTTTCGATAGTGTTTGTTTCGATACTGATTGTTATTAATTTTCATTTCTTTTCCTTTCCAAATAATAATAATAATAATAATAATGATTTTGATGAAATTCTGGCAAAAGCAGAATTTAGTTTAGTACAAAGGACTATTAGTTTTTTTTTTTTTTTTTTTTTTTTTTTTTTCAGATTATAACATTGTTTTCAAATTATTCAATTATATTTTCAATAAATTTTAGATTTCGATGAATGTCCAACTATCGAAAAATGACACCGCAAAAATCACAGATTGAGTCCTCAGTCTTAAAAAAAAAAAAAAAAAATAAATAAACAATTTTGAAAAGTTTCTATAAAATTTTTAACTTTTAACCAAATTTAATGATTTTTCACTTGTGAACTCAATTCCTAGTTATAGCCAATTTTTATCTTTTGACACAATCTGTTTAAAATTTGCTTAAACAAAATAATGAAATAAATAAAAAATAAAGTATATAAATTATGTGATACATAATGTAACATGATTTGGAAGTTGGAAGATTGCCAATTCACAAATTTTAAAATACCAATGCACCGTGGCCTGAAAAAACACATTTTATTTAATTGCATCATATATATTGATACATATAATTATTTATTGAGGGAATATTTTTTTAAGGAAACACTATAAAATTGCATTGTTATTAGTAGTAGTACATATTATACACAGAAGAAAGAGTGGCATGCAACATGCAAAATGAAAAACTGAATGACAATAACCTGGGGCAATATTAATAATTTCCATTGCTTCTCCAGAAGCAGTCATAGGTTCATCAAGAGGATTCTCATAAGGCATTGTATCAGATATACTGCCGGTGGCTTCAGGGGATAGATTGACAGGCGTTTTAAATTCTGAACTGGGCACTGGAGGTGGTGTTTGTATTGGGCCTAGAAAACAAAAATATTTGATGATTCAGGTTAAGTATGTAAAAAATAAACAAATGAAAACTAACATTACAATAACACAAAGCACATGCATTATTATATTATTATATTTGTTTTTATATATTTCACAAAATTTTATAAATACAGTAGTTTCAATGGTTCAAATTACATGAGATTGAGTCTACTCATGTTATCAAATTTAGAAAATGAGAATTTATAAAAAATAGAATTTGTGCTTTTTGTGAACTCAACTATAAATGTCTTAATTTCAAAGAAGTTAACCATTCAAAAAGATCACAAAAAGTTTATATATATAAACTAAGTATATATATAGATGTAAGTACGTATTTGGAGATGCAAGGATTACTCGGCTGAAGTCAAATATTGGACCCATTCGGCCTATATACCGAATATTCAGCCTTGGCCAAATAATACTGTAAAAAAAAGTTTTTATATTTTTGTACAGTACATTTTTTTTAATTTGACAATTGCTATTCTCCATGTATAAAGAAAATCTCATTTGAAATTAACTAACACTTTTTCCCTTTCACTTTCATACCCTGAATGGGTTTTATCTACCTATCTATATTAATAAAATCAGACTTATGTCTGTAAATTTGTCAGAATCAAAAAATTGAGACATCTTCACATTTCATACACCATGAAAGCCAAAAATGACTTCAGAAATTTTTGCCTGTGTGTGTGTCATGTCTGTATGTCGCTATTTTTGTCCAGGTATCACTGGAGAATGACTGGACGGTATTCAATGGCACTTGGCAGAAATTTAGATCTTCACCCAACTTAAAATTATATCTATAGAAATTTTCAAAATTTTGATTAGTTTTTGAATTGTGGGTAAAAAAAGCCTGAGCATGCGCCATAAAGATTTTGTTAGTAAAACACTTTGAATGGGGGAAAAAAAAGTTATCTTTACGTTTTAGATAACAGGTCTCTCTTTATATACATACACCCTGATATCGATACCAAATTCAAATATCACCATATATTTATCATTTGACAAAATTTCAATGCAGAAAACTTTAATAGATTGTCGATGCAGTTGAATATTGAAGAAAAGATAGTTTTAGTATAAGACCCTCTTGGCAACTTTTTATTTTATTTTTGCCATTTTGGCAATGAATTATAATGGCTATAGCAGAGAATCTATATAAAGAAGTTGGTGAGAAATGTCCTAGACACACAAATTTCAAATTTTGCTTGGGGATCTGATACTAAAGCTGTTCCGAAGAAAACAACAAAAGGAAAAATAATAGCCTTTAAAAAATTAAAATGTAAATTAAGCAACACTGCCACGCTATTTGACATATTTGGCGATGAATACACACAGTGTTACGAAAAGATTACCAATGTGAGGATTAAGCCATTTGAGGTTTTCTTCTCTCAGACAACTCAAACAAGATGTTTAAAACAAATTATAAATTATAAAAATTATTACATACATTAGGTAATTGTAAACTTGGTTTTAATTTAATATTATCTATATTAATAAAATCAGAGTTTTGTTTGTAAATTCGTCAGAATCAAAAAACTTTGCAATATCTTCACATTTCGCACACCATGGAAGCCAAAAAGGACTTTAGAAAATTTTGTCTGTTTCTGTGTTGCCGTGAGTGTATGTATGTAACGTTATTTTTGTCTGGGTATCATGTGAGAACGGCTTAACAGAATTAAACAGCATTCGGCAGGAATTTTGGTTCTTACCCAACTTAAAATTATATCTAACAACTTTTTCAAAATTCCCTCACCCGGGGGAGGGGCAAAATTCGAAAACACGTTTGTAAGCATAACTCGGCTCTAAATTACTTCACAGTAAAGAAATTGCACATGAGCAGACAGACTAGACATAAGTAAAACTAAAAAATTATCTGATTTAGGATCTTTCGATTTTTAAGGGAAGAAAGGTGGAAAATCGATTTTTGGAAGGAAATTTTGCAAATTCTGGATTTTTGAGTAGAACTCTACCAAAAATGGTACAAATACGTTGAGAAAAATGCTATGCGACTTCCTTAGGATATAAACAAATTTTTGGTATTTTGTGATTTTTTGGGGGGGTTACGAGGGGGCAAAATCGAGACACCTTTTAGTGCTAAATTTGTCCTGGGAAGTCTATGGGAGCTGTGTTCAGGAATTCTGGTGCTTGGATAGTTTATATATATTTCTCATTGGCTAGAAATTTTTGCACTGGCTTCCTTTTGAAATTCTTTTATTCTTTTACAGTCAGTCTGAGAGACCTCACGTCCCTCAGTGCATTGCAATTTCGAGCAAAGCGAAGAAACATGGCTTTGAGATAGGGTACCGTGAAACATTCAGCCTGCTGATCTACGTAACGCAGATGAGTTACAAATTATTTTAGAAGAAATAGGAAGTGATTGCAGTGACGCTGAAGAGTGTTCAGAAGAATATAATGAAGAAAGTTCGCATTCCACAGATTCTGAAATTCCTGAATTTGACAATCAGAATACAGAGACTGAAACTTCTTCAACTAAATATTATGGAAAGAAACGATTCAAGTGGTCATCTTTTAAGCTGCAAAAGAATGTGTGAACCCTGCACATAATATGTCTTCCAGGACATCGCTCTTTTGGAAACTTAGGAAGAAAAGTGACTCCAAAAGAGATATGGGATCTCTTTTTTACAAATGAAATGTTGGAGAGTATAACGACATGGACAAATGTGAAAATACGAAAAAGTAGAAGAAATTTTTCTGATACAAGTAAAGCTAAAATTTCTAACACAGACATCACGGAATTGAGGACGCTCTTAGGTGTGCTTATATACAAATCTGTCTTCAAGCCTAACCATGAAGATATTGAATGTTTTTTTGCTACAGATGGAAGTGGTCAAGATATATTCTGTGCAGTTACGTCAATCAAGAGATTTAAATTCTTGATTTTAAATTTCCGATTTGATTCCAATTAAAACGGAGTATTTGGCAGCTATGACAAAATTTAAGTATTTTTTAATTCTGTACCCAACCCCTATTACAGGCAATTTTTAACTTTTGTTAGAATCTGTTTAACACTAGAATTACGGAAGGTGTCATTTAGACTCCAAGCAAACTTTTTTCTTCAATGTTTATTCTATTTTTTCACAAATATCTTAATTCTTTCTTGACTTTTCCTAAATCATTGTGCTTTTCAAAAAAATAAAGTTTCAAAGAAAACCGTAAATAACTTTTAGTCTTAACAAAGGCTTATACCTAGAAATACGGGCAGATGTCATTTTGACCCCTGTGAGAAAGAAAGGTATCTGAATATTTTTTCTGTGGTAAACTTTTTTTTTTTTTACCTGCTTAACAAAAAACAAATAAAAGGAAATGAAATGAAGTGTTTGTGTAATCTCTCACCTGCCAATCACATGATTTGAATTTTCGGAATGCATTCACTTGTGAAATGAGAACAGATAAAAGAGCTTATGTTCAAGAAAACGTTTGTAGATTTCGTTAGGCATTTTGTTTGTTACATATAACAATTTTTGATAAATTATTCTGTTATATTTATGTGAGTTTATTATATACTAATGGCTCATAGAAGAGGACTAACGCAAGAAGAAACAGTTAAATTGATGCAAGAACTATCTGATTGCGATTCTGGTTCTGAAATGGATAACATTTCTTCAAATAGAGATGAAAATGGAACGTCTTGATTCAGAATTTGTTATAATGAGAGATCATGTGATATTATCTTCTAGCTTATGTGAAAGTGAAAAGGAATAAGTTCCCAGTAATTCAAATTCTGACATAACTAAGAACGCCAAAGCAGGAACTAGTACTATATACTCAAAAGGGAATAATAAGAAATTCAACGATATTCAGCCAGCTATTTGTCCATACCCTTTAAAATATACTTTAATCATTGTAATTTAATTTATTTTTATTAGATTTTCAAAAATATATAATGTTATATAGGGAAATATACAGATTTTATTTACAGGGGTCAAAATGACCCCTGCCGTATTTCTAGGTATGCGAAGATCGCCGTAATTCTAGTGTTAAAATTTACTTAAAAAAAAAAAAAAAAAAAAAAATGATTTATAATATAAGATGATTTGGAAAATAAAGAATTACCAGCTAATAAATTTTACTTAACATGTTTTGAATTGCCAATTCACAAATTTTAAAATATATATGAATGTAACATGGCCTGAAAACACATATTTTAATTAATTTTTAAAAATCTAGCAAACAGATTTTCATTTAACATAAAGAAAAACCATTGTGGTTACTAAATCAATGTTCTAAGAGTAATATTAAAACCCTTTATCTACTGCATTATGAAAAACAAAAAATGTATCTGAAACATATTTACTTTTTTAGTTACTTATGAGTATTTTTTAGAGATATATACAATAAAAATTAAGCATATCACATCATCATAGTAATGAATGAGGATTTATTGAGGTGGTAGTTCAGTGTTTCTTGGTACACAGGTCAAAAAAGATATCAGAACCTTAAAAAATGGTAAAAAAGTATTTACTTTTTATGTTACTTATATTTTTTCTAAGATTGATATGAGATTCTTGAGGTAATATAGAAATTTTAAAACCCGAATAAACTACTACGTCAGAAACGCCAAAGAAAAATATTTGAGATGCATACAGTTGTTTCGGTAGCCTAAAGCGTACCGTCTTCAGTGCAAAAAGAATTCTGAAACTGGAGAAGTGCATCTATATATAGGAGAGGGACCGAATTTAGTTCAACCAATAGGATTACGGGAAAGGTGGGGAGTGTGGCCAATAGGAATTTAGGAATGTTAGCTGTGTAAACAGCAGAAAAATTAAGAAAATGTAGACTGAATGTAAAATTTCCAACAATCAGACAATTAGGGAACAGCGAAATCACAATTTACAAGGTTTTTAAAATTTTTATAAATATGAAAAGCTTCAAAGAAATCGAGTTCATGAATGGATTTAGGTCTGCAAATTATTTTCGCTGAATTAAATTTAAAATTATGATTTTCCTCCCAGCAATGTTTAGAAATAGCCGATATATTGGTTTCTTGTTTGTGGACGTAATTGTTGACTGTGTTTAGTTTGGAATATGAATTACATCCGCAAACAAGAAACCAATAAATTGGCTATTTCTAAACATTGCTGGGAGGAAAATAATAATCCAATGTCAAGTCTCCTGTTATTACTAATATAGAAATTAATTATAACACTCATGAAGATTGTGAAAACAGTGGCAGCACTCTATAAAATCCTTTATTGAATAGAAACAGTTACATGCAGCGTCTAGTGATATAGTGAGATTGAGGGGAAGTACATATGTTCTATTCTTATAAATGTGTTTGATATTTCTTCTATTAATTGGATTTTATATGCTTTTTTAACTAATGGTACTTCAAAGTACCGTCAATAGATAAAGGGTTAATACAACGCATTGACCTCAGTCTGTTTGAAATCTTCAGTGCCAACCAGACATAAACATATAAAGAGAGAGAGACAAAGGCTTCAAACTTATATAAGCCTCTTTTTTTGGTATGTATAAAATGTTGACCTCGGTAATATATATATTTTTTTCCAAACAATTTAAAACTTATTCTAAAAAATTGGCAGAAAATAAAAAGCCAATGCAAATATTTTATTGCATTTTATAAAATACAAATCAATACTTATAATAGTTATAAAAATATGATATGACAATAACCAAATTAATTAATAAACTAGAAAATAAATTACTTTTTCGAGCACTCCCATTCACAGGTGATGATTTTTCCTAAAGATAGATATAGAGATTTACATTACAAAATTTAGCACAAAATTCAAAATTATCATAAAATATACAGAAAAGTGATAGTTGTAATAATAATAATAAATTTGGTATCTAAGAATTAAGTTACAACTCATTTTCTTGCACATAACTCAAATGAACATGAAATTTACATAATACATTATTTATCAAATCACTATTTAAATTTTCTAATAGTTTTTCTGCCCTGTTATGAAAATTTTTTTAATTTGAATAACTTACTAAGCTTTTAAAATAAAATGTTAATATTCAAGAAATGTCAATATGCCAATACCAATATGATAAATAATATTTTAAAATTTTCAGACATGTTTATGAAGAAAATCTTCATAATATATATTTATGTAAAATTAATCCATGTTAAGAAAATCTTAAATTTAGAATAACTTACTGATTTTTTAAAAATAAAATGCACCATAGTTATTATTCATGCCAGTATCATAAATTATATTTTAAAACTGGTCCGAGATCGTTATAATGAATATAATCATCATAAAACATGTTTATACCAAATTTTGCCTTATTCTCGCATCTAAGAAATCTTAAATTTTGAATAACTAATAAAGTTTTTAAAGTAGTAAAAGTTGTAAGTCAACAGGGTTTTTTTGAGTATCAAAGTGATATTTTAAGACCTGTCCAACCTCATTAGGATTTTTTTTTTTTTTTGAGATATTGTCTATACAAACTATGACATTAACAAACTGACAAATGTACAGACCGATACCATATTCATTTTGTGATTTTCAGATTACTCGCACTTCAACAAATTATCAAAACTTCTAGTATGATAACTAAAAATATAAAATAAGAATGAAAGATAATGAAATTGAACTTTTTTTTTTTTTTTTTTTTTTTTTTTAACTGTTGATATTACCTAATCAGAGAGAGTGACAGCATTATAAAATACTGTATTCTATTGCATTTTTTTAAAGAATAATTCATTATTATGATAAAAGCCTACTTAAAAGAAAATTATTATTTTACATGTGTATTTTCTAATTACATTGCTCTGCAAAAAATAAAAATAAAAAATAAATAAATAATAATAATTCAAGATCTGATACCATTCTTGCTGATACTCATGTAAAATCACCTCCTAAATCCGAATATGACTCCCATTTTGCCCAGTCACCCACCGTTTTCTAAATACACCACTCCCTCCCTCAATTTCTTTCCCTGTTCGATAATTTTATGACCATGAATTTGATTTGAAGAATGAAAAATAATTAATTCAACACCTAAAAACAAACAAACAAAAAAAATATAAAGTAAAAAAAAATAACATTAATAACAGATTTAAAAAATATAAGGTATGTAATATATACAGGGGTGATTGTGACTCAAAGGTAAAAACCCTGAAAATTAGAGCCTCAAACTAGGAAAAACCTAAAATATCAAATAATACTCAAACTATTTAGGCCAGAAGCCCTCAATCCTTTTACATTTCATTCACATATCACCTGGATAACAAATGAACAACCAATGAAAGCAAAAAATTACTTTATAGGAAATATGAAAATAGAGATGGTTTAGAGTAAAAACCCTGAAATCAGGGGTAAACCCTGAACACAAACACCCCTGTATATAATTTCAGAGGCAAATTCCCCCCCCCCTCCCCGTATATTGTAAGTCACCATAGTACGAATCCTATAGATTTTGGTGAATCTAGCACTTAGTTTTTTTACAGGGACACCAGGAAAAATTCTTTATCATTATGGCTTCTGGGGCCAAATTTTTAAAAGTGCGACAGCGTCTAAATGCTTTATTAATCTGAGCAAAAAATGTGTACACATGTTATAGGTTCACAGTTGCACAAACTGTCAGGGGTTAATACAGGTCGAGTTTACTACCTTTTATGGGTACCTTCACAAAAATCAATCTGGCAAAAAAGGTACCTTTACAAAAATCATTCAGCTAAAATCGGTACCTTCACAAAAATCTTAGTCATCCCAGCAAAATCTGGCATCTTAAATGAGCCCATTTTCAAAGAAGAGTAACTTATTTGTGCATTTCTGTTGATGCGATTCACAAAGCAAGAATCATACACAATGTTGGTTTTTATCTACACACAAGTGTTTTCTGCGGGCGAGAAATGGTGTTGCATAAGTAAACAAAACGATCCTTGCATGTATCTGTACAGACACTTTGGAGTTGTGGCAATAGTGTACTGTTTGCTGATTCGTCAGGTGGTTTGACGCTTTGATGACTGTATGGTGATGTGCCTATCCTCCCTGGTACAATTCATGTGTAGTGCAGTGATAATAGCACAAATAAAAACAACTCCTACTTACATTCTCTCTACTGAACTGTTTACTTCAGAGAGAAGTGAGTTTTGATTCCTCTTCTATAAGCCTCACACCAACTGTTAAGCGTTATTTTTATTATTTTACTTAGTTTGAACACCCCCCCCCCCCACACACACACACACAGAAAAAGAGTGCTGCAATTTTTCCCAAAAATAAAATATAGTTAAGATTTTTCACAAAAATAGGTATTAATTTTGAAATCCTAGATTGGTCCCTGACTGTATAGATTTTGGTGAATTTAGCACTTAGTTTCTTTATAGGGGCACAAAGAAAAATTCTTTATCATCATGGCCTATGGGACCCAATTTTTAAAAGTGCGATAGCCTCTAAACGCCTTATTGAATTGAGCTGAAAATTTATATGAATATTATAAATCACTGTTCCACTAACTATAAGCATTTTGGTGAATCTAGCATTTAGAGGTTTTTACAGGGACACAACGAAAAATTCTTTATCATTATGATTTATGGACTTGTTCAGTAGTGTTAAATAAAACATCGAGTTATATATGGAGAGAAATACTCAAACACTATTATGTTTTTCTCTCTTTTGTTTGCTTAACAACTCCTCTTTCTTTACTTTATCTACAAAACTTAATTACTCAACGTTCGGAAAGTCAAGTGGAGTCACTCAAGATTTTTTTTAACTAAGTTTCCTTATTTCAAAAATCAAAACTATTTCTTAAAAAAAAAAGTTTAAACACCTTTATCATACCAAATGGGTGCGCCATATTGTAACGTGTACAAGAGCCACTCAACGACAGCCTTATAGTTCTCGAAAAATAACGAAGATAAATATCGCTAAAATTCCGATAGCAGCAGCCCAGAATACCAAATTATCATTATATGCTGAAGATCGTTGAATTCCAAAAGAATAACAAATCGAACAAGCCAGAATAGACCCACAGATGCAAATCATTCTATCCCAAACTGTTAAGCAACATGTTATTTTAAGATGACAAGATTGGGGTAACAAATAACTTTTGAATAGATTTACAGTGAAAGGATTACTTAAATCCCTAGAGCATAAATGATTTTTTGGGAAGAAAGAGATATCTTTATGCCTGTTATCAGTCTACGCAGTTTTCGTTTCTGGGCGTGAGAAGAGAAAACACTAGCAAGTATCCCAGAGTTGATGCAGTTTTATTTTATATATAGTCTTATTTTATTCGATTGTGCATACTAAAATTAGAAGTATTTTTTTTATGACAAATATATATATATATATATATTCAATAATGTGGTATCTTTCAAAAGAAACCTGCTACAGAAGGAAAAATAATAATCATTTTTATTCATTAAAACCAATGTAACATTTAAAATGAGATAAAAAAGAAAAAAAATACAAAAGTTTTAAAACCTTAAAAATACATTTTATTTAAAAACATTAAAACACAAGTCAGACGTTTCGGCTAGAACACTAGTCCTCAGTGTCAAACAACACTTACAAAAATTCCTAAAACATCAGAGCAAGATTAAATATTCAGGAGGAATAGCTTTAGCCTCGTTCAAGGCAGAATGTTGCATTTTGGTAAAAGCGCCCTCTAGAAAAATATGGGATTAATAGATATTTACAATAGAAGCTAAAATTTTAAAGTTTTCAAAATTTGGAATATGATCACTATTGAGAGAATGGATTACGAGTTTTGATCTTAAATCTCCTGTTTTATATGAGCGTTTATGCTCCTTTAATCTAATTTCACGTGTTCTGCCAGTTTCACCGATATATGTAGAATCACAATTTTTACAAGGAATACTATAGATTACACCTAGACGTTTAAGAGGGGGGACAGCAGGTTTAAAGTTTGAGAGAAAGTTACTAATACGGAGTTGAGGTTTAAAGCTAGTAGAGATATTAACTGTTCTAAGTAATTTAGAGATATTTTCAGAAATACCTTTATAATAAGGGATAGTCGTACGATAAGTGGAATTTTTAACTTTAGGATAAACTGATTTATATGAAAAATATAACTCTTTATAAATTCTATTTCGTCCAATTCTTTTTTTTTTTTTTTTTAAGAATCAAAATGATATTCAAATTTAAAAAAAAAAAAGAAAAAAAACTAATAATTTGGTCACTTACTGTATGTAAAAAAAATAATTAATACTCTAAAATTATTTATTACTTCATATAAAAATAATTTTACTTAATGAAAGCAGGGATAAAAGATTTTTCAGCTTGCTTTTTTTTTTTTTTTTTCATCAAAATGACTGATTTTCTTTATGTAATAATGAATATTAAACAAAATTTGAGCTTTATATTATGAAATTGTGTTACATCATCTAATTAAATTAAGGTTTCACATATCCATGTTGCTTTTTTTCTTTTTTAAATCTTTGAAAATAAGGCAATCAAATCATTTTCGCCTGTAATATGGGCTTTTGCCACCTGAATTCTAATATTTTACTTTAAGTTTATCTATAATGTTTTATTTATTTATTTAATTTACTTTTTATAACATTTGTCAATCTCATCCTTGAATAAAGAACTGTTATATCAAAGTGCATTGAATTTTATTGAATGCACTTTGTTATAATCTTAAATTTAAGCATTATTTAAGCATAAGCATTATTATTTAAGCATAAGCAGTCAACTCCCTTTAATCCACAGACCTATAATTTGCAAATCCCTCTAATGCACAACTGATTTTTTAAAAAGTGAACTAAGGAACTTACAGATGCGATTTCGAAAAAAAAATCAGCAACATTTCTTACTATATATATATATATATATATCTGCCTCCTTCTTCCTATCTTGTGTTTCTTAGGTTATTTTTTCATTAATTTTGATAAGTTTATGGTTTTAAGTTAAGATTTGTTGTTTTACTTTATTGATTCGTTTGTTTTGCAGGCTGCTAATTAATAGATCTGGTTTCTTTACATTAGTGTATTTCATCCACTGATGATTTTTTTTTTTTTTTTATCTTATTGGTCATTGGTGTTTCAGTGATCTTCTATCTGTTGCTTGGCTTCTACTATGCTTAATAGATCATCTTTATTATATATTATATATATATATATATATATATATATATATATATATATATATATATAGAGAGAGAGAGAGAGAGAGAGAGAGAAAGATATTAATCAAATTTTTAGCTTAATCCTTGATACCAAACATAATTTGCAAAAAACAGTGAAATCCTCTTATATATAATCCTGCAATTCAAACAGACTAGTGTTAGGACAAGCCAAATGATGTTAGGAAAACACATAAAAATTTATAACAAACCAGTATTATATCAATGTTTAAAAAAAATTTTAAATAGCCCATGATAAATATGCATTTCTGCAAATAAAAGTTTTTTTTAATAAATACATTTGTTTATATTTTGTTGCTATGTAACATTTGAGAATGCTTCAACTATTTATCTTCATATAGGAATATGACTGATGCTTCAATTATTTATCTTCATATACGAATATGACTGACTAGTTTTATTTATATCAAAGAAATATTTTATCATAAAATTTATTAAAAATAATTTTTCCTTTTTAAATGACTATTTATAAATTAATAATAGTAATTGATTTTGTATTTGCTAAAGAAAAATGTAAAAAATGACCTCTAATCCACAAATTCTTATAATTCGTGCAATTTTTGAACAAAACTTTTGTGAATTAGAGGGAGTTGACTGACGGATTAGAGGGAGTTGAAGTTGACCAATACAATATAAATGTTTCAAGCTAACAGATTACTTACTTTATTAATATTATTTATATCAGAGATACTAGGAGGAAAAAGCTGCAGGCAAGGTGAGGCTGGACTTGATGTATCCGATTTTCTTGAAATTTCTTTTATGTTTTCGTCCAGTGGTATACCTAAGTCAAGCTAATGAAAAAGAAAATTAAACAAATTATTTGTAATTTTTTGAAATAATGATACATTTACAAAAAAAAAAAAAAAAAAAAAAAAAAGTCTATAAGCTTGAAGTAAATTATTTTTACTTGTATTATTTCAACTGTTTGTAAAACAATAAAAGTACTGAAGAACAGAATCTTACAATAAAACTATTTCTCCATGAATAAAAATATTATAATGAATTGCCTACCCTTAAGAAGCAACAAAAATAAGAAAGCACTACAGAACAGGTGTTTTAAACTAATAATTACAAAACTTGGAATAAACACTATAAACTGCAATAAACTTGCAACAACTGTTTGGGTCAAAAGAACACACGACCTTTCCTCTGGCGAACAAAATAGGCACGAATGCTGCAGTCAACGCGGCAATGCACCAGTTTTGTAATTATTGCCCATCCTGTTCTTTGTGTAATATTATTTCATATATCTAAAATTTTCAGTAAATCAAACTATATTATATTAATCTTCAACCAGATTACTCTATCTTTACCCAGCAAATCATTAAATTTTGTCTTAACCCTTTCAGTCGCAGTGTTCCAGCTGATGGAACATCTAATTTTAATTCTCAAGTGCAAAAACTCATCCCGGAAATTTTTCAGCAAAAATTTACATTTATAACATAGCAGAAAAGGCCCCTTTTTTTTTAACCTGAAAATTTAAATTATCTTTTATTTTAATTTTGTTCGTAAATTCCGGTGGGAGTGTAATTTAAATGATCAGAATTACCTTGCACCGCAAAGGGTTAAAAAAGGGAGGAGAACAAATAATCCTACAAAAATACATGCAGTGTTGTAAATGGAACCATCACAGTTCAAATGTAATATATATTTGGACTTTTCTCTAAAAATCCAGCAAAGAAGTTTACTATATGAAAATTTTGTAAGCAAAAATTTATATACAGTAAAGCACCATTTATACATCTTTTACATTTATAATTCCTTTTAAGGAAGTCCCGATTCATTCCTATTCATTTTAATGCAAAAATTCTTCGTTTATATACTGGTTATATGTTTTTTCCATTTTACTAAAATTCACAAATTTTCTCGACTTTCCATTCTAGATAAGAGTGGTTTTTATTTAAAATTCAAAACATTTCAACCTTTTAATTTCTTCATGTTATATCGTCGACTAGTTTCGCTTGGGGCGCCCCAGCTTGGTCTCCGACGGCACGGTGCTTGAAGTTGTTCGAAGTTTCGAACAACTTCAAGCACCGTGCCGTCAGAGACCAAGCTGGGGCACCCCAAGCGAAACTAGTCGACGATGTAACATGAAGAATTTAAAAGGTTGTATATTTTGAATTTTAAATAGATGTTAACTTCATGGTTTAATTTATTATAAAGGGTGATTTTTCCTAGAAAGCATCTTAAATGGACGAACACTGAAAAGATTGAAGAATACTGATCAAAGAATCAATTGAATTCAGAGTAGAATTTTCAATATAAACAAGCAGCAAAACAGATGAATATTAAAGATTTTTAATATCATTAAATAACTCTCTGTATGCACATAAATTGTAAGCTTATTATTAAAGATAAGAAATAGATATAATTAATATTCAAAATGTATTTATATGTAGTATTATTAATAAATAACATTTGTAATATTATCATTATTAATACTCAATATATGATATATGTAATTAGTACCCAGTCATGTATTAATAGCAGGGTTGGCAAGTTTTTGACAACTGACGGTTTTATCCGGATTTAACCGTCATGTCAAAAAACCCTTTTTGACATAGTTTTTGACAACAATTGTCAAAAACCTAAAATTCTGTACAAAAAGCATTCTGAAACTATTTTTTGCAACTAATTTATATCTACATTTTATTACATTTTCCTAATTTTTCGTTTCAGTACCTTGAGTAAATTTTATAACAGTTTTAGACACCAAAATCAAAACCACATGTTCCATCAAAAATTGAAAGTGTGATTTTTGTCAGCAAGCTTCTTTTAGAAAATAGAAAATAATTTTAGGCTACTATAAAATATGGAATGAAAAATTATAAATAGAAATGTACATTAGAAAAATAAACAATGCACTAATTCCTTTTAACTTTTAAACGTAAAAATATATATTTCAATCTTATACTGTTACTTTTAGCATTTCACACCATTCTAGTTCTTTTTTTCTTTAGAGAAAATATGCAATAACAAAATACTAGTTGTGAAGCCTTTTGTATTATGTCTCATTCTTAATTTAGAATATTTATACAAAATTAAAATTAACAATCAACGCTGAACTGAATAGTGTAAAATGCACATGCATTATGAATGGAATAAATTCGATTGGAATATTAATGCTTATTCTTATTCTACAGTGAACTTTTAATTTTGTAATTAGTATTACAGGGTTCCCAGCATGAAAGACTCAAAAATAGTTGCTTTAGTCACCTTTAATGTATAAAATAGTAGCCCTTAGGATATGAATAGTAGTCTTTGATTAACAGTAATAATAATAGATTACTAAGATAAATTAAGATAATTACTAATTAAGATAATTAAAATTTTAACTATTCCAAGGTTGGTTGGTTGGTTGAATAGCTTTTTTTGGCGCAAGGTCCAAAGTAGGACATGCTGCGCCAAACAAATGGGTAAAAGAGAAAGTAGCTTCTGGATGGGTTTACCCATCCAGAAAGTCATTAAAAAATCACAGTAAAAAATGAATCAAAACAAACAAGATAAAATCAAAAATAATAAAAACAGTGTATATAATAAAACAGATGTAAAACAAGATGAACAATGTAAAGAATAAAATCAGATGTCGAAGTAAAAACCAGCCTCCTTCAAGAAGTTTGTCAGATGATAATGAGGATTTACACCTAAAAGGCTCGTCAGAGTGGGTGAAGATGAATTAAAATTTTGTCGATAAAGATGACGAAGGCAAGGGCAGTCGGTGAGGACATGACGAATGGTTAAAGCACTATTATGACATTTTGGACACTCAGGTTCCTGTTGTCCGAGTAGTAAGTATTTATGGGTAAATCTTGAATGCCCGTTTCGTAGTCGTGTAATAAGAACATCATATTTTCTAGGGTTTAGTGTAGGCCAGACTGAAATTTGAGGTTTTATTTCATGTAATTTATTATTATTTTGGTTATTCCACTCCCTTTGCCACATATTCTTAAGAAACTATTCCAAGGAAATTAGCCTTTCAACTATTTAAGGCATGGTAATAAATTTCCTTGCTTTACACTTCCACTGTTTTACCCTAAGTAATGGAAATATTGCACTAAATTTCAAAAATTAGACAAAGAAAAATAGAGAAGAACAATTTAAAAACAATTTTAAAATAATCTCCATTTTTCTTATAATAGAGTTGATTAACCTTAAAATAATAATTTTTAAGCTACTTTCGCACAAAAATAGTTGCCATAGTAGCCTGGGGTTGATTTTAGCAAAATGTTACTTTTTAATCGCTGCTAGGAGCCCTGTATTACTCATTACCTAAAATATATTTTTTAGGTTTTAATATTTAATTTTGAAGCTATAAAATGCAAAAAAATACACTTAGTGTGACACACTTTACAGCTTTAAAATTAAATTTGAAAAATTCAATTTTAGTAAACAACTTCTAATTTAACAATTGTGAAAACTGAATTTAAAAAGTAATGAATATTTTAATAAAAATTTTTTTCAATAGAATAGCTTGGTGTTTAGACATTTATACAATAGGTGATATGTCACTTTAAGCCTTTCCACCATCACACCTTTGTGGAGACATCCTGATATTGATAATAATTGCCTTTCCAACATCACACCCATGTGCAGACATCCTAACATAGACAATAATAATTAACCCTTTATTATGAAATATTAATTAAAAACCTGTAGCTATAATGATTTCAAATTATTTAACAATGTTGTAATTGCTGCTTATGTCACATCTATATACAAAATGAACTTAAAATGAGTGATTGAATAATAATAAAAATCATGGATTTAAAGAATTTAGTACTTAAATTAATAACATTATTTGTAACTGACTTTAATAATTAAATAATAAAAAATATAAATAGTACTTTGAAAAAAGCATCTAATAATTTCAATATTTTTTGCTATTTTTCCTTCACAAATAGGAATTATTACTTTGTATTTTAATTAAAATTACACTAATGTAATACAAAACTATAATATATATAAATTATGATTTACTCAGTTTTGTATCTCGATTTACAATAAAATACTTTTAATAAGGTTATTTAATAAGGCTTTTGACACTTCGACGTGTTTTACATGTCATGTCGAAAACAACTTTTTGACATCAAAAACCCAACCCTGAAATAGTATGGTTTTTCCTACTTTTTCCACTTTTTTTTTTTTTTTTTTATTAATTATTGTCTTAAAAAAAGTATAACATACATTTACTAATTTAAGAAACTTTATTAATTAGTATTTTCATGTAAATTTTGCTTATATGTCATTAAATTTGTAGTAATCAAAGTGTTATTAAAATTTTGATTATACTTCTTTTCATTTAAACGTCCTTTTACATCAGTCCCTTGAAAGACGTAAAAACGGTGCTTTGCTCTCTCTCTCTGTATATATAGTGAAACACTGATCTATCGTTCCTGCATCCATCATTTTCCCACATTGGTCGTTTTATTTCTATGGTCCCTGCACAAACTGTATTCAAATAATGTTAACAGAACCCACATGTATTGTTCTTCAAAAAGTCGTTTTCCCGCATTCATTGTTGTAAAAATTTTTTTCTGACCGAAATGAAATTGAAAATCAAGCAATTCCATATGGCATTCAAACTGGAATTACTTCTTTCATGCTAAAATATCTTTGCCTCCCCCACGGAGGATCAAAATTGTGATGGCATGTCTCCGGATCATCCTCAAAGAGAGTTCCAGACCGCCATGTATCATATACTGTTGATTGGGGAATAAATTATTCTACTTTGTACGAAGAGGAGAATGGATGTATCCAGTATGACCAGCTACAACATTTTTTCAAATTCCTGAGGGTGAGCCTACGCCAGTGCCAAGTGTCTGACGTAATTACAGCGTTTGAAAATGTACAAATTTTTTTTATATGCTCATGAAATTATAGAAAAAGACCAGAAAATGTTGTAAATCAGGAAAATCCCTGTTTAATGTGAGCAAAAAATCCAACATAAAATAAAGGATTTTTAAAAATAAATATCACTTAATGTTCTACAAATTTGATTTATTTCTTTGACAGTTTGGAAAGTAACAAATTAGTTTGTATTAATAGTATACTATATATATATTGCATGTATTACTTCATAAACATTATTTAAGTTTCGACTTTAACCCGCGCATTCATCGTTTTCCCACTCATCTTTTTTTTTTTTTCCCCCCCCACTCACCCCATGAAAAAACGATCGAGGTTCCACTGTATATATATATATATACACACACCAGGTTCTTACTCAATAAGTTTTATCTGAGAAGGCACTAGTAGGTTCGTCATTTTTCTAAAAGCAGTACTATATTTTTTTTTTTTTTATGAACACATATGAAGATTCATGTAAATCTATCAACTCATTCATGTATTAGCAGCAATTCAAAGTTGACGTGTCACAGTATTTTTGCACAATAGAAGAACTTGAATATTGTGCAGTAATTTTTTTTTTTTTTTTAAAGGTTTAGTGCCAAAACAAATTCATGAACAATTGTTAAAAGTATATAAAGTCTCTTCACCTTCAATTTCAAAAGTAGAAAGTTGGATTGCTGCATTTAAAAGGGGATCATCCCTCGGGGGAACCTGTAACCCCTAGAGGGCACGTCCCCAGGTGGCGGATCGGAAAATGCCTCCGCTGGTTCTCCAGTGGGTGGTAGAAGGGAAATGAAACACCTTCTGTGGACCAACAGGTAGAAGTCCAACCTCTCTGAGGCAATGGCACACATTTTTCCATGAGAAGTCAAGTAGTTTATTCAGTAGAGGAAATTTGCCACCTTGGGAAAAGCTGTACTTTCCAGTGGACACCTGCACATGTTGGTATTGAAGAGAATGAGGAAGCAGATAAGCTGGCAAAGGAGGCGAGAGACCTAAACTTGGAAATTTGCAGCACCGTAACTTTAGGTGACGCTAATGCAGTTGCCAGATACAGACTGAAAGAAAAACACATCAAAAAAGAACATCAACTATGTGTTATCAATGCAGACAGGATGATTACCAAGACTATCTCCAGACTTAGAACCCAGCACTTTGGTGGAATGACAATAAATATAGATGGCACCAGAACTTACAAATCATGTAGGAACTGCCTGGAGAAGGAACTCGCCCCAGAACACATTTTCAACTGCCCGGCCATCATAAGAAGCTTACAGGCCTTTGACGAATTTCCCTTTCAGGGAAATCTCTATAGTGACAAAATTGTAGACATTGCCAGGGCCGTGATTTTGGCACATGGAATGATTTGATTTGACTTCAATGGACACGACACGACACCAACCAAAAGGGGTCATACAAGTCTTTAAGGCAATCTACCTGAAGGACATCCAAAAAGGGCATCAATACCAGAAAACATAGAAAAATACAGGATAAGATTGTTAATACAATAATAAGACAATTGTTGATTAACAGAGAGTGTTGGTACAAGCCCTAGGCATCTTATTAGGCAGTGTGAACAATATTTTGTCTGAAGCTTTGGGCTACAGAAAGATGTGTGGAAAGTGTTCGCTAACAATGGAATAAAAATATACTTGTGACTTTCTCAACAACATTTGGAGTGTTTTAGAGAAGATAAAAAGGATTTTGTGCATTGTTTTATCGCTGTAGATGAGACTTAGGTCTACCACAATGATCCTGAATCAAAACAAGAAGCTAAGGAGTGGTGTGAACCCAGTACGTCAACTCCAAAGTGAGTTAGGGTCCAGAAATCGACCAAGAAGGTGTCAAGATCAGATTTTTGGGATGCTAAAGGAATTTTGTTTTCAGACTGGTAAAACAGTAAGTGCAGATTATTATTGTAACTTTTTGAACCAGTTGGATGTTAAAAATTTATGAGAAAAGACCCGATTTACAAAAGAAAAAGATCATTTTTCATCAAGATAATGCATTCTCTCACACAGTTCAGAAAATTATCATGGAAATCAGTGAATTAAAGTATGAATTGTTGCAATATTCATCCTATTCACCAGACTTGGCTCCCTTTGACTTCTCACAACACAAATATTTCATGCATGGAAAACAATTTTCATTGAAGAAAGAGGCAATAGCAGCCATGGAAGTGTATTTTGACAGCCTTCTCCCTTCAGGGATGGAATCTATGCACATCAGGAACAAAAAAAAAAAATCTGAAAAGCTATATGTACGAAAAAGTGAAATCAGCTGAAAAATCTCATCCCTGATAATGACTAAAAATTTCTATCTTATTTCCATTTCATTCATTTCCAATACACCAAAAATAAAAGAAAAGAAATAATGTCTCTCACTGAATTCAGGTTATGACCTATATCCCTTGCATTTTCTTCGGTGGCCAAGGAAAGTGGTGCTGCAGTTAAACGAGTAAAATGTCTAGTTTCTTTCTTTCTCTTTTTTTTTTTTAATATGATTCAGACTGTTAATTATTTTCTTAGGTTTTTATTAAGTTATTTTTTTCTTTTGAGTAAATCCAGATTTCCGGGATTCCCATGAATCAATGAAAACCTAAAAAATCTGGAAAAGTCGGGGTATTTGAAATTAGTGAAAAAAGGCAGGGAAAATCTCAAGTATTGCTCAAAAAGACTGTAAAGGTGATGTAAACCTGGAAAATTCTTTCTTGGTGTATCTCGTTTGAACTTGTTGCACTATCCATTAGAAGTTTTTCATGGCTTTCTCTTAAACTCATGCTAAGGGAACCTTAACACCTTAGATGGAGAGCCCCCCCTCCCACACACATCACATTCCAATCACAATTGGCCTAAGTCCCTAATATAAACAACTGGCTTTGATCTAAACCCTAGAAAATGCCGGAATTTTATTTATTAGTGGTATATTTATACCTAAATGTGGCTACTAAAAGTGCAACCATTTTTTATTCACCAAGTAGCAGTGGTTACTATTCGTAATTTTTAGTCTAGAGCATTACCAACATCAGGTCAAAAAGTGATATTTTTCACTAGTAAAAAATATCGCTGTAAGTAGCTAAGTCAACTTAAGCCTTTTACTTTGGCAATTTGTTACATCAGTAGTGGAAATTCCAAAATAAACATGTCAAAATAAATCAGCTACATAATTTTTGGTCAGTTCGTTAAATTAACTTTGAAACCAAAGTATATCAACATTACTAATACAATTCATTGGGATAATTTATATTTTGAAAGATAAAGCTACAATTTCATAAAATATAAATAGCTAGAAGTGAACAATGAAAAAGATAAAGCATTGTTATTTTTTTAAGGGGGCCCTCTTTTAAATTTTTCGGAAGGGTCGAGGGACCCTTAATTGTTAGCGCTGCCACAGCGAATAGTCTTGTTTGAAAGGTACTCTACGAAGTTTCTTTGAGGATTTCATGATCGGGAATGTCTATTTGGAAATTGTTGATTTGGAGTGTATTTTGGAAATTTGGTGTTCGAATGTACGCATATTGATTCTCTAGTTATAGCATTTAAGCGAAGACAAATTAAAAGTAATCTTTAAGAGGAAATAGGGGAACAAATGCCGCTACTGTAAGATTAAAAATATCTTTATTTATTGGTACTATAGAATTTTCTATGTAAATTTTAAAAGAGAAGTCAAAATTAAAATTAGCAGATCTAAAATTACTTGTGGCTGTGAAATTCGCAATCTTAATAAAATATTTAACTCATCTGAAGGATTGGAAAATAATTAAATAATTTGAAATAAATAAATAAAATTTCAGGAAATTTAAACCTGATTCATTATTTTATAAAACTTTGTATTGTGGTTGAATTCTTATAATTTAAGTATGATCCAAAGAAACAACTTGATCTAGAAAATATCTAATGAAAGAAATAAAAAGAAAAACACTCACAATTAGCTGGAATAATGTGACGATTATCATGTTTGAATACACAACACATGATGATACACCTGTAACTCAATGAATACAGTTTAATGAATTTTCAGCATGTAGATAGATCACTTAATGATATTATTAGGAAAGTTGCTGACACTTTTGAGTGTAGAATGTAATTCTTAATATATAAGCAGGTTATAGTGGACGAATGCACTTTATTTTGTTTTAGTCTTGTTTGTCATTTAAAGAATTTTCAAAGAATTTAGTTCAGTACTATAACCAATAAATGTTTCCGGAAAATTCCAGAATTCTGTTCTTATTGAAGTTAGAGCTTCCAAACTTTGGCAAACTTAAACTACAATTTTTCACCAAATTCAGCCGCCAAGTCACTGAATTCAATGCAAAGTCATCAAAATCGATGCCAAGACCAAAAATCTATGCTGGCCACAAATTCAGCCACTTGGCCAGATTAGTGATCAAATTTGGCAGTAAGTATTGTTTCAGGATGGTCAGAATTAGTAAATCCTTTTTCTCAATTTTAACTGCATTAATTATTTTTGTAAAATGTATTGTTTTTCACCTCTAATTTTCGGCAAAGAGAACAAAAGTAGGCCATCTATACTTGATTGATTTTCATTAAACTCTAAGTTACGATTTTACCAATGAAAGATTCTGTAATAAGCCATTCTTGAAATTAAACTAGTATATTTGTTTGGCGGTAGATATAATTCTATTATCATGACTTTTGGAGGTTGGAGTAGCCATTGTTCTAGAAGAGAGATGTTCTAGAACATTCCCGATAGTTCCAAGCGACATCGCTGACGTCAGTGGCGTCCCTTTCTCGGGCGCTCATTGGCTGGCTCGGAAGAGAGCGCGAAATTCACTTCGCGTTGGCTCAGAACAGTAGGGGGTATTCCAACGGAGAGGTTGTGTTTTTTAAGCGGAGGCCGGGAGTCTCTCCCGAGCCGAAGCTCGGTACGTAAGCATTTTAAGCTCATAGGAACTTACCAAGCTCAATGTGCTCCTTTTATCAGCTATTATTCTCTAAGAGATATTTGTTTTTACATTACCAACAGACTGGATCAGCATCAAGATATTTTCAATGTTAACGTTTTTTTTTAGACAAGTGACTCCTTACGAGTGTTGTGAACCACATCACAGTCTATATCTCGCCTCAATTTATGGCCTATTTTCACTCATCCATGGACTGTATAGTTGAGTATACCTAAATTCAAGTAAAACTACTTTCAAGTAATGTTTTAATGACAGAGCTGCCTAGGTAATTTACGTTTTGTGAAGTAGCTTACATTCTCCTAACTCTGTAAACAAGTGCCGTGGTGGTGATACTTCCTAAAAACATCATGTACGACTTGTGATCTAATCCTAAATTCAAGAAATACTCCTTTTAAGATTTGCGTTGATGACGGTGCTGCCTAGGTAATTTACAGTGTATGAAGCAGCAGCCATCCTCCCAAGAGAGTTTAATAGCAATTTCAATGAAGATAGGAGAACTTCAAAACATCGTATAATAATGTTCGCGGCTTTTCTCAAATCGCCTACAGCTCTTAATTAAACAAAGATAGTACTACTATTCTTACAGCACTTTTAGAAATATCAACATCTCATTTCCAGCAGCTAAGCATTCTAATACTAAATAAATAACTAAGTAAGTGTGGTGACTGTTTGAAGTGACTTAATTGACTTTCGTTTTTTTTTTTTTTTTTTTTTTAAACAGTGAACATTTCAACATTAAAATAATGACAGCCTTCAAATTGATGTGATTCAGATATCCATAATAGTGTTTTATCATAGTCAAGAGTGTATATGTGATTTCACAGTATACGTTTTGTGTTGTTTGTTGAATTTGAGTGTTAATATTTTCTCATTAAGTGGTACCACTTTTTAAGATCTATGGATTATTACATATTATGCTACTCAATAAATAGATGTTTGGTAAGTCATTTTCTCCTGTCTTTTTTATGCATGAAATTTTTCACTCACTATATTTCTTTTTTTTTTTTTTTTTTTTTTTTTTTTAGGTGTAATCAATCCAGCTTTACACAATAAACATGTACTCCACTAATTAATATGCCAACAATCACTGGTTCCTTTTATTTGATTTTGTTTAAAATTTATAAAAAGGGATTAAAATTCATTCTTGATTTAGCTCTGAATTTAGAATTTAAAGTACTTAGTAACTATTCAGAGATCATTTTCTCAATTTCAAAAACTTGTTCTTTTCAAAAACCTAAGTTCTGGATTTTATCAATTCTTAATATTTCCCCATTTAAAGTTAATTCATATTTTTTTTTTTTTTTAGCTTACAAAAAGGAAGTCATGTAGTGCCCACATCAGATTTTTTTTTTTTTTTTTAAATAGTCTTGCGAGTCATTTATAGGACTATAAAACTTTTTTGATTTTATTTGATCGCGGAGTTTCAAATAACATCAAAAAAGTTGCCGCAAAACAATATAAACATACCTGTCAAGCCAAACCCTAATATTTTTCAATTAATCAGAAGTGACAAAGATAAATTAAATCCTTTAGAGACTGCAGGAATATATAAAATACCATATACTAATAAACAAGGTAATGAAATGTGTTATATAGGAAAAACAAAAATAAAAATAAAAACGCGTATTAAAGAACATAGCCATGATATAACTTCTGGAAAAATAACAACCGCTTTAACTCAGGTGAACAAGAATGAAGAAATAAACATAAAATTTGAACAAGTAAAAAAGTTGGCCAACTACCATAACCACGGTTACGCTGCAATCAGGGAGTCAGTTGAAATTTTGACAAGTTCAAATAGTTGCAATGGCAACGATGGGGCATTGCTCAACCGCCAATGGCGAAGAGTCTATAAAGGAGGAATGAAACCAGAAACATCAGTTTCGAGTGACTTCACACACCAAGATGCCAGTGACCAAGCTGGGGCGCCCCAGAAAAAACTAGTTCGGCGGATAGAAAACATGAAGGAATAAAAGGTTGTATGTTTTTTAAAAGTTTTTAATTAAATTAACTTCATGGTTATAAATTATTCAAAGTATCTAAATTTTTATTTGTGAAACTGTCCAGAGTGCACGCAGACACACAGGGAGAGACAGACAATTATCTTTAAGACAGACGATTCTCTTTACTCATGTAGAGAGACAACATAAGTAAAATTTTGATCATAATTTTATTTATTTCGGAAGTTTGTTTGGTATGAGTTATTTAGGTAAAAAGGGAAAAAAAAAAAAAAAAAAAAGCAGTAACTTCCCTGTGGCATAAAATAACAGATATTTTTTTAGAAATTTATGCAAATTTCATTTTATTGTTGAATGATCATTTATAAATAAATTCAGTTTTTTCTCTTTGTTAAAAGTTTTTTTTTTATTACATCATTGTAAAATAAAGCATTAAATTTTACTTTATCAATAATATTTTTTGAACTGACAACATCGTCAATCTATTCAGTGAGTCTTGTCTTTGAGTAGAAGGACAAAATGGAAAAACTAGTTCTCACTGACTATGCGAACACTTTTACGGAAGATAAGAAAATGAAAATCCCTAATACTTTAGCAGTACGGGAAAACTACAGGACAAGCTCTCAATGAATACCATGCCTTGGATCCTTTAAAGAGCGGAAATCCCCTTGTGTGTGAAAATTAGCGCAATGAATATTTCCCCACACAACAAAAATTCCCTATCCAAGGGTACGCTTTAGAAAAGTAGCATGCCTTACAGAGTAACCGTTCAGGAAACGATGTTTTCCAAGAATTATCTTATGTAATATAAGACATTTTCTTTCAGAATAGTTTTCGAAAATTAAATGACGGCTAATGGATGGATGGTAGAGAGTGATTAATAAAATCAGCTGTTAAATTATTATTCTTTCTTTCTTTTTTTAATCAAAATATGTTTGAAGTTTAGACAGTTTTTAGTGGGTATGCGGCGCATGCCTAGCATACCCAGAGAATAGGCCACTGATATATATATATATATATATATATATTAGGACTGGGCTTTATATCGATGTAAAATCAAATATCGATTTAACGCTAATATCGTTTATTCGATTTAAATATTCATCTTCCTTGAAATATCGATGCAGAAACATAAAAAAAACGCAAACCTCTGATGCCAGACTAAACTGATTCAGTAATGCTGGAATAATGCCAGATTGTTACTCATTCAGTCGGATACCGGTTTAGTGTAAAGCATGTGCAGTCATAAACAGCTAAATCATGAAAATCTTTACTCAATCAAACCGCAAAGAATCAAGAGAGTAATATTTAGTTAGCCGTTTTGATTTAGTGTTGCGCAAGCGTACTGGGAAGAGAATATCGGTTTAAGACCCGACACGAGGAAGAATATTCTTTCGAATGGATTACGGTTTTAGGAACGCATGCGTAATAGAGAACCGAGAAATGAGATCTATTCATTCATTCATTCGAAATTCGTTTGATTACTGGAGATTTACTTTATCAATATTAGTATTTTCTTCGGCTATTTTTATTTTAGTTCCTGTTCCTATAATTAAAAAATAAGATACTCCTGTTTCTGTTTATTAGATAAGTGAATAATTAACTATTCTTTATTTAATCTAACATAAGTAAAAATTTTAAACTTCAATAAAAATTTTAAAAAAATCTCGTGAATTTTGAAAGAAATTGTATTTTAGAAAATTTTAAGATTTACATTTATTAGGACAGGGGATTCAAAGCGCTGTAGAAATTTAATATCTTGTGTGAAGCCATTTTGTAATTCGTTTGCATGTAAGTGAGGAATGTAAATATTTTAATGCATTAAAAAGTATTAAGAAATAATAAAATTCTGAATTTATCAATTAGTTAAAAATTATATAAATAAATTGGGGTGCTTCATATGTTCTAAAGGTTACTCACGAAATGTCACGCCACGAGTCAATGGGAAATATTTCTGAGATAAAAATAGAAATTTCAAGGTAAAAATTTAATTTTGTCAAACGACTATAATTTTTTTATGGTCCATTGTTGATTTTCATGTTTTTGCGTTCTTCTGTAGGTATTCATTACAAGAAAGTACAACTTGTAAAAATTTTTATCTTCTGGTTTTCAATGAATTTACACGTTTCGAGAAGTCTAAAGAATGTTTTGACCATTTTTAGAAATTATCCATCCGCTTGAGTGCGAAAAAAAAAAAAAATTCCAACGACTTCAGCGCGAAAAATAATGCACAGAATTTCCTAAAAAGTTTTACATACCTTGATATAAATTAGCGCTAATTCACATTTTGTACACATCAGTATACAAATGGCACTGTCGTCCCATTTTAGAACATAAGGATATAATAAATACTTCCCAGTATATGATAAATTATTTCTATAATTTTACGAAATAACAGTAAGGAATATTGTGAAACTAAAAAACAATTTTCTGTAATAGTAATAGTCAACTAGGATAAAATTCTTGAATGTGTGAGAACATGACTCGAGAAGGATTTATTTAACAAAGCAGTATAAAGAGTACTTTTTTTTTTTTTTTTTTATATAGGCATTATTGCTAGCACTCGAATACTTTTGCTGCCGACTGTATATGGAGTAAAATTATAAGCATTATCATAAAATGGTTCAACCTCTTTTTTAAGTTTTCTACTTCTTGCGATTGAATTCAAGTTGAGCCAAAACTTGGAGCTATCATACATACCATACAAGGGAAGTATGAATCAGTAAAATTCCTATTGAAATTAAACTAAGATTAAATTAAAGTGTGTGGTCGAAAACATAGGATAGAGGGCAAATTTCGTGCAACAACTCACCCATAGGCCAAGATAAAACCTTACAAAATTTAATTCCTTTTATCAATATGATCGAAACTTAATTAGTGGGGGAAAAAGCGTGGTACAGTGCCACATTAATTTGAGACAAGAAAGTTTTCAGTTCAATCCCTGTCTCAGTCGATTTTTTATTTATTTATTTTTTTTTTTAGTCCTTACGTACGTGTAGGGACTAATCCCTACAGTTGGTAATGCTACATTAAATCGATATATCCTTATATCTGTATTTAAGATGAATGATATATCGATTTAAGAAATGTCAACATTGCCCAGCACTAATATATATATTGTTTTATTTATTTATTTAATGTATTTAAAATTCATGCACTAAATATCTTTATTTTTAAAATGTTATTACAAATTTGTAATTAATAGTTTTTTTTGTTTTGTTTTTTAATGTTATTTAAAATCTAACGATGATTAGTTAGGTTATAGAATCTTAATTTCCTGCATTTCTGCCTTGATTTGACATTAAAATAGCTCATTTCTCTAAAAATAAATAAATAAATAAATAAACATTAAAGGAGCTTCACTGAGACGAAAATTGCCTCGAATAGAAGAATTTTGCATCAGGTTGGCAAGTTTACTGATCCCTGGTGACTTTTTGTCTGACTTTGGAGAAAAAAAATCTTTTTAAAATTCAAAATATACAACCTTTTAATTTTTTCATCAAGAAATTAAAAGGTTGTATATTTTGAATTTTAAATTGATGTTAACTTCATGGTTTAGATTTATTATAAAGTAAAAAAATCTTTATTATCAATATCAATTATAAAAGATCTAAAGTGAATTTTTCATGAAACAGTCAGAAAATTCTGAAAATATAAGATTATAAATAATTTACATTGTGGCAATCTCAAGTTCAGTCAAAAATTTTATACTTTAAAATGTCAACAAGATACAAATGGCTTTAAGATAATGTAAAAGTTTTTCGCTTACCATACTTTCAGTCAACCTTGGATCGAGAGGGACTCTCTGGGAATTACTCTGGGAATCTGCTTGGTTTTCTCTCTCCAACACTAAAACGAAAATTATAATAAGATTTTATTTTACACCTTCATAAGATGTAGGCAATAATTTTCAGTCTGAAATGTCTATGATATTTATTAGGGGAATATAAACACTTTTATTAACTGACAAACCCTTATAAATAAATATATATATATAAAATGCTTTCCTCAACTTTTTTTTCACATTACAAGATTTAGAGAGATGTCAGTGAAAGTAGATATTAAATCACAAAACAAGTAATTCTTACAAGTGAATACTTTTCGAAAAATCCATCTATTGTTTAATAAAAGCATATTGTAATACAGCACCCTCTAAAGATGTTTGTTAGTTATACAGTTTTCAGAAAAAGTTTGAGAGTATTTTGGCTTTGGAATGGAATAATGAGATTTTCTTTCAATTATATATCCCACTCCAACCCCCCCCCCCCCCCCCCAAAAAAAAAAAAAAAAAAAAAAAACTGTGATAAAAATTATTAACAACTCAACTGTTAAATTCAGTGTTTTTCTATCTTTAAGGTTCTATATACCAGAACCACTTTGAATTTTCTCTGTTGCATTTGTGTTCCTAACTGCATTTTTTTTTTTTTTTTTTTTGGTGGTGGGGGGGGGGGGAGCAACCATAAAGAAAAAGAAAGTAATATTAATAAAAATAAAACATATCAAACAATTTTTAACAGACTCATTCACGGAGAATATCAATCTGAGAATAAAATACTTAAAATCAGTTTTAATCATCTTTCTCATTATTTTACTTTTAATAAGTATGTCCCATTTGTCTTTATAGTTTACAGATTCCTTGAGGATATTTTATTTAATTATTTAAAAAAGCAGTAAAAAATATGAACTGGTTAATTATTAGATTTCTTTCAAAAAAAAAAAAAAAAAAAAAGTAAAACTAATAATGAAGTATTTATTGTTCAGAGGAGTACTCAACTAACAGGACTATTGTAAAAATGTACCAAACAACTGGTGTTTATCAGTAATAAATAACAACTTTGAAGAAACACCATAAAACACAAGAATTTGCAACAATTGTTTGGGGTTGAATTAAAACATGACACTTTGACAGGCGAGAAGAAAACAAACACAAGTGTTGCAATCAAAGCAGCAATGGCCAAACTTCATTTCACTATTGAGCAAAAAAAAAAAAAAATAAAATAAAATAAAATAAAATAAATAAATAAAGACAAATTACAATATAAATACTGGTGTGACAAATGTAAAAAGAAAGAAGAAAAAAAAAAAAACTAAATTAAATCCAAAGTTATGTGAGTAATCTCCAAGCATCACACAACAAAGGAGATGAAGAAATATCATTGACAAGATTTTTCAAATTTTCAAATATGAAGAAAGCTTAATGGATATCAAAATGGGAAGAGAAGAAATAAAATCGAAACAATGACCATGAGCCCACCAGTGTGAAGCAATAAAAGATTTGAAAATCTTTTCATTACAAACATTCCGACAATCTTATTTATTCTATATTTTGCTCCTTGCCCAGGGCCGTGCCTACACTTTTAGCCGCCCTGGGCGAAAGATTTTAACCGCCCTCCTAGGCAAAAGATTTTAGCCACCATACTAGACACTAAAATTATTTCCCTCCTTCTGCTTCTGAAAACTATCCTTTAAAGCCAAAAACTGCCAGGTTGCCACAGATGAAAAGTTATCAAGTTTTTTTTTTCCCCCTCTGTTTTAAAAATAAGCCTCCGGCGGCTGAGTGGTTATGCACTCAAAGCTGGTAGACATGAGGTGCCGGGTTCAATCCAAGTTGCGCTTGTTGGCCTAGCCGATCGTTGTTTTCCATGGTTTTCTCCGAAACTTGCGTAAATACGAGCTAGGACCCCTTAGAAAGACCCACATGGAGGGCACTCCCCCTCATATCTAGGACCTACAGCAGTCAATCGGCCTTATTCCCAAATCCAATCCAATCCTGTTTTTAAAAAAATCTAACAATTTTAGTAAACCTAATTTTTAGCTGAAATTTTGTCATTTTTAGCCGCCCCTAGCTGTTAGCCGCCCTGGGCGACCGCCCCGGTCGCCCCCCCCTAAGCACGGCCCTGTCCTTGCCTTTAATATTTTGATGTCTAAAGACGATCAGTTCTTAACCACTGTCTTTAGAAAACCCTTCTCTGTCTCTCTTCTGCCCACATGATTTCTTTAACCACTCTCCTCAATGTGAAACACCTGCTTTTTTATACTTATGTTTTTCATACCTAACACATTTCTTCTGATTCTTGTAGTCTTTTAAAATGAAATTATTTAAAATCATTTACTTTTTTTTCAGGCTGCAATCGCTCTATCATCGATAAAGCTCTTTATGAATTCAAAAATCCAAAATGCTCTATTTCTAAACCGAATGATCACAGTCTCAATTCAAGAGATTTATTTTTTTATTCATCACTTTCTTTTACAATTTCTAAAATTCTTTCCCAGTTAATTTAAAGTCATTGACAAATTAGTCAACAAAATTAAATTATTTTCGCTCAAAAACCCCATTCCTACTGAAAACCGATCTGGCATTTCTTTAATCCCTTATTTTTCACATAATTTGAGTCACACTGGCCAAACTAGAAGGTATTTGAAATATAGAATAAATGAGCACCATCGTAATGCTTGTAAATGAAAAGATTTCCAAATCTTCTATTCTTCACGCCACTGGGTTTCATGGTCATTTTGATTTTTCTAAAACTAACATAATTTTTCCTCATATCTTCTCTTTCCCATTTGGTTATCCATAAAGCTTTTTACATATTTAAAAATTCAAAAAATCTTGTTAATGATATTTCTTCCACTCCGTTCTTGTCTGATGCTTGAAAACTACTCACCTTTCTTAGATACAATTTTTTTTTTTTTTTTTTAGAATTTTAATTTACTTTTTGTTTTTTAGAATTCTGGTCGCAGCAGTATTTATAATGTAATTTAGTTTTATTTGTCAGTGCTCATCATGAAATGGGTTTTGTGTGTTGCTATTTTGAATGCAGCACTCATGCCTACTTTGTTCACCTGATGAAGGGTTGTGCTTTATTTCAACCAAAAATTGTTGCGAGTTCTTGCATTTCATGGTGTTTATACACTTTATTAAGAGGACTATTGCTTTCATTCCAACATTGTCCTCCCATATACACAATGGCTTTACAAGAAGCTTTTCTCAAAAAGTCGCAGTGATTTATTAATTCAGGCTAAGAACTTTGAAATATATCACAGATACATAAAAAGCAGCAATTTCATATTAGTTAATCTTGCACCTTGCAGAAAAGAAGTATAAGCATGAGCAAGCAAGTGGATCAGTGCTCTTGAGCCATTCTGATTACATAAAGCACAACATTACTAATTGCCCATTTTCTAACAGTCTTTTTTTTTTTTTCATGAACAGAAAGTTAAATAAACAATTGTCAATATTTATAATAATATCAATAAATAACTTTGAGTTTGAGATACACAAAAAGCTACAAAAAAAAGAAGAAAAAAATATGATGACAAAGAGTTTTGAAGTGCTCACAAAACTCTTAGTAGTGAGAATGTGATTGGATAATTGCACAAGTGCATAGTTTTTCTTTCTGTCTACATCTATATAAATGTGTATATATATGTATTTCCCTGTAACTCACAACCTTCTGTTAATACCTTGCATCTCACAAATACTTATATCAAACTTTAAGTCAGGTGTTTGCATAGCATATCTGAAATATTTTGTGTAGCACTGTAAACTAATTGTCAATTCTATACCAACCATTTTCTATACAAAACATGCTTTTAAACATTCTAATAACATAAGTTTAATTCATTATGTTTAACGGAGTGTAACCATGTTAAAATGTGCTTGTGAAAATACCGTCTATAGATCCTAATGGTACAAAATTCTTTTAAATGTCCCTGTACAATAGGGTAGAGTGAAAAAAATTAATTTTTGATTTTCGGAAACGGGTACCTTTCAATGACTGTGTATAAGGCTTAGTAACAATTCTGCAAATTATTTCATTTTTACGACGTCATCTTGATTCTGCACATTTCAATTAAAGTTTTGAAATTTTTGAATTTTTTTAGATTTTTCAAATTTTTTTTTAAAGTATTAGAAATGAAAAAAATATGATGACTGATGGTTATTAAATGGCAGAACAAGACCTAAAATATACAAAGAATTTTTTAAAACCATTTTAGATTATGGTTTCAGTCTGCGCATTACGCCCAAAGTTCATCAAATTCCAGAAATTTCTGATATTTTCAACATTTTTCTAACTCAATATTTCCTCTCAATATTTACTTAAAGTGTCATCAAATCTTTTTCTTATTCCTTTTGCACAATGCGAGGACGGTGCAGACAAGTCGCCACATGAGACGTCCCCTCCCCTTCATGAACTCATTAGTCGATAGTTGTGCTTTCACAGCGACAGTGGCAGGTGATGCAATATATTCAGTCCTTGATTCATGTAAGTTTTAAATTTTTAATACAGTGTTTGAATAAGAGTTATCTGTGACAATTGAGACTCTGTTATGGCGTTCCCCAGAACTTGTGGCAAGAATTTCTCATCCTATCATAGGTAGTGGACAAGAAATGGGCGAGTCTGTAATTCCTGCCCATCTACATGTTTTAAAGTACTACAATTATGTTTGGAAATCTGAAAAAGAAAAAAAAAAGGCAAGAGTCCTAGTTATTTGCAAAAGTGTCCAAGTTTGTTGGACACAAATTGATTTTCATATGGTACAAAGCTTTGATTCCATGTGTTACCTCAAAAACTATAAGCGATTTACTAAAAAAAGAAGTTGTTTTACTTCAATCACTCAACAAATCTCACAAACGTGACAAAGGAAAGGACAGTTCGAAAAAAAAAACTAGCAGACTTTAACAATCGAAGTGAGGGATTGTTTGATGTCAGTGCATGCAAATGTAAAGATTTTGAACTTCGTACATGTAATCGTGATAAAAAGGTTCCGAGTCTCTAACATGAATTTTTGACTGATAAAGAACTGTTCAAAAAATAGCCTATGGACAAAATTGTATTAAAGTGATATTAGCAAATACAAAAAAAAAAAAAAAAAAAAAAAAAAACAAGAAAGATGTTAGAAGAAGAAAGATCGTGTAAGAAAGCATATAAAGAAGCTGGCTTTAAGACATATTGTCAACGCTCGATCTAGAAAACAAACCAGCAAACAAGTTTGAATGTTTCAGATCACAAAAAGAGGTTTTGTGAGCATCAATACATCAATATGATTTTTTGGCATGATGTAGAAGTTACAGAGCCACCTCTTACACATCATTTAAAAACACAGGAGTTACAAAGATTACTGGAAGCTGAGAATTTAAAATATGATTTCTGAATGCACTCTTTTTGAGCTTCCATCACACACTCAAGCAGTTGAAAGAGCTATCAAAGAGGTCACTGCCTCTTCAAAATTGGTCTGATCACAAGAAAAGAGAAATCTTACTAATAACGAGGATGTTTGATAGAAATATCCGGCCAATCTACGACACAAAGAAACAATTTAACTGTTAAAGACTTAACTAAGAAATGTAAATGTGTGCTCTCATTGGTTGGGTGGAAGGGGGGGGGGGGGGCATGGGTGGGACTCAAAGTGTAACTACCTCCTCGTGGTGAGTCCTGCACTGTTAAAAATTTCTGTAAATTTAATGTGAATATTTATCAAGAATCTCTCTAAATTTACATTAATTCTTAGTTAAAAGTGTATAATCAAGATTCTCAATCTTTATTCAGTATTTCTACCTAATTTTATCATTTAATTTAATTAAAATTAACTGTTTCTACTTTAGAAAAAGCATTCAAAGTACAAAATATATTCTCACCAATAATTAATTAAATTAATATTAGTAAATAATATTAGTAATCTTTGTCCATGATATTTAATTATGTTGACGATGTATATATGTTTACAAATTACTTTTCTTTCAATTACAATGCTTTCATTTTAAAAATTAAAAAATATAAGTAGTCCAACATTTAATCAACTGTGCGCACTGCAAGCATCAATGTTTGGAAAATGTTCATGCACAATTTTTTATCTTTTTAGTTTAATCTTATTTTTATTTATTTATTTTCTTAAATATATCTGTCTGATATGTCTCTATGACTAAAAACAATGTTTCACACCTATTTTCTCCCACAGACAGTAAAAAGGAATTCACTGTTTTGCTTCAGTATCTTTTGGAAAAAAAAAAAGGGGGGGGGGAGCTTTTAATCTAAATTTTCTTAAACAATATTGTAAGGGATTATAAGACAAGAAGAATGTTTTTCCAATTCTGTGTGATATATAACCATTTTCTGTGCTGCTTGATAAATATGTATCAAGATTAACAGCGAAGAAAATGACTCAAGTTTAGCAGATCTGTACAAATTAAATCCTGAGATTATTATTTAGGTTCCTCATATCTTCTTTTATTATTAAACTAACATTTACAGGATGCTTGGATAAAGCATCGATTTCCTATAAATTTTGTATTAGAACACTAAATTTGAATGTGATATTTAAAAGCCTCATTACATAGTTTTATATTAAAACCTTGTCTTTTATTTAAAGTGAAATTTTCGAGACATTGATAAATTAACAATGCTTAGATCTTCGCCGATAACTAATACCCTTTATCGTTCAAAATTCAATTCGAAATAATAAAGTTTTTGTTCCATGTGTCCTATAGTTACATAATTTTCAACAAAGGTTGTAGATATTTAACCCTCCAATTGCAAAAATTCATTTAAGCTCTCTTTTGCCTGAAGTTCCCTCATGTATTTGCTGTCCTTTTTCCTCTATCATACAAAGAAAAATATCTAAATCTCAAAATTTTAGACTTTTTTTCAGTTTTAATTGTTACTACAACTTTTTGTTGCAAAATAATGATAATTTTGACTTTTCCTACCCATGTTTTCAAGTCAAATGAAAAGAATTTGAAATATGAAAAAAGAATTTCGCTTTTTTTTCTGTAATACTTCGATTATTCCTGATATCGGGACCAAAACGGCAGTACCAAAGTGTCTCATGTACCCCTAATAATAAATAGCTATGAATCACTGGACTTTTAAATTAAGTTCAATTTTTTTCCTATGATCACATTTAAAACTGACCAATTTAGGGAGAACATTTAAAATGAAATCAAGTTTTAAATTTTTTATAAAAAACATCGATAAAACCCGAATTTTCATCAAAAATGTAACAAAACCCAGGTTTTAGAGGGTGGGCTCTTTTTCAAAAAAAAAAAAAAAAAAAAAACCCGCGGGTTTTCAAACCCTGCTTTAAAATAATGAAACAAGCACTTAATGGCGCTAAATTCTTTAACATCATTGTACTAATTTGCTAGGGACAAACTGGCATACAAACAGAAATTCATAAATTTAAATTATAATCGACATCCTCAGAAAAAATAATAATCATCTTAGAAAATTTAATACCTGTATTTTGTTGTTTTGTTGTTCTGCTATTTTGATCATTATCAGGTTCAGTGTTTTCTCGTACCAAATTTCTTAATTCTTTTATTTTCCTCTTGAAAGACTTCAGGGAAAAAAAAAAATATTTTAACATTTTATTCAGTAATGTACACCAAAAACAGAGACAAGAAAGTAAAATGACAACTTTTCATAAAATTTTAAATACAAAGTTGCAATTTTGTATCTAACACTAAAAAGAGAGTGAAGAGAAAATAAGTGATTTAAGAAGTTCACCACAGATGGAAAAATTTCAGAAAGTTAATTGCCATGTTTTAGATGAGTGTGCATAGCAGTACAGTAAAAAGTTCCTATAAAAATCAATGTGCTTCTTAGTCTAATACTTCTATTTCACACAAAAACTCTTCACGCAATTTTCATTTGAGCTCCAATTTCCAGAGGCTGAAATCTAAAAGACAGTTTCAAAAATTGAATCAAAGGTCATCCAAAAAACTAGTTTGCACAGTGTTCAGTACATATCTAGGTGCAGTTATTTATCGCCTCTTTCAGCAGGGTTGACACTAGAGATGTGGGATGGAAAAATTTCTACTATGTTTTTCCGGAAAATTAAAAATTTTTTTTAGTAAATCTTTTGCATGATATTTAAATTTTCTTTTATTAGTCATAGTAATGCTATATACAGTGTGAAAAACAAAAGTTTCTGATTAAAGTCATCATTTAGAAAGTTACCAGATATATGTTTTGAGCAACTTGCTAGAGAAAGAGGTTATTTATTATAATACAAGAGATGTATGGTTGCTAATCTGAATTTTAAATATCCACTCAATAAGTTTGTACGAACATAATTATAAAGCATTTGTCAACATAATGAAAAAAGAATATATTGATAAATTAATGCCCTACTATACTGCTGAGCATGTGTATCTATTTTTCAAAATATTCATTTGATATATGATGATACACCGATGTTTTTCAAACTCAGGCAGCAATTCTGACTTAGGTCACCTTATGGTCTCTAGAGTGACTCAGAAAGTTAGGACATTATCTTCATTAAATATTCATTTAAAAAAAACAGGGATGGAACACGGGCGCAGAATTCATACCGGAATCTGTTTAAGAAATTTCTCCACCTATAATATCGTTGATTCAAGAGGTAGAAAATTTTCTTATATTGATAGCGATATGAATTCTGCGTCCATGTTCCATCCCTGAAAAAAAAAAAAAAAAAATGCTTTAATTACAAAATTAGCATTGTTGAAAATTTTAAAGAAAAATCTTACATAAAAACAATTATATTTTTTTAAATCATTTTTTAAAACTAATTTCTAATGTGGGAAAAATAAAAGTTTTTTATGCAAGCAACAGGAAACACAATTAATTGCCTACATAAACAGCAAGATTTTGTTTAAAATTTAAGGAAATCGAATAGATAAAATGAATCACATCTTTTAACTGGAGGTTTAGTTGAAAGAACTCAATATTTCTTTATTTGCTTAAAATATCCGAAATTGAATTGTACTTGAAAAATCTCATAAAGCTGTTACATTTAAAGTTAAATAATAATAATAATAATAATAAAATCTAAAACTCCCAGATTAATTTTTTTGAATAGAGAATTACATCTGTTATCCAATACCACCAACTATTAAAAAATATGATTTTGTGTTTGCAGACTACGCTTAAAAAATAGAACATATTAAAAAAAAAGTAAAAATCAAAAGAATTTTGATGAAATGAACCTTTGCATGGTCTGAGCCATACCTTACTAATTACATTGTACAGTCAGTAGCAAAATTATTGATGCGCTAACAATAATTTCTATTTAACCTTTTACAAGCCAATGTTCCCAATTGGGAACATCAAATTAAAACTTATTTAAAAAATTAAATTGCACTAATATTGACTTGAAAAAATTAGTGGACATACTTAAAAGATGACTTGATTTTTTAAAACAGAAGCAACATTCCTATCATTAGTTGGTAACTGTACAAAAAATCCCCAAAATGATCATTTTCATATTTCTTCCAACAGAGTACAAATAAAAAAATTCATAAAAATTTGAAAGTATCCGATGACTCTGAAAATCAGTTGGTTTATTTTAAACAGCTCTTATTATCAAAAAGGACATCAAACTTGATAATATTAATCAGATTATATTAATAATCTATAATATTAATCTTAATAATTTAAGAATATTAATAATTATTATTAATGGCAATTAATATTTATGTATGTATTTTTTTCCATTTAAATGATTAACATCCCTTAACTAAAGTATTATAAAGTAAAATATGCAAATAACTAATGAAAAATATACCTGGATCTAAATTCAGCCTGTAAAAGGTTAAAAGATGTGCACCCAATACTATTTTGTTAAGTAAATATTTATTGAGACATGATCTTAGTCTTATACTGTTTATAAATAATTACAAGATAAAAAGATCTATTTATATACCATGTTTTTAAATTTTTTGTTCAATCATATAAACGCTACCGAAGGCAGCGGGAACCCAGAGCAACTGTATAATTTTAAAAAAAAATTCATTGCTCTCGTGTTTTGAGCTATTATAAAAGTTTCAAATGTCTAGCTAGTCGAGAAGTTAGGGAAAAATAGATTGCAATCTTTGTACTGATAACGCTGCCAAAGGCAGCAGGAACCCGAAACATTTGGCTAAAGGTATTAAAAAAATGCATTTTAACCGTATTCTGAACTATTCTGAAAGTTTCAAATGTCTAGCTAGTCGGGAAGTTTGTTAAATAAATTTTCGTTCGAATCATATAAACGCTGCCGAAGGCAGTAGGGACCTGAATCAGTTGACTAAAAGTATAAAAAAAAATGTATTGTCACTGTATTCTGAGCTCTCCTGAGGTTTTCAAATGTCTAGCTAGTCGAGAAGTTAGTGAAAAATCGATTACAAGCCTTATACAGGTAACGCTGCCGAAGGCAGCAGGAACCCGGAGTAGTTGGTTAAAAATATTTAAAAAATGCATTTTCACCATGTTCTGAACTATTCTGAAAGTTTCCTAGTCGGGAAGTTAGTTAAGTAAATTTTCTGTTGAATCATATAAACGCTGCCGAAGGCAGTGGGGACCTGAACCAGTTGACTAAAAGTATTAAAAAAATGTATTGTCACCATGTTTTGAGCTATCCTGAAAGTTTCAAATGTCTAGCTAGTCGGAAAGTTAGGAAAAAATCTATTGCAATCTTTGTACTGATAACGCTGCCGAAGGCAGCGGGAACCTGAAACAGTTGGCTAAAGGTATTAAAAATATGCATTTTAACCTTATTCTGAACTATTCTGAAAGTTTCAAATGTCTAGCTAGTCGGGAAGTTAGTTAAATAAATTTTCTGCCGAATCATATAAACGCTGCCGAAGGCAGCGGAACTTGAAGCAGTTGACTAAAATTATTAGAAAAATGTTTGTCACCGTGTTGTGAGCTGTCCTGAAAATTTCAAATATCTAGCTAGTCGGGAAGTTAGTTAAAAATCGATTGCAAGATTTGTCCCTGACAAACACACAAGAATCGAAGTTAATAAAAACATGGTAAAAAGTAAGTTCATGATAAAAATTAGCAATCAAACTAAAGAAAAAAGAAAAATATGGATGTATGCTTCAATAATTTTGCTGCCACTAGCAATCAAACTCCATATTATTCTAAACAGAAATTCGTTATAATAATTACCTCTGGTTTTATTATTATTATTATTTGTCTGTTTAGTTTCAGAAAAATCACAATTGTTAAATTTGTTCTTGTTTAAAAAAAATTTTTTTTTTTTTTTTTTTAATATTTACTTTGAAATTATAAAAGTGCAAAAAAGAACTTTGATCGTTTTTTTCCACTTTGTAACTTCAGTATGAAGTATTAAAAATTAAAAAAATAAATTTTGGGAAAAACAAAGGCAAATTTAATTTTTCTAGATTTTTTTTAATAATGAAAACCGAATTTAAAAAAAAATATCAATAATTCTCATAGAATTTTTTCCTGTATAATAAAATGGAATTCAGCTGTTTTTATTATTAATATATTTTTCTTATTTCAAGTACATATTACATTTATTTTTTTACCGGTGGTTTTGCATATTTCCATCTTTTAATTCCTTCAACTTTCTCTTTGCAACTGAGGGAGGCTTTACAGAAAAAGCCTCATTTATACTAGAAATTGCACCGTTTCGAAATGACTGGGCATAGAATTTGCACATGCGTCTCGATTCTGCTCTCTTAAGCTTGAGGCTAGCCTCTCTCCTTTCTTCCTTCAATGAGAACAGCGGAAATACATAATTTATTATACGGCTAAGGGCTCAGACTCAGAGTAACTTCTCACGGAAGGTTTTCTTTTTAAAGTTCAATCTCTAAATATAACTATTGATAAATTTCTCTTTTTTAAATTTAATGTCAAATTCAATTTATTTTATTATTGCTATTATTTATTTACTTATACAAATTTAATAATTTATTTTTGAAACTTCTTACTGTACAGAATGACACTATACAAAATTTTGTAAAGTAAAATGTTGTACAATAATGAAAGGAGTGTGAGTACTCTAAAAAAGAATAAAAATGTTTCTACGAAACTCTATGACGAATGAGAGACTGTTGCATCTGTGTACAATTGCTAATTGCTATTGAAAAAGGGTTGGTAAAACATCTGATCAAGGATCAAAATTTTAAGGAAAAAGTAATTGATAATTTCGCTACCAAAAAACAGCAACGTGTAGAACTTTTGTATAAAAAAATTTAAAGAACATTTCATTAATTAAGTAGACTATAATTCTGTTCTGTCTAAATTTTAAAACTGAACTGCACCTGATTATTCCACAGCAACAAAATTGCATTTATATCAGAAAATGAAACAGAATCTTTCTTGTTTTGATGAAATAAATTAAATTCTTATATTTTTTTAAAAAGATAATCTTCTTAATTATTAATTTTGTTTTTTCAAACACTGATAAAGATCTAGGCCTAAAGGGTAATGCCCTCTGTAGGTTCTTCCTAAGAGGTCCTAACCCATATTTATATGAGGTTTGGAGAAAACCAGGGGAAATTTTGAACAGCTAGGTTGACGAGTGCAAGTTTGGGTTCACCCCTTTCACTTCCCGTCTACCAGCTTTGAGCACAGAACTGTTTGGGTTCTTCACTTCAAGTGGAAAAATCCCACTGAATATTTTTTTCCTAATGAAAATCCTGTCTGCTGATTTTCCTTAAACTTGCTCTATTAAGAGCAGGCAATGAATAATCCAGCCGACAGCCATGGCCAAGTGTTATTCTATGGGAAAATTTGTTTCCATAATTACTCATAGCCAGTGTTAGAAATAAGAATTTTGAAACTAGGCGTCAAAATAACGCCTGGATTAAATTTTTTGGGCGTCCAAATTAAAAATCTAGTGCCATTTATAATTAAATATGTATATTTAATAATAATAATAATAATGCATCAACTTGTAAATAATATACGCAAGATTATATAAAAATATTTATGTAATGAATGTAATTACATTGACAATATTAAACGTACATATTTAAAATCACAAATTCATTCTTCGCCCAGAAGATACATCATTCACCACAATTTAATAGTATTTTCTGGGCAGAAATCTTCAAATTTAGGGCTGTTTAATTTAATCATTAACAAATTGTCAATTACTTTCATAGAGAAAAGATTTCTTAAATTAGTTTTCATTAGGTTCAAATTACGTTTTTATTAGGTTAGGTGAAATAGACTTGTTTGCTGTCTGATGGGATTGGGAAATTATTAGATATGATGAGGAAAAAATCCATGCATCAAATATGGCACCTATGACTGGAATTCTAGGCATCAAAATGAAAAAACTGGTAGCAAAATACGACTGCGGCCGCTTAATTTCTAACCCTGCTCATAGCTTAACGCACATTTTTTTTTTTTTTTTTTTTTTTTTTTTTTTTAATTCCATTTTGACATTCAGAAAATTTATAATTGTTAAATTAGTAACTCATTTTCCAAATATTGGTTTAAAAAAAAAAATTTTTTTTGAGTTCAAAATTGCTAATTTTCACTAAGTGCATTCTTCTCCTTTTCAGCTGCAAAATGAAATATTAAAAATTTAAAAAATAAGTACTAGTTTAATGATTGTGGAATTTTCTGAAAGTGAAAATGGAATTTCAAAAAATACATTAGGTGATGAGTAATCAAGGAAAAACTTTTTCCCATAGAATAGCATGGGCCACGACTGTCTGTGAGTTAGGTATTATCCGCTCTTAACTCACTTTTAAATTAACCTATCATATGTATCATTACACAAAAAGAGTAAGCAGTCCCGATTAGTTTAGGTTAATTTTATATCTTCTGACCACACTATCTCCGTAAAGACAGAATGCATTTGTAGTAATAATTTATCTTTTCTAACAGAATTAAAACTACTACCTAACCTATTAAATCCTATTTTGATTTTAAGCAGCAAGTTAGTTTAGGATTCATTTATTTTTAGGCACATATATATATATATATATATATATATATATATATATATATATATATATATAAATGGGTTTTAACTAATTAACAAAGCATCTGCAAAAATATTTTCAGATATATTAGTAACAAATAGCAAGTTATTGATTTTCATTACAATTACATACAGTGTCTGAACAAATTATTATTATTTTTTTTTTTTTTTTTTTTTTTTTTATGATGCACAAAGACAAAACATTCTCAGAGTAATAATTTTCTAGGATTTCTCTCTGCCAAAAAGTAATTTATGCAAAATGTATTTTTTAGAATTACCTGATTTATGAAAATATTTAAGTAGTGAAATGACTCCCTACCCCTAGTCAAAAAATAAATAGAAGCACTTACTCTTGTTAGTTTAATGGAGGAAATGTTTTGGCCCGTAGTTTGAAACAGCCTTTTAACTACACTTTGCCTTCGTATCTTCATCCTTAACTTGGTTGGATGGCCGATTTCATTTATTCTGAGGGTATCCTTTGTTTTTTTTATGTTGTGTCTTATTTCGGGTGCTACAAAGAAAATTTTATTAAACAACTATGAAAAAATAAATAAATAAATAAATAAATAATTTAAAAATGGGAAATACACAGCTGAAGTTTGAAAAGGAGAAAGGAGGAAAGCAACAGACTTAAAATTAATAAAAAATTCTGAAATGCGAAATAATACTATTTCTTCAAGAACCTCTTCCCCCCACTTCCCATTTTCTTAAATTCAGATTTCAGAATAATAATGATACAATAGAGAATGGCCATGACATAATAGACAAAATTTGCAATTGCCACTAAAAATGACAGGGCAGGGTTTAAAAAAAAAAAAAAAAGGAGAAAATAAGAAAAAGAAAAAAAAAAGTAGCGATTAAGTATTCTTTTGGTGGTCACCTTTTTCATTAAAAATTCTCAGAGGTGTATTCCACAATTCTATTTCGTACAACCTCAATTTTCTATCAATTTCACTTTAAATATAACTTATTTCACCATTTCATTAACATATTTATTTTGACAATTTAATTTTACATTAAAAATATCAAAAATTTAGAAAGTTAATTTTTTTAAGAATTTTAACCAAAGAAAGAAAAGTAACCACTAATAAAACGATTACTGGCTATTGGCTACTAAAGAAATTTTCTCTGCTTTGCCCTTTACCATTGACAAGATTAAACTCAATACAGAAATTACATTTTATATGCAAACTTCATTATAACCAATTCCTTTAATAAAAATATTAGTCCAACTTTTAAAATGTCAAGATTTTTGGTTAAATTAACAGAACAAAGGTTAGTCTAGAGATGGGGATGGTCCGAAAAGAAATCTAAAATTTTTGGGGAAAAAAAAAAAAGTTTTTCAGGATTTTTCTGAAAAGTTCATTTTCACCTGGAAAAATTGAAAATTTTGAAATTTTTTGCATAAAGTAACATATTTAGAAATTTATAATATTTATATTCCAATGCTTTTTTTCTTGAAATATTTTTTTCATGTTCAGTATCTTACATGAAAATACTGATATTCTGATAATGTTCATATTGCAAAAATAAAGTTTTAAATGGTAATCCTGAAATATTTAAGTATTATAATTAGGGATGAAACGAATACCCGGTAACTATCCGGATTCCGGCTGAGTTTTGATAGCTGTCAAATGTCCTCACACATAAAATTATTGTTGTTTTCATAGACATAAATGTTCACTTTCTGTGAAATAACTTTTAACTTACCTTTTCCTTTTTAAGTATATGCAATATCTTTTTATTTTCTTTATTTTAAATCTAATTTGCAGCCTTTCATACACTACATGTTAACATCGATGGTTTGTTTACATCTTTGCCGTTGCCACTTTGAATCTGCTTAATTTTCTATTTATGGCTGTTGCCACTTTGTAGAAATAATTATTAGAAATTGTATTTTGACTTTAATCGTTGAGTGGCAACAGCTATGTTCTGTTTATATGTAGATTTTTGACATTTCAGTCAGTATAAAAGATCGCGGCGAATTTGTAACGGTGCAGTAGTCAGCCTTGAATCAGCAATGAAATATTAATTGCTTTGGTAACAGAGCAGCTTTAAGCTGTGGTGAAGTTACGCACTTAAGGGAGGTGTGCCTTTGGCTTTTACAGCCGAATATGTTTTTTTGTGGCTGTTACATTTTACATTGATGGCTGCCATTGTTGAAGTTTTTACAGATTGTTAAGTTTCTACTTTTTTCTCATTGTTAAGTTTATATTTGAAAGTATGAGTTTTATCTCATGAAAGTTTTGACGCTCGCGGATGTTCGAAATTTAAATTTGTCGTTTTATTAATGTTATATTTGTTTAGTGGTTTTTTAAACCACATTTGTTGAAGTTTGAACTTTTTTGAATCAGAATCTTTACTTAATCAAGTTATAAAGATGCTAATATCCAATAGTGAATTTAATCAAATTATAAAGTTAATTATATATAATAGTGATCTGGATTAGACTATAGAGTTAATGATGTGCAAGTTGTGATCTGCAATCTTCAGTGATATTATCTTGTTTCTGTTTTCCCGCTGGTCAACCTGGTGACCGCTGGTGTATAATTGTGATCTTCAATTTTAAAATGATATAATCTTGTCTTGTTTCCCGCTGGTCAACTTGGTGATCACGGTGTGTTATTTCTTCTGATCTACGAAATATGTGTTTTATGAAGATTATGTTGTATTATGATTTTGTCATAATGGAGTCTAGATTATATCAACTGCACATTGTTCATCATCTATAAAATGAGGTAACTTTAAATCTGTTATATTTTGAAAATGTTTATTAATATATTATATATGTTACCGCTAAAGTGCAGAAATCAGTTAATCTGTAGATTAGCTAGGTAATCTGCACATTAACTAGGGTGATCCGTTAAAGTGAGAAAAATTGTTTCTTTTCTCGAATTACCTAGGTAATCTGCACATTACCTACTATACACTCGTTAAAATGAAAATAAGATCTCTGGTGGTGTAATGTTAAAGCACGCTGTGTTGTATTTGTTTTTTTCATTCAGGAAAAGAAAAAAAAATAGTTTTCTTTTCTTTCTTTACTTATTTTAATCTGTATGTGTTTTAATTTTTATGTCGTTTAAAGTTATATTTGTTTTGTTTATTTATTTTTTATTTATTTCATCTTTTTTATTCTGTCAATATAAGTTTGAAGATGTTATGCATTTTTAATATGAAATATAATATCTTTAATAGCTTTCAATAGTCTATTTTATAAGTGAATGTTAGAATTGTAATACAGTAATGATTTCTTTTCAAATAAAAATATTTAACAATAAAAAAAAAGATGTTTTATTAACAACTTATATTGCTATTACTATATTTAAAAAAAAGTTATGCACCAATTTTTAATTCGCTAAAGAAATATTAAATTAGACAAATCAGAAGCATTTTAAGAAGTACTTCAAATAATTAAAATTGCTTTAATAATTTTTAGAACGCATGAAAATTAAAATGACAGTTTTCCAATGCTTTATTAAACTATATTTTGCAGCATACATATATCTGTACAATTTTAGCAAATATATTAATTTTACAAAAAAAAAAAAAAAAAAAAAAAAAAAAAATTATTAACACATTTTATGTGATAAACTACAACGAAATTATCTGAAAAAACGAACAAAATTAAAATTAAAAATATAATCATGATATATAAAATATATAAAGGAAACTTGAAATAGAAAGAAACAAAAAAGAAAATTGTAATGAAGTGCTAAAAAATGCATAAAAAATTTCATATTAAGTATTTATTAAATAATGCCATAATATTGATTGCCATATTTTGCAGAGTTAAAAATTAATATATGTTTTTTTTTTTTTTTTCAGTAAGTAATAGTAATTTAAATCAATTTTAAAATAAATTAGTTTTAAAAAGTTGTGGTTTAATAGTTTTATTTCGGGAGAAAATAATTACTGTGTTGTAAATTTAATATTCATAATTGAAAATGAAGTTTCACGAGAGAAAGCTTTTAATTAAAATTAGATTTCATTAATAAAATGCAGACCCTTATCAAACTTATATTGACAGAATTTAAAAAGAGAAGAAATAAATCAAAACAATTATAACATACTTGTTACTTTAAATTTTGTGTTGGTCATAAGAAGAAACCTAATACCATAACTTCGATGATCCACGTTTTGCGCTTACTGTTTATCATAGCGGAGCGGAAGGGTTATAAAAGTTTTGGTTTGTGTTTGAAGGTCAATCGCGTCACAGACTAATCTGGGATTCGCGTATCTGTATCACATGACTGTTTGACGTCATAGTGAATGTAAAAAAACTAACGCTCGAAACAAATATTTGAACTTTAACGACACAGAAGCCGTTAATCTGCAGATTACCTAGTTAAAATGCGGAAAACTCTTTATTCCGCACTTTAACGGGTCATTTTAGTTAATCTGCAGATTAGCTAGGTAATCTGCAGATTAACGGATTTCGCGTTTTAACGGTAACATATATATATATATTGTGTTTTACTGAATAAAATTTGTTCTTGTTTAAAAACTTTTGTATTTGATGAGTTATCTAGTTTAAGACACTGGTCAGGTCATTACTATTGAAACCCTTAAAATTAAAGTTTCTACTGTGTGCTATCTGCATAATAAAAAAAATTAATTAAAAAGATAGACCTTTTTGTCTAGGTCAAGTTTTAAATATCCGACGGGGTATCGGATATCAGCAGTCCGGATACGGATATCCGGTAACTTCAAGCCGGATATCCGGAGGAGAAAAGAGAAAATACAGGCTTAAATTCCTCCTCAGATGAAAATTTTGCGACCTTTTTTTTTTTTTTTTTTTTATTTTTTAAGATCAGTTGTAGCTTACAAAGGTAAAAAAAAAAATAAATAAAAAAGTTGAATTTGGCCACTTTAGCAAACAAATCTAGCAAAAGGTAGCTTTAGGTTTAAGAGATATAGAAACCCTATTTTAATTTTGAGAGTTAGCTAGGATTTTCCAGAGTGATCTATAACATTTCCCCTAATCTTCACCATGACAATAAAAAGAGCTGTTCATTGTTGTTCCTGAACAAATAATATTCATCCTCTGCAGTGCATATAACTCTGTTTTCATGACTTTTGTTTAATAAATTGAGAATGTTTAGTAATATTGTTAGTCTTGGAAGTAAAAGTTGTTACATTGTTTCGAGAATGAGTCAAATAATGTGCATTTATTGACTAGAACCTGCCTGTTTATTTACAATCCACTTTTCCCTACACACGAAAGTTGTTTTTGTGACCATATATTTATACTAGCAGACCCTCTGGCATCATTGTCTGTGCCATTACCTATTAAATTAAATGTGTCATATCTATTCGATTTAAATAAAAAAAAGAAAAAACACTCCATTTTATATAAATTTGCACTTTTAATTTATTTTAATGGAATATCTTGCTAAAACACCTGAATTTAGAATTTCCCATTGCGCTGCATAGATATAGTCCCAAAAATTAAAATCAGTTCAAATAGAAGTAATATTTAAATTTTCAGGAAGTCTATTTTCATTTTCAGATTGTTAAAAAATAAAAAAAAACTTAGAAGAAGAAGAAAAAAAAAAAAGCCCAATTATTTAAAGTTTATGATTTTGTACATTAGAAAAACTGAACTTACTTTTAGTCAAAGAATTTTAACAAATAATCTAAATTTTTTTTTCTTATTTGTACACAAAATATAAAATAAGTAAAAAGCACTTAAAGAAACAAAAATATAAATTTGTTTTGAATCATTACCTTCTTCTATATTCAACTAGTTGGCATAGGTGGACTCTGCTCATTTCCCCATCATATTTATGTTCTCAGAAATTTCTAGTGTGAGACATATTATAATCATGTTAAAAGAAATGAATTTCACCAAAGCTTGATACAGTGACAGAATGAAATCCCCACCTAATTGGCTATCCACCGTTCACTTCAATATATTTATCTTATTCCAATCTATTAATTTATTTTATCAGGGTCAATTCCGATGTTTAGTTTTCATGCTACTATTTCCAATGCAATAATCCTCAAATTCATATTTATATGAAAAATTTACAATTTCGCTATGTTGATAAAATCATAAATTACAAATAATTTACGAAATTTTCCTATTAGAATATTTGTATTCAATCATGTTCAAACAAATATCATAAATGTAATTTTGAAGATGTCTAATGTATGTATAATCCTCAAAATGGAAGTTTATGCTCAATTTTGCCTTATTCTGACATGTTAAGTAAATCGTAAATTCCAAATAACTTACGAATTTTTTAAATTGGAAAAATCATAGTCTATTATATTCATGCCAGTATTCTAAATAATATTTCGAAAGTGGTTTGACATCTTCAAGAAGAAAATATCCCTCAAGATAGACGTTTATGTGAAATTTTGCTCTATTCTGCCATGTTAAGAAATTCGTAAATTTCCAATAACTTACGAAATTTTTATATTGAAAATTCATAGTCATTAATATTCATGCCAGTGTCCTAAATAATATTTCAAAAGTAGTCTAACATCTTTAAGATGAAAATCTCTCTCAAAATTGACGTTTATGTGAAATTTTGCCCAATACTCCCATGTTAAGAAATTCGTACATTTCCAATAACTTGCGAAATTTTCAAAGTAGCATATTTATAGTTACTGATGTTCATTCTGGCATCAAAACTGATATTTTAAAACTGGTCTGACATTTTTACAGTAAAAAGTTTCCTTTTAATGCACGTTCAAGTGAATTTTTGTCCTATTCTCCGATGTTAAGAAAATCGTAAATTTCAAATAACTGCTGAAGTTTTTTAATTTGAATGTTGCAAATGAATAGGGTTCTTGCCAGTATCAAAAGTAATATCTTAAAACTGATCTGACCTCTCTGCGATCATTTGTTCATGAAATATCGTGTAAACAGACTAACACACTAACAGACACCATACAAATTTTGTCGCTTTCGGATTCCTTACACCTGAAAATATATAAAAAAGTCAAAAAACCGGGGGTCGAATTTTTTCACAATTACCTAAATTCCCTATACCTGTAGTATGATGGGGAACTAATAAAAGAAAGCATTTTATTCGTAAAAATTTTCAGCTTCCCGTTTTTGGTGGGTTTACGCATTTTTGAGTGAACCAGAATTTTGAATTTGACCGTTTTTAGAAAATGTCTGTCTGACGAAAGTTGTGTAGCAGCTCTAGTTCAAGAGTTAATGCACAGAATTTCATATAAATTTATACATAGTTGTGCATTAACAGAAAAAATAATAATTAAATAAATGCCCATCGACTTTTGGTGCAAATTATTCAATAGGTGGCGCTGCTATACTGTGATTTCTCCCATTTAAAGGAGGACTGTATCTCTTCTACTGTGTATAATTAAAAGACTAAGTATGTTGCAGGCTATTATGAAATATGTTTATTTAATTTCTGTGCATATCGGCCAATAGACGATGCTGCTATGCTGCAATTTTCCCGTGAATGGAGAAATTATCTTAGATTTATTTACATATAATTACAGAAAATTTGGTATGTGAGAGGGCCATTTTTAAACATGTTGGTTCAATTTTGGTGCATATTGGTCGATAGGTGGCTATATTATGCTGCAATTTACCCTGTGAATAGGACGGCTAAATCTCAACATCTGTAACATTTAACTGCACTTAACTTGATATGCAAGATAAATAATAAGAAACCGAAAGCTGGTTTAATTTGGGTGTATATTGACCAACAGATGTCGCAGTTGTTTCTCACCTTCTATGATTCTGCACTTGGCTACATCTCACAATATTTTGATTAAAATTGCACTAAACTCCATATCTAAAATCTTTGTTGTGTGAAGCCAATATTAAGTTTCTCCTGTGAATGTTAAACAGCGTGTAGCTTTGTTATGTAGAGTGATATAAAAGAAAGTTTCGTAATGGCCATAACATACTAAGCCATTGAAGCTTTTAGATTTTTTTTTTTTTTTGCTTCTTTCTTTTATGTTTTCTTACAAATGTCTCAAACGAAAGTATTGGATTCATAAAAATTTTCTACATTTGGTTTTCGCTGGATTTACACATTTTAGGAGGTCCAGAACCTGGCTTGATCAATTTTTAAAAATTTGTGTTTGTGTGTGTGTGACAAAAATTCCGTTCAACTGATGTCGGCCTTATTTAGGTGTATATCAGCCGACAAGTGGATCTGCTATTATGATTTTTCACAAGCCTATATCTCAGCATCTATTGATTAAAATTGCATATTTATTGTGTGAAGCTATGGTTAAACTTTTGCACAATTTAAACAGTAGGTGATGTGTGATGACCACAATATATACGTTTTCTTATGAAAATAACCAACCCTTCAACTATGATTATATTAGTAAAATATATATATATATATATATTTTAAATACATATCAAGCACACATTTTTTAGTACTGCAAAAAATGTGTAAATGGTAAGTTTTTGTTTTAAATTCTGAACAATACCTATATTTTTGTGAGAAATTGCAAGTGTAGAAATGAGTATGTTAGACTTAAGTTTTATTCTTCATCGCAATACTGCACAAATAAATAGAATGCTAAATAAATATGCTTAAGTAAATTATATTTAAAATGTGTTTAAAAGAACAGTATATGAAATATGTTTGTATTTTATTGTTTTAAAATAAAGAAAAAGAAAAGAAAGATGCAACACAACAAAAAACAAAACTAATGCCGGATATCCGTATCCAGCAGGCAAACGAGCTTCGGATATCTGATATCCGGCAAAATCACTATCCGTTTCATCCCTAATTATAATGACCTCCCTCCCTCCCATCACATTCATTTGAAGTTCCTTTATATTTATCTTTTTTCTTGAATATATATCCTTAGACTTGTCTAACTATATTATTTTAATGTGTGTGGATATATATTATACACACACATATACATATATAAATGCATGTAAGATGTAACTATATATATATATATATATATAAAAGCAGTTTTGTCAAAAAATTTATTTCACAATTTACAAAGATTATATATGGAAAAATCTACTTGATTTATGATTTTTACATCTGAGTTAGTAACTTTTATATTATAAAACAATAATAAAATGTTTTAAATTCATGAAGTTTGATTAACTTTAAATTAAACTTTTATCTTCGTATTCAATTTCCTTTTAAGCAGTCAGAATATGAATTAGAGTCCGGTATCAGGTCTGGTAAACCAGGGGCAGACTGGCTCAATCTGGCTCACCCGGCTATAAGATATTTTGAACCACTCACTCCAAGAGAGGCTCTCCTACTCCAATATGGCTCAGAGTAAGGTTCCAAAAATCCAAGCAATAATTTTTAATTAAGACCCGATTACAGTAAGTTCAAAAGCAATATGTTCAAATGTCAAATACAATATGTTTCACAATCAGAGCACTGTTTAATATTGACACTAAAACATTACTGTTAATATGATACATTTCCTAAACTTTTCTGGAAAGATATTTTCAATACTAAGTTTGATCTCAACAATATCAAGATTGCATAACTATGCAAATGATGTTCAATGGCAAAAGTTTCATTTTGTCCATTTTTAAATAAAATTTATGTGTTTTATATTATACGAGCAATATTCTGAAGTTTCGGAAAAGTTAACAGTAAACCTTTTAAATGTTATACATTGTTGAAGATAAAATGCTGCAGATGATGATGTTGAATGAATTTAAGTTGCTTTGCAAATAATTATAAATCGCTATTCTAAAATATGAATATACATTTTTTATGTTATAGAGTAAATATAGCATCAGAGACACATACTATAATTATGCTAAAATGTAAAGTAATGTGCCTTTTGTGCTTAGTTTAATTTTGTTAGATTATGGTGATCTCTATGAAACATTGTGCAATTTATTGCAAACTTTGTATTTTAATCTTCCAAATCAAAAGCTCGTTGAAAAGATCTTTTCAAAACGTACATTTTAAAAAATATATTTTGCCTTACCGTATAAAGTTTCAGATATATATCTATAATAGTTAAACATACTGCAAATAGTCCTCACCCTTTCCTCTATATTTTGGATTCACAACAGAATTTCTGAAAACTTTAAAGCATATTTAATGAAACTCAAATAGAATATTTTATAAAATTGGCGTGTGGGAGTATCTGTTGTATATAGGGGGCTAACTCTGAAATTTCAAATAATAGGGTTTGATAGCTTTGAAAGGTCTACTAAATACATTCATTTAAAAAATATGCTATGATATTTTTTTTAGATAATTTATGAATGAAAAAAAAAATACTTTTCTCGTAAAGTTCTCACCCTTTTTTCATATCTAAATAACATCTCGAAATTTTTGAAAAACTACAAAAACTTGCAAATTTAATTTGAGTCTCTAAAAACTCTCAACGAGCTATCTTCTTTTTATTTAAAATCGCGAAGTTTCTCTAGGGTTCTCCCCATGCCCTTAGCCTCAATTTCGTAAAATAAAAAGACCCCTTTAGACAGGGCCGTAGAAACCGCCCCCCGTACCCCCCAGTCGGAGGGGGGGCCTCACAATTCGATTATTAAAGATTGAAGCAAATAGTAAAATTTATTCTATTTTTGAAGAAAAAAAGACATGTTCGTTCGAATTTTCTTCAAATATTTTTTTCAAGTTTTTAAAATGCAGCAAATAATTTTCTTGTACGGCAGGGAAAGTATTTTTTGGGTCGAATTTTTGAAACAGATTTTTATATTTACACATTTAGAGCCGAACTGGTTCCAAAAAGACTTTTAGCATTTGGTCTCTGCGTCTGTGTATCTATTATCACCATAACCCAAGAACTATAAGTAGGAAGTTCAGTATAGTTCTGGATGTGCATTCCATTTGTAGTTCGTGTACAGGGACACGCCAAAGTTTTTATTATGATTACGGTCTATGGGAAGAATTTGTATGTTGCGAGATAGCGGCCGCAAAAAAACCCGCTACTGACTTGAAATTTGGTACACATGTTGATGATCCCCACGAAATTAGTTGTATAGTTTTGGGTATGTATTCCATTTGTAGTTTGTATACAGGGACACGCCAAAGATTTTCTATCATTACGGCATATGGGAAGAATCTGTATGTACCGCGATAGCCACCACAAAAATTAAGCTATTGACTTCCAATTTCTGCCGAAACGTCAGTGGAGGCCCTCTGTTGAGACTTAAAATGATTTGGGGTTCTGTCTGTCAGTTGTGTGATAGCGGCCGCAAAAAAAAATCACGCTATTGACTTGAAATTTGGTAAACATATGCATGAGCACAACAGAATCAGCTGTATAGTTTTAGGTCTGTATACCATTTGTAGTTCGTATACAGGGACACGCCAAAGTTTATCATTACGTCCTATTGGAAGAATTTGTATGTACCGCGATAGCAGCTCCAAAAATCACGCTATTGACTTTTAATTTGGTACACATATTCATGAGCCCAACGGAATTAGCTGTATAGTGTTTCGGTGTGTATTCTGTTGAAAATTACGACAATTATCTGCCCAATATATTTCACAGACTATCAAAACATTTTTCTTTCGTTTGGAACTGTAAAGAGAAAACAAATGAGGCATCTGCACATGTCTATAAAAAACCACTCGCACCTGCATCATGTATATGTATTTTCTTCCGTAGTTGTCATGTAGACTTAAATATTCGGAGTGTTTTTAGTAGCTCCGTAAAAACAAATTTATTTTTATGTTCTTTTCTTTTCTTAATTCTTTTATTAAATATTTTAGACACAAAGTCATCTCGTAATTGAGTATGCTGAATTAATCAAATCTAACGGATAATTTCTTTATAGAAGAGTTTATAATTCAGCTGTCTAATCTAACAAAACAAGAACAGAATGAACGGATGCTATAAATGAAGAATACAGGTAAGAAGATTTTCGTAATTATAATTACCTGTAAAATAATTCTACATAAATATATATATAATTATAATAAATATGTGTGATTTCTGCGTAAATATAAAATAACATTCTGTGCTATTGAGGCATTTAAATTAACATATTCCATTTGTCGTTCGTGTACAGGGACACGCCAAAGTGTTTCTTATGCTTATGGCCTATGGGAAGAATTTGTATGTGCCGCAATAGCGACCGAAAAAAAATCTTTCGATTGACTTGCAAATTGGCACACATGTACCAGCTTTGCATATAAGTAGCAGTATAATTTTATTGCTATATTGTAAACTGTGTACAGGGACACGTCAAAATTCTTAACATTACGGCTTATGGAGTGAATTTCGTTTAAGCTCATTTTAATATCATTACTTTGCAATGAAGAAAATAAAACTAGCATACGTGAGTAAGATGCTTAAACTTATGTTTGAAGAAAATATGCGCTCTTAAGCTTTTAATTAATGTACAGGACCTTACAAAATGACAATGAATGTTCTGACAATGTCACATAGTCATCCAAACGATGTTAAATTTGGAATAATTATTAATTTTAAAAGCAAAATAAGCTGAATAGACTGGTGTATACAATGTTTATGATTCGTTTACAGAGACACACGGAAGAATTTCATAACATTAGAGCCTATGGACAAATTTTTATTTCAGTGTGCACTTTAATGCGTTTATGCTGAATTGAACTTAATAAAATATACGTTATAAAGATGCTTAAAATCATGTTTACTCTTAAAAAAAGTTAGGTATAGACTAAATTTATGGGACCACACAAAATAATTCCAAGTATGTGCTGTAATCATCCAAATGATGTCAAATTAGTTTGAAAAATTAATGAGTTATAATTAATTAGGTTTATTCTTATTATTGGCGTTTATAATGACTGTGGCTACTTTTCCGGGATACATAAAATAATTTCATACTATTACGGTCTATAGTCCGCATTTCTTAAGTGTATTTTAACATGGTTACACCCCATCAAATAATGAAATTTTATTAGAATTTTAAATGCATGTTTTCCTGTTGAAAATTGTGAGCATAGAATTGGTAATTAGTTTAAAGGTTATGCAAAATATTTCCGATATGCTATGTAATTTTTTTTGTATGAAATTTGGTAGTTACGAAATTTGGTATTTATGAATTTCAGGTAAATAATACAAGACTGTCGTTTATTAAGAATACATACTGTTGCGTACTTGGGGGTTCGTAAGTTGTCCGAGAATGAAAGGCGAAACTTACAAAAATTTAGCAATTTATTCACAGAAAGTTCCAGAAAAATACAGGGCTATAAACCAAGTACCAGTTTCAATTCAACCAGTAAACACAGCTTACACAACGGCCGTTAACAGCAAAACAACAGTACAAACTGTTTAGCAATAACACATAAAGCAAGTCTCATTCAAAGAGGCTAAAAGCAAAGCAAGCATTTGACGAAACTGACACAGATCTGAGACTGACCGCCTTGGCGAAGAAAATGCTCTTTTTATACTTTTCTATCGAACACAGACTGTTCAAGAAAATTCTCTTATCTCATCAGCCAATGAGATTAGAGCTTCCATATTTGGTATACCCCTAATAAGGATTTTTTCGCCAGGGTCGCCAAAAAATCACCAAGGTGGGAAACAGATGCCAAATTTGGCGCCAAATCCATTTTTTCCCTTATTGAAGCTTTTTAATGTGTTTAGGGGAAAATTAGGCTATTTTAACACTAAAACAACTAGAAATGCAAAAAAATAGCATTTTATCAACTTACTAAGCCTCTTTGAAAGAATTTATACAAAAATAAATGCAATTATTTACAATTCCGTAACACTTTATATGATATACAAATAGGTATACAAAGGGAGATACAGCGGGGGGTTAAGGAGGGTGGCAGATTCCCCTCAGGAATGTATCCGATTATGACAACAAGTCGATCGAATCAATATATACTATTATATAATAAGGAATAAATAAAAATGACCTATTGGATAACGTCTGATGCAAATAGGACGTTGAGGCTCCTGATCTGCAGATCCACTAGTTTATTTAAATATGGTGACCATCGTAGCAGGCGGAGCCTGCTAGTTAAAGATAAATAATGTACAAAAAATTATTTATGTTATTAAAGAAAACTTTATATCTTCGTTAAAATAAGTACATTTCTCAAATAAGATGACATTTATAAATTAGAAGAACACCCATAATCATATACTATATCTGCAACTCATTTCAAGCATTATTTTTTACAGGGTAATCCCAAAGATTAAATTTTTTTAATTAATTTATGGCTAATCCCTTTTCAGCCTTTGAGGCAAAACTTTCGGTGAAATACATGTGCTTTAACATTGTCTTTTTACCCTTAAAATTTTAAGAGAATCCATGAAGTATTCGAAGCATCAGATATTCGAAAAAAAAAAAAAAAGAAGAAATCTATATAGCTTAGCTATTGCCATCCGTCCTTAGATTTTGTGCACCAGTGTGTACTGATTATATACATAAGTATCATGGTAATCGTATAGTTATAAAAGTAAAATTTGATATGAAAACTTCAATACAGTTTTGTTCTAAAATAATAGGAGGGGGCCCCAGACGAATTTATGGGGGAGCCCCAGAATACGTTCCTACGGCCCTGCCTTTAGATTGATAGAATATTTTCTTTGCTTGTTTTTGGTATAACTTTAAGAAATTCCACTGTATTTTCAAAGTGCTGAAACATTTGAAAGAGAGAAGAACTTTTTGTAACTTGTTTAATGAGATTACTCTCCTTGAAAACGATCCATAGAAAAAAATTACACTTTTAATTTATTGTTATTATTATTTATTTATATTTATTTATTATTATTTGGGAAGATGTTCCCTTGAGCTAACAAAGTACACATCCCGTTTAAAAAGTTTCTTCCCTGAATGGCACCTATTTGCTTCAGCTCCTATTTTTTTTGTTTAACCAAACGAAGTCATAATAAGTACAAAACTTTGAATAAGCATCATAAAATGCAAGAACTCTAAACAATTATTTCAGATCGAAAGAAAACATGACCCTTCGTCAGGCGAACAAAGTAGGCACGAGTGCCGCAAACAAAGCAGCAATGCACAAACAAAGTCCCTCGCAAATTGATTGCACACTTTTTTTTTTTACTGTTTTTAGAATTTCCAAGGAGTTTTAGATATAGTGGAAAATAGGGTAGGATTTGAAACAAAAACCTTTTTTTTTTATTGTTATTATGAAGCTATGAAGTAAAAATATGGAGAAAGTTCCTTTTTTTTTTTTTTTTTTATGAAATGTTTTGAAAAGCAAAAACACCCACCTCTTCTCACTTGAAATTTTAAAATTTGCCTCCTTATGCCTCCAGACTAAACATATTTTAACTAAACGAAATTCTTCTCAAATTTATTAAACAACTGTTTTGCAATTTTCAGAAATTCTGATGCATTCCCATTTCTAAGATGAAGGGTTAGGTTGTGACTTTTGGTGGACCCTGTATATATATATATATATGTAATCTTTTGAGCAGGTTAAGTTTGAGAGGATTTTGCACTAGAGCTACACAATGGGAAAATTGGTGGCAGTCTACAGTCGACAGCATAATTATTGAAGCGCTAGAAATAATTCGCATTTAAAACATGTAACCTAATACTGTTTTGTGACGTAAACATTTGTCTAGTCATGATCTTAGCCATTATGTTATTATAAAAAAGTAAGTTGGTGATAAAAAATTAGCCACCAAACTAAGGAAAAAATAAGAAAAATGTGGATGTGTACTTCAATAATTTTGCTGCTGACAGTAAAATTCACCTGTATTGATGGGTAGAGACATGCCAAACTGGTGCTGATGACATTTGGGGACCAATAGCTCAACAGGTAGCGCTGTGATCGCATTTTTCCTAAATTTTTAACATGGCAGTATAGGACAAAATTTCGTATAAATGTACACTAAGCGACAAAAAAAAAGCCACACTTAGATGTTTTCCTTTTCGCCTTCTACAACCGCCAATTTTATCGTTTAAAAAGCAAATTTTCGAACAGATTTTACTATGTTGTCCTCCACATACACTTTAGCTTTGAGTCCAGTGTGAAAAACAAAATGCAATTGTCAGGAAAGTTGTAATTTTAGAATTTATTTCAAAAATGGTAAGAATAAGGCAGTTAACGATGCCACAAAAAGTATTAATTTTTGAATGAAAATCAAAAAATATTTTAATACGTGAGATGGCAAAATAATTAAATGTTAACGAAATATTGGTAAAAGGGTTTTCAGCAAGATATAAAAGTTTTTGGCCGTTTAAACTGGAAATTTGGTTTTAGGTGGCCACACTGCTCATCCAAGCAAGATGACCGTAAGTTAAAAAGCCATTGCTTATAAAATCTGTTTGTATTACACATAGAACATAAAAGAGCTTCAGAAAAAGTGTTTAGCAGCATAATTTCTTTAACTGCAGTACAACAAGTATTAAACAAAGCAGGTTTAAATGACAGAAAATTTGAAAAAATTCCATTCTTAGTGAAGAGAAGTAGGAAAGCAAGACCTCAGATGGCTAAAAAAAATTTAAAAATGATTAGTTAATTATTGGGCTGAACTGGTTCTCTCTGATGAGTCAAGTTTAACTTATTTCGAGCTAAAGAAAACAAGCAGATCTGACAATGAAAATATGACCGACTTAATGAAAATCACACTTTTAAAACAGTGACACATTCTCCGTACATTATGGTACGGAGGTGCATAACTTTTCAAACACTTGGGAAATTTTTTATGCTCAAGGGATCAATTAACTCGAAATAAAACACAATCTGCATAAAAGTGGTGCCTGACCGACTATTTTGAGGGTATCTTGGACATTTCTCTAAACAGCATTTGAAGATAATAAAGCACCTTGTACTACATGGCGTCTGTGGTAAGTTTATTCACTTTAAATTGTCAAAATTTCTTATACATTCCCTTGAGAACCTATAATTCTGTAAGTAATCATACTTTTTTCCACTTTAAGTTAAATACCACAAAGGATATAGTAGAATTTCTTCATTTCCAGACATGCAAATAGTCAAAATTGCTATCTGCTTGAAAACGTTTCGTTTATAAAAAGGCGGGGGAGAGGGGAGAGGATTCGAAATTTGCAGCCTATAACTCTGCTGGAACTAGAAAGAATAATTTGTGATATTTGGCACATTGAAATTTCTGAAATTTATATTAAAACACTGTTTAAAACTATGCCATTGCGCATTAATGCAGTAATTCCATATAAAGGTAGAATTAACCCAATGCAAAATACATATTTTTAACAAAAAATTACTTAGATCTAACAAATAAATAGTTTTATTTCATATATTAAAATATAACTTGTTTATTTCATATAATAAATCATAATAGAATGCAAAGTGTATGGTTATTGCATTATGTTCAAAAAGAAAGTTTTATGCAAATTTTTAAAAAGTATTTCGTAAAGTGCAATAAAGCGAATTATTAAATTTAAAATATACATAGGTATCATTTCATACCTTTGGTATTATGCAAACAAGACAGTTTTATTTGTTTCAAACATTAATTTTAAAGATATTACAAATAAAAAGGTATAAGTCATTTTTTCTGCAGTGCGGCTTTTTTTTTTTTTTTTTTTGTCGCTTAGTGTACATAATGAGAGTTATTTTTAACTTGTGATTGTAAAATTAATATGAGTTATTGATAATAGTCAGTTAACTAGGAAAAAAATTCTGTGCATGTGGGGGCATCGCTTCCCCTGCGGAGGGGGGGGGGGGGGGTAAATTTTCAAGATGGGTATCCTTCGAAAGATCTCGTCAATACCTTTAAAACGAATGGCTGAACTATAAATCTGTGATAATTTAAAACAAAGTTATCTATTTGTTTTACTTTTAACAACAACAACAAAAAAAAAAAAATTTAGAATTTATATATATATATATATATATATATATATATATATTTTTTTTTTTTTTTTTTTTTTTTTTTTTTTTAATATTGTTACTGATTGAATATGTATATAGGAAAATATAGAAGAAAGTCTTGTGGTGGCTACAACATACTAGTTTTATTGCTAGTTTTGATGAATTTAAGTACACATTAACTCATACTTGCCAACCAATTTCATTAAAAAAAGGGAAGATTTTTGTTGAAAAACCAGAAGATTTCATAAAAAAAGGTAAGATTTTTTTTTTTTTCCTTTGACGTATTAAACAATTTACAGTTTTACAATTTTAATATTTTGAAACAATCTATAAAAATGTTTTACTATAGATTGATTATTATACAAATATATAAAAGTTTTAAATGAAGTTATACCTCTTCAACATACAAAATCCTACTTCCCTGAGTATTCCAAGTTTTCCCTAATGAGTATGAACCCTGTCCAACCCCCCCCCCCCCCCCCCCCAAAAAAAAAAAAAAAAAAAACATACATGTGGTTTTTAAAATTGGAAATCAGCTGAAAAATTTTCGCTAACATTATTGGTTGGTTGATTAGTTAAATATTGATAATGTCACTTTAAATAAATTGGCGACATAAATATCTATATGTATAATTTTTAATTACATTAAACAATTTCAGAATTTTTTCCTTAACATAAAAATAATAATAATATAACTGCAATAACTTTTATATCCACATAAAACCTTAATAAAATTCCATGCCAACAGAAAAACAAATTTTTTAAACAAATATAGAATATGATTTTTGTGTATGTACATTAATCATACATATAAAAAAAAAGTGGCAGTAGCTAATTATCAGTTTCAAACATGCATAAAACCAATTGAGTATTAATTTTCTTAAATTGATTTGGTAAAAATTTTTCTACCTGAAAAAATTATTATTCATTTTTTTCCAAATGTTTACACATTTGGTATAAATATGACAAACAGATATTTAATTTAATTGAGGAAAACTAAACAGATTCGTTAAATTCAGCAATAAAGGTCTAAAAATAATTAGGACATACATCAGAAATATTGGAACACTTTCATTGCTTTATTGTTTCTACAATTGATCATTGATCACAATCTGGGGGAAGAAGGGGGGGAGGGGGGAATACAAAAATAATTACAGAGTAAGAAATATTAAACTCTTTCAACTCTACTTCTAGAATCTAATGAAAGAAGTTTAAAATTAATATTTATCATTTATGTTGCAGATAGATAAAGATTAGGAAACAAAAGAATTCTGCAAAACATTTGATTGCTGATCACTAGTTGGAGATAAATAAAGGAAGGGGGGGGGGGCAATAATTACATCAGCCAGAAATATTTAACAATTCTATTTCTTTACATGTTCTAGAATCTCATAAAGCAAGTTTGAAATGAATATTGACATTCATGTTATGGATGGAAAAAGATTGGGAATCTGGAGTTTTCGTAGAACATTTGGGGTTTCTTTTTAAAACGAAGAATATCCGCGACTTTTTTAAAAACTGAAGATTTCATCATCTGTCCGGAAGACCGGAAGATACGCTAAAAAACCGGAAATCTTCCGGGAAAACCGGATAAGTTGGCAAGTATGTTAACTCTATATTTTCGCTAAGCAATTAAAATTGAATAATGACTGAGAAAAAAATAAAATTTACTATTTTTTCTTTTTCATCTGGCCCATTTCTGGCAGTTGGCCCACCCGGCGGGCAGTAAACTGATTTTATCTGAGCCTGATCTGCAATCAGATTTGGTTCTGGTTAACTAAATTTTTTTCACTTGCATGTGAGGTTCGATTCAGGTTGACTGATTTACTGTCAGGTTTACTGAATTTTTTCTGGGGGCTGGATTGATTTATTTTTCTTGTGGGTCGGGTTTGGATTAGGTTGACTGAATTTTTTTCCTACGGGTTGGTTAAATTTTCAACAAGTCGAGTCAACTTGAAAACACCTTTAACAAATTTTTATCATAATAAGCAGAAATTTGTTTGATATAATTATAAACTTACTACATATTCCCATGATTAAATATACGTCTAAACAAATTATTACATACATATTGCAGAAAGGCAGTACACTAAGAAAAATTTGAAGCACACTACATACATAAATGGTCAAAAATTATTAATCCATTTTTCAGATTTCTAAATTTTTAACTTCATGTATCAGTAACTCCATTTAAAATGTTTTTTTAATTTTGAAAAAAAAAAAAAAAATGTACCTGATATAGTTGTTTTTGAATCAATAATAGGATAACGACGAGTAGAACTTGAAGAACTAGAACTAGACTCCATGCTGTAGAAAACAGAAATATGTCACGATTAGGTTATGTCTTAATAAACAAATAAAAACTAATATTACAATAACACAAAATTCATGTCATTTTCACAATTTTTATGAATACAGTAGTTTCAATGGTTCAGATTGAATGAAAGTGAGTCTACCTCAAATTATCAAATTTAGAAAGGGAAAATTTATTAAAAGAAAATTTGTGCATTAATGTGAAGTCAACAACAGTAGGGAATCAATTATTTGGAATGATAGGGTCAAGACTATTTTGGATAACTGGTTGCAGACCAAAGCAACTTTTATTAATCAGATTTTCAGAATGCATACAGCTTCGACTTAAAATAAATATTTTAAATCTAAATTTAATTAATATTTTTAAATCAGTTAAATCAAATTTAAATATTTATAAAAACAGTAATAAAATATACTTTCAGCATATCATATAATTTAAAATATCTTTATTCCGATGTTTCCGTTAATATTCCATCTTTAAGGGCATGCATCTGGAAATGAAGATTCCTATTCAACATGGCCACCCAGGTTCTAATAAAAAATTGGGGTTGGCCTAACTTTAAAAACTGACAGGCAACAGCTCCAATCAGTGAATAGTAGAATTCCCCTATTAGTTGAAAAATTATCTTCTTGACTATTTAAGTTATTTTGACACTTCCTCTCCTAGCTGTGGGGTGACAGAGGTGATAAGAGACAGTTTCCCACCTGTATTCAATTATCTACAAGAACGCCGCTAAAAAAATATACAAACTATAGCATCGCTCAGTGAAATATTTTGTGAAACGTAAATCACTAAAATAAATAGATTTAAGATTTAAATTCTAATGTCAAGAAATTTAATCTTATTAAATGAATAAATGAAAATTCTTTACACAAAATGTTTCGGAACAGAAGAAAATATTTTTTTAAATTATAAATACATGCATAAAATATATGAATATTATAAAAAAATGTTTATTGAATTATTTATACTACATATATAGTTTCAAACAGTACATAAAATAGCTCTCTCTCTTGTCGAAAGATTTAAACCCACGGTAGTGTGTTTTAAAAAATAGTGGTTGATTTTTTTTTTTTTTTTTTTTTTTTTTTTTTTTTTTTAAGTTTTAATAGGAAATATGTTTACTCAAAAGTTTTTTTTAAATTCTAACTATTTACTTTCTTTCACGTATACACAGGGTAAAGAAAGTATTGTTTTTGGGTCAAATTTTCGAAAGAGTTTTTTTTTTTTCTTTATTATATAATTATACGTTTTGAAATCCTCTGAATTGGAAAATGTTTTTAGCGGTTGGTTTGTGCGTGTATCTGTCTGTTATCAGCATATATCAAGAATAAATAATAGCAGAAAGTCCAAACTTGGTATTTTAAATGAGTTTCATATAAATATGCTACACTAAATTTTTTTCCATGAGACAAAGCAAATGGTTCACGTACAGGAATATCCAAGACAATTCAAATACATGATGTTTATGGGGTTTAAAGTTCAAATAAATTATGTTCTGATAAGTGCAATTGAACATCAATAGGCTGATTAAACAAAAGTGAGTAACATTTTTTTTTAAATGCATAAAAGCATGTTTTGTGTAGATTGTGGTATGGAAATCATTCATCATTCGTTTACAGAGCTCCAAAGTATTTGGATATATTGAGGCTATACTTGGAAATTGCTGGAATTATAACTAATTTTGTGTTAGAAGTTTTTCAAGTAAGAATAAATTTAAATACACAACATTGTTTATCGACAATATGCAGAGCTACCCAAAATTAAGCTAAACGCTCTTTTGTATTGAATGTAATTGATGGAAGTGCTTTGCTATATTTTATTATGCCGACGAACACTTGCTCACGAAGCAAAATTAATTTTTCATATCCATACTGTATGTAAACGAATTACTTTTAGTAGTTTTATTCTCAACTCTAGTTTTTTTTTTTTTTTTTTTTTTCCCCATAATATCACATTTTGAGGTTCCCTGATTATAAAAGTCCATTATTTAGCGGTTGATCTGTATATATATCTGTTATCAGAATAACATAAAAACAGATAACTGCAGGAAATTACAAAGTGGTATTTTGAAGTTCGTATTAGGTTGCCACTTAAAATTTTGAGCAAGGTTGTCAAGTTTGAAGTCAAATTAGTAACAGCCTTGATTATTAATCATTTGTTTATTTTTACAATTATGCATTATAAATAAGTGGGTTTGATGGAGGAGGGGAGTATCCCTCTTACAAAGAAATACATGTGAAATAAAACTGTTCCATATGTTCTAAAAATGTTCCGCAATTTTAGATTTTTTTTTTTTTTTTAAGTACATTACTTTTATTATGCAATATATATATATATATATATATATATATATATATATAAAATGAAAACCTTTTTAAAATTTTCAGTAAATATTCAATATAATTTTCTTTCATTATTTTATTACAATACGACATTTTCCTGTTCCTCCCTTAAAATTTTAGTCTTGAGTCTAAACAGTTTTAAGATTTAATAAAGTAGAATTACAGTTCAAGGAAAAATTTTATTTATTTTGGGTCTAATTTTAATGTAATTTTCGAATTTTGATGGAATATAATCCAACACACGCAGAGCTGCAAATACTTTAAAAATTAACGTTAAAACGTTAAAAATTAAAAAGTAAAATAATACGTTCATTTCCTGATATTTTAACTGTGGATCTATGATAAATAACACCCGTGAAGTTGGAATATTTACAAGGCTTTTAGTTTAGAACCTCATCCCCCACCGCCCTTATTATTTAGAAAATAATTTACATCTCGGCAGAAAGGAAAAGCAATAAATTATAAAACATTTAGGATAACAAAATTAATAATTTCAATAATTTTCTACTTGCAACTTTAAGTAGAATCAATCCTATGCAGAGGTCCTCTCCCAGGTGATTCTAAACTGCCCGGTTTTCTGCAATTCTAAATTCTGCTCTTCCAAACTTCACAATTTCATCGCTCCAACAGCACTATTATATATTTCCTAACCCATAGTTTTATTTTTCATTCCTTTATTTAATTATTTTTAACAAATTATTATTTTAAAGTTATGTCCAGACATTACAATTTACAATTTTTTAAAGTCATAAAACTAGTTAAATAAAAAAAAAAATCTTTATGATATTAAAGAAAAAACTTCAATTCAGACTCTTTCTACCGTCTATGTCTCTTTGATGGGTTGGTTTGTCTGCTGTTTGACACTGATATAACAAACAAAATCAAATTTGTCAAATCAAATCAAAAATATTTTATCAATTTCACCCACGATAGCTAATTCTTTTAGCACAAAAATGCTGGAAAATCTTTCTTTATCTATGCATATTTTTAATTTATTTTAGTAACTTCCTTTTATATAAAAATCAACCTCTGACTCATTTTTTTTTTTTTTACAATATATATAAATGTCATAGTAATGGGGAAAATGTTTTATAAATTATGAATGATGCATGGGTTCTGAAACAGAATTTTTTTTGTTTAATCTGTCTCTCCCCCCCCCCCCCCTTCCCCTCGTAAAAACAAAAATTTTTTGCTATTGTTCGTATTTAGTATTATTTAGTAAGTATTTTACAAGAAACAATTAAGAAAAGTGCCCTTTCTTCCAGTATCTTTTTTCCGCGATCTGGAAAAAAGGGCACTTTTCTTAATTTGCGAATCGAAAAAGTGCCCTTTTTTCCCCCCAGGTGCCCCTTTTTCCAGGATCCGCATAGCACCCATTTGACGCAACTTTTGTGACAACGATTTATACATACGACACAACAGCATACTGCAAATATCCCATTCGAAGCACAGTATAAATATACAAAGAAAAAATTCGCTTATTCGATTTTCATTGAATTACTAATTTAATTAACACATTTTCTTGAATAGCAACCCTACCACTAACCAAAAGATTTTACTCTCTAAGCTATGAGAAGTGTTTGGTACGATTCAAGGCAGCACTCGGCAGCCTAGCACTAGGAGTTTTCCATCGTTTTCTCCAAAACACATGTTAATATAGATTAGGATCCCTTAAAAAGATTCTCACAGAATCCATTCCACCTAGACTTTTTCTAAATCAATAATAATAATAATAATGAAAACGAATTATAATAACTTTAATTATAATAGCTTTAATTTTACAGCAAATGCAATACAGGTATCAGATTCTCTGTTTTAGGTTGGGACGTCATAATTACAACACTATACTATAATAAAAAATTTAATAAAAATTAATATCCATAATTTGAAATGGACACAAAATGAAAAATAAGATAATTATTCCGTTAGAATTTTATGCTTTTGTATTATTATTATTATTTTGCCGGAGATTTGCGTTATTTATATCATTTTTAATAGAAAACGTGCCATAGCTACCTTGAATAACATCAGTTTCAAAGCATTCTACAAAAATAAATAAATAAATAAATAAAAATAACGGAATGTTGAAAAAAAAAAAAATAATAATCTGGTGTGTCACTCACACGACTTTCTTCTCTTACCCTGAACTTTAATACTATAAATACAGGTTGGAGATTAAGAGGTAAGATAACGATATTATGTAAACCTATGTTAAACAATTCAAATTAGGCTTCGGAAGAGTTTTGTATGATAATTAATTCTGTGTGAGGGGGGCTACTGCCCCCCCTCAACCCCCCCGTTTCATTAACGCACCTACATTTATATAGAATTTAATTCGGTTATTAAAAGATAATTCTATTTTTTTAAAATAATTTATTAAAATTATTATTTAAAAAAATTATCTTTTATAATAATGCAGACAATTTCCATATGAGAGAAGTAGTATGACACTAAATATCCAAAAAAAGTCCATTTTATTCTCAATAATTTTTTGTTAAAAGTGAAAAAAATCGATAACTTTGTTTTAAATTATCGCAAATCGATGGTTCAACCATTCGTTTTAAAGGTAATGGCGAGCTCTTTTGAAAGATACCCATCATGAAAATTTACTCCTCTCGAGGGTGGACTTCCCCCCCAGGGGGGGGGGGGGAGGCGAGGCTCCTACATACACAAATTTTTTTTCCCAGTTGACTATATTACAAAATATATATATTCGTTTCATTTGGTTTAGTGCAGTCTATAGACGTTAAACTCTACTTACCTGCAATTTCCCCCATAGACTAATGTATTAGAATTCTCTTGATTGTCCCTGTACACGAACCATTTGCTTGATCTTAACGAAAAGCTTACTGTAGCATCCCTATATGATACACATTTAGAATACCAAGTTTGAACTTTCTGCCATAATTTGTTTTTGAGATATGCTGACAACAGACAGACACACACACACAGACCATTTGCTAAACATATGATTTTCGTATTCAGGGTACCTCAAAATGTGTAAATATAACAAAATCTCGCGTTCGAAAATTTGACCCAAAAACAATACTTTCTCTACCTTATGGGTAAGAGAAAGTTAAAAAGAGGAGAAGCATTGAAAGTTACAAATACTTCAAATAATAATAATAATAATAATAATGACATGTTAATTTTTTAATATTCTTATTTTTGAACATAATAAGAAACAATTCTAAGTTACGGTTTAATATTAACAAGACCTCAGAACCCCTATCATACTAAAATACTTTGTATGTGCACGGCAATAGAACAGACTTTTTCAAACTCTAAAACCTAAAAATACTTTAATTGAAAAAAATATCAGCAAAAAAATTGAAATTTAAGAAATAAAATAGTATATTGATTTCAAAATATTTATAATCATAATCTAAATATTTTGTATCGTGACTGAAATTTGGAATTTTCTTTGAAAAAGGAAAACATAGAATACAGTTTTATATTCAACTATAATATTAAATAGGAAAGAATTTTGTTTATAAATTTTATCCTTCATATATATATTGCCCTTCACACAGATACATTCATTAGTATGATAGATAGTCCCTAATTAGACTAAAAATAAACAGATGAAAAAATTGCCACAACACACAAAAGCCAATTTGATTAGTATTATATATATATACTAGCAGACCCAGCCACGCGTTGCTGTGACTAAGTTATACGTTGAATTATACTGTAAACTATTTAGTACAGTCAAATTATTATTTACGAACAAAGACGAAAACGTTGTAGCCGATGTAAAAACCCACAGGTTTGAGATTTGAAACTTATGTCAAAATTTGGAAGCGATTGATAAAAATTTTCGTAGTGTTGATATTAAGCACATATTAATTTTATTGTAGGGTCCTATAAATTTTAATGGAGAAGTGATATATATTATTTCTAATGCTACTTTGGATAAAATTGCTAAAATGACTAATATATAAATTAAATTCTATTAAAATTCTATTAAAATAAAAGTATAAAAGAAACAGACGATTTTAAAATCAATTTTTATGGAGGAGTGAAATGTAATATATGCTATAATGGATAATTTTACTATTAAATGACCTCATCATTTTAAATATTTTAAAGAGGGCAACAGCTGTAGTTATAAAAAGGAAAACAATAAGGCTAAACCAGAAAAATAAGTAAATTTGATAAATATTTTAAAACTTTAAAATTGGAAATCTTATGAAATATTGGACATTTAAAGTAAATACATGTATCATTTTAAATAGAAAAAGATTTTGGAAAAGTTTAGTGTATTTTAACGAAGTGATGAGAAGTTTTTGAGTATGTTAAAATTTTAATAGTAAATTCAAGTTAATAAAGATGGGAAACATTGAGGATTAAGATAGGAATAATTATAAGATAAAAAAAAAAAAAAAAAAAAAAAAAAAAAAAAACTTTTTATATACCATGCTTTTAAATTTTAATATACTAATAATATACTAATTAAAAGGAAAATGATAAATATTCTATCATAGTTTGAAGTCAAATTTGTTTTCAAATGTCTAAATAAAATATCTGATGTAAGATACTAATATTTTGCAGCGGCATAGATTTCATTTCTGTCATCCTTGGCGAAAAAAAAAAGAATATCGCCAAATTATCTGGCGAAAATATTTAATTCCTTTCAAAAATCATGGTTATTTTAACATGGTTATTTTTTTTTCGTGTTACGCTTTTGATCGCCAAATAATAATAATAATAATAATAAAAGCCAAGGGCAACAGAGTTTTGAAATTTAAAATTAAAATTTTGTCAATTTGACAGCAAAATAATTCAATCTAACACCCGCGATAACTAATACATATCTATACCCAAATATAAGGTTTAAAATCGGGAAATAAATTTCCTCGATTTTTAATAATTTCTTACAAAAAATCCAGTGGGCAATTAACATAGGAAATCTTTTTCTTGGCTGCACAGACGGTCAGTGAGTCACACTTCGCTTGCGTATAGTATAGCATATATAGAATAGAGTGATCATTGGGGAGAAAAAAGTTATTCCTTTTCATTTGGGAAAAGACGACGTTTTTACCAAAATATGGCCGTCTTTCCCCGAGTGAATACACACGGGAATACATACTAATATTTTAGCAAATAAAATTTATGAATAATTTATTTGCTAAAGGGGAATGGAAGACTCCAGTTACAGTTTCAAATTCATATTTCTTTCTTTCTTTTCTTTTCTTTTTTTTTTTTTTTTCAATACCACTTAATGGCTGTTTCAAAGCTTTTATTTATTTATTTTTTTTTCGGCATCAAAAATCTTTGTACGATAACATGGGGATGAGAGATCTATATATATCACTATATCTATGATAGAACAACATTAGCACTTTATCAATGTGTATAAAATCTTTAAATTGATTATGACGTCAATTTTCGTGAGATGCATAATTTAACTTTTTATAATTTTTTAACGTTCACGTTTGATTAAATGTATTTATTTTTATGTCGAAAGAAAATGAACTCCTATTTTTTTTTTTTTTTGGCAACAATTAAATTAATGGAACTCACAGATATTTTGGAGCAACTTTAATAAAGGTCTATAATTAACAAATAATTGCAATAAAACAATATTGTGACAATAAATTGAGATAAAAACTATCCTATCTCTCAAGTTGGACCAAACTGCACACAGTGTGCAAAATTTCATTAAAATCGGTTCCTTAGTTTAGGAGTTTACCCCGGACAAACATCGTGACACGTAATTTATATATATATACAGATAATTAGCAATAAATTAAAATTGCGACTATAATTTGAGATTTAAACTATCCTATCTCTCAAGTTGGATCGAACTGCACATGGTGTGCGAATTTTATTATAATTGGTTAAGTGGTTTAGGAGTCCATTGAGGACAAACATTGTGACACGAGATTTATATATATTAAGATATATATGCGCACATTTTAAACTACAAGTATGAATATTGGCAAAAGCATTTGTAATTACTCTCTGTACATTTGTTTTTATTAAGATATCAAACAAAATAAAACTGCTGTACAAAAAAATGGAAAAAGAATTCAAAGCTATACACAAATAAACTTTTATTGACAAAAACAACATTACAAATTACACAGACAAATCTAGTAATTTTTAATTTGATTGGTTAATAAATTATTATTTCTGATTTCTATGTGCCTTATCTCATTTGTCTATTATTCAATCACATAATATGTTTAATTACACAGGCATACAAAAATGAAGTTTACAAAATTTGATTTGATGATTTCAGCTGACCTTTATGTTTTTTTGATATGCTGAAACCGAAAATGCAGCCCATTTTTCTCTATCGTGTATAGATTTTTGTCAATACAGGGTGTTTACCGACACGATATCTTATATATACCAACATAATCGGTTTGTTGGTTGGTTGATATGGTTTTAAGTCACACTAGGGCTTCACAATTTCAACAATAGGCCTCTATGATTAATTAATCATGGAGAAATACTATAAAACTTATTACATAATTATATTGGTGGAAGAGTAATGGAAAAAATTGTACCCTGTTTTGACAAAAATCTATACGTGATAGAGACAAACTGGCTTCACTTTCGGTTTCAGAAAACCAAAAAACAAATATCAGCCAAAATTATAAAATCAAAATTTTACATGTCGGCCTGTGCTATCTCCCGTGGATAATTGTTAAGTTCAACATCAAATGAGTTTTCAGATACATTTTTCGATGCTGTAACATATTTTATATTGGTATTTGACAAATGAATTTATCATTTTCTTGCTTTCAGTTGTATTTCTTTCATTATTTACATACACTATATATACATAAATATACACACACAAATAAATATATGATGTAAAATAAGGGCATGACAAGGTACTATAAAAACTGAAAAATAAATAAATAAATAAATAAAAATAAATTGGAAATTAAAAGCCAAATTACATTTTCTGCATTAAATTTGTTGCATTCATTTTCTTACTTAATCAAATTATCACATTTTTCTAATTAAAACATCAATAACAACGAACGTATTTGCATTTGCAAAACAAAGATATAAAAGGGTAGTATTTAAACTCAGGAAAGTAAAATAAACAAGAACCGAAAACTGAAAACTATGTACACTCTAGGAACAAAATAAAAACGTTCTCTATAATAATAGCCATATTTTTTCAGCGGTTACGCTGAGAACTAACATTATAGCTGCAATAAAACATCGAAATAAATACATTAAAATTTTACTCATGGCCTTCAAAAAACAAAAAAGTTAATTTGACAGAAAACAAATACCATCACTTTTGCAACATTGTATTGAGAAAATAGAAAACAAACCTTTATCCATAATTAGAAATAAATAATAAGAAAAGTAAATTAAGAATTTATTTCATGGTTTAGTTTAAATTAACCGAATTTACCTTTTTTTTTTTTTTTCTCCCCTCCGGAACAGCTTTAGTATAAGATCTCCTTGACGAATTCAGCTAGTCACGCATAATCATTATAAATAAATCACATAATATCGCAAAAAATTAATAAAACGAAAACAATCATCACGTAATTTTTTCTAAACTGCTCGAAACAGCTTATCTTATACTTCATTAATGATCATTTGAAACATATTTTATAAAGAAAACTAACTTTTTTCTTCTTTTTTTTAATGAATACATTATTGTTATTGTTATTATTACTATTATTTATAAAACATTTGTTATTTTACAAACTGTTCGTCAGTCATAACCTACTTTATTTTTGCGGCAGTCATTTTAGTCTATGTGAGCATTGAAAATATAAATAAATTTTTAAATGGCGTAAAATTAGTGAAATAAAAAACAATAGTCATATAAATTATCTATTTCCAACGTATCTAAGTCATGATTAAAAAACAAAAACATATTAAAATCCTTTAAATTAGTACAAAAGCTGGTTTCGGGTCTTGCTGAATTCAGCAGTGTCTTTTCTATCGTCGTTATTTCGTATCTGGGTGACAACGATTTATTCATGTCACAGTTGAAACGTTGTATAGGTATACATTAAAAATCTATAAAACATTTCTCTAATGTGGAACAATTTCAATTATTTTTTTGTCAAAACGATACGATAATGGTGTAATTAATAAAATACGAAAGGAGAAAAGGTGATATTTATATATGGACAATATTTAAGCACGCGGACTTAGCACAATGAACTAATAAGAAAAAATTACATTTGTCTAATGAGATTATTTTACGGGACGATGTCTTTTTAACAGATGCTTCTTTAAAACCTTTGCAAGCGTCATTTTAAAAGTAGCAATACTTTAAAGATATATACAGAATATGAACTTTTGTGTCATAAATTGAATAAAAAACACTATCATAAAAAATATAATTAAAATAGGAATTATTTTTTATTTTATTATTATTATTTTTTAACAATATATATATATATATATATATATATAAGGGTCTCTGTCTAACACACACACACACACAAAAAAAAAAAAAAAAAAAAAAAAAAAAACCTAAGGTTTAATTAAAAATTTAAAAAAAAAAAACAAAAAAAAAACAGGTGGATGGGTGGGCAGAAGTTTGATTAAGGAGGAAGGGTGGTGTTGTTTGGCTGGTTGGCTGGGTGGGTTTGATGCTGAATAAAATTTATTAAAAAAAAAAAAAAAACGTGGGGGATTATAATGCATTATAATGCTTATCCTTATAGTTGTGCTCTTTGGCATTATTTGCTTGTAATTATATCTTCTTAAAACTTAACACTTAATAATTTGACTTAAAAAAAAAAAAAAAAATCTTAAAAATTATTTTAATCTTGCTGTTAATTCTTCTAAATTATATTAATCTTTCAGTCATTACATCTTAAATAAAAATCTTAAAAATTATCTTAATCTTGCTGTTAATACTTCTAAATTATCTTAATCTTTCAGTCAATACATCTTATATAACTGACTTAATGTTATTATAGCTAACCGAAAGATGGCGCTTGTACTTAGTAGTCCTTAACCTTCATTCTTCAGTCCTTATCTTAAACGATTTAATTATTAATATTTTTGGTACGATTTAATTTAACTCTACTAGTATTAATTTTAACATTATCATTTAATATTTACTCTTTGTATTTTATCTTTAATGTAATTGTTCTGAAGTTTTTTCGATTAATCGATATCTGTTGAGCTATTATTTTAACTTCAATTTAGGTTTTGGCATCACCCTTTTTTCCAGTTTGTGTTAATTGTTTTCCATGTGGTTACTCTGCTTATTTCATGTTATTAATGTGGTTTCCTTTAAGATTTTATTTATCCTTTGTTTTAATTGAATTTTTCACTTTTTTCTCATTCATTATGGTTTTTTTTTGCTGCATTGATCGGGGCGTGAGATGATATAAATTGCTATGATTAGCAATATCGTTTTACGAAATCATTGCAGCTTTCTCTGCTTTATGAAATATGCGCCCCTTGAAAAGTATATTTCTACTTTTAAGCATTTATATCCAATTGATTATGTGGTTTATTATCTTTTTTCTCTTTCACAAGTTTAATGGTCCCTTTTTTATTATCCTTCAGGTCGGCGTAAGTATTTTAAGTTAATATGGTAACTCATTGGTTCCTTATCTATATCGCAACTTTTTGTGTCATTCTTTCCTCTATGTTAAATTCAGTTCTATATTTTAGTGTTCTGTTATTGTTTTAGTTCTATTAATTGCTAAATTTTAAGATTAAATTTTATTACGTTATCTATTATTTATATATATATATATATATATATATATATATATATATATATACCCCAAAATTAATAAAAAGTCACCGCCAACATGATGATAAAAGTTTAGAAGGCATCCTTGGGAGTCCTATATTAAAACTGCACCGCCTGTGGAAGCATGAAAATTGGGCCGTGAACCATGAATTTTATTTGGAAACCTTTCTTTGAATGATTTTGGTTTTAATAATAATTGGCTTCTTGTAAATTAAAATTTTAATTAGGTGGTTGAATTGGTATAATATGAGTTTCAAAGTTTTAAGGTAAATATGAAAAAAAATAAAGTGCAAAAATTTCGTACGGGTCTGCTAGAAATAAATAAATAAAAAAAATCCCATATTAGTTTTTTAATTGAAATACTAATTTTACATTTTTTTTTTTTTTTTTTTTTTTTTTTTTTTTTTTTAAATTTCCCAATCAATAACCCAGAGATTCTGGTCTCGAATACTTCAGCTAGTGTAGTGGTGCTGCTGTTATTCAAGATATAGGATTTTGCAGATGACTATATCCCAAAAACTATTTGACATCGTGTATTAGCGAGATTGTAGCATGACCTAATTTTTCTAGGCCTGGCTCTGTTATAATAAAAGTAGAATTAAAATTAATTTATAATTGTATTATTATTGATTATACTAGCAAACCCTTGCGGAATTTTCGCAATTTCTTTCTTTCTTTTCTTTTTTTTTTATTTGCCTTTAAAATTTGAAACTTTTATAAGCCTTATACCGTTCACACCCACCAATATAAATTTATCAGAAGAAAAATTATTATTATTACTGGCATGTAACACCGTCAAAAATGACGGAATGTGAAATCAATTGAGGTACTGAATCAACGAAGGCTCTGCCTGTTTCGTTATGGACACTACATTTAATGGAAACTCTTCTATATCGTTTTCTGTGTATATATATATATATATATAATCCATGAAATTGCTGAAAAGCCCGCTTCCTTCGCCGCTGTTTTCGCAGCGACACATTCCTTCGCAGACTCTCGGGTGCCTGTCCCTATTGCCTGTGACAATAGGCCTGTGAAATAGGCTTCCATTTGGGTACTTATCAGGTGACAGTTTCAAAACGGTCAATATTGAAAAATTTGAAGTAGCAGTTTTATATTTAAATCGCAGTTACATATGAACAACACTATATGTGATGTACATAATATTTTCTTTCATGATATTTTCTACATTTATTTGATTTATTCCATCAACTATAAAATGTCAACAGTTTTATGCCAAATATAATATGCTATGATCGGCTACATCTATCGCATGAGACACGACTTCCATTACCCATTATACTCACATTATATGCACTTTTTGGCAATAATGTGATCTGAAGGCATAGAACTGACCTAAAGAAATAGACAACTAAAAATGTTTCGGTAAGAGAAAGTTAATACCTAGGTAAAGACATATAAAACAGTTTACATATCGTTTTCACTTTCTTCTATATGTAATATAGAGAAAGTATTTGATTCGTAAAAATTTTCGACCTCGGGTTTTTGATGAATTTACACGTTTTGAGAGCTGTAGAACACGATTTGACCATTTTTAGAAAATGTTTGTCTGTGTGTGTGTGTGTGTGTGTGTGTGTGTGTGTGTGTGTGTGTGTGTGTGACAAAATTTTGTGGCAACTGTATCTCAAGAACTACTGCACAGAATTTCATACAAATTGGTATGTAGTTGCACCTTGACATAAATTAGTGCCTATCAACTTTTGGTAAAAATTGTCTTACAGGTTGCGTTGCCATCCCTCTTTTTCTAAATTTTTAACATGGTGATATAGGACAAAATTTTGTATAAATGTGCATAAAGAGAATTATTTTTTAGTAATCATTATGAAATTTACAAGAATTATTTATAATAGAGATAGTCAACTGGGAAAAAAATTTTGTATGCGTAAGAACCTCGCCACCCCCCCCTGGGGGGGAAGTCCCCCATCGAGGGGAGTAAATTTTCAATATGGGGATCTTTCGAAATGTCTCGTCAATACCTTTAAAACGAATGGTTGAACTATAAATATGTGATAATTTAAAACAAAGTTATCGATTTTTTTTTACTTTTAACAAAAAAAAAAACAAGAAAAAATCATATTTTTTTTTTTTAACGAAATTTAACCAGACTTGGTATTTAGTTGGCCCCTGACATAAACTGAGGCTGATTAGATTTGGGGATCAATCGCTCAACAGGTGGCGCTGTGATCGTATTTTTTCTAAACTTTTAACATGGCAGTGGGGGGGGGGGGGGTGTAAATTTTCAAGATCGGTATCTTTCGAAAGGTCTCGTCAATACCTTTAAAACGAATAGTTGAACTATAAATATGTGGTAATTTGAAACAAAGTTATCGATTTTTTTTTTTACTTTTAACGAAAAAAAAAAAAAACTTTAAAAAAAATTTTTTTTTTTTTTTTTTTTGTTTGTTTTTTAATATTCTTACTGCGTGAATTTGTATAGGAAAATATAGAAGAAAGTCTTGTGGTGGCCACAACATACTAGTTTTTTTTTTTTTTTTCTATAAACACTAATTTCCAAGATCTAAAACTGATCTGTCTGATCAGTGTAACTATTAATTTTCCTGTAATAACAACGTAAAGCATGAGAAAGTATATATAAAATGGGTTTATATAACGATTTTCAAGAAAATCGTTAGAGTCGTTTTTGAGATACCGACTTTTACCAAAACTTGGCATATTCATTTGTTGAGTGGAAAACAATTACATACAAAAGGATATTTAAAAAAGGTTTAAGATTGAAAGTTTGAATAAAATCCGTACAGCTGTTTTGAGAGGAACGCACATGCAGTACCTGAAATTTAGCTATTTATACAGGACGCCTATCAATTTTTCGGAACTAACCAACTATATTATTCAAAAGGGAGTGCTTATACATTATTTTTTAAAAAAGTCTTTAGAGCCGTTTTTGAGATACGGACTTATGGTCGCACTTCCGGTTTTGGATGTCCTACTTCCAGTTTTCCCATTTTCACCAAAATTTGAAAATTTAATCTGTGCACCACACCTATCTCAATTCTGAAGTTTCTTTGTTCTATCTGTATTAGTTTCCGAGATATAACAGCTAGAAAATTCCCCACACACATATACACGCACACTGACCAATTGACAAAAACCACTTTTTTGGACACAGGAGAATTTAAAACATGTAATTGAGGTGAAATCTCGATATCGAAATTTTTGACCGAATACAATACTTCCATTACCTACGGTAGTCGGGTAATGGAAGTAAAAATCGAGTAGGTTTTATCCTTTGTTATTTTAAGAAGTAGATAGAAAATTAAAACTTCAAGCTTTAGGCACGGAAAATTGAAGGAGATTTTCCCAAATTAAAGTAATAATAATAAACTTTTTACTTTCATTATCCGACTACCGTAGGTAATGAAAGTATTGTATTTGGTTCAAAAATTTCATGTCGAGTTTTCACTTGATTTAAGTGTTTTAAGGTCTCCTGAGTCCAAAAAAGCAGTTTTTGGCAATTGGTCAGCGTGTGTGTGCATGTATGGGGTGAATCTTTTGACTGTCATATCTGTGAAACCAATAAAGGTAGAACAATGAAACTTCAGAACTGAGTTAGGTCTGATGTGCCGATGAATTTTAACTTTTGGTTAAAATTTGGAAAGCCGGAAGGGAGATATATGAAGCTGGAAGTAGGACCCTAAGTCCGTATCGCAAAAACGACTCTAACGATTTTCTTCAAAGCTGCTATATAAACACCATATAAGATTTCCTTTCGTATGTAATAGTTGGTTAGTTCATGAAAATGAATTTGAGGTCTCGCAAGTGCATTTCTTTAAAAACGGCTGTAGGAATTTTTGTACAAACTCGCCATAATAAATCTCTTTTAGACACCCTTTCGTATGTAACTTGTCAATAATTGAGTTTGAAAAACTTTGGTGGATGTCGATGTCTCAAAAATGGTTCTTACGATTTTCTTGAAAATTGCTACGTAAATCTCATTTTAGATATCCTTTCGCATATATTACGTGGCTATTACAGAAAAATTGACAATCATCCTCATTAGGTAGGTCAGTTTTAGATCTCGGAAATCAGTATTTTTTAAAAGCGGCTCTACCTTTTTTTTTTTTTTTTTTTAACTTGGTATGTAAACTCTGTATAACTTTACACATGTATCAGTTTTCTTTCGCTGGAAAATTGTTAAGTGTCTAATTTGTTAGGCTAATTTTACGTTTTTTGACCTTACATTATGTCAAAAAAGTGCATATAATAAATGTAATAGTAGGTAATGGACTTTTTTTTTTCACCAGATGTTTTCGAATGGTAAAATTATCTAACTCTACATTAAAAATATATAGAAAGCATTATATATCGTCCCAAATTAACTAAAAGATTATTAGTAAAAAGTATAGGCATTAGAAAAAGTAGGTATCCTAGATTTTTTTTTTTTTTTTTTTTTTAATGAGAGAGAGAGAGATAAGAAGAACAATTACACGAAAAAAATCATCGCTAAATAGAAACAAAAATTTAAAAGTTGCCAAAGGGGTCGTATACTAAAGGTGTAACGCAAAATGGTCTAGATATTACGATTATTTTTTTTTCTATTCTAAATATATATATATATATACTTACTGATTTTTAGAATAATATTTCGTAATAAAAAGTTTTAAATAGTACTTATATATTTCAATATTCAATTAGACAATAAATATGAAGATTTCTTGAATTTCATTTTTGTACTTTTGGTTTATGTTATGCACTAGTAATATCCCTATTCAGTGAAAGGTAAAGCGGCGAATAGACGTGCAGAGTGCCGCAGGGGTAAATAAGTGAAGCGAGTAAGGGGCAGAGCACCCTAGTAATAAAAAAAAAAAAAAAATCTAACGATTGCTCTGCTTAGGAAAAGCTATCACCAAATTGAGAAAAATTTCACAATCAAATTGTACCGGTACATATATATATATATATATGTTTGTATGTATTATCATTACTATTATTATTTTATTTTTCGCGTGTAAATGAATTTATGCCAAGGATAAAATAAATTAATTAATAAACTCATAAGTTCATTTATTTATTTATTATTATTTATTTATTTTTATATTTTTAATTAAATATTTAATAATTCTAAAACTATTACAGGGATTTTATTTAATGTCTTATAATTAATTGAAATAATTTAATTTAAATGCTCAATTCTGAGTCCTTGAGTTATTTCGCATCTTTTTGCGTTCAGATTTCGTAAAGAGGTAGTCGGAGGCACAAACATTTTTTTTTTTTTGTAATATATATAAAAAAAATATTAGATTTTTAAGCAAAGAGTTCTCTCTCTCTCTTTTTTTTTTTCTTTAATGCATTTGGACTCTGAAAAAGAAAAATTCTGTGTGGACCCAGAAAGTATGTTTTAACGACACCATTATCCCCCTTCCCCTTTCGACATGAACAATATCATCAATCAATCTTAATGACTTCCCGTAAGTTTCGCGGGGCGTTTCCGATGGGAGGCGGAGAAATCTGCTGAAATTGAGGTTTTTCAATTTAAAAATTAAAGTTTCTTATATTCTCATTAATAGAGATTTAAATAAAACAATTTATAAAAACATTAATAAAAAGCTTTGTTTTCTTGAGAAAGAGACACGCTATACAGATTTCAGATATTGCAATTTGTTGATAAGTTAGAGGCTAGTAAAGCAACACAAGTGTATTTTTCGCATTTTACAGCTTAAAAATAAAGGGTTAAAAATTAAATATAACAGTTTTTGTTTCACGGGTCTTCAGTGTATGGATGTGAATTTTCTGATTGTGAAAACAGAATTTAAAAAAATTCATTAGGTAATGTGTAATTCTATAAACAAATTTCACCATAGAATAACATAGGCTTTGGATGCCCTTGACGATCCGTGATGCACCCCCTTAATCAACTTCAGGGAAATGATGTTCAAAAACTATAAACATAAAACAATTTAAACCATTCTAGTATACTATAAATACAATTGATAAAGAAATTAATACGTGATTACATAAATTATATAAAAAACACACTACATACATTTTAAAATGAGTTCAAAACACCTAAATAAATCACAATCATGTACATTACAAGAAAAATAAAACTAATAAAATGGAGTCAAAGAAGAGCCGTCAAAGTCAAAGTATACAGCAGGGTTGCCAGAACAAACAATAGCAGGGTTACCTTAAATTATTTTAAGTTTAAGAAACTAAGCCAAATTGAGGGGGGGGGGGTTGATGGATAATGTATCATTACAAATTTTGGATTTCCTTTTAATAATTTCAAAAGATTCATGAAGTAGAGCTTGGTTTCTATTCTTGGTGGTCTATAAATAATTATTAACAGCATATAAGTGGAATTTATATTTCTTTACAAATTTAAATATTTAATTGATCCATTTTTTTTTTTTTTTTTTTTTTTTTTTTTAAATAAAAGTTTTAAAATAATTTTCTGTCAAGATAAATTGTGTAATCAGAATTTGAATTGCATAATATATATATATATATATATATATTTGTGAAACTTGTTAACTTTACATAAAAAAAAAAATCTGTCCAAAATCAAATGCTGTTAATCATGATTAACCAATGACTTCAAAACATTGAATATTACTGAAGATTAGAAGTAGAAAATAAAGACTTGATTTTAAAGGATTTTCTTCTTATTTCTCACAATTTTTTTTTTTTTTTTTTTTTTTTAATATAATACTAGCAGGCTACGCCCGCTTCGCTGGCCACTATATTTAAATGAATCTCCAAAAAAATTGGATCATTATTTATTTTTCACATCACATAATAAATAAAAACTAAAATAATTACATTGGAATCGCTCTAGACATCGCATCGGGTACTCGCTGCCTACGGCAGCTCTTTCTCTGCCCGCACTGTATCGGGAGCAGGTTCTCACTGCCTGCAGAAATCTCTTTCCTTTGTATTTCAATATGGGTATTTATTGACGATAGGTGGGTCTGCCATTATTTAAGAACTACTATTTTAAAGATAACTGTACCTCAGCGTCTATTAAATATTTTAGTTTTTGAACCAAGTATTTTATTGCTCATGCTATTTACACTGTATTACAATTTGATTCCGACCAATATAATGAAATAAAATAAAAAGTACCGTAATTTCGGGAGTAAGCGCCGCGGCGCTTATGAGTTTAAAAGTTATTAAATAGCCGATGCGGCACTTCTACCAGGTGCGGCGCATATGATAGATAATTTATTTTCTAAAGTTTTCTACAAAGAATGTCGTAAAAGTTACATTTGCCGTCAATAGATGGCACTACGTGAAAGGTGAATCTTTCTCCTAGAATCGCCGATTTCACGTGTTTCACCCGCAGGAGTGCTCTCACCCCTTTCTTAAAAATAGGTTGCTCCTTGTGCAGTGGTAAAGCGATCTGATTGGACCTTGTCTCTTTCTCACACTGCTTACTCACAAGCATTGCCTTGCATTGTTCGTAGTTTCTTTTCAAGTGTGTTTTTCGTGTTGCTATTTTTTCATCTTTTTTAATATGTTGATTATTCTAAAATATTTCGCAATGGCTCCCAAGCGACTTAGGAATTATTCTGCTGCATTTAAACTGCAAGTAATCAGGAAAGCCGAGCCCGAGAGTATTGAAAATCGTCCGGCTGCTCAGGAATTTGGCATAGATAAAAGATGTGTTCGCCGATGGCGATCAGAAAAATCTGTAATCGAAGGAATGCCGAAAATGAAAAAGGCAAGGCGTGGCGGTACAGCCCATTGGCCGGAGTTGGAGACGAATTTAAAACACTGGATTTTAGAACAGCGTGAGAAGGGGCTCTCAATATCAACTGTAAGAATTCGCATGCAAGCTAAAAATATTGCTGCTGACATGGGAATTTCTCATTTCAAAGGAAATGCTAATTGGTGTTTTCGATTCATGAGGAGACATAAATTGTCCATAAGGCAGAGAATGACTGTGGGGCAAAGCCTACCAGCTGACTGGCTTGAAAAGAAAAATCAATTTCTTGATTTTGCAATGAAATTAAAATCCGAAAAGAATTTTAAGACTTCCCAGTTAATCAACATACGAAGTTCCGCTAACTTTTGATTGCCCCCCAAGTAGAACTATGACTTCAACTGGAGTGAAGAATGTTTCGATTTCCACCACAGGTCACGAAAAAACTTCTTTTACCTGTGTTTTATCGTTTACAGCGAGTGGTGAAAAATTGAAGCCGATGTTGATATTTAAAAGGAAAACGTTACCCAAGGAAAATTTCCCATCGGATGTTGTTATAAGATGTAACAAAAAAGGATGGATTAATGAAAATCTAATGATAGACTGGTTTAGTGAAATTTGGAGAAAAAGAAAAGGTGCTTTTTTCCAGCCAAGTGGCATGTTGATTATGGATTCAATGGCGGCGCATTTGACGGAACCGGTAAAGGAGGCTGCAAGGAAAAGTGGTGCATCTCTTGCTATCATACCAGGCGGGTTGGCGAAAAAATTGCAGCCCTTAGATTTGTCTCCAAATCATTGTTTTAAAAGTCATATGAGACAGCAGTGGGAGACATGGATGGCAAGTGGATTGCACGGTTACACTAAAGGTGGCAATCTCAAGAGAGCGTCTTATGCAGAAGTGGCGAAATGGGTATTAGCAGCTTGGAATGCTGTCAAGCCAAGCACTATTATTTCCGGATTTTCAGAAGCTGAAATAATTCCTTCGAGTCAGGATGCAGATGCTGATACTAATCTTGATTTATCAGACTGTGAAGAGAATGGTATTGAACTGAATGATGAACTTTGTCAACTGTTTCATTCAGACAGCGAACCCTGCGATTTCGAAGGTTATTAATTCTGCTGATTCATATAAAGTGGATGCGACTCACTTAAAAAAAGCATGCACAGTGGCGCCGACCACTTTAAAAAACGTGGAGCGCCACGAGGAGAAGGGTCCGCGTCCCGCGCTCTGGATGGTTACATTAGGTAACCAACAGATGTCTCCTCAAATCCCTGAGAATAAATAACATAAAATTATATTAGTAAAATAACCCTTTAAAATATTTAATAAATTTAAAGTTCCTTAATAAAATTGTGTCTTTTATAACTGTCGATGCTTAGGTGTTTACCTAACATTTAACGTGGAGCATATGATAAATATAATTTTTTTTATTGAATACTGCAAATGTGGCCCTTACGCCGGGTGCGGCGCTTCCAGCAATTTTTTTTTTTTTTTTTTAGACTGAATATTTCAAATGCGGCGCTTATGCCGGGTGCGGCGCTTTAAATACATAAAAAACAAATAAATTCCAATCATTTTAATCCTTTCTACTATATACTACCATTATTTCCTGACAAATACTATAAATTAGAAAAAAAAAAAAACTTTTAAAGAAATTAAATTAACAAATGAAAAATAATTGTTCGTTTCCTCTAAAATGATACAAAATGAAAAAGTTAATTTTTATTTAAAAATTAATTTTTAGCTTTTTTTAATGCAATTTTTTTCTTCAGTTAATTATTTTTCCTCTAAATCCGGCTTTTTAAGATTTGTTTTTGTAAACAAACCAAGAGAAGTAGTTTCCTTCGCAATTTTTCATGAGAAATAAGCAGTAACATAAGGACACAAAAGGGGGGTGGGAGAAGGCCCAAAAGCCATTCTCCATCATAAATAGCAATAAATTACCTCTATAGGAGTAGTATGGACTGCGGACCCTAGGACATGTTGAGCGATCCGAACATAATATCGCCGGAAAAAATATCGCTTCAAAATTATATGATCAATTTGAAAATTTGTATTTATGTCAAGTGGGACACACACACACACACACCTATGTGTGTGTGTGAAAATATTTAAAAAAAAAAAAAAAAAAAAAATAGCAGAAGGCTTGTTGCATTTACTTTGTATTACTATGCAAACTTTCTTTTTCCAATAAAATTTCAGTTTCTTCCTTTTTGAGTTGTCAACTATATTTAAAATTCTAATTATACTATTAAACAATGTAATCAATTGGTGAATTTCATTGTTGCTTTGTGGTTTCATTGTTATTCATCTGCTTGGAAATTTTAATTTTTTTAATCCATATGGTTCCAGTTATGGTCGTGGCAAGCTAGGGGAGTGTTGCTGGCATGAAACTAGTTTAACCCACAGGCAAGTCACAAGTCTTGCCACCTGCCTCCTTCCTTCCTATCTTGTGTTTATTAGGTTATTTTTTCATTAATTTTGATAAGTTTATGGTTTTAATTTAAGATTGGTTGTGTTACTTTATTGATTCGTTTGTTTTGCTGGCTGTTAATTAATAGATCTGATTTCCTTACATTAGTATATTTCATTCACTGATAATTTTTTTTTTTTTTTAATCTTATTGGTCCTTGGTGTTTCAGTGATCTTGTATCTGTTGCTTGGCTTCTACTATGCTTAATAGATCATCTTTATTATATATATATATATATATCTCACAGAATGGAATTTCATTATTTATGTATATTTAATTTTAAATTATTTTATCATTAGCTTTTCACCATTCAAAATACATTTTAAAAATATTTTACATCACTGTTGTTGACATCAAAGCTAAACACTATTTCACAAACCTGAATTAAAAGTTTTAAAATAGATATGCACGTTTGAATTCATTATGACTAATCTCGACAAAGTTTATAAATATAGTCTTTAAAGCAAAATTTATAACAATTTTTGTGGTGTGTTTGTATGTGAGTGCTATGACTAAGGTATGTGTTGCCATGAAATTTGATACAACATTATTCGTAATTACCAACTCCTTTTTGCTTTCAATTCATTTATGTAGGTGATATTTTGTCCCCAACCCCATGGAGAGTATGTACAGCAAAACCTGAAATGGTATAGTGTCAGATTACAGTATTTTAAACACAAACCTCACAGCAGGAGTCATTCCCGGATTGATCACCGATGAGCAAAAGATGTGTTATCTTATTCTATGAATTTGAGTAGGCCAGTGTGAATGAAAAAGTTCTTCAAAAAGTTGTACGTTGTTACAAAAAAGTGTAACTCCATAACAGAACTTATTTGACTGTTTTTATTTATATAATAACAAATGCAGAAAAAATAAGTTTTGCTTTTTCTAAGATAACTGCATCTTAATAAGAAATAAATTTGAATTAGTCTATATTTGTTAATGAAATGGTAGGAAATTACTCAAAAAAATATCATCGGCTTATAATAATAAATAGAGTTTAACGATGAGAATTAGAAATGTATAGAGAAAGAAGGAATAGAAATCAAAATTCTATAAAATTTTGATTTTTCAATAGATTTTATCCAACTGTTATTCCTGTTGATGATTTATCAATATATTTTGCTGATGACTGTTTCATTGCATTTATAAAACAATATAACTAATGAAAAATTTCCACTTTTGTGATCCAGATTAAATATCCCATATGCATATATAATAGCGGTAAATATTAAATAAAGTGTCATATACTTTATAGATATTTTATAAAGTTTTGCAAAATAATTGTAAATAATGGACTTGTTCGTAATTTTACGCTTAAATTTAACATGAGAGAAAAATCGCGCAATCAACTGAACTTCCCTGTTTTGTTATTTAACCTTACCTTTTAAAAGTTGTTTCAAATATTAAAAATGCAAAACATAACTGAAAATACACTTAGAGAAATTTCCACTCAGGTATTAAAATGTATCTGAATATTTTTGTGCATCTTTCTTCTCTTTTAACCGAATTTTGAACTAATCATATTCTCAAGGAAACACATTTTATGCATCTGACCAGGGGCCGCTTTACAATTTTGGCGGCCCCCCAATAGATATTACGCCAGGGCTGCTTATAGATTTCATGAGACCCCATGTAAATTTTTTCACTGAGATCCCTACCTCCCCCTCTCCACCCTTACAAAAAAAAAAAAAAAAATCTATATTAAGATTCAATTTATTCTAATATTATAAAAGTTTACATTTTTTTTTTTTTTTTTTTTGTAAAAATTGAATTGGATCCAGCATATTTAGAAACAAGAAAAAATAAGTTGAATCAAACCTTTAGTACATGACATTGCACGTATTGATGTACAGTGGAACTACTGTACATCAATACGGTTATATCTGTACATGTACTCATATACCATGTACAGCTTGTACCATAAACTGTTTGACCAAAAATTTGAGTAAAAAGTATTACAATGGAATGAAAAAGAAAACTTTTGAATGGCCAGAAGAAAAAGGGAATTTGAAATCAGTTATAATTTTAATCCTTCCATAATAAATGATAATTTTACATTAAATCCGATGGTAACAAGAATTCCTTCCATCCTTTAAACAAGAACGAAAAATCTTTTGGTTCGCATAGGTTATTAATATTTTCCAACTGTATGTACTTGTTGCCATTTTTACCCTTTAATGTACTTTTTGCCTACGTTATCACACAACAGAAAAAAATAGACAAACTAACTGAATTCATAATCACTAAATCATTGTTGAAAAGTTTTAACCTTAACACAAACGAAAATGCGATTCTAGCAATTTCCAATTGTAGCTCTTAAGCTCTTATGTGTTTGAATAGTTTGGTGTGACCCTGTAAATCTTAATGCTAAACACACTATATTCTATAGTTTTTTTTTTTTTTTTTTTTTTTAATCATATTAATAATCTAAATTTTGATAAGACATTCAGAGTACAGCTTTTTAAATGTGATTTATAAAAATACATCTCATAGAAAGCAATTAACTGTCATTCTTTTGGGTGTCCCCGTACACAAGCTAGTTAGCCTATTTCTACCATTTTAAATAGAGAACATTAGCTACGGCCGTGCTTGTAGTGAGTATTTTATTTAGATACATCAGCAGAAGTGTAATGCAGAAGAAGAGTGACTGAGAAAAAAACCATACTAGAAGAATTGTTTTGTTTAATAGCTACTTGAAAGAAGGCAAATCTCATATGATACTAAAATCTCTTTTATTTCTTTAATATAGAGACATTCAATCACTTTCAGCATTTTCACTAAAAGCAGTTAATTCATACAACTTTAAATCATTAATAAAACTTAATAAATATATTTAGAAACTTAACAATTAAAAAATAAACTCAACAAATTATCAATTTGATCCGGACCAGCCGGTCAAACTTTACATTACTATATCAGATAACAAGATCCATGCCAATTACCAACACCATACACCTCAGAACTAAACAGATCTGGTATTTATATACAAGAAATAAGGACGTTTAGATCGTCATCGATCAAACGGACGAATCACAAACGAACACCTGGCAGGTGTAAAAAGAAACAATTAAGATTTGCATAATGATGATCGATCTTTAGCTACGATGTCGCCATCTAGTGGGAAAAACATCGTTAGAAAAATTAAAACAGTCCAAAATTGATAATGAAAGGTGTTGCATGGAAAAGATCGTTTTTAATGTAAACAAAACGGTAATTGATAATTAACAGTATAAAAATAAAGTTTAAACAACTGAAAAATAAAGAACTGAAGTAAGTAAGTCTTAATTTATAATCTATTAAATAAATTAAATAAGTTATTTTATAAAAATGATAAAATGACTAAACATAACATAAACTTTCAAAATAGATGATATAATATGATTAAATAGCTATGTCTATAGGCATGAGGGAAAGTTAGGAGGCGATGAGAATAAAATAAACTAAGGATTTTCTCATCAAATGCCCCCCCTCTCATTGCCTCATAAAAACAAAATGCATGACTCCTTAAGAAGGAAAAATCAGCATGGACCCATTACCCAACATCTTAAACAACATGAAAAATTTTAATCAAATTTCAAACTAATGCAGTCAAACATCTCAATAACATAAAAATTAATAGTTAAATTTAACACAAAGACAACAATTAAGTTGTAACAAATCCAGCTTCAAAAATTCTTAAAGCATCTTTCTCCAAAGAAAATTTCAATTTTTTTTTCTATCTTAAGTCTTAAAAACTCCATCAATTCAAAAAAAAAAATTTAACTACTCCAATCTAGAACAGAGTCTAGAATATCCTAGATAAGAGGCTAAAAAAAAAAAAAAAAAACACAATTCCTTCCATTTCAGAAAACAAGTCCAAAAAAAAAAAATTTGTTTCATTTTAAAATTTCATTAACATACATGAAAAAAAAAATATATATTTACCAAAAAAAAAAAAAAAAATTACTTATTAATTTCAACTCCAGCATTAAACTCCAAATCAAATATTTAACGTCCTCCAGACTTAGCTCAACACTAGGAGAGAAAAGGGCATAATCATCGGTGCCCAGTGCAGCTCCACTGCGACCTAAACCACAACACGATTCATCAAAATTGACATTACCAGATTCAATAATTTCATTAGTCTCTGGAATCCAAATTCTATACCCCTTTGTTTTGAAAGCGTAACCTACTAAATAACCCTTACGGGCCTTTGCTTCAAGTTTAAATCGCCTTTGCTTTGGCACACCAACATAAGTAACCGTACCAAAAGGCCTTAAGTGTCGAACAGAAGGTTTTCTTCCACCATATAACTCAAAAGGGGTTTTCTTCAAAAGTTTGGGACAAACACGATTCCAAGTATAAACAAAATATTTAAGAGCTTCAGGCCAAAAACTAGGATCCAAGTTACTTTCAATTAACCATGTACGAATACCATCAGCTGCGGTAGACATGAACCGTTTTGCAACGCCGTTTTGTTGGGGAGTATAGACGTTTGTAAACTCATGACGAATACCTTTCTCACTAAAAAAATTATCAAAAGATTGATTAACAAATTCTCCACCATTGTCTGACCTAAAGGATTTAACCTTTCTTCCCAAGAAAGTCTCAGCCTTAATAATATGGTTTTTCACCACAAAAAAAACTTCAGACTTCATACTTAAAGGATATACAGAAACCCGGCGAGAGAAATCATCAATGATTGAGAGAAAGTATTTTTCGCCATTTCGTCCCTCATTTCTACACGGTCCCCAAACATCAGCATACAGGAGCTCTAGTGGATGATTTGACCTGATATTTTTACTAGGTTTATGAGATACACTTCTAAACTTTCCTAACTTACAAAATTCACAAATGAAATCAGATTCCCTTAAGCCTGGTAATCCCCGTACACCTTGTCTGCGACTAGTATGAGCTACTAAAGATTGACTAATATGACCAAATCTGCAATGCCAATGCATCATTCGACTTCTAGCATTAGCGGACAATACTTCAAATTCAACAGACTTTTTACGGGAATCAGGGATTTTAGGATAAAGTTTATAGGTTCTATCTTTAAGATAAGCACTAAACAGGTACTCATCCCCCCGGTATATTTTCACCTCGCCTTGACTACCACAAAAAGATAAACCCTTCAAATCTAATTGTGGTCCAGACACAAGATTTCTACTTAATTGATCTGAATACATTACATTACATAAAGTAAAGACTCTTTGACCAAATCTTAGCTTGACTTCTCCTTTACCCTGAATAGGGAATAAAACATCCTTCACAGCCACGGACATTTCGTCATTTAAAGTCTCAAATTTAGAAAATAAAGTCCTATTGTTACAAAAATGATGGCTCGCCCCACTGTCAAATAGCCAATCGCTTGATTTTACAACATTGCTTACACTTGAATGGGAAACAAATAAATTCAACTTACGTGAACTATCCGACGGTGATCTGGCAGCCTTTTTGGAACTCGAGAAATGTCCTCGACCATGGGGATTCCTTCCAACTGATCTGGACTCTCTATAAGATGGCAAAGGAGAAGCATCTGAACTAGAAGAAGTGGCACCAGTACTACATTCACTTGAAACTGAAGATGGACTGTTAAACCTAGAGCGACGATCATTTCTTCGTGAGGGAGAAAAACGTTGAGGAGACACAGTTCTTCTTAGAATAACATCTCGACCTCAAGTGACCCAGTTTTCCACATGACCAACATCTTCTATCCTTGAATCTGTTTTTAGTAGGCTGTCTTATATTAGACTTAGAAAAACTTGATACATTTACACTTTTAACACTGTCCTTATCCCGAAGCCTCATTCTAGTTTCTTCAGCAATAACACTATCCACAATTTTTTCAAATTGAAAATCTTCATCAGATTTACTCAACAACAACTGGACAATATTATCATAAACTGATGGCAAGTATCTCAAAAACTGATAGCATAAATAATTCTGTGAAAAATTGTCATCAATTTGTTTTAAATCAAGGTAAATTTTCTTAAGTCGGGAGGCAAATAAATTTATAGACTCTCCATGTCAAATCCTGGCTTCCATTAATTCTGTAAATAAAGTTAAATGGTGAGCTCTAGTATCAGGATGAAAATTTTTCCGAAGTCTGTTCCAAGCATCTGTAGGTTCCTTACAGTCATCAATGATTCTTTTAAATTCTGGCTCCACATTGAGATAAATCAGAGAAAGTACTTGATTAGCACGTAAAGTGAATAATTTAACATTCTCAGCTGTAACAGTTGAAGACACCTCTGGAATTTTCTGATCTTCATCAATTATCTCCCATAGACCCTTCTCCATTAACAAGTAACGCATATCAGAGATCCATGTTGAAAAGTTTCTTGAATTGAGCTTCTCAATCTGGTTGGTAGCCATGTTGGAAAATATAACACTTTGAACTGACAAAGAAACACCTTGAAAACTATCCTTTAATTCCTTTTCTGTTTGCCCCCCCCCCCCCCCCCCCCGACTCTTCTAAATTTTCATCTGTTTCAACCTTTTTACTCATTTAAATTAACAAGTATCTTTCATGAAAAAAAAACTTGATCCCATCAGTTATTGCTGTAATTTACTTTAGAAGATTAAATATTGCCATACTTCAAGTCTATTTTAACAAAAAAAAAAAAAAAACAGTTGGAAAAATCAATTCTGTAAATCAATAAAGTTCAATTGCAGAAAAAATTATGAAGAATTTAACTGAGTACATATTATAATTCAGTTCAATTGTAAAAATTCAAATTTAAATGAAGAAAACTTGTTAAAACAATAAAGTTCAACTGCATAAACTAAAATTTAAATGAAGAAAACTTGACAAATCAATGAAACTTGACAAAATAAATCTTAATTTCAATAAAGTAGATGCATAACTGCACATTTTCAACTGTAAACAAACTCTTACTAAAGCTGTAAATTAATCTCTTGAAATAAAAGTTCTGTAACTTGAAATTATATATAGTTTACTTCATAAATACATACTGAAAATCATCTTCTAGTTACGGAAAATATAGCCCATAACCTCTTGTCGAGTATTTTATTTAGATACATCAGCAGAAGTGTAATGCAGAAGAAGAGTGACTGAGAAAAAACCATACTAGAAGAATTGTTTTGTTTAATAGCTACTTGAAAGAAGGCAAATCTCATATGATACTAAAATCTCTTTTATTTCTTTAATATAGAGACATTCAATCACTTTCAGCATTTTCACTAAAAGCAGTTAATTCATACAACTTTAAATCATTAATAAAACTTAAGGGCCCTCTTCACTCAGCATTTCCTTTTCTAAAAGCCAATGTTGTCCTATGGAAAACTTTCTTTGCACTTAAAACAGTGGCATATTAATTGATTGAGACGCGGTTTTTTTAATTGGATTACTCTCATTTCGTAAACTGACGCAGCTTTTGTAGATTTTATGAAAGAATAACAGTTGTTTTTTAAAAAAGCTGTTTTATTGCAATATTTGGGTTGATGCATTAAATGGCTTATAAAAAACTCTTTCAATTTTTTAAAACAGAATTAAAAAGCTGCGTCAATCTCAAAGAGTTTATTTCAATGCGGAAAAAAATCCTGTATTTTAATAAAATTTTAAATCAATTAAATTTGCAAAGAAAGTCCAAAAATTTTACAAATTTGTGCCGATTTTTCTCTTTGACACACCCTTTATTCGGCTACGCCTCTCGTTCGTGGTTTCGATGGAAAGATGTTTACATTTCTGTGGTGAAGATACGTCTAGGCGTTGTGGTTTTTTATTCAGTTTTTATTTTTATTATAGATTTCACCTGTATTACGGATGTGAGTAACATAACAATTTAGAAGACAATCGTTCAGAGACTTATTTATAGGACAGATATGATCACATTTTATTTTAAATAGTTTTTCATTGCGCGTAATACTATTATTATATGAATACTTTGTACATAAATCTGATATTTTACTGATAATGCCACGATTGACAATATACAAACATTTTTTTTAACAAGTTATATAAAACTTTTTACTAAATTAAACAGATTTTCAATAATAAATTTTATTTTAAAGTATATAATCTGGTGTGGCACCCACACGACTTTTTCTTACCCTACATTTAAATTTTATACAGACAGATTCAGATTGAGGAATAAAATATCAAGTACTGTATAAAATTCTATAGTAAAAAGAATTTAAGCTAGCTTTACGAATTATTTAATTTGACAAATAATTTTCTGTGGGAAGGGCGGAGGGGAGTACCACCTTTCTCAACCCACATTTGAAACTAATATCTACATTTCTATAGAATTCACGACTAATATTAAATTTAAAATTATGTTCAACAATAACTTTCAATCACATTTATTGACAACTTTAACCCGTATCACTCGTTGAAACTTATCAATTTTGATCAAACTGTTGAAGTATGAATTTTATATGAACTTTAAAACAGTGGCGGATTTAAGGGGGGGGGGGGGGCTAGGGGGCTGAAGCCCCCCCCCCCCCAAAAAAAAAACACTGACATTCACAATTGAATATTGCAATTGTAAATTTTTTATTGGTCTAGAATAACACTTTGAAAAATCTTAGCCCCCCCAAAAGTCAAGTTCTGGATCCGCCACTGCTTTAAAATATAACACTTGAGTTCCCTGCCGGTATTTAGTTTTTAAAGTTACACTGATAACAGACGCACAAAGAACAACTGTTAAAAATTGTTCAATTATTCACGGAACGGCAAAATACGTAGTTATTAAAAAAAAAAAAAAAAAAAAAAAAAAAAAACAAGACTTCAAATTAAACTAAATATTTTATTTACTCTTTAGGTATGGAGAATTAATTTACATTCCTGAGCAAAATAAGTTGTATTAATATTGAAGTCTAGGAATTGAATGAAACAAATATTTTTAACGACATAAGCAAGTTGATTTTATAACTGAAGAAACTAGAACAATTTAAAGTTTGCAAGAAATGGGAGTCAAATGTTTATGAAATTATTTATACACAACGAAATCACACTATTATTTTCAAAGATTTTGCGCTCTTATTTTCGCGCCTAACATAAAAGCGCAGCTGAAAGTATGGTACCTGAACATGAACACTGTTTTTATTCGTTCTTTTAGAATTACAGTAACTGGATATCAAGCTGTGTATCGATATTAATAAAATCAGAATTTTGTCTGTAAATTTATCAGAATTTTTAAAAAAATGCGATATCTTCACGTTCCACACACCATAAAAGTCGAAAATTACTTCAGAAAATTTTGTCTGTGTGTGTGTCATCGTGTCTGTATGTCTGTAACGCCATTATTGTCCGGGTATCACGTGAGAATGGCTGGACGGAATTCAACGGCGCTTGGCAGAAATTTAGGCTTTTACCCAACTAAAATCTGCCAACTTTTTCGAAATTCCCTCCCCAGTTCTCGCCGGGATGGGGGGAACAAAAGTCAAAACATATTTGTAAGCATAACACCTCTCCAAATTACTTCACTGTAAAGAAATTGCACATATAAACAATAGTCATGAGTATAAAAAAAACGTTATCTGCAATTTAGGAATTTTAGATTATTAACCCTTTCAGTCGCAGTGTTCCCGCTGATGGAACACTTTATTTTAATTCTCAAGTGCAAAAACTCATCCCGGAAACTTTTAGCAAAAATTTACGTTTCAAAGGCCCTTTTTTTTTACCTGAAAATTTAAAATTTTCTTTTATTTAAATTTTGTTTGTAAATTCCGGTGGCGAGAAATTCGCAATTTCCGAATTTTTTAAAGAACTCTACAAAAAATGGAACAAAGATGTTAAAAAAAGCTACGAGACTTCCTTAGAAAATTTCCAAAAACACATTTCCCCCCCCCCCCTAATTTCCGATATTTTTGTGAGGAGGGGTTACGAAGGGTCAAAATCGAGACAACCCTTTTAGCGCTAAATTCCTCCTGAGAAATCTATGGAAGCTGCGGTCACGAATTTCGGTGCTGGGATTATACGTATGTATCCGACACCTAAAGTAATTGAATAAATAAAACATTGCGATTTAGGAAATTTCGATTTTTAAGGAGAGGAAGACGGAAATCAATTTTGGCGGGAAATTGTGCAAATTCCAGATTTTTAGTAAAATTTTAACAAAAATGGAAAAAAGATGTTGAAAACAGCCATGGGTCTTCTTTAGGACATTTTCAAAACACGCTTTTTTTGTGATTTGCCTTTCTTTTTTATTTTTAGGGAGGGGGGATAGGTATGTGTAACAAAGGGCAAATTCGAGGCACCACTTTTAGCGCTAAATTTGTCCTGAGAAATTTATGAGAGCTGTGGTCAGGGTCAGAAAGTTTCATGCTTGGATTGCTTATATATGTATCCGACCCCTAAAGTAACGGAATATATCGAAATATCCCCCCTTTCACCCTGGGGGGTAGGAAGCAAAAAAAAAAAAAAAGTTTGTAAGCATAACTCGGCCCCAAATTACTTCACGCTGAAGAAATTGCGCATGAGAAAACTAGATTTGAGTATAAATAAAACATTATGTACGATTTTGGAATTCTTGACAGGAGGGAGGAAAGAAATCTTTTTTTGGGGGGAAATTTCAGAAATCCCGGACTTTTTAGTAGAGCTCTACTAAAATGGTACAAATGTATTGAAAAAAGCTATCTGTCTTATTTAGGATATTTCCAAAAACATTTTCTTTCTTTCTTTTGTGTGTGTGTGTGTGAGATTTTTGATTTTTGATTTTTTTTTTTTTTTTTTTTTGGGGGGGGGGGGGGGGGGGGCGGCGTTACGACGGAGCTAATTCGAGACCCTCCCTTTTAGCGCTAAATTTGTCTTGGGAAATCCACGGGATTAATGGTCGCTAAATTTGGCACGTAAATTTTTTATATGTATCCAACATTATTGTAACGGGATTTTACAAAATTCCACCTTTACCCTACCACTCGGGGGGGGGGGGGGGGGGGGGGGACAAAAAACACATGTGAAATCTCGTTTTTCCTTTTGAATTCGCTTTAAATTATCTTGGGGGGGGGGGGGGAAACTTGTGCGAAACAACTACACGACTTCCATTACCCACAGTTACACATATTACATGCATTCTTTGGAATTTTCCAGTAAGAGAAAATTGATACACGTATAAAAACATATAAAATAGAGTTTACATAGCGAGTTATGAGAAAGAGTATTTAAAATGGATCAATGAAACAATTTTCCAGAAAATCGTTAGAGCCGTTTTTGAGAACCAACTTTTACCAAAACTTGATATTCTAGATTATTGACTGGAAAACAATAATTACATACAAAAGGATATTTAAAAGCGAGTTTATATGGCGAGTTTGAAAAAAATCCGTACAGCCGTTTTTAAAGGAACGCACTTGCGAGACTTTAAATTGAGCTATTTATACAAGACGCCTATCAATTTTCCAAACCTAACCAACTATATCTGTCGAAAGAACATCTAGTAGAGTGTTTATATAGCAATTTTGAAGTAAATCGTTAGAGCTGTTTTTGAGATACGGACTTACGCTCCCATTTCCATTTTACGATGGCCCACTTCTGTTTTTAAAATTTTTACTAAAATTTGTGAATTTTATCTGTACACCAGACCTGTTCCGGCTGTGAAATTTCGTAGTTCTATCTTTATTAATTTTGGAGATATGATAGCCAGAAGATTCCACATATACATACACACTGACCAATTGCCCAAAACTACATTTTTGGACACAGGAGGACTTAAAACGTGTAAATCAGGTGAAAACTCTATATCGAATTTTTGGACAGAATACAATACAGAATACAAATTACCTACGGTAGAGTAATGGAAGTAAAAAGAGATATCCGTAAAATTTTTGCTTTGAAATATAGCTAATACAAATACTTAAAAACTAATTTCTGGAATTTTAAAAATTCAGCCGCACTGGGGGGAGGAGGGGGGTCATAACGTAATTTCAAATAATCCTTTATATATGTATGTATGTATGTATGTATATATATATATATATATATATATATATATATATATGAGACTTTTGCTCTAAAATATAGCTCACACAAATGCCTAAAACTAATTTCTAGAATTTTAGAAATTCGTCCTAGGTGGGGCGGGGAGGCGGAGGGACAAAAAAAAAAAAAAAAAAGGAGTTAGATTGTTCAAAATCGGTACATAGAGGTTTTTGATAACTACAAATCGATTGCGGATAGTTTCGAATTTGTAGAATTATTAGGATAGAGGGGTAAAAATATAGAAATAAGATTTAGAGCGTTGAAAATTAGTATTATTAGGTTTTAAGGCCCTATAAATCGATTGCGGATATTTACAAAAGTGTAGAATTATTACGAGGGGTGGAAAGGGTGAGCGCAGGGGCAAAAATAAAGAAACTATACTCGGGGAACGCATAACTTGTCAGTATTGCAAAGGCTACAGAGACCTGTTTACGCACTTGGCGTTAATTGGGTTGCGATATCGGGCGATTTAGCGATGATTTCGGAAAGTTTTTTCTTTTTCTTTTTTTCGATTAAAGTAAAAATATTTTTTCAGAGTATATTTTTTAGTTTCTTTATAAATGAATTTACACTTAACATGCGCGTAGCCAGGGGGGGTGCCCTGGGTGCCCGGTATCAAATTAGTATTGTAAATCATATGATAAGCGGACTTTTCTTGAAAAATTTACTGTGGGTGAAAGTTCTTTGAATCATTTTAAAAATATTTTTAATTTAAGCCTTAAATGTTTTAAGAATGCAGGTAGAGTAACCAAACAGAGGATTTTCAAGGATGCAATAGACATGCTTCCCCTTCAAAAAAAAAAAAAAAAAAATACATGCCAAACAAAATTGTTTCTAAAACAATTTTCAGCTTTTTTAAAGCACCTCAGAAATGATCGATCAAGTGTACAATATCTTATTTTTGTGAATAACTGCCACATTTTATTTATTTATTTATTTTACCTTATTTAAAAGCTGTCACTCAAATTTAATAATAACAAAACATTTTGTAATCGTTTGCATTACTTTTGAACTTTGACAAACGATTTATTGCTGAAAATAAATTATGTATTTATGAACAGACGATTTTGTATTTGTAAGTAATAAAGAAAGAAAATTATTTTAAAAAAATCTGGAGTGACTCCACTCGACTTTCCGAACATTGAGTAATTAACAGTTTTGTAGATAAAGTAAAGAAAGAGGAGTTGTTAAACAAACAAAAGAGAGAAAACCATAATAGAGTGTTTGAGTATTTTTCTCCATCTATTACACGATGTTTTATTTAACGCTACTGAACTTTGAGCCCATAGATCATAATGATAAAGAATTTTTCGTTGTGTCCCTGTAAAAACCTATAAATGCTAAATTCACCAAAATGCTTATAGTTAGTGCAACAGTGATTTATAATACTCATATAAATTTTCAGCTCAATTCAATAAGGTGTTTAGATGCTATCGTACTTTTAAAAATTTAGTCCCATAGGCCATAATGATAAAGAATTTTTCTTTGTGTCCCTGTAAAAAAACTGTAAGTGCTAGATTCACCAAAGTCTATACAGTTAGTTCAACTGTGATCTATAACATGTGTACAAATTTTTTGCTCAGATTAATAAGGCGTTTAGGCGCTATCACACTTTTAAAAATTTGGCCCCATAGGCATAATGATAAAAGAATTTTTCTTTGTGTCCCTGTAAAAAAACTATAAGTGCTAGATTCTCCAAAATCTATACAGATTGAGTATTTGTGACCTATAATATGTGTATAAATTTTTTGCTCAATTGAATAAGGCGTTTAGATGCTATCGCACTTTTAAGATTTTGCTCCCATAGGCCATAATGATAAACAAGTTTTCTTTGTGTCCCTGTAAAAAAACTATAAGTGCTAGATTCACCAAAATCTATAGGGTTCGTACTATGGTGACTTACAATATGCGTACCAACTTTCAGGTTAATTGAACAAAGCGTTTAGACGCTAGCGTGTTCACTCACAGACATACACACATACATACACACACACATACATACATCATCGTAAAAATAGTGAAAACGGACTCGTTGGACCTCGAAACGTATAGAAACATCAAAATCTCGAATTCGGATTTTTGACATGATTACAATACTTTCCTCACTATAGTGTTCGGAAAGTAAAAAAAATATATATTTATCGAAATATATTTTTCCTCAATCCTGTTAGTTTGAATATTTCATTGACATGTTTGGTATGAATCTGGTGTAAAAATTTCCGAAAAGTTCAAATCCGTCAAAATTTTTACTCTGTCTTTAATAGTTGTGAAATTAAAGAAACGGACTGTGCATTAATTATCTTCAAATTTTCGGAAATAAAGTAATCTATTAGCCACACCTAACTGCTTTGCACTCACAATAGGGGTTAAAAGGTTGCTTCCGATATTCCCTCTTCCGCCAATATTTCACCAACAGACTTTCTTCGCGAAATAATACATTCATATACAATTTATGCTTATCTATTACAAAAAATACCATGTGTTAACATAAATACGATTAGTTTAAATAAACAATCATTTTTCAATTACCAGAATAAAAAAAAAATCGATTAAAAAGTTTATTACACTTAAATATAGTAAAGAACTATTTTCTATCGCGGAAGTACAAATTCTACAGGCTTGTACACACTGTCAACTTATCCTTTCCCCGAGTATAGGTAGAATGTTGGAATTTAGTATTATTAGGTTAAAAGCCTGAGAAAACGATTGCGGATATTTTTGAAAGTGTATAGATAGATTTTAGAGGCCTGCAAGTCGAATGAGGATATTTTCAAAAGTGTAAATAAGCTATTAGGAGAGGCGGGAAGGGGGTGATGGAGGGGAAAAAATAGAGTTAGATATCGTTCAAAATTGGTACATAGAGGTTTTTGATACTTACAAGTCGATTTTCAAATCTGTAAACTTTTTAGGAGAGCCGGGAAGGGCGAAGGGCAAAACAATAGAAATAGATTTAAACCGTACAAAATTGGTACGTGTTGGTTTTGGGGACCTACAAATCGATTACATTTCCTGAAGAGAAAAAGTATTAGGATAGACGGGAAGGAGGGAGGGGGTGGGGGCGAAGGAGCAAAAATATAGAAATTAGAGTTTAAACGTTCAAAAATAGTATTATTAGGTTTTAAGGTTCCATATATCGATTGTGGATATTTACGAAAGTGTAGAATTATTATGAGGGGCGGGAAGGACCAGCGCAGGGGCAAAAATAAGAAATTAGATAGAATGTTGGGATTTAGTATTATTAGGTTTAAAAGCCTGATAAAACGATTGTGGATATTTTTGAAAGTGTAAAACAATTAAGAGGCTCGGGAACGGTGGGCGAATATGCGCGTTGTGTGCAGGTTTGTACGCTGTCGCAGTCAGTGGGGACCCGGATTGATTACTCTACCGATGACAGAAGATTTTTTTTTCGTATTTTATATCTATGTTTTTCCCTTACGATAATATGGATATCTGCCACTTTGGTGAAAATAGCGGATGAAGTTCATTAATAAATTTTATTGAGACATTTTTTGGTTTATGTATACATTAAAATTCAAACAAATTCGGAATATGCTTTTTACAATTCGAATTTGAAAATTTTTTGAAAGCAGAATGTCGCTGCAACTAGGTTAAGAAACTCATCCAAGATCTTCATAAAATAAGTTAAGAAACTGTCCAAATTTGGTTCGATTTGGAGTATTATTTCGGAAGTTATCGTGATTTTAAATTTTCATGTGATGGTAGCCTGATTTCAAATGGCCCTGCTTAACTTAAGATATCCACCACTTTATTAAAAATGGCAGATAAAGTTCATTAATAAACTTCATTGAGACACTTTTATGGTCTATGTATACATCCAAATAGAAACAAATTCTGAATACGATTTTTACAATTTAAATTTGAAATTTTCAAGTGGACTTCGCTTGAAAACAAAATGACGGAGCAACTTGAACAAACTCACACAAGTTATTTATCAGATAAGTTCACTGTCCAAGTTTGGTTCGATTTGGAGTATTATTTGGAAGTTATCATGATTTTAAATTTTCAAGTGGTATCTTGATTTCAAGTGGCCCCGCTTAACTTAAGATACCCGCCATTTTAATAAAAAGGGCGGATAAAGTTTATTAATAAAGTTCATCGAAACCCTTATGTTATGTATATTTACATAAATACAAAAAATCTGGCTTTAAATACACTTTTCACAATGTGGGTTTGAAATTCTCAAGTGGTCGCCACTTGAAAACAAAATGTCAGAGCAATTTGGTTACCGTACTCATCCAAGATATTTATAAGATCAGTTAGCAATGCAAATTTGGTTCGATTTGGAGTATTATTTCGAGAGCTATCGTAATGACAAATTTCATTATAGATAGACAGATAAATATATAGATAAACGAAGTGGTTGCAATAGGTCGATTTCTAAAAAAAAATCAACCTAAAAAGTTTTTTTTTTTTTTTTCCTAAAAAAACCCTGGTTTTTTGCCTACCCTTCGAAAAAAAGCATTTAGATGATATTGTGATCACTCACATACATACACATACATCATCATCATCATGAAAATAGTAAAAATTAACTCTTCCCTAACAACACACTTCTCCATAACTTATCCTGAAGATGTCCATAGGATGTCTGTAGATATCCTTTTCATCCAGAGGACATCCTCAGGATTTTATTTGGAGAAGATGTGCTGTTAGGGATGGGACCTCAAAACATGTAGATACGCCAACATCGCAAAGTCAGAATTTTGTCACGATTACAATGATTTCCTTACGTATGTATTTTCGGAAAGCAAAAAATTGCATGAAAGGTACGTGAATCATTTAATTTCATCATGCTTAATAACTAATTTTTAAAAGATATATGTGTCTATGAGAGAGGAAATGACAATGTAGTTGTAAACAATGGAGGGAAAAAGTGGAGGATTGAAATTCAAGATATAAAATATACCTTTACATCCACCCTTAGAAAAATACAAATATTTCATTTATTAAATATTGTAAATTTTGCTTATTCCATGTCTATTTTGAAAAATTCAAATTGATTATACAAACATATTAATAAAATATCTGGTGTGAAACAACCACACGACTTCCATTACAAACTATTACACATATTATATGCATTTTTTGGAGATAATATGATCACAAGATATAAAAGTGACCTAAAGAAGTAGAAACCTAACATTTTTCTGGTAAGATAAACTTTATTCACATGTAGAGACATATAAAACGAAGCTTACATAAAGCGAGGTAAAAAATTAGAAATATATTATATATATATTATATATATATATATATATATATATATATATATATATATATATATATGTAGTAGAGTTATTTTTTGAAACACCAATTTTCGAGATCTACCTAAGCTTCTGACCTACCTAAATGATGGGCAAAATCAGCCATTTTGTTAAAAACAAAATAATAAAGATACAAAAGGGCATTATTTAAAAGGAAAAAGAATATAAAAATACAAAAGCTGTTTTACTGAAGACTACAAAGCTGTTTTATTGCCTTTTAAAAGGCTAAGACAGAAATTTGTGCCTTGGCTGTGCCATATCATCTGGTAAATCTGGTGAGAAGTTTTCTTGTTACTTGGTCAGTAAACATTCATTTTATTTTGCAAAAACGCATTTCTAGATGCATGTTTTCTAAGTACTCATCTTTAGCACCATTGATGCAAAATCAAAGATCATTGTTATATCATTTATATTGTATTGTAAAATCATAGAATAATCAATTTAATTAGTATTCAAAATTTGGATATTTAATAAAGAAATTAATTAAAATTATATGAATCTAGTATTATTTGAGAGTAAATTTATTTATTAATAACCATATTATTTTTCAGATTAATGTTTGCTTTTTTAATTAGGATTAATTTTAGGGCATTTCACAACGCATGCCCGAATATCGAATTGATATTCAAAGTGTACGACCATGAAGCTGTCACTTTAGAGCCACGAAAAGGAGGGTAGTCTGATTTTGGTTAATATCCGCCCAACACTAAACAGGGTAGCTGTTAATTTTCCTCTAATAATTATGTGATACACAAGAAAGAAATGGATTTATATAACAATTTTCAAGAAAATCGATAGAGCAGTTTTTGAGAAACCAACTTTTACCAAAACTCAATCATTGACAGGAAAACAATAATTACATACAAAAGCATATTTAAAAGTGAGTTAATATGGCGAGTTTGAAAAAAAATCCATACAGCTGGTTTTTAAGGAACGCGCATCCGAAACCAGAAATTGAGCTATTTATACAGAACGCGTATCAATTTGTCTGAACTAACCAGCTATATCATTCGAAAGGACATCTAATAGAGTGTTTATGTAACAAATTTGAAGAAAATCGTTCGAGCCGTTTTTGAGATACGGACTTATGGTCCCACTTACGGTTTCCGATGTCCCACTTCCGGTTTTTCAATTTTCTCCAAAATATGGAAAATTCATCTGAACACCAAACTTGTTTCAATTCTAAAGTTTCGTAGTTCTATCTTTATTAGTCTTCGATACATAATAGCCAGAAGATCCCCCCCCCCCCACACACACACACTGACCAATTGCCAAAAACCACTTTTTTGGACTCAGAGGACCTTAAAACGTGTAAATCAGGTGAAATCTCGATATCGAATTTTCAGACCGAATACAAATACTTCCATTACATACTGTAATAGAGTAATGGAAGTAAAAAATGTTTTTTTTTTTTTATAAATTGAAAGAATAAAGATAATTTTTAATTTACTACTTGCAAATAATTAATAGTGAATAAAATTTGAAAATCGGAAGTGGGACATCTGAAACCGGAAGTGAGGCCATAAGTCCATATCTCAAAAAAGCTCTAACGATTTTCTTTAAAATTGCTGTATAAACACTCTATTAGATATCCTTTCGAAGGATATAGTTGGTTAGTTCAGGAAAATTGATAGGCGTCCTGTACAAATAGCTGAATTTCAGGTCCTGCAAATGCTTCCTGTCAAAACGGCTGTATTATTTTTTTTTCAAACTTGCCATATTGACCCTCTTTTAAATATCCTTTTACATATAATTGTTGTTTTCTGACCAACAATTAATTTTGTCAAGCTTTGGTAAAAATCGGTATCTCAAAAACGGCTCTAACGATTTTCTTGAAAATTGTTACATAAACCCATTTTAGATATCCTTTCTCATGCTTTACTTGGTTACCACAGGAAAATTAATAGTCATCCTGATCAGACAAATCAGTTTTACATCTCGAAACTTGGTGTTTCAAATAAATAAACTCTACCAATTTTCTTCCCCTTTCTTTTTCTTAAAAAAAAAAAAAAAAAAAAAAAATCGCTGTGCAAACTCTGTTTTATGTTTTTACGCGTGTATTAATTTTCCCTTACCGGAAAATTTTTAGGTGTCTATTTCATTAGGACAATATCATGTCTTCTGATAACATTATCTTCAAAAATGCATATAATACGTGTAATAGTGGGTAATGGAAGTAGTGTGGTTTCACACCAGATTTTTAAATAAATGTAGGCACTATAATTCAACGCTATTTATATATTATACTACTTATAAAAAATTTGACTTGTATAAAGAAACACGTATATAAATAACAACACAAGTACACTTTCTTTAGAAAACAGAGCACGAGGACTTGTGCGACCGCACCTGTCCGTGATCTTCGAAATACGATCCCGAAGGTCACGACCTGTCGCACACTCTGACCCTGTCCAGCTCTGCCTTCAGTAGTCTGAGCTCCAGAGTGCAGATAACCCATCTCTATATTAGTCCAGTCAAAATAGGAAAAATAGAAGAAAAAAATCGTGTAATTTTGAAATTTTCCATACTCATAGCCGAGGGGATCCTGAACAACATACTAAAAGTCCCCGCCCGTGGGGGGTGAACGGGGGGGCAGGGGGGCATTTAAAAGGGGCAATTTTCAGTTTTTATTAAATATCTTAAAAACTATCGCATTTAGAGAAAAAATGTCAATTACAAAATTAATCTACGTAAAATTTCCTACAAAAATGTATATTACATTTTGTTTGTACGATCATTAGTTTAGAAGATATAGGGATGAAATAACACATTTTCTTGAAAAATTCTTTTTCGCAATAGTAAAATCAACTAAAGTGCAATTAAAAGGGTTCTTGTCAAATATTTTCTAATGTAAAAAACAAATATATACATAGGGAATATGCAAGGATAATATAGCATGTTTTGTAAGTTTTAAATAATTTTAAGGCTAGCAGACGCAAGTGGCAGTTTGAGTAAAAATTTAGATAACGAAGACCCAAAACCGATCAACATAAAAAAAAAATAAAAAATCGGGTAGCTTAGAAATTGAGCACAGTTATAAAGTTAAGTGCCCTGAATAACATACTAAAAGTCCCTAGCCATGAGGGGGGCATTTAAAGGGGGCACATTTCAGTTTTTATTAAGTATCTTGAAAACTATCGCATTTAGAGAAAAAAAAAAAAATCTCAATTGCAAAATTAATCTACGTGAAATTTCCTAAAGAAATTGTATATTCTATTTTGTTTGTATGATCAATAGTTTAGAAGATATAGGGGAACGAAATAACACATTTTCTTGAAAAATTCTTTTTTTTTTTTTTTTTTTGCAATAGTAAAGTCAACTAAATTGTGGAATTAAAAGGGTTCTGATAAAATATTTTCTAATGTACAAAACAAATATATGCATAGGGAATATGTAAGGATAATACAGCATGTTTTGTACGTTTTAAATAATTTAAAGGTTAGTAGGCGCAAGTGGTGTTTAGGTAAAAATCCAGATAACGAAGACCCAAAAACGATCAACATTTAAAAAAATCTTACAGCTTTGAGATTTTTTTTCTCTAAATGCGATAGTTTTCAAGATACTTAATAAAAACTGAAATGTGCCCCCCTTTAAATGCCCCTCCCCCTATGGTTAGGGATTTTTAGTATGTTATTCAGGGCAATTAACTTTATAACTGTGCTCAATTTCTAAACTACACGATTTTTTTTCTCTATTTTTCCTATTTTGACTGGACTTATCCAGATTTTTACTCAAACCACCACTTGCGCCTACTAGCCTTAAAATTATTTAAAACTTACAAAACATGCTGTATTATTCTTGCATATTCCCTATGTATATATTTGTTTTTTACATTAGAAAATAGTTGACAAGAACAACCCTTTTAATTGCACACTTTAGTTGATTTTACTATTGCAAAAAAGAATTTTCAAGAAAATGTGTTATTTCATCTCCCTATATCTTCTAAACTAATGATCGTACAAACAAAATGTAATATACATTTTTGTAGGACATTTTACGTAGATTAATTTTGTAATTGACATTTTTTCTCTAAATGCGATAGCTTTTAAGATATGTAATAAAAACTGAAAATTGCCCCCCTTAAATGCCTCCCCTGGCACCCGCTCACCCCGCACGGGCGGGGACTTTTAGTATGTTGTTCAGGACCCTCTCGACTATGAGTGTGCAAAACTTCAAAACTACACGATTTTTTTTCTCTATTTTTCCTATTTTGACTGGACTTATCCAGATTTTTACTCAAACCACCACTTGCGCCTACTAGCCTTAAAATTATTTAAAACTTACAAAACATGCTGTATTATCCTTGCATATTCCCTATGTATATATTTGTTTTTTACATTAGAAAATAGTTGACAAGAACAACCCTTTTAATTGCACACTTTAGTTGATTTTACTATTGCAAAAAAGAATTTTCAAGAAAATGTGTTATTTCATCTCCCTATATCTTCTAAACTAATGATCGTACAAACAAAATGTAATATACATTTTTGTAGGAAATTTTAAATAGATTAATTTTGTAATTGACATTTTTTTCTCTAAATGCGATAGTTTTTACGATATTTAATAAAAACTGAAAATTGCCCCCTTAAATGCCCCCCCCCCCCCCGACCCCCCACGAGCGGAGACTTTTAGTATGTTGTTCAGGACCCTCTCGGCTATGAGTATGTACAATTTCAAAACTACACGATTTTTTTCCTCTATTCGTCAAATTTTGGCCTTCGTTGCCTGGACTATACATCAGTAATGTTATAATGTTATATATCTTTGTTATATTTTAGTTAAATTAATTATATCAAACTGCAAGTTTAATTATAAAGAATATTTACTTTTTTTAAATTTCGTTGTTACAGAATTCGCCGATACAACTACTGAAAGCCTAAAACGGGCTGAATATAGAATAAAATACTTCGTCGGGTCGGGCTACGTTATTAAAATACATATAAATAGATAAGAATAAATGTAGAAAGTTGTTTGATGTCAGGTGAAAATGACAAAGAAAAAAAAGAGTAACACAAAAATAAGAAAAGAAAGAAATAGTCAAAACAAAACAAAGCTTGAGCAAAACCGCAAGTAAGGAGGTAGCTGATTTTTGATTTATTCATCCAAAAAGTCAACGATTCGTCAGTGAGTCAGTCAATCTTCTCAAATTAGTTAACACCTCCTGTCAAAACCACGTGGGACACTTTTTATCTGTTTTCAGCCGACTTCGGAATTTTTTCCAAGTGAAGAGGGCCGTTAATAAATATATTTAGAAACTTAACAATTAAAAAATAAACTCAACAAATTATCAATTTGATCCGGACCAGCCGGTCAAACTTTACATTACTATATCAGATAACAAGATCCATGCCAATTACCAACACCATACACCTCAGAACTAAACAGATCTGGTATTTATATACAAGAAATAAGGACGTTTAGATCGTCATCGATCAAACGGACGAATCACAAACGAACACCTGGCAGGTGTAAAAAGAAACAATTAAGATTTGCATAATGATGATCGATCTTTAGCTACGATGTCGCCATCTAGTGGGAAAAACATCGTTAGAAAAATTAAAACAGTCCAAAATTGATAATGAAAGGTGTTGCATGGAAAAGATCGTTTTTAATGTAAACAAAACGGTAATTGATAATTAACAGTATAAAAATAAAGTTTAAACAACTGAAAAATAAAGAACTGAAGTAAGTAAGTCTTAATTTATAATCTATTAAATAAATTAAATAAGTTATTTTATAAAAATGATAAAATGACTAAACATAACATAAACTTTCAAAATAGATGATATAATATGATTAAATAGCTATGTCTATAGGCATGAGGGAAAGTTAGGAGGCGATGAGAATAAAATAAACTAAGGATTTTCTCATCAGTGCTGACAAACTGAAGTTGTCAATATTTTAAAACTTTAAAAGTGTTAAAAATGCTTTCCCCTTCACTTTTGCTTGAACTCATTGTATATGTGAAATAAAATTTTTGTTAATTCACTTCTCAGTGGATTGACTTGTCATATGAAATTTTGTGTTGGCTATTATTAATTGCAAACTAATAACTTTCAAACACTATTACGAAACCTTTTTATTCATAAATGCGCGACATAATCAGGTATTATTTAGATATGGTGATACGAATCGATCAGTAGTGTTTAAGACCGACTGACTACGCTAAGGTCCGTGGCCTGCAGGTAGAATGCCCTCTAAGGGGGGTCTTTCTAAGGGATCCTAGAGTGTATTTATAAGAGTTTCGGAGAAAACCACAGAAAATTATGAACTACAAGAAAGATGAGCGCGACCTGGGACTGAACCGAGCACTTCCCATCTATACCAGCTTTGAGTGCAGAACTGCTCAACCACTAATGGGCCTGTGATGCGAATCAAAGTAGCATTAATTTTTCTGCAAGAAGGTAAAGCCTTTTGCAGAAAAGACTCTAAAGTCAACGCATGAAACAGATTTTCTAGACACCACAGGTGAGAAAAGGTCACCCTTATGTAATTTACTCTTATTTATTTTTTCATCATAATTTATATATTTTGCGTATTTTAAATCTATTCTTAAGAAATTTCTGAAATCTGAACTATTTTCTGACTTGTTTACGAAGTTATTTTTAGTTCCCCATCATACTACAGGTATGGGGAATTTAGGTAATCTTGAAATCTTTCGACCACATTTTTTTTTACTTTTTTTTTTTTAACACGTTTTCAGGTGTGAGGAATCCGAAAATGACAAAATTTGTATGGTGTCCGTCTGTTAGTTTGTTAGTCCGTTAGAGAGTTTAGTCTGTGCACGATAGGGTCAGGTGGGGTAAAATAAGTCAAAAACAGCATATTTTATGTTTGCACTTAAACAACAGAAAACGTATTGGTTCCGTTTGTTAAAAAAATGCACAAAATATGCAAATGAATATTCCTTATGACATTTTAAGAGAAATATCTGAAAAAACAAAAAATTTGTACTGAAAAAACTGTACTTTAAAATATGCTGTTTGTGACCTATTTTACCCCAAGGGGTGGGGTAAAATAAGTCATACTTTAAAGCTGTTTTAAATTGTTATACAATTTACTTCATGCAAGTAAAATTACAAATACACATTCCTTTTTCTGATAAAAACTTGATTTTGTGTTCTTTCAAGAAAAAAAAAAAAAAAAAAAGTCTGGTCCATCATTAGTTTGGGAAGAACATTTAGAATTTACGATGCATCTACATCAGAAATATCTTTCTCTGGAAAATCCAATAGGAACTTCAATTTCCACTTTTTTTAATCCCTTCAAAATTTTCAAAATATTCATGATTGTGTGAAACATTGATGCCATGAAATATTTTCTTTGATCTTTTCCCAGGGAATTCTACTTTAACACATTTTCCAACTTTTATGAATTGTTTAGTATTAATGCTGTCCAAATTTTCTTTTTGAGAAAGACTTAGTTTTTTGTTTCTTTTAAAGTTTATGTTTCTATAATTTTAGCATCTCTTGATTTTTTCGTCATACAATCAATTTAAAAATAAGTTGGTTGTTAAAATTACTCCTGTTTTCTGTTGTGTATGGGTTATTTTTATGTGTGCATTTTTCAAAGCTTCTTTAGAAGGCAATGTTTGATTGGGTGATAAAGTGTTTATAATAGCAGATTTTATGTACTTAAAAAGAGACAGTATAAATAGTATCCTGTTCCATGACTGTTGAAGTTGCACTAGAATTAATTTGTCAAATTGGTGATTGATGATTCATCCACTCTTGCATTTTATGTTGATGCTAAACTGCAGAGTTTCACTCAGAGTTTCAGGAGAATGTTGTGTCCTGCTTGCCTTTTGTATGAAAAATTGGCACCCGTCTTAAATAAGATGGAATGAAACAACTTTTTTAATTACACCTACTGTAAAGCAACGGAATAAGCACCGCAAATTCCTAGCTTTTCTCTTACTAAATTAAACTGTATAAAAGCGGACGCCAAATACTACTTATTTACACTTTAAAATTATTAAAGTAGCATATCTTATGCTCTTATAATAACTCCCTATAACATTAAACATAGTAAAATTATTCCTACGGTAAAAAGTAGTTCACTAAAATTAAAAACTCAAACTATATGAAAAAAATGCAACTAACATCGTTGCTAACTTTATTCTGTTCTATTTCTTGAATTAAAAAACAAAACTGTGGATGCCACACGCATCACATAATCTTTACATTTTAACAAATTTTGAAGATAGCACGCGCTCATATTTTACATAAAAATTAAAAGCATTAAATTCATTTAACTCTTTTTTTCTTTGACATATTGTTCAGCACGTGAACTTACAAAAAATAAAGGATAAATAATAAACAAATTTATACACTGAAATTGAAAATGGTTCAGTTATAACACCTACAGACTGAAGGTTTTGATTCAGCTTCAATATGTATTGTCTTTTTTTTTCCTCTTAACATTAAATTATTTTATATCTATGTGTATGAAATAGCTCTAGAACAATACTATAGTTTCATTTTAAACTAATTAAAAGAATACATATGGAGTTATTTAAAACACAAAAAATGTAATTAGTTGCTTTATGTTTGCTAAGCCTACCGTGATTCAACACCTGACCTATTTTACCCCACGTGTTTTTCTACTCCTAAATATTTTATATTTTTCTCGCAAAAATTTAGGAAATTCATCTTAAGATTGTGCTTTTAGGAATATCATAAAAAAATACTTTAGTTTTTAACTAATTCAAAAACAAATTTTAAAGTTTTTCTTAGCAACACATTCAAGTTTCTAATACGAAACACACAAATAATTACTGGCTGTAACTAAAAAATATCAGTTACAGTTAATTTCGCATGCAAAATGAAGAATATAAATAATATGTAAAAGCAGCAAAATTGGAATTTAAAAACTGACCTATTTTACCCCCTGACTTATGTTACCCCACCTGACCCTATCTCAAGAACAAATAGTCAAAAAGAAGTCAGATTAGTTTTAAAATATTAATTTCAACACTGTCAAGAACCCTATTCATTTGCAGCATTCGAATTAAAAAACTTCGTAAGTTATTGTAAATTTACGATTTCTTAACATGGGAGAATAGGGCAAAATTTCACTTAAACGTCCATTAAGTAGAAAATTTTTACTGTAAAGATGTCAGGACAAATAATAACAAGAGACTTGGCTTTGGAATATTAAAACCCGAAAAAACTACTACGTCAGAAATGCCAAAGAAAAATACTGGAAATGAATATAGCTGTTTCGGTAGCCTAAAGTGTACCGTCTTCAGCCAAAAAGGATTCTAAATCAGGAGAAGTGCTTGTACATATAGGAGAGGGGCCGGATTTAGTTCAACCAATAGGATTATGGGAAAGGTGGGGAGAGTGGCCAATAGGAATTTAGGAAAGTTAGCGGTGTAAACAACAGAAAAATTAAGAAAATGTGGACTGAATATAAAATTTTTAACAGTCAGACAAATAGGGAATAGCAAAATCACAATTTACAAGGTTTTTAAAATTTTTTTATAAATATGAAAAGCTTCATAGAAATCGATTTCATGAATGGATTTAGGTCTGCAAATTATTTTAGCTGAATTAAATTTAAAATTATTATTTTCCTCCCAGCAATGTTTAGAAATAGCCGGTTTATTGGTTTCTTGTTTGCAGACCTAATTCATATGTTCTTTTAGACGAAATTTAAGACTGCGTTTAGTTTGGCCAATATATGATAAACCACACTGACAGGAAATACTATAAATGCCCCAAGAATTATGCATATCAATAGGATCTTTTAACTGAGAAAAGGTGAGTTTATTGGAAGGCGAAAATATTATTTTAAAATCATATTGTTTGAGAATTTTAGCTATGGTTTGACTGGATTTAGGAAAATAGGGTAAGACAATACTGATATTAGAAGAGACTGATTTAGTAGACGAAATACGAGGGAGGGAAATTAAATACCTGAAAGCCACTGCAATTGACAGAGGTTATGACCCTTCCATTATAGACAAAGCTATCCAAAAATTACAATTCCCTCGTATTTTGTCTACTAAATCAGTGTCTTCTAATATCGGTATTGTCTTACCCTATTTTCCTAAATCCAGTCAAACCATAGCTAAAATTCTCAAACAATATGATTTAAAAAAAATATTTTCGCCTTCCAATAAACTCACCTTTTCTCAGTTAAAAGATCCCATTGATATGCATAATTCTTGGGGCATTTATAGTATTTCCTGTCAGTGTGGTTTATCATATATTGGCCAAACTAAACGCAGTCTTAAATTTCGTCTAAAAGAACATATGAATTACGTCCGCAAACAAGAAACCAATAAACCGGCTATTTCTAAACATTGCTGGGAGGAAAATCATAATTTTAAATTTAATTCAGCTAAAATAATTTGCAGACCTAAATCCATTCATGAACTATTTATTTGAAGCTTTTCATATTTATAAAAATTTTAAAAACCTTGTAAATTGTGATTTCGCTATTCCCTATTTGTCTGACTGTTGGAAATTTTATATTCAGTCCACATTTTCTTAATTTTTCTACTGTTTACACAGCTAACATTCCTAAATTCCTATTGGCCACTCTCCCCACCTTTCCCGTAATCCTATTGGTTGAACTAAATCCGGCCCCTCTCCTATATATACGAGCACTTCTCCTGATTCAGAATCCTTTTTGCACTGAAGACGGTACATGCTTTAGGCTACCGAAACAGCTGTATGCATTTCCAATGTTTTTCTTTGCCGTTTCTGACATAGTAGTTTTTTCGGTTTTTAAGATGTCAGGACAGTTTTAAAATATCAGTTTGGAACTCAGAATTAACATCATTAACTATAAACATGCTACTACAGTAGAACTTCGATAATTCAAAGTTGAAGGGACCCGAGAAAAATTCGAAATAACCAAAAATTCGAATTACATATACTATATCATACTTGCCAACATATTAATTAAAATTCCGTAGCATACTTGCCAACCAATTTTAATAAAAAAAGGGAAGATTTTTGTAGAAAAACCAGAAGATTTCATAAAAATAGGGAAGATTTTTTTTTTTCTCTTTGACGTATTAAACAATACAGTTTTACAATAGATTGATTATACTAAATATATAAAAGTTTTAAATGAAGTTATTCCTCTTCAACATATAAATATCTACAAAACAGAATCTGTAAGAAATTTATTTAACAATAGACAAAAAAACTTAGTTAAGTTAAAGTATAGCTAATTTTTTAAATTAATATAGAATATGATTTTTGTGTATGTACATTAATCATACATATAAGAAAAAGTAGCAGTAGCTAATTATCAGTTTCAAACGTGCATAAAACCAACTGAGTATTAATTTTCTTAAATTGATTTGGGAAAAATTTTCCTACCTGAAAAAATTATTCTTCATTTTTTTCCCATGTTTACACATTTGGTATAAATATGACATACAAATATTTAATTGGGGAAAAATAAACAGATTAATTAAATTCAGCAATAAAGATCTAAAAATGAGAAATATTGAGCACTTTCATTGCTTTATTGTTTCTAGAATTGATCACAATCTGGGGAAAGGATGGGGGGGAGGATTCAAAAATAATTACAGAGTAAGAAATATTTAAACTCTTTCAACTCTACTTCTAGAATCTAATGCAAGAACTTAAAAATTAGTATTATCATTTATGTTGCAGATGGATAAAGATTACGAAACAAAAGACTTCTGCAGAACATTTGATTGCTGATCACTAGTTGTAGATAAATAAAGCGGGGAGGGGGGGGGGCAAAAAATAATTACATCAACAAGAAATATTTAACAATTCTATTTCTTTACATGTTCTAGATTCTCATAAAGCAAGTTTGAAATGAATATTGACATTTATGTTATGGATGGAAAAAGATTGGAAATCAGGAGTTTTCATAGAACGTTTGGGTTTCTTTTTAAAACGAACGATATCCGCGACTTTTTTAAAAACTGAAGATTTCATCATCTGTCCGGAAGACCGGAAGATACGTTAAAAAACCGGAAGTCTTCCGGGAAAACCGGAAAAGTTGGCAAGTATGCCGTAGTATTGTTAGCCCCGCCTTCTTTTTCACACCAGTACATTTTTTAGAGTATTTTTCTTCTTATTTAATGGTAATTGCATTTGCAAAATTTTACGTTAAAAATTTACTGGTGTGAAAAAAAGGGCGGGACTAACAACACTACAGAATATTAATTAGGATGTTGGCAAGCATGCTATTTTGTCAAAAAGAAGAGATAAATTAAAAAAATTAAAACTCAATGATCAAAGATTTAACATATAAATTTTATATCTAAGGAAAACTGCTACATCCCTTCCCCCTCCCATTAAATCAATATATTTTATGAGCTTAATTATATAACACTTTTTAAAAAATAGTCAGATATTTTTTATTGCTTCTTCAAGTACAATTTTTGTGTCAAAACATATGACTTCAACCTATCAGTTGATACAAAAATAGAATCTTCTACATCAGACATGACTCAATTAAAAAACCCTCGAAGTTCATGTATATGCACCATATCTTCTGATGCACTAGGTAGGGGCTTTTCTTGTATTTCCTTATCCTTATTTTGAAAGACTATTCAAATAAATAATGCATTTTAGCTGAGAAAAATCTTAGGAAAAAATTTTACAGTAATATTTTAAATTTAATCGTATGAAAAATTCGAATTATCGAAAATAGAATTCGAATTATCCACGATTTTTAAACATTATTTTAATGTAAAATTCAAAGAACCAAGTAAAAAACTCTAATTATCCAGAATTTCGAATTAAGCAAGTTCGAATTATTCAAGTTTCACTGTATGAAAATTTCGCAAGTTATTTGGAATTTATGAATTTCTTAACATGGCAGAATAGGGCAAAATTTCACATAAACGTCAATCTTGAGGAATATTTTCATCGTAAAGATGTTGAACCACTTTCGAAATATTATTTAGGATACTGGCATGAATATCATAAACTATAATTTTTCCAATTTAAAAAATTCGTAAGTTATTTAGAATTTACAATTGACTTAACATGGCAGAATAGAGCAAAATTGAGCATAAACGTCCATTTTGAGGATCATAAATATATCAGACAACTTCAAAATAACATTTATGATACTTGTTTGAACATGATTGACTACAAATATTCTAACAGGAAAATTTCGTAAGTTTCTCATAATTTAAGATTTTATCAACATAGCTATATTCAAAATTTTTCATATAAATTGGAATTTCGAGGATTATTGCACTGGAAATAGTAGCATGAAAACTAAACAACGGAATTGACCCTGACAAAATAAATTAATAGATTAGAATAAGATAAATATATCAAAGTGAACGGTGGATAGCCAATTAGGCGGGGATTTCATTCTGTCACTGTGTCAAGCTTTGGTCAAATTCATTTCTCTTAACATGATTATATAATATATCTTGTATTAGAAATTTATGAGAACATAAATATGATGGGGAACTAAAGCGAGTCCACCTATGCCAACTAGTTTTCACAAATGTAAAAAAACTCAGGATTTTTTTTTTTTTTTTTTTAGAAACTTATAAATTTAATAGTGTTTTTTTTTTTCTATTTTCTGATTTGTAGTTCTATTATTTAGTTGATTATGGAAGAATTTGATATAAGGAATTTGAATTTTAAGCTGAATGAGCTTAAACATTAAGGCCGCCATGCAAAAATGTCAAATGCGTTAGTGATGTCAAGTTAAAGGCAGGGTTGGGTTTCTTCCGGAAGAAATGGAAGAAACCAACCAAAAGACAAAACAGATGTTCAAGATTAAAATTTGCGAACTATATGAACTCAAAGTATAAATATAATGCCAAATCTACACTATAATTCAATTAATATTAAAAATATTTTTAGAAAAATAAATTATTTGATAACAAACACTAAGTATTATATACAGGTGATGGGTTTTAACTTTTGAATGCTAATATTTTTAGAATTTTTTGCATAGATACTGTCTCATAATATTATTATACATTCAAACAGTACAAATGATAATTATGGAATTTTTAGTCATAATATTTGCACTTTTTTTTTTTATTTATTTTTTTTAAGGATACAACTTTTTGTATGAACTCTAAGCTGGTACCCAATGAACTGTATCAATACAATAAGTAAGATAACTACTTTTAAACTGTCCTGCAAGCTCTCTAGGATATTAAAAAAAAAAAAAACCATACTTTGTACCTATTTATTCTAAGTTGAAAAATAAAGTGCAGTATTGAACTACGAAAAAACTTTTCATTTGTTTTACAGTCAACTCCCTCTAACTCTCAAAAGTTTTGTCCAGAGGTTGTGCAGATAATAGGAATTTTCAAATTAGAGATCATTGCCTTTGTTTACAGTTTTCTTTTGCAGATACAAAGTCAGTTATTAATTAGACATCAAAACGGAAAGAGGATTTTTAATAAATTTTAGAATAAATATTTCTTCAGTATTAATAAAACTAATCTATCACATTCATATATGATGGTAAATAATTTAAGCATATTCAAATAATAGGTACCTATAAAATGTAAACAAACATATTTAAAAAATACGAAACAAGATATTTTTTAAAGTCTGGAAATAATATTCATCACTGATTAATTTTGTTAAACATTCATGAAAAAGTGGTTTATTTTCAGCGTTAGTCTGTATGAATTGCAAGATAAATATAAGAATGCTTTTTTTCAGATTTATTAAATCTGAAAAAATCGTGAATAAATTCTGTTATTCTTATGGTTGGTGGAATGTTTAGATCTAAAAACAAATTGTTCGGATTGAAACTGCAAATCATTCAGCCCCTCATCATCATATTTTCCATCTAATTTGAAAAGATCTAACTTTTCATTCATTATCACAATACAAATCAAAGCGTATGTTTATTAAAAATCAATATTTTATGACCTTAAGCACAGCACTTAATTTTAATTCCCAACTGCAAAAATTCATCTTGGAAATTTTATCAAAGTTTTACTTTAATAACATGAAGAAAATTCATTTGTTTCTTCTATTTTAGACTTGTTCGCGTGGTAGTTTATTTTAAATGAGTGAAATTTTCTTGCCCCTGAAAAGGTTAAGGTGCTTGTGATGTTGAAAAACATCACATATCCCTTTTTAAAATAAAATAATAATAATAATATAAATTACATTTTATTTATTTATTTATAATACAAGCAGACATTATATTTCTTATCCTAAAAGAATTTAACACAATTTTGTTTATTTTGCTTATGCTATTTATTTTTATTTCTATTTCATTAATCTGTAATTTCATATAATTTATTGTTCTTTTTCCTGCTCTAAATCTCATCAAGTAATAATTAAATAAAATATCAAAGAAAGAGAAACCCATTCATTTTATGCTTTAAAACCGCAGACGATTTTTTTATTGTAGCTTCCTGTCTCCAATCAAACGTTTATAGATTCCGTTGAATCATCATAGCTGAAAATAATTTCTAATATTTTTTTTATCAATTGATTTCGCACTTTTAGCCAAATTCTGGATGCCTGACAAAATTTAATCACATCCTATGACGTAATTTAATTTTTAGCCAATCCTTTAACTATTATTTAGGTTTACCAGATATAAAATTTAAAATGTATTCAGCCAACTTGATTTTTGATGCCAAGGAGATTTGGCGAAATAAATTAATTAGCACTGGTTCTTCATGCTGTCAACAACATGTGGTTTTAGGAAAGATTCAAAAAGTTACTAATAAATCGAAATGGCTTCCTTCAGATTTGATATCCTCAAGTCATTTAATAAAATAAACTTTGCCAAAAGATGTTTATTCTTTGTTTCCTTCGTAATAAGTATTTATGAGACAATGAACTATGCATATCTTAATGCGGTTGCTTGAAATAACAAATAATGGATTTTCTTAAGAAAAGAGATCTTTTCCTATTCTTCATAGAGCTTATTGAACCTGGACTACTATACGTATATGGCCGCTTCTTATTTTATATATCTCCATCCCAGCTCATCTTCAATAAATATATGTGGTGCCAGACTCAGGCCGGATAATATATCCGGATATCCAAAATTTTTTTTCGTCTTGGAAAAATTATTCATTACTATTATTAACGAATATAAGCTCGAATTTCTGTTTAACGGATCTCTGCTTAGTCACCTAATATCGACGTGATATCGACTACGTTAATCATTCTACACATCCTGATTACTTCATGAATGCGAAGTTTTACGTTGTTCAAGCTGCTATAATGAAATACTCAGTGAATGAGTAAATGAAATATCTTTGTTCTAGAGTAATATCATCACCGATTTCTTTGGAAAGTGCGAATATAGAATTTTTGTGTCTTCGATTCTGCACTACCCGATTCTTATGGCCGATCATCCTGCAAAGTTCGCATTTTGAGATCGCCTTATTCGTATATTATTATTTCAATATAAATTGATCGTTGATTCATCACTGCAAGGAAAAATGCCCGACATATGTCTTTCCAGCAGGTGTGCAGTTAAATTACTACTTCAATTTTTTTGTTGCGCGCACTCATACAGGAGAAAGGCAGTGTGTTATTAAATAAAAATATATTAGGTGTACAAATAAGTTTTAGGACACTTCGATTTTGTATCATAACAGCTATTCTAAATTAATTCAAAGGTCCCGCTCACTTATCATAGATGGCGCTTGATATGTAGTATCGAAATGTAAAGGAGTCATAAACATAACCTATAAATTCTGTAAATTGAACATGCAGACCGATAAGCTATTTATTAGACACTGCATTCGCTATGAATTCCATCAAGGAAAAAGTGTTAGGAAAGCGTGTGAATCGATATGTTCTGTTCGTGGGGACAACATTGTATCTAAAAGTACATGTGAGTATTGGTATAAGCGATTCAAAGAAGGTGATTTCGACGTTAGTGACCGTGAACGCACCGGGCCTACTGTAAAGGTGAACGATCAGGAACTGCAAGCGTTGCTGGATGAAAACTCTTGTCAGACGGAGAAACAACTTTCGGAACAGCTTGGAGTAACTCAAAAAACTGTTTCTTATCAATTAAAAGCAATGGGTAAGATTCGAAAAGGAACAAAGTGGGTACCACACTTTCTGACTCAAGAAAATAAAAACAGCCGTCTTAACATTTGTGTGAGTCTTTACAACAAGCAAGATAGAAAGTCTTTCTTGTGGAAAATTGTGACCGGCGATGAAAAGTGGATTTATTTTGATAATCCGAAACGCAAATATCATTGGGTTGAGCCCGGTGAGCCGACAACATCCACGCCAAAGCGCAATGTTCATTGTCACAAAGTCATGCTGTGCATATGGTGGGATATGAAAGGCGTACTGTATTATGAACTTCTCAAACCTGGTCAAACAGTTACTGCCGATCGCTATTGTCATCAATTGATGCAAGTGAATCAAGAAATTGAGAAGAAACGTCCATTTTCTGGTAAAGGAAAACGTCCAGTAAAACTGCTCCATGACAACGCGCAGCCTCATGTGGGTAAACCGGTCAAGGATACGTTACTAGTGCTTGGATGGGAAGCTGTACCACACCCGGCGTATTCACCAGACTTAGCCCCATCCGATTATCATTTATTCCGGAAAATGCAGAACGATTTGTCTGACGTGCGATTCAAAACATTTGAAGAAGTGGAAAAATGGGTCGCTAAATTTCTCACCTCGCAAGACGAAAGTTTCTTTGCGAAAGGCATCCGCGAGTTACCTGAGAGATGGCTGAAGGTCATTCAGTGCGATGGTGATTACTTCGATGAATAACCGTGTTTTACTTCTTTTTTAATAAATCTTGAATTTTTTGAAAACTGTCCTAAAACTTATTTGTACACCTAATAATAATAGTAATAAAAAGTAAATGAATAAAAAAATATATAGATAAATAAATAAATATTTCTTTTTAGCAAAAGAAGATACGGAAAAAGGGTAAGTTTCCTTTGGAATCATTTTATTGTGCCAATAAAAAGAAACACTTCTCACATTTTTTTTCTTAAATATTGACAATAAGAACTTTTCGTACATTTTTCTTAAATATTGACATTTATTTAAACTTTATATATAAATTTTTACTTATGGGTAAAGTCTTTTATTCTTCATATGAGTATTATATTCTACTTTCTTTTCATTTCAATTTTTAAGAACAGTTAAAAAGTTATATAAATGATTAAAATTTGCTTATATTATTTTTGAAATATCTAGTTTTTGGATGTTCAAGTAAAGATTTATTTCATTTGTGAAATTAAGTACCAGATCATAGTGATATTTTTTTTCTTTTCATCATACTGCATAAAATATTTTTAATTTTTTCATATTTTGATCTTTGTGTTTACAATTTAATATATCTTGACAATTATTTTAATTTGCATATATATCCATTTTTAGTATTATTCATTATATATTTTTAAATATATCTATAATATATATACAACAAGACGTATATAAGACAATTTCATGGTTGCAAGCTATAATGTTATACAGGAAAATATTACAAATAATTTCTACATATTTTTATTAATCTTGAAACTTTATCATCCAACTTTTGCAGGCTTAATTAAAAAAAGAAAGTATTTAACAATTTTATTCTTTATTAAGTGTCTTGGTAATTTATTTGTTTATATGATATTCAATTGAATTCTTATGCATATTATTAGGTAGATTCCTTATAGGAGATCTACCTATTGCAATGGTTCTCATGACACGACTTCTCGAAAATTTCTTCATATCTTCACCGATCATGACCCCTAGAACACAAAACCACCCTCCGTTCAAAAGTTTATATATATATATATATATATATATATATATATATATATATATATATATATATATATATATATATATAGGTATATATATATATATATATATAACGCTTTTTCCCATGTTAAGTTGTGAACACGATAACTGGAGTAATTTTTATTTAAATTTAACCAGCTCGGGATATGTTGTCAGGACAGTAAAAATCTCGGTCGAGTTCGTAGATGGGGTGTCCAGCTCAAAGGGGGTGAAAATGGGGGGGGGGTGGAAATTTTCATTTGCCCATAATTTCTTTAATATTGAAAATAGGAAAATACTTCAAATCAGGCGAATTACCGCCTTACCCTAAAGAACAACTTTTGTATTTAAACTTTTTCGATAACTTCAATTGCTTAAAAGTTACAAGTTAAAAAGTGATTTTTCGACATTTGTGATGAACATTTTCTATAGCTTTCATTGCAAAAATTTATAAATCTGATGCTTATGTCACGTGCAAAAGATAATAAAAAAAATCACTGAAACTATAATAAAATTTTAATCATGTTTTTAAACAATATAATAATCTGATTAAAAAAAAAAAAAAAAAAAAGTTTAATTTAACAGAAAATATGATGTCACAATTGCAACAATGTACTGAGAAAAATGAAATAAAATTTTATCCGTGATTACAAATAAAATAAAAGTTAATAAAAAAATAAGTAAATAAAATCAACATATCTTAGGTCTAAGCAGATTTAGATTTAGCTTTATGACATAGATGCTATAATGTAAAAGATAAATGTCATCGTTAAAAGAAAAAAAAATCTCGTGTAAATCAATGCTAAACTAAGACTACTATATAACAGGCTGAATCATTCGCCGCCATTTGTACGTCAAGTCCGTCATTGCTAAACTTAAGATTACTATATAATAGTCCTATATAGTCTCATATAATAATCTTATATGGTAGTTCGCCACTGCCAAACCTAAGAGTCTTATTATATAGCAGTCTTATATTATCTCATATAATAGTCATATACAATAGTCTTAGTTTAGCAATGATGGACAAATGGCGGCGAATGATTCAGCCTGTTATATAGTGGTCTTATGCTAAATGAATTAAACTGGCATGGTAGAAAAGGTAATAAATTTGGGGACATTTAGGTATTATTCCTTTAACAAATGAACTAGGGATGATTTTAATGTATTTTCCGTTGAAATTTATTTTCATGAAAACTTAAATTTAAATTAGAGTATTTCATTACTCGAATTCCCTTATTTTGATAAATAAAATTATCCGCGATTGTAATGAAATGCTCGCCCTCTGGTGGGCTAAGGTGAAATTACAATAAACTTGCTTTAATTCGGCTTTCATAAGCCGCCATTGCTGTCCGATGTTTAGTTTCACATATATTTATTGAATAAAAATGAATAAATCCGGTAAAAAAGATAACACATACTGTTGTGTGCTACAGTGTAATTCCAAAGGATCAAGAAATCCAGAATTAAGCTTCCATTTACTTCCAAATGGCAAATTTAAAATTTCAGTTGCTTCGTCTAATGGAAGTAAAGAATTAATCAGATGATTTGAAACTAATATTTGTTCAGCTTCAGTTAAAAATCTACTTCCGATCGAACTTTGAATAAACTGAAATATTTTTTTCCAAAAGCAATCAATTTTCCTTGTTGTAATGACGGAGAAATTATAGTACGAATATTAAGTAGAATAACGAAAAGAACAATAATGAATACACGTGGCTATTATATTTACTAACAACTGCAGTTCAGAAAGCGCTGTCAATCGATCATTACAAACGCAGATACCATTTTAAAAAAATAAAGAACACTCTTTTATTGAAAAATGAACTAATAAAGGTTTTAGAAAACTATTACATACTTTTAAATCTATATTAAAAAAAATTAATTGTTGCCACTCGACATTATACAAATACATCCAAATCCTGTGTCACATACGATAGTTTTATACAAGTATAGATTTTTTGTTTGTACCTGGAACCTGATGGGAAAAGTGCCTGGAAATACTTGTATCTAGTATTGTCATTGATTATGAAGTCGTGTGCAAAATTTCAGGTCCTTCGGACGACAAGAAGTTGCCGAAAATTTAATTGCAAAATTCCATTACATACATTAATAGTTGCATCATATCAAGTTAATAAAAGTGTGTTAATTAAAAACCATGTTAAACGCTTTAATTAATCATTTAAAAATATAAAATTAAAATAATACGTCAATCTTAATACAAATATCGTTTGTGGTGAATAGTTCAGAATGTTGGTTTAGGCAAGAATTTGAAATTTACGATTGAGAGAAATACGTTACAGCTTCCTTTGACTTTTTATCTTGTCGAAACAAAATATTGATCTGTGAAGAGATATGATGTTTTCGCGTGGAAAGAAAATATAATGACGCCAAAGCTGCTTTTCTCCATCGCCAGACTCGCCAAATTTTGTCGCCAAGTCAAAAATTTCATCGTCAACTATGAACTTTTGCTGCCAAATCACAAATTTCATTGCTAAGTCGCAAGTTTAGTCGCCAAAATCTCGCCAAATCATACAATTTACTAAATTCATAACAGTTAACATTGAAATTCAGCGGTGCCAAATGATCCAAGGTTAACTAATGTCAATGTTAATGTTCCAGCTTATGTGAACCAAAACAGTTTCACTTTACAATTTTTACTCATCTGACAATAAGAATCACAAAAACACAATACAAATCTTTCAATAATTCAATAAAAATTACAACGAAATAACTATCCAAAACCCACTACCACTTATCTGTATTTGACTTGACCATACCAACGCCAGGCTTACCAGAGCTTCACCATAGTAAGATCACAAGTGCATTTTCACATTTCTATTATTGTTTCTTTTAAAAGAAAGATATTGAACAACAGTTATATGGATTTTAAATAAAAATTATAATTTTTATTTAGCTTGGGTTGGGTGGGGGTGTGTGTAGCCCAATAGCCCCATCCGAGATTCACCATTGCTGGGATTGTATATCGTTGAGGCTTCTATTTGTTGGATGATTATGAGCTTGAAATTTAAAAAATTGAAACATTTACAAACCAATAAATCTAGCCTAAAATTTTAAGTAGAATGAATAAAACCCTTTTGTAGTTGAAAATTAAATTTCTTGAAAACAGAATAGCGACGTAAATAATGCAATGTGTGGCAACAAAGCCATTGGCTATGTATATATTAATGCATATGTAAAATTTCTTTATAATTGTAACATTTACGTAAAGGAATCTACCTTTGCCTTTAAGCTTGCCGAAAAGGGATTTTTTTTTATTTAACTTGGTTAGCATTTTTGTATTTGAAAAACATGGCACAGAATCGAAACGCGTTTTACTCCGTTCCTAATTTCGATGGGGACGCGAGATTTGTCAAATTTTTCTTTGATCAATTAAGATCCTTTGCCATGTTAAATAAACTAACAAATGACGCGACATTACATGTAATGAAAGAAAAACTTCGTGATGCCGCGTTGGCATACTTTATTGAAAACGAAACACTATATAACTCGACAGATCTTAAATTCATCGAGGAAAATTTCTGTAAGTTTTTTAGGGAATCTTCATATAATACTGGAATATCAGAATTTCATAATTTAAAAATTTTGCCGGGAGAGTCTATTAATAATTTTGCCCATCGTGTAAATGTTGCTGTACCTAAGGCTTTCCCTGACCTTAAAGACAAACAATCCCTTGATAACATTAAACTTACGAAATTTTTAGAGTGTGTACCACCAAATATTAAAATTAAGTTAATGGAGGAAAACATAAGAGACTATAATAAGGCAGTTGAACGTGCTCAAACATTATCCGAAATATATGATTCTTTCAACAACACTACTAATACTAAGACTGTTCTTTCTTGTGATAATAAAAATGACTCTGTAATATTAAACACATTGAAAGATTTATCTGAGAAAATTAATAGCATTTCACTTACAAACAACAATCCACCCTCCCATAATGAATCCTTGCACGTAGTTCAGTCAAGCAGACCCAAATTTGATCAAAGAAATTATAGAAATAATTACAAAACTAGACAGACTAATTTTCGTTCTTCCCCTAGAAGAAACTTTTCTAGAAATAATCTGATTTGTCAACTTTGTTCCAAACATGGCCACGTTGCTTTAAACTGTTACAAATGGAGAAATAGAGATAATTTAACTTATAAAACACGTAACTATCAAAACCGTAATTTAAACTAGAAAAGAGGTATGGAGATGCTGATGCTGCCATATCTCGAAAACTAAGGGTCTCATCAGCAAATGAACATAAATTCCCGAATGTGTCACCTTCAAATTCTCTTCCGAAAATTTCACATACTAGACTTGTAAATTCAGTTGGATCTCAAACTGTTGCTAATGTTACTGTGGCAGATAATAAGGCTACCCAAACATTTCGAAAGTGTAGTCTTGATATTGATAATACAGGGTATATTCCAAGTGACAGCAATGAGAGTTGCACAGATAATATTGAAGATCATATTTTATTTAATGTAAACAAAAATTCACATACACTTCCTATAATAAAAGCTAAATTAGCCAATAATGATATAAAGTTTCTTATTGATACCGGAAGTAGTTGTTCACTTTTAGCCCAATCAACATTTGATAATTTAAAAGCAAATTTAAAATATAAAAGACTAGGTTCGTCTATTACTCTTAAAACGGTCAATTCTTATGTTGAATTTTCTTCATGTATTCGTACAACTTTCAAAATTGAAAAAAAGTTTTTCCAACACAATTTCTATATTATTGACATACCACATAACTCTAATTTTCATGGAATACTTGGTATGGATTTCATTAAAGATAATCATGTCACTATTGACTTTTCGAAAAATTCCATGAGAATTGGAAAATTAGACTTTACTTGTTCGTTATTTGATTCGCAAAATGAAAAATTAGATGTATATAATGTTAACTCTGACGATAATAATATGAATGTTTACCTTCTAAAGAAAGTTATAATACAAACTGGTGAAAATATCTACATTACTGCAAAAACAAATAATAAGTTAAAAGAAAAAAATTACATATTTTGTACTGACTTAAAGGATCCGGATATAGAAATTTTAGATTCTATTGTATCACCGAATTACAAAAATGAAATTAATTCTGAAAATAATAATTCTCTTTTTACGTTACTTATCTCAAATAAGGGTAAAAATTCAATTCATTTCAATAAAAATATGCATATTGGCAAATTATTTTTAATTGATGAAATTAAAGAACCACATTTAGATAAAATTGAAGACTCTTGCTCTAGTAATAATAATATACAAAATATTGAGGACCATATCCACTTAATTCAAGCTTCAGAGGATATATTACTAAAACGTAAAAATGATTTATCAAGTAAAGATTTTTGTTTGAATCATTTAACCCTTGATCAACGTAACACACTAGAAAATTTATTTTTAAGCAAATTTGCTGCTTTTTCCAAATCTCTTAGTACTCTAGGACATACTGATAAAATAATTCCTAATCTTAAATTAATTAATGATTTCCCTATTAAAACACTTCCATTTCCGATTCCACAAGCTTTACAAAAAGAAGCCCAAGAACAGATTAATGAATTAGTAAACGCCGGCATAATTGAGCGTAATTGCTCCGAGTGGGCTTGTCCCATATTGCTGGTAAAGAAAAAATCTGATGGTTCAAAGAAACAACGTTACAGACTTGCTTTAGACCTTAGAATGGTCAATACAGTCATACAAGGTTCCTCATATCCTCTCCCTAAAATTCAAAATATTATTTCAAATCTTTCGTCATTCAAATACTTTACTTCGTTAGATTTCATGCAAGCGTACCACCAAATTGACCTTCCTAAAAAATATCAAGATATGTTAACATTTACATCTATTTTTGGCAGTTATCGATACAAACGTGTTTGTTTTGGTTTAAAGAACGCCAGTTCTATATTTCAGTCTCTAATGGACACAATACTCGACGAGATAAACATTAATGGCATATATGCTTATCAAGATGATCTGATTATTGGATAAAATTCATTTGAAGAGACTTGTGAAAAAGTAAATAAAGTGTTAGAAATTCTTATCAAATATAATTTAACATTATCCCCATCCAAGTGTGAATTCCATAAATCAGCAGTTAATTATTTAGGTTTCCATATTGAAAACCATACTATTTCACCCATCACTGCTAACATCGTAAAGATCAATTCTTTTCCACCACCAACGACAAAACGACAATTAAAAAAAATTCTTGGACTTGCTAATTTTTACAAATGGATTTTACCATCTTTCTCAGAACTTGCGCAACCCCTTGTGGAACTCGCAAAACCCAAAACAACATTCAAATGGACAGAAAAACATCAGAGTACTTTTCAAAAAATTCAAAAATTATTCTTTCTTCCCCCAATGGTTCGACTTCCAGATTGGGAGAAAACATTCTATGTCAACACGGATGCATCAAAAACAGCCATTTCAGGAGCACTTATGCAAAAATTTAATGGTAAATTACTTCCTATAGCATACTTTTCCAAATCTTTAAAACCTTCTGAAAAGAAATATCCTGCGTTAAAATTGGAACTTATGGCAATTCATAAAACTGTCACCGCCTTCAAATACTATTTATATAATCGTGAGTTCGTAATTTTGTCAGATAGTGCTCCCCTTGAAAAATATAAGAAAACTACCAATCCCGCTGACGTTACCACCCGATGGTTAATGGACTTATCTGAATATACATACGTTTTTAAACATATTCCTGGAAATTTGAACATCTTAGCGGATTATTTATCACGTTGCAATTTTGAAAACAATCAAGAGGATCTCAAAGATAATCCAAACTTAATTCATGACATACAACCACTACCAATAGTTGATGTTGATAAAAATGAAAACAGACTCTAAATTAACAGTAATGATAAAATTAGTAATGATAATCAAAACAAATGCTCAGAATATGTTAATTATATGATTTCAGGAAATTCAAACTCTAAAGACCCCTTGCTAGAAATTTCAGACCAAACATTTGTGTCCGAACAAATTAAGGATTCTGAATTAAAAACAATTTACGAAGAAATCTTAAAAAACGGAAAGTCAGAAAAATTTCCCAATTACTTTATAAATCCTGATTCTAAAGTATTAATGCTCAAGAAAGAGAATATTCATAACAATTCATTCAGTTATTTAATTATTGTTCCAAATTCTTTAAAAGCGAAAGCATTGTCCATCGCGCATTTATCTCACTTCGGTTTGGCTAAAACCTATGAATTTCTTTCTAGAAGATACTTTTGGAGGGGCATTTATACTGATACCCTTAATTTCGTCTCTTCATGCACTAAATGCTTACAAGCGAAACATCACAAAACACCTCCTGCTCCATTACAAAAAACATATACACCCACTCATCCAAATCATACAACCTCCACAGACTTGGTGGGTCCTTTTAGTAATGGTCAATACGTCTTGACAATAATTGACCATTTCTGTAGACACTTAGAACTTTACCCGTTATCTAATATTACTTCTCCAAAAATAGTTCAATGTTTGTTTTCATACATTACAACCTTTGGTCGCCCTGCATGTATTCTATCAGATTTAGGTCGACAATATACATCTCAAGTTTACAATACATTTAATGACACTCTAGGCATAAAAATAATACATTCGTCTGCTTGTCATCCTCAATCGAACTCTATTAGCGAACGTGTAAACACATCAATTAAGTATTCAATTAATATACTGTTAGAAGAAGGTCATTCATTTCAAAATGCACTATATATACACAAATCTCTCTACAATGGATCTACGCATTCTTCCACTCAATTCTCGCCTAATCTTCTACATTTTGGTAGAGAACTGGCACTAATTTTTGACACTTATAATTCAAATTATAATTACACTTACCTGGACTCTAATGTAAACATCTATAAATTAATGCAAGACCTTCAGGAAATTTATAAAAAAGCGTACAATAACATTCAAGATTCCCAATCAAAAAGAAATAAATATTTTCAAAGAAAAGCTAAACTAAGAAGCATCTGCACAAAAGATATTGTGTATCTGAAGTCTATGGATAAATTTAAACCTAAATATACAGGTCCTTTCATTGTCACAGTTAAACATTCCCCTGTTTCATTTTCAATTAAACGGTTACATGCTAGTGATGATAAGGCATTTCGTGTGCATATAGATAGAATTTTATTGGCACCTCCACGTAATAATCACTTATTTGACATTTATAATAATTCTAATTTTAATAAGAATCTCATTATTTCCAATGATACACATCAATATAATTGACGAAACAGAAAGTAATTTTTCATCATTTTTTTTCCTTAGGTTAAAAGTTACGCAGTATAAATTTTTAAATATTTATAAAGATTAAAGATAAATTAAACAAATTTGATGTATACTTTCATTGCAACAGACCTGATCAACCTGTTGTGATTTTTATTTGTTGTGAAATTTCGCAGCTTGGATAATCAATGGCTGGTCCAGGAAATTATATTCTAAGCTGCATTGTCTTACAACAGCAGTGTATATCACTTTTATCACTATTTCTTTAACTTACGTGTTATTTATAATTGCATTTTATTAAAAGTTAACATACTAGAATAATATTATTTTAAAAAAAAAAAGTGTTAATGGAATTATTTAAAAAAAAAAAAAAAACAACATGTTTACATAGACTTTTGGTGCAGGTAATATTTTTGTCATACACATATGCATATGTCTCATATATTCCAATTACAATTACCTATAAAAAAAAATGAATAAATAGAAACATGTTTTATTATTACTTTCTTTCAACATGTATTATTTATTTAAACCTTTTATTGAATATAAAAAACTCACTATATATTTGATAACATATAAATATACTTGATTTTTATTTTGTCAAACTTTCATATTCAGATTGCTTATACATTTGAACTATGTATTTATTACAACGAATTCTTCTCCTCTCTGAACTGAAATGGACTCGTCAAAGTTTCTCGCCATGCATGGTAACATAAAAATTTACTGATTTCAGCATCTTACCACGAACTGATAAAATATATGATGACTGAAATATTATGATTTTAAATCAAAGGACTAGAGCTCATTTTGTTTGTGGATATATATTCTAACGACTTGTGTACACAGATTTATGGCCATACAACGTTATATCACATCACCTTATAATATCCTTATTTCCTGTATTTGCATTTTATTATTGTATAAGAATATTTTTTTTTAAGTATGCATACTGGATTTTCTATTGATAATATGACAATGTACGTATTTTATTTGTATTGGAAGCCATTCGTTTTTTGTTTTTGTTTTGTAATCAATCTATTTTACAAGATTGGAAATAATGTGGTTTAATTTAAATTTTTGCTGAGTTTTCATATCATAGACGATGTAATGGCTGAACCCATTTTTTTTCGGTCGACGGGGAGAAATATGTGATGTTAAAAAACATCACATATCCCTTTTTAAAATAAAATAATAATAATAATATAAATTACATTTTATTTATTTATTTATAATACAAGCAGACATTATATTTCTTATCCTAAAAGAATTTAACACAATTTTGTTTATTTTGCTTATGCTATTTATTTTTATTTCTATTTCATTAATCTGTAATTTCATATAATTTATTGTTCTTTTTCCTGCTCTAAATCTCATCAAGTAATAATTAAATAAAATATCAAAGAAAGAGAAACCCATTCATTTTATGCTTTAAAACCGCAGACGATTTTTTTATTGTAGCTTCCTGTCTCCAATCAAACGTTTATAGATTCCGTTGAATCATCATAGCTGAAAATAATTTCTAATATTTTTTTTATCAATTGATTTCGCACTTTTAGCCAAATTCTGGATGCCTGACAAAATTTAATCACATCCTATGACGTAATTTAATTTTTAGCCAATCCTTTAACTATTATTTAGGTTTACCAGATATAAAATTTAAAATGTATTCAGCCAACTTGATTTTTGATGCCAAGGAGATTTGGCGAAATAAATTAATTAGCACTGGTTCTTCATGCTGTCAACAACATGTGGTTTTAGGAAAGATTCAAAAAGTTACTAATAAATCGAAATGGCTTCCTTCAGATTTGATATCCTCAAGTCATTTAATAAAATAAACTTTGCCAAAAGATGTTTATTCTTTGTTTCCTTCGTAATAAGTATTTATGAGACAATGAACTATGCATATCTTAATGCGGTTGCTTGAAATAACAAATAATGGATTTTCTTAAGAAAAGAGATCTTTTCCTATTCTTCATAGAGCTTATTGAACCTGGACTACTATACGTATATGGCCGCTTCTTATTTTATATATCTCCATCCCAGCTCATCTTCAATAAAGTGCTTTTATGCAAAGTTGAAATCTTTAAAGAAGGTTACTTTCAATTTACAAATGAATATACACATATTCCTTAAAAAAAAAAAAAAAAAAAAAAAAAATCAAAAATTGGCTTATGATTTTCGCTTTTCTTCCATCCATTTCTTTTCCCCTTAAATTTTTGACAATGTTTCAATTTTTTTGGTGGCCCACTTTTTTCAGCGGCCCTAAGCGACCGCTTAGGTTCGCCTAATGGTAAAGCAGGCCCTGCATCTGACTAATATATATTAAATTCATTATTATTTTGAAGAACATGAGCATGTTTAATATGTTTTAAATGAATAATTCACAAATGCTGCAATGTATCCAAATATTTTTCTGAATCCCTATACTGTGACTGTGTACCAGAAGCACAATTTGTAATATTTGTTTGAATTACAGAAGAGGAAAACTCAAAGATATGTTTACAGGTTTAGCTTTAAATAGAAGATATAAATTGACTGCTTTTGTGTAGCCCTGTATATTTATAAAAATAGAATATATAAATTGACTGCTGTTGTGTAGCCCTGTATATTTATAAAAATAGAATATAAAGTACTAAAAAGTTAATGGAAAAAAAGAAAGAAAACCCCATATAAAATAACTGAAAATTCTCTGCAAATAAATTCTATCTACATCTCATAATGTTTCTGAATATTTTATGTGACTGTGTAAACCTACTATATTCCACAGAAAGCCAGCTTTTTCTGCATCTGTATGTTACATTTCAATTTTCTTTTCTGCAATGTAAATACATATAATGTGCGTTAAAGAAATACCTCTCATAGACCATCATGTTTCAGAATTCTTTTGTGATTTCTTGTATGCAAACTAGTAGTACTTGTTTTAATTACGAAGAAATCAGATGAAGAAACAGATTTAGAATACCAAGATTAAAATTCCTACTAATATTTGATCTTGTGTTATGCTGGTAAAAGGTTCACAGTTCACATATACAGAGAAACACACATTATAGACACAGACCAATTGCTAAAAATATGCTTTTCGGATTAAGAGAACCTCAAAACATGTAAATCTATAATAATAAAAGGAAAGGTCCATCCGTCCGTCTGTTCTTTTATACGTTCAGCCCCTATTGAACGCAGAAGTACAAAAATTAACATATGGATGCTCAGGAGCCTTCCCGAGGGGCTCCTGAAAACAGAATTTAAAAATTTTAATTAGTTTCGGAGATATTAATTAAAACGCTGACCCATGTCGATCAAAAAATGACCAAAAATCATTATTGCTTAAAAAGAGGCATTCTATCAGCAGATGATTTTAACGGCTGTCTCGAACGGAGACAAAAACATGTGGAAGTCATTAATGTCACATGATCTTGAACTGGAGTTAAAAATTGCAAATTTCAAAGTGCTTCAAATTTTATTTTTTGCACACAACACTTAATATACAACCTATTCAGCACAAAACAAACCTGCAGTTAAAATTTCATCAATTTTCATTAATAAACAAAGCAGTTACATTTTAATTACAAATTAAATTTTATTCTAACACGTAATCTATCTTTCAATAGACGATAGGAGTTTCCATAGCAACAAAATACATTTGAAGGAACTAAAAAATACTTTTTCTTTTTACTTCCAATATCCGACTACAGTGGTATATATAGGTTTTGGGGACCTAAAAAATATTTATTTTTCATTTTACTTCCATTAACCGGCTACCGTAGATAATGGAATTAGAGATTTCACGTGATTTACATGTTTTAGAATGTCCTGATTAGGTTTTCTTTTGTATCTCAGCTACTAATTAAAATAATTTCATAAGTAACATTATTTGAAAGTTTTGTTGATTTGGAATTGAACAGTAGCTTACAGAAATTTCTACCAGCCAGATATTTTAAAATTTGGATATTTCAAATTCTAATTAAATTCTTTTTAATACATTATTCGAAACATATTTTAAAGTTCTTTTAAATTATCGAAAGTTTTCACCAGATTTACATGTTTTGAGGTGTCCTGAATCAGTTTTCTTTTATATCTCAGCTACTAATTAAAATAATTTCATAAGTAATACATCATTAGAAAGCTTTTTTGATTTGGAATTGAACAGTGGAATACAGAAATTTGTACTGCCAGATGGCGCTGTAATATTTTAAGATTTCAATATTTCAATTTCTAATTATGATTAAATTATTTTTAATACATCATTCGAAAGATATTTTATTCTTTTAAATTATCGAAAGTTTTCACCAGATTTACACGTTTTGAGGTGTCCTGAATCTGTTTTCTTTTATATCTCAGTTATTAATTAAAAAAATTTCATAAGTAATACATCATTTGAAAGCTTTGTTGAGTTGATACACATTTTAAAGTACATTTACATTATCGAAAATGGAATTTGAGATTTCACCCGATTTACACGTTTTGAGGTCTGCCGATTAGGTTTTCTTTTGTATCTCATCCACTAATTAAAATAATTTCATGAGTAATACATCATTTGAAAGCTTTGTTGATCTAGAATGGAAAAATAGATTACAAAAATTTCTACTGCCAGATGGCGCTGTAATTTTTTTAAATTTCAATATTTCAAATTCTAATTATGAATAAATTATTTCTAATACATCATTCGAAAGATATTTTAAAGTTCTTTTATATTATCGAAAGTGGAATTCGAGATTTCACCTGATTTACAATTTTAAGGTGTCCTGACCAAGTTTTCTTTTGTATCTCAGCTAATTGAGTAAGACCATTCAAAATTGGTATATGTAAGTTAATTAGGAGGGGCTGGAAGGGTGGGGAAGGAATAGGCGTGCAGCGTGCATGGGTTTGGGACCCAGTGCGAATTTTTACCCGATGATAAAAGTTTTTTTTTTAAATTTTATTTTTTTAATAATAAAAGTTTGAGTTGAGAAGGAATATGCGTGTACAGCACACGTATATCCTCAAACGTGCACGGGTCTGCGCTGCCCAAGGCAGTGGGGTCCCGGTGTGAGTTTTTACCCGATGCTAAATGATATATTTTTTAATTCCTTTTCTTAAGAATGAAAGTTTCTGAGTAATAAAATGGAATTTTGAGAAGTCATGGCGCTGCCGAAGCAGTGGGGACCCGGTGCGACATTTTTCCCGATGAGAAATTTTTTCTCTTTTTTTCTCCCATGATAAAAATTAATGCAATTTTGAGAATTCGTTAATTATTGTGATTCATTTAAAAATAGTGACCAGCGAAGCTGGCGTAGCCTGCTATAGTATAAAATATAGCAAAGATCCAATGTCTAAAATAAGGCACAAAAACAATGCTTTCTCTATCATACATAGGTAAGAGAAAATAAAACTATTATGTTGTAACCTCCACAAAAACTTTATTCGATATTTTCCTATACAAATCCACGCAGTACAAATGATTTATTATTATTATTTTGTTTCCATTATGAATGCAAACTAATTTCATGACAGACAGGCACTATTACACAAAATGTCCAACGGGAATAATTTTTTACTATGCAGACAACATCCTTCCCGTTCGCAGGGCATTTAGCACATAACTCTAAAAAATTAAGGGACTTTAGGGACTTATTTATTTTACGTGTTCTGGAATATAATATATATATTGATTTTTTTTTCCCATGATCTCCTACCATGTGTAACCTGAGTAATACCCGAAATAAAATAATTTAAAAACATATACAGTCAGTGGAAAAATATAAAAATATATAGAGTTAGTGTGCCATACTCTTTTGGTTTTGCTGAATACCTTAAATTAAGATATATCATAAGATGGGGTCACTTTTACTGCTCTTTGTAATGCAAAATGAAAAAAATGTCGATTTTACATTTAAATGAATTTTTATCAGTCAATGAATTAGTCAATGAAGGGAAAGTAAATAAAAGGGAAAGTCCAACTTTCCTTCAGAATATATATGAGAGACATTTACCGCAAAATCATCCTCCCTTCAAACAATATAAAAAATTATACCTCTGGGGGTCACCGAAGCGGGAGAGCCATCCCTTCCGTGGAGGATCAAAATTGTGATGGCATGTCCTCGGAGTCCCAGACTGTTGTCCTCAAAATTTGCCATTTTAAGTGTGTTGTGCATGAATGTGAATGCCTCCCCTCTATGAAAGGGCGGGGGAAATCTTTGCAAAGAATTGTTAGCCTATATTTATGAGAGTTTTTCAGAAAACTACAGAAATTTTCAAATAGCTAGGCCCACGGTGTGACTAAAGTATGAATTCAGAATTTCTCCTCCCCATCTTTGAGAAAAGAATCCTTAAACAACTGGTGTGGCTTGCTGCTTTAAAATTAATTTTTGTATAATTGCAACACATGCATCAGCCTGTGTTTTGCATGGAAAGCAATAATTATGCTGCATGTAACTGTCAAGAACTTCTGCAAATAATTAAAGAGTATATGTCTGCAAAAGTTTGAATGACAAATAAAACATGTGGGTCATTCCATGTCAAATCATCCAGGGGTCGTCGCCCAAGATTGGCAGATTTTAATGAAACTTTGTGAATTTGTTCTGTACATAAGAACATATACCAAATGTTTTCTCTTTATGACAATTAGTTTCAGAGTTATAGCACCTCAAAGTTTTAGCAAAAATAAGCAGAAAGCGATGAACTGCCCATTCAGCTACTCTGCATAATTCTACATTTTTTGCTCTAAAACAGTTATTTTTAAAGATAGAGAGTTAATTTTTTTTGCTTTTTACTATTTTTTTTTGCTTTGTACTTTTTTTTGTATTAAATGGGTAATGAGAATATAAAAAAAATATTTAAATTTAACAATCATTAATACAGTTATCCGTATGTTAAAATTTCTACGGATGTTAAAATTTCTACGGATTATCCGTAGAAATTTTAACAAGTTCAAATTGCTGCAATGGCAACGATGGGGCATTACTCAACCGCCAATGGCGAAGATTCTATATAAGAGGGAAGAAACCAGAAACATCAGTTTCGAGCGACTTCACACACCAAGATGCCGGTGATCAAGCTGGGGCGCCCCAGAGGAAACTAGTTCGGCAATTTGAAAACATGAAGTAATAAAAGGTTGTATGTTTTATTAAAGTTTTTAATTAAATCTAAATTGTTGGGGAAAAATACTGCTAGTAAACCTCGCCAATCAATCAAGGAAGATGTATGGGAAGACTGACAGACTAAAGGTCTATCTTTAATTAATTTTTATTATGCAAATAACACGCAGTAAAAACTTAATTAAATTTTAAGGGTTTCAACAATGATAACATGACCAGTGTCTTAAACTAGATGACTCATCAAATACAAAAGTTTTTAAACAAGAACAAATTTTATTTAGTAAAACACAAAAAAAATACATCAAAAACATTTTCAAAATATAACAGATTTAAAGTTACCTTATTTATAAAGTTGATGAACAAGCCACAAATGAACCACAATCACAATTCGTTGTCTAACAAAGCCTCCGCAATCGCCAAGTTGATCAGCGGGAAAGAGGATGATGAACTACACTTCCACTGTCACTAAGTCGATCACAGAAACGAGATCACATAATTGACGATTTGCATATTATAACTTGCATATCGAAATCACCATTATATTTAACTAACTCTCTAACTCAGTTAAATTTATTATTGAATACCAGCAGCTTTTCTCAAGTACAGATTCTGACTCAAACAATTTTAAACTTAAACAAATGTAGCTTAAAAAGCTACTAAACAATCTTAACATTAATCAAACTATCAAATATAACGGCCTCAGTTCAAAAAACATTTATCACTTTAAATTTTTAATTTCGAACATTCAAAACGTCGAAACTTTCATGAGATTAACTCATACTTTCAAATGTAAAACTTAACGATTAGAAAAATAGAAACTTAACAATTTATAAAAGAGCTTTAACAATGGCAGCCATCAATATAAAACGTAACAGCTATAAAACAACATATTTAGCTGTAAAAGCCAAAGGCACACCTCCTCTAAGTGCCCCCACTTTACCACAGCTTAAAGCTGTTCAATTATCAAAAGTAGTTAATACTTCATAGCTGATTGAAGGCGCTAACAACTGCCCTGTTACAAATTCGCCGCGATCTTTTATACTGACTGAAATGTCAAAATCTACATATAAACAGAACATCGCTGTTGCCACTCAACGATTAAAGTCAAAATACAATTTCTAATAATTATTTCTACAAAGTGGCAATAGCCATAAATGGAAGAATTAAGCAGATTCAAAGTGGCATCGACAAACATGTGAACAAAACATCGATGTTAACGTGTAGTGCATGAAAAGCTGCAAATTAGATTTAAAATAAAAAATATAAATAGATATTGAATATACTTGAAAGAAAAAGGTAAGTTAAAAGTTATTTTCCAGAAAATAAACATTTATATATATGAGAACTAACAATGTTTTTATGTGTGAGGACATTTGACAGCTATCAAAGGCAAACCTTCCGACTGAGGGTCAACTTCCCTGGAAAGTTTCAGGTTTCAGACACTTGTTTGAGCTAAACATATGTACTATATTCTGAGAATCCTCTAGGGCTGGATTATTTATCAATATATCCCTAAGTATCGATATTTTTTTAATATCCCGATAACAATATTTAAGATCTAGCTCCTCCAATATATCCCTTTAACGATATTGCCGAGTGCGCACCCGAGTGAACGAAACTCGAGCGAATGAAACCCGATCAGCCAACATGCAACAGCTAACGAGAGCGAAACCGGAAGAAAAATTCCTCTAATTACTCACTGATAAACTAGAAAAAAATAGCCCCACGCCAAACGATTTCTATTGAAACACATATACATATACTTCCTCATTCTTCATAAACTCAAATCTAAACATCACTGCTTTAAAAAGGCCACCGCATAAAAAAAAAAAAATAATAATAATAATAATAATAATAATAAAATATTTATTGAAAGCCATCTGCTTTGATTATCCCGTGAATAAGCTGACTTCGTTCAAGGTCACAGTTCTACCCCTTCAGAAAAAATTCATCAGACATACTCCAATATCACAATACCTATAATCAGCAGGTGTGTTTACTAGGAAAGAGATTTGATATTAGTCGAAACGATATATCCCTATCCGAGATATCTATTATGGGTTCTGATATACCGGGTGATTCAAAATAGATGTTACAGCGATTATCTCGTAAACTAAGAAAGATAGAAACAAACTTCCAATTACAAAATTGATGCAAATTAAGAGTAGATTTCAGATATGGCATTCTTTTGTACAAGGGGCTGTATACATATTAAATACGAAATTTAATTTTTATACGGCCCCTCCTATCATATGACTTATATTTAGAAAAATATTCTCCTCGCTCTAACAATCAAAATAAAAAAAAATCATCTCTCTAAGTCAAAATCTCGCTGAGTTATTGCAATTTGAAAATTCTAGCATTTTTCGCCAAGTCTTAAGGGGTTGTATCAAAAGTGAATTACTATTGCTTTTGTAATAAGGCACACGTTGATCAGCGTTTAGGGGGGGGGGGGAAGAAAAAGAAATTATTCAGGGAAAGACGGCTGTTTTTACCTGTTATGTCTCCTTTTCCCTAGTGAATACACAAGAGAATACTCATTGATAATTTAACAAATAAAATTTATGAATAATTTATGTACTGAAAGGGAATTTTCAAATTCCCTTTTCTTTCTTTATACATTCTCTTACTCATATACACGGTGTAGAGAAAGAATAGTTTTTGAGTCAAATTTCCGAAAATTAGCTTTTGTTATATTTGCACGTTTTCAGATCCTCTGAATTCAAAAATCATGTTTTTAGTGGTTGGACTCTCTCTCTCTCTGTGTGTGTGTGTGCGTGTGTCTGTGTGTTATTAGAATATCTCAAGAACAAATAGTAGCAGAAAATCCAATTCGACATTCTAAATCCGTATCATATTGCAGTGCTACACTAAAGTATTCGTTATGATCAGACAATTGTTTGTTTACAGGGTCATCCAAAAGAATTCAAATACATTACGTCTGTGAGCGAAATTTCTCATATGTACAGTGTGACATGTACAGACTGCCTTAAACAAAATGAAAAGAACAAATTTTTTATACGCATAAAAGCATGTTTTATGTAGATTGTGGTATAGCAACCATTCATCATTCATTTACAGGGTTACCCAGAGTATTTCGATATATTGGAGCTATACTTGGGAATTGCTGGAAGTGTATTTCATTTTGTGCTACTTGTTTTACATATAACATTAAATTTACGTACACAAAGTCATGTGTATATAGTTTATAGACAATATACAGGGCTACCCAAAATTAAGGTAAATATTTTTTTTTATTATTATTAAATGTAATCGGTGTAAGTGTTTGCTGCATTTTTTTTTCGAAGAACACTGCTGACACAGAACGCAAAATTAATTTCTCATACCCATACTGTAAACAAAGTAGCTTTTGGAGAGTGATTTTTTTTCTGTATAATATGACATTTTGAGGCCTCCTGAATACGGAAGGTAATTTTTTATTCTTTGATCTGTATATATATGAATTATCAGCATAACTTAACAACAAATAATCTGGTGTGCCACTCACACGACTTTCTGTTACCCTGAAATTTAATACCATAAATACAGGTTGGAAATTAAGAGGTAACATAAAGAGTACTGTTATGTAAACGTACGTTAAAATAATTCAAATTAGGCTTCGGAAGAGTTTTAATGATAATTAGTTCTGTGTGAGGGGGATCTCCAGAAATTATTCGTTTCCTGAAATTATTCGACGCAGGCAATAATCAAACATTAAAAAATATGGCTTTGGTAATAAGGAAGCCATAAAACATGTAAATACACAAAACACAAGCGATGCATATTTAGCTTAAAAACATACATTATTTATCATATGTCTATGAGGAATTCATTTCCATTCCTGAGCAGCTTTCCTGGACATGGTAAAATATTATAGTAAAGCACTTTCACTAACAATAAAAAAGAATATTATAGCTTAAATATTTGCAACCCTGTATATCTTTTGAAGAATATGTACAAACCACAAAGTTCACCTAAATATAAACCTATAGTAATAATATACGGCACAACCTAAAATGCACTTCCATCAATTTTCAGCTATTGTCGCATTATAATCTAGTTATTTTGTGTAACCCTGTAAATGAACAGTGAATGATTTCCCTGCCATATTCTACATGAGGCATGTTTTTATGCATATAAAAATATATATATTCATTTCATTTGGTTTAGTGCAGTCTATAGGTGTTAAACTCTACTTACCTGCAATTTTCCCCATAGACGTAATGTATTTGAATATCCTTGAGTGTCTCTGTACACGAATTATTTGCTTCATCTCAATGAAATGCTTAGTGTAGCACCCCTATATGATACATATTTAAAATACCAAGTTTGGAATGTCTGCTGCTATTTGTTCTTGAGATAAACTGATAACAGACAGACACACACACAGACCAACCGCTAAAAACACGATTTTCATATACAGGAGACCTCAAAACGTCTAAATATAACAAAAACTTACTTTCGAAAATTTTTCCCAAAAACAATACTTTCTCTACCTTATGGGTATGAGAAAGTAATAAGTACAGGGAATGCGAATTTGGTACTTTGGATTCCATATCTAGTTGCCACTTGAAAAGTTGATGAAGGTTTGCAAGTTTCAAGGAAATTGATAACAGACTTGATTTTTGTTTTGATAAGTATAGGCACTATAATTAAACGGGGGTTGAGAAGGGCGGTAACCCCCTGGCATAGAATTATACATCTATACCATATCATATTCTATACATATCATTATTTTAGAATATTAATAATAAATATGAATTTCCTTATGATTTTTACAGTATAAAGTTATTTAAATGTAATTCATAAGAATATCTGTCCCAAAACGCAATACATTGGCATCTTTTGTGTGTTCCTGTACATAAACCATTTGTAAAGAATTAATTAATGCCATTTTAAATACGGAATATCATATAGTAAACCTGAATAACATGTATCATTTCTGAAAATTTCTGAAAATATTTACAGACGCTGGGGGCGGGCAGAGGGACAGATGGACAGTCAGACAAAAAAGAAAAAAAAAAATGCAAATTGAAATCTTATTCACAGTTAAAAATTGTTAGAAAATGTTTAATGTAAACGAAAATACAATTCCAGCAAATGTCCAATAATAACCCTTTACGTAACTGAATATTTTTGCGTGCCCTGTAAATTTAATGTTAGTCGTACTGTACAGTATAGAAAGCATTCTTTTGTGCATATGAATAACATATTTTAATCTCATTAAAATTTATGCAAAGTAATTAAATTTTGGTTTATAGAAATATCTTCACATAGAACGCAATGCTTTGGAATACTTTCGGGTGTCCCTGTATACAAACCAGTGATGGTGTTTACTCCATTTTCTATAGAAAATATCCGATAGAAAACTATAATAACGTATTTCAATTTTATTATTATATGCATAAATTAAAGGTATTAAAATATGGTTTATAAAAATACCTCTCATAGAACACAATGCTTTGGAATACTTTCGGGTGTCCCTATGCACAAGCTAGCAGATGTATTCACTCCATTTTCAATAAGGAACATCCGATAGTGACCTCAAATAACATATATCAGTTTCAGGAAATTCTATGAATATTCACGGGAGTTAGAGTGCAGACACACAGAAAGACGGATGGACAGACACACAAATCGAAGTCATTAACACTTTTCAATCTTGCTGGAATTGTTAAAGAGTCGAAGTCATTAAATTTATCAACCATGATGGAAAGTGGTAAAAATAAAGCGCGAAAATTTCACACGGTTTTGCTAGTCTTTTAGTTTTTTCCCTCTCTTAACGTGTTTTAATTTGCAGGTGACCCCCTCAGAAATTTAACTATTAAATTTTTTAACAATATGAAACAATGTAAATTTGCATTAAATTCTTAAGATTGTTGATTTCACTCGTTTGAACGATTTTAGTTGCTAATTTAAAATAAAGGATCTTTTTTTAATTTTTCTCAACTCATAGATAACCCCCTAAAGTTAGCCCGTTGGCGTCGAAAAATAGATGCCAAAATTGAAAAACAAGTGGTGTAAGTCACCATTTTCAAATTCCAATAACTCAGCGAGATTTTGACTTAGAGAGATGATTTTTTTTTTATTTTGCTTGTTAGAGCGAGGAGAATATTTTCCTAAATATAAGTCACATGATAGAAGGGACCGTATAAAAATTAAATTTCGTATTTAATATGTATACAGCCCCTTTGACAAAAAAATGCCATATCTGAAATCTACTCTTAATTTGCTCTAATTTTGTAATTGGAAGTATGTTTCTATCTTTCTTAGTTTACGATATAATTGCTGTAACATCTATTTTGAATCACCCGGTATTACACTATACTGATTTCCCAGATTCCCACTCTACATTCATGCATATCGTAGGTGATGGAAACCACAGAAAAGGCAATATGACGAATGAAAACAATATCTTCTGTTTTAGTTCCTTTCCTGCTATTGGTTCACTGATATCGGTCTATTTCAAAGTGTCGATATAAAATGGCCAATAACATGCTTCAACATGTGTTTAATAAAGATCATCAAAGCCGAACTGATACAGTGATGCCAGATTGGGGATTTTGTCCCCATTTTAGGGAGTTTTGAGGCTTCTGGGGACAATTTTGGAGACCAAATGTTTGTGGGGACTTTTTTGGAGAATTCTAAAATTTTTGGGGACAAATCTGGGGCGTTTTTCAACTTTCTGTCAATGTTGGTAACGTAATGATTTATCCCTATGTCTAGAGACTTTCAATAGCTTTATTGTTATTTGGGGATTTTTTCAAAAATTGCCTTCATTTGGGGAAAAATCTGAGCTTAAATCATAGAAAAATCTGCTTGATATTTTTTTTTTTTTGAAAAAATTTTTATTTTCCCTTTTTAGTAGAAATCAAGTTGGGGATTTTTTCGAAAAAAAAAAAAAAAAAACCGTGATTTGGGGAAATTTGAAGACTTGTTTGGGGAAATAATTTTTGACCATCTGGCGTCACTGAACTGATATCTACTAGAAGAGTTTTTTTGCAAATTTTCTTAGCGTTTAATAAATAACTTCTGAAAATATAAACAATTATGGAATGTATTTTTTTTTTAATATTATTTTATTATTATTAAATATTTCGATAAAATATTTTTTTTATTAAGACTGTACATCAGTCAGATAGCTTCCTTTCTCCTTTCCCATGTTATCCAATGGGATTTTCGTTGCTTCGTTTTATAAAAATATCTCATTCAAAAATGAAGTTTTTCAAATTCTGTTTTTTGAATATTACTCTTTGAACGGGTCGCCTTTTAGCATAGTGAGCAATTTTTCGAAAAAATTAATTTAAATATTTTATTTCAATAAGTAAATTATGGACTCTTAAGTGTGGATCTCTAAGTAAAATACTTAAATTTATTTTTTCGAAAAATTGCTCACTAAGCTAAAAGACGACCTGTTCAAAGAGTAATATTCAAAAAACAGAATTCGAAAAAGTTCATTTTTGAATAAAATATTTTTATAAAACGAAGCGACAAAAATCCTATTGGATAACATGGGAAGGGAGAAAGGGTGCTATCTAACTGATGTAAAATAAAGTTTTATCGTCAGTAATTTTACACTGACAGTTTCTTTATAGAATTATATAATATTGAATAGTTTATTACTTTTTTTATGTAGCATTTATATTTCTCTTTCCATTTATTTATTTATTTATTTTATTTTTAAAGCCGTACATGTTAAATAAAATTGGTTTAAATGCAAAATGAGTTACTTTAAGTAACAAAATGAAACTTCAACATAATTTTGTTTAAATAATTTAATTTTTATACTGACAATGTATACATAAATACACACACACACACACACAGACACACACACACATTATAATATGTAATTCAAATTTCAATTACTGCGAAACTATTACGAATGTGAATTGAACATATATATTTAAAAGATATTGTAATGATTTGGTAAGAGGATACAAAAATAAAAATGACAAGTAACTGACATTTAGGATGCATATAAGAGTTTTAAGTAAAAAATATTACTTTCTACAACCAAAAAAAGGTGTATTCAATGGCAATTCTGAACTATTTATAATGGCAATTCTGAACTAATTAAAATGATTTTCATTTTTATTTAATACCTACATCTTAAGACAATTTTTCTGAAGCTTTATTTTTAGTAGAATTATGAATTTTGATATACTTGGTACAAATAAAACACAGATCACATATTAGCTGTGTTAAAATATGATTTTAAAATAATTAAAGCTTAAAATGGGAAGAATAGAGGATAAACTATGCAGAGGTATACTAAAAAGCAATAGTATAAGTTATAAGAAACACAAAACATTAATTCACTTTTTATGATTTTTGTTTTTTTATGATAAAGTTATGGTAGTAATATACCAGAAAATACATGGAAAACACTCTATACTTGTATACTTTAAAATTCGTGTGCATATGTCTTTAAAAAATAACAAATGTCTATTTTTTTCTGCCTTGAAAGAAATATCGCTAATATCGATATTAACTTGGTGATATATCGCGATATTTAATTTCTGATATCGTCCAGCACTAGCGGTAATAATGATTATAAGATATGGGGAAAATTTCCGACTAATTATATTATTTTCTATGGTTTATATATTTTTGTGCGTAATATTAATCAATTTAAAATGGTTTAGCAGGGTTGATTAAGAATTTGTGTGACTTTTCTTAATCCAAATCCATTTTATAAACACAATGTATTAGGTGTTGCATTTACACTTAACATTTTACCCACGGGATTTATTAAACCCAGTTACTGAAACCGCTTCTGATTAAAAACTAGTTGGCATAGGTGGACTCTGCTCAGTTCCCCATCATATTTATGTTCTCATATATTTCTAGTGCGATACATATTATAATCATGTTAAAAGAAATGAATTTGACCAAAGCTTGATATTATGACAGAATGAAATCCCCGCCTAATAGGCTATCCACCGTTCACTTCGATATATATATATCTTATTCTAATCTATTAATTTATTATTTCAGGGTCAATTCCATTGTTTAGTTTTCATCCTACTATTTCCAATGCAATAATCCTTAAAATTCATATTTATATGAAAAATTTACAATTTCGCTATGTTGATAAAATCGTAAATTACGAATGATTTACGAAATTTTCCTATTAGAATATTTGTATTCAATCATGTTCAAACAAATATCATAAATGTAATTTTGAAGTTGTCTAATGTATTTATGATCCTCAAAATGGAAATTTATGCTCAATTTTGCCTTATTCTGACATGTTAAGTAAATCGTAAATTCCAAATAACTAACGAATTTTTTAAATTGGAAAAATCGTAGTCTATGATATTCATGCCAGTATCCTAAATAATATTTCGAAAGTGGTTTGACTTCTTTACGATGAAAATATCCCTCAAGATTGACGTTTATGTGAAATTTTGCTCTATTCAGCCATGTTAAGAAATTCGTAAATTTCCAATAACTTACGAAATCTTTATATTGGAAAATTCATAGTCATTAATAATCATGCCAGTGTCCTAAATAATATTACAAAAGTAGTCTGACATCTTTACGATGAAAATATCTCTCAAAATTGACGTTTATGTGAAATTTTGCTCTATGCTGCCATGTTAAAAAATTCGTAAATTTCCAATAACTTGCGAAATTTCCAAAGTAGCATATTTATAGTTACTGATGTTCATTCCGGCATGAAAACTGATATTTTAAAACTGGTCTGACATTTTTACAGTAAAAAGTTTCCATTAAATGCACGTTTAAGTGAATTTTTATCCTATTCTCCCATGTTAAGAAAATCGTAAATTTCTAATAACTTACGAAGTTTTTAAATTCGAATGTTGCAAATGAATAGGGTTCTTGCCAGTGTCGAAAGTAATATTTTAAAACTGATCTGACCTCTCTGCGATCATTTGTTCGTGAGATATCGTGTTAACAGACTAACAAACTAACGGACTAACACACTAACGGACTGACACACTGACACACTAACAGACACCCTACAGACAGACACCATAGAAATTTTGTCATTTTCGGATTCCTCACACCTGAAAACGTGTAGAAAAGTCAAAAAACCGAGGTCGAAAATTTTCACGATTACCTAAGTTCCCCATACCTATAGTATGATGGGGAACTAAAACTACCTGCTTTGCCTAAATTGTAAGTCCGCTTACAAATGCACAAAGGAATTAGATTTTATCCTTTTATTTATATGACTAAATGGTTACTTGAAATAAAGATTTAAAGCATGGATTTATGTTCGTTAGAGGCATTAAATACTTTTCAATAGCTAGCTTACATTATTGTCTCTCAATGTAGCTAAAAAAGAGCAAAAGGGCCCCTTTAGCAGAGATGTGCTAGTTCAAAATATTGTTAAAATAAAATTTCTCTCTTAAATAATGTGGTTTTGAGAGACTTTGAATAGTTTAATCTTCGTTCTATAAACTTACTACTTTTAAGGCCTACTGGTATGGCTCATCGCTGAAGTTATCTGCGCGACCTAAGTTCTCTATAAAGTAAAAACGTGTAATTTTACATTATAAAATAAAAGGAGTTTATGTGACAGCAGTTTTTGCTTTAAATTTACAGCAGTGATGCATAATGTTTGCAGTTGCAGCAGCCGCGAATCAAACGCTAAGCACTTTCACAGCAGTTGAGCACTCCTAAAAGTGAGACACTGATTCGCACATAATGCAGTTACTTAGCAATTCCCAATCATTCTTTAAAAAAAAAAAAGGAAGGAAAAAGGGAAAGAAATATACCTATTACTTTTCTATTTTTATTTCCTTTCTCTACAGAATAAAAATTATTAGATTCAAACAAAACTTTTTAAAATAATGTTATTCTTATAAATTTTGAGAAGATACTTAAAAATAAATCTCCCGCGACAAGTACATGAATTAAGTAGCTTATAAATAAGTTCTATGTAAATTAAAACTTTAAAAAAATTTTCTAAATTCTTGCACACAAAATGACGACATATTAGAATGTTGTAAATCAATAAGGTTTTTGCCAGTGTCATAAGTAATACATTAAAACTGGTACGACCTCTCTGCGAACATTTGTTCTTACGATATCGTGTACAAAGTCTAACAAACCGACACACTGACAAACTAATACTCTGAAATCCTACAGACGGGCATCATACGATTTTGTAATTTTCAGATTCTTCCCACTCCAAAACGTGTAAAAACATCATAGAACCGAGGTAGAAAATTTTCATGATTACCTGTTTCCCATATCTATAGTATGATGGGAAACATATGTTTTGTCTTCGAAAGTGGAGTATTGTGGATGCTTGTATGTGCCCAGTGTTGTAATAATCACGGTAATTTTCAAACAATCCGAGCCATATACCTAATGTAAAAATATACATATATATATGAGAAGCAGACATTCAAACCGCGTTTTCTCCAAAAATAAAAAAAAATTGAGTTAGTGATTTTTTCTTTAATCTCAACATAAAATAGTACGAGGATATACTATTATTGTTAATTAAAACTAATTTTATCCCATTATAAACTTATTTAGAAAATTGAGGTTTCAACCAAAAAACTCTTTCTCCAGAGTTTGTTTCCATTCAAATAGTGATTCCTCCAGCCAGCCAACCAGAGCTGTTCTTAATGGTCACGTGCCCTGTACACGCACCAGTTTTTATGTTTGTTTATTTTGTTCATGCTATGTTGGTTTAGACTTTTTCATTCAAAAAGTGCTTTATCCATACTGGAAACATTCAAAACATGTTTCCTCCTCGTGTTTTTGTTCAAAACATGATTTCTCCAAATTTCAAATGCATTTTTTTAATTAATTTTTAAGTTCATTAGGTAAAGTATTTCTACATATCTTCCTAGAAACCAATAATACATCTAAACAAACAATAATTAGAGTTTAAATGTAGCTATTTTTTAATTTACTAGTTTTTTGTGTTTTCTGATAAATTGTATCCGAAGGAGAAAACACGGTTTGAATGTTTGCTCCTTATATATTATATTACAAAGATATACATATATGTTTAAAAAGAATGACATATTGCAGTTCATAGACCCCTATTGTTTAAACATATCTGAAACATTGTTTGTAAACAAATGCGGTTTAAAATGGCTTAATCCATATTTCTATCCTGTTCTCCAAATTCAATCGAGTGTATTTAAACAAGATAGTATTGTCTACGTACTATGAAATAAGAACTTATATTTTACGATCTCTTGAGAGCGCGCTTCGATACAAAGCCTGTATAAATCCTCTTAGCTTCCCTCAAACCATTTCAAAGCACCTCGAGCTTTGCAAATACCCATAAATAACCACATTTCTGGGCTACACACAATAGTTGGAAGCTTAGCTTGTAAAGTCCTTGCTACCCATTCGACCAAGCTTATATGCTTTGTGGCATTCTATTGAATTCCTTTGAAAAGGCTGACCCTCTTTCTGGATTTACTGCCTGTTATTTCCCTATCCACATTAAATATATTGAGAAATTTGAAACACATTGCTATATTACACAGAATTCAAGTAAGCTGAATATTTTTCTTTTCCGTAAGCATAATATCTTATTTTCATGCTTCTTATAATTTGTATTAAATTTTTAGTTTTCTCTCTCTCTTTCTTTTGAATATTTTCAAATATGTTTTTAAAATAATAGGCTTATCTATCTGTCTTTTTGTAGACGATTAAATCGATATGAATGCTTTACATTTAGTTTTTTCTGTATACATGAAACGAAACTGTTGAATTAGCTTCTGGTTTTCGAAGGATTAACACGATTTGAGATGTCCTGAGCATGGTTTGAAAATTATTAGAAAATTTCTAAATATTTCTTTGTTACCGAAATTTTGTGGGCGTTGTATCACACGGAAAAAAAAAAAAAAAAATGGATGGAATTGTACAAAACTTTTGGTTGGATGTTGACATTAATTGGTGCATATTAATTTTTAGTACATATCGGTTGATATGTGGCGCTGCTGTGCCGAAATTTCTCCCAGCTGCGGGAATGCTGCATTTCAACTTTCATAGTGCATACGAGCACATAAATTAATCTGGAAGAGAGTCATTATAGAAAACTGTGCTGATTCAGCGTCGGTGCACATAAGCTGACAGATTGTGTTATGCTGAAATTTTTCGAAATTAGAATAAGGTTTTCCAAATTAGAATAAGGGGCGGTACTAATGATACTACGGGATATTACTTACAATGTTGACAGGTATGTGTAATTTTGTAATTTGTTGCTAAAATTTTTATTTTCATTATTACAGTGTCAACTTGTGTGCTATAATGATAGAGTGACTTCAGCAGAAATAGAAAAAAATTAAATATTTTACAAAAGAATAAAAATTGCAGTTTAAAATTAAATGTAAGGTCATAGTTGCCAACATTTTAATTTATTCCGGAGTACTTTTAGCCCCGCCTCTATTTCGTACCACTTATTTTTTAAAAGTAATTTTTTCTTATTTTATCGAAGTTATGTATCGAAGAAAATTTTTCTATAAATAAAGTGGTGCAAAATAAAGGCGGGGCTAAAAGTACTCCGGAATAAATTAAAATATTGACAGCTATGTAAGGTATCTGCATATAATTTCTTTAAACGCATTAATATTGCTTATGAACTACGTTTGGCACGAAGATCGTTGATGGAGATCCCGAAATGTCTGTGTTTTCTCTTCATTGTCATCAAATTTTGCCCGATTCCATTTTGCTTTATTTATTTATTTTTTTTACATTATCATATATTTTTAAATGTATTTTCACGTCTTAAATGCTAACAGAAATGGGCGCTTTAAAATAAGTCGACTCTCTAAGAATAAGCTGAAGCAGCAAATTCGAGAGCGAAAATAATGTGTATCTGTAGTATATTTTATCACATGGCCCCTCTCCATGACACATTTAATAGCATGGGTCGTCCGCTACATCATCTTCATCATCCTTATCGTTTTTCTCAGAAGTTTCTCTTTTAACAGAGCAGCAAGTTTTGGTATTTTGAAAATAAAAATGGAAATATTTTTACTGCAATAATTTTATATAACGCTAAAAAGTTGTGACGGATTAAAAAATTCAGATGCTTTGGAAATATATTTTATAAATTTTTATTTATTTGTTTATTGAGTATGTGCTTTCCTTATTTCTTTGTTTTAATTATATGAAAATAAATTAATAACTGCATTTTGGGTTCGGGTAAAAATGTATTTTTTATGACTTAAGAAAATGCATGAAAATAAACTCATTTTCAAAAAAGGCAATGAACATTTACCTCCTAGTATGATATGGCCATTGCAAATATTTTTTCTAAGTCATTCTAAAGTATTAGTTGGTCGGAAATTTTCATGATACATACAGTTATACAGCATGAAAGTTTAGGGGAAACCTGAGCATAGGTTTCTTGTACGAATTCCTTTTCTCCGTAAGATCTAAGAGATTTACTTTTGTATATTTTTTCGGTACAAAAGGTTTCGTTTCTCATTTCAGTAACTGATATGTCACCTTTCTGGTGTTATGCACCAAAATAAAAATGTAATATTTTTGGATAGCATGCGTCTTATGCATTAATTTTCGTGCAATCACACTGGATGTTTATCATGAAAAGTGGTTGTTAAAAAATAAGGAGAGATACTGCACAGAATACCTGGCAACATACTAATTAATATTCCGTAGTATTGTTAGTACCTGCCCTTTTCTCACACCAGATTTTTTTGGGAGAATTTTTCTTCTTATATTTCATCGGAATTGCATTTGGAAAAAATTGCTCTAAAAATAACGTGGTGTAGAAAAAGGAGTGGTACTAACAATGTTACAGAATATTATTAGAATCTTGGCAGGTAAGTGCATTAATAAACATTCTGCTGGGAGATATGTGCTAAAATTTAGTGAGCATGGTTTTTCAGAACAAGCTTTTAGCACATGTTTAGAGTGATTCGATATCATAAAAATCGAGAAATAGACATCTATATCACAATAAAAAATATGGCTTAAAACTGCGATATATCGGCCGATACGCATTCAAATTGAATCAGCATATAATAATTTACATAGTACAAATCAAGTTTAGTACACTTATTCTCCATAAAAGATAAAAGAAGCTTTTTCTTAAATGGGAGAAATTGTAGTATAACAGAGCCACTTTATGAGTGATATTAGTTAAAATCTTGTCAGTACCCGTTTATATCAAGGTCCAATCAAATCTAAAGCTTCTTGAAATTTCATTTATGAATTCTGAGACAAAATTCTAGTCACACACAGATAGTTTCCAAACAGACCGACATTTTTTTGAAAATGATCCAATCATGACAAGATATTACAAAATATGTAAATTATCGAAAACAGGACCTCGAAAATTTTCACGAATCCAGTACTTATTTCTTATGCATGTAGAAGAGTGCATCATTGACTCAGATTTAAGAGCATTGCCTCTGTTTGAAGAACATGTTTTTTCGTATTAATGCTCGTACTATTTGTGCTTATTAAAAGTTTTACATATTAAAAGAAAAATTCAAAATATGAACACTTAAGAAACTTAAAGTTGCGTGTTCATTTCATTTCTGCCCGCAATTCTAAATCCCCCCCCCCTCGTTTTAAATTATTTAATTCTTTATTTATTTTATTTCTCTAGTTTTTCTTTATTTAAATTATATAAGTGTATACGAATTTTGGGGCAGATTGCGATCGTGATTGCAATACACTTAATGAAAAATAATTATTTTTTTTCAATAACGTGTCTGAATCTGGGGCATGCCTAGGGATATTCTTGAAGCATACTTGTGGCAAAATATCATAGCATGAAATGGGTAGGGAAAAATGTATGACCTTTAAATTAGAGAAAAGCGGGCTAAAGAAACTTAGCTTTAATTAATTAAGTAGTAATATAGTCTTTAAAGAATAAAACAAGACTAATTAATTTCCACGTCGAATATTATAAGTATTTTCAGCGATAGAATTTAATAACGTTATTAATTAATATAACTACTAATTTGCATACTCTCTAGTCATGTGTACGTGACCTTTCATAGAAGTAGAATTACTTTATGCGAATGTAGAAATAGTTAACATAGGATGAGTTCAAAATAAGACACATATAAAAAAAAATTAAAGTTGAATTGAGTTTTAATTATTAGTACTTAAATATTATTATTTTTTTAAATATTAAAAAATGTTTATAAATTTTGTATATAATAGCTGTTAGATGAAGAATGAAACAATGAAAAATGCAATGTAATTCAAAGCAGTTTTTTTTTTTTTTTTTTTTTTTATAACTATTATTATTAATATATTTTTTATTTTTTTATTTTCAGATTTAAAAGAAAAGATTTGTTTTGTACGTAGTTTTATACTATATTGTAAGTATATGTAGTATCTCGTAGAAAATGTTGCAAAAATTAATTTTTTTCTAATTGAAAGCTTTGGGTATTCAAATCGATTGGTACACACAGCTTTTTAAATTTTAATAAGGAGTTAAGTGCTGCAAGAATTAAATATTTTATTTAAGTATATGTAACATGTTTGGTGCAACAGATGTCTCTTAAAAATACAACATTATTTATTTAAATTTGAAATTATTACATTGCAATAATTATTTTCATTTTTTTTTTTTAAATTAATTATTTGTATATCTATAGATATTTAATTATTTACTGTGCATTAGACATAAATAAACATTAATTTGCACCAAAAATTGGTTTTCAATCCGTTTTTTCCCTTTTCCATTTCCGAACCTATATGCAAGAAATCACTGGAATATGAATTTAAAAAAAAAAAAAAAATCACGTAGTTAGAATATGATCGATTATGAAAATTTTCTAACTAAACATACCCATTACAGCATTTAACCAGAAATGCTTTTCATTTTCCTAATGATGGTAGACATTGAAAATCGGTTTTTGAAATTTCTGTCTTAGAATGTTCCATACATCACATTGAAATGCATCCATATTAAATGCCTTAAAATTTCACGACAACTATTAAAATTAAACAAAAAATATTTATTTATTTATTTATTTATTTATTTATTTTTGTAAATTTTTAAAATGTTCTATGCGACTGAGTTTTTAAAATTTTCACTCGATTTCACATTATTTTTTAATTTATATTTTTCGAGAAATTTTAATATATTTAATACAACTATAAGCGACACGTATTAATCCTGGACGACAGGACCCATGCCCCAGCCCGCCCTTCGATGTCTTTTTCTAGTCAATTTTGTCCTCTTATTACTTCCGGTGTGAGCGTGTTTTTTTTTTTTTTTTTTTTTTTTTAACACACTTGACATTGTGAGTTTTTTTGCTTTTCTTCCCATGCTACTTCTATAGGTTTTTTAGCTCTTTTTCCCCCCTCTTTTCCTACATTCTAAAGTAGCGGTGGTACTGTCCGCAGTTTCCAGTTTTGTCCTTTTATTACTTCCGGTGTGAGCCTGTTTTTCTTTTTTAACACACTTGACATTGTGAGTTTTTTTTGTTTTTCGTCCCATGCTATTTCTATGGACTTTATAGCTCTTTCTCCTCTTTTTCTACATTCTAAAGTGGCGGTGGTTATAAGTTACTTATTAAAATGACACTATTATAGAACATTCAAAGCACATTTTCAGAGCATTGAATAAGATTAAGAACATGTTTAGAACCGTCGTGCTTTACTTACACGTGTTTTGAATGTTCTTTGGATTGTAGTATTGAACATTTTAAAGGTGCATATCTGAACGTTTGTAATAAGTAGAATATGAACGTTCTCAGAACGTACTCGAAGAACTACAGTACCTGGCCAAATTATTAGACCATTGACAAATACATTTTTTTTTCATGTTTACAACCTTATTAATGAATTTATATGGATTTTATGTATTTATTTATTTATTTATTTATTTTTGTAAATTTTTAAAATGTTCTATGCGACTGAGTTTTTAAAATTTTCACTCGATTTCACATTATTATAGTTTATCAATATATTCTAAACATTTTTGTGCATTAATTAGGTGGCTTGATTGATAAGTTATTTATTTATTTTATTTTACTTTTTACATATTTTTATGTTTGAATGCTAAAATTTCATGAAATATTTTGACATTCTAACTTTAAAATATTTTTAAGAAATTAACTTATCCACCAATCCATTTATCTACAGAGGCTGTTCGCACATTTTTTAGACGATTTTGATGGAGTGTACTGAAGCAATTTCACTCATATTTCGTGTTTTAATTGTTCAGTTTGATAGCCCTTGTTCTTAACTATCATTCTACATCCTAATTTCTATGAAAAAATGCTTTTTATAATATCGGAAGAGGTATATTTTTCTACTCCTCTTGAACGGCTTTCCAAAGTCCACAAAGCGTTGCAGTCGGTGTTTGGATAATGTTGATTTTAAGAGTCGAAAAACACAAAAATCCAACAGTGATACATCAGAAGATTTAGCAGGAATGTCAGTGAAGGGTATGGTTTTAATTCCCGTTTTTTGTTCCATTTTTTTTCTAGAAAAACAATTGCGGATTGCGATGTGTGGCTGCTTGTTTTGTCTTGATACAGTTCAACGGATTGATAGCATTGTGGATAAAGATCTGGATTTTCATTTTTAAAAATTGGAATTAAAATAAGTTCTTGAGAGTATTTAGAGCTGATTGACATTTTTGTCACATTTTTTTTTTTTTTTTGCTTTTATCTTGCGCTTGTATGAAAAACCAGTGGCAATCATAAATCCTTTAGAAAAACTTTTTTTTGATGCTTTGAACCATGTAGCAAAAATTTTTTTCTCCACTTTTGTGATAATAAATTGATTTTTTTTTTTATTGCAACCACTTAAATAAACCCAAGATTCATCTATTGTTGCGACATCTTTCCATTTTTCTCCTGATAAATGCTTTTCATAAAGATTTCACTAAAAACTCTTTGGAAAGAGCGGAAACCTATCCTTCCACCACTGCCTTTTTAAAAGCGCATTTTTGCATCTAAACAAAAATTCTAAATATCAGAAGATAAATAAAACTTCCAAAAATATAACTGTTGTAAAAGTAAAATTCTCCATGCAAACGATTTTTTCTTACTGCGAAATAAAATCGTCTAAAAAATGTGCGAACAGCCTCTGTATGCATAAAAATGTTTAGAACATATTGATAAACTATAGCAGTGTAAAATCAAGTGAAAAATTTTAAAATTTCAGTCGCATGGAGCAATTTAAAAATTTTCAAAACAAATAAATAAAATTTTTAATTTTAATTATTTAATTTTTTTTTTCGAGAAATTTTAATATATTTAATCTAATGCATTTCAATGCACACATATGTAAAATTTCATAATTCTAAAGAAAGCAATTTCAAAGACCTATATTTTCAACGATTTTCAATTTTCAAAAAAAATTAAAATTTTGAATTTGATTTTTGAATTTAAATACTTTTCGAAAATTTTTAAAGTATTTGGTATTATTATATCTTAATGCATGCATACTGCATTCATATTTTTTATGCATGCAAATTTTATAAGACATTAATTTACAAATATAAATGCAGTGATCCTTCATTTGAAAAATATGTTGACAGAACACATGGTCATGTAATTACCGGTAACCTGCAAATAATTAATGATTGCAAACTCCGAAAATTTATGGAATATGGAACTACATTTCGACTTCCTTCTAAAACCAATATTTCTCAAATTATCAAATAGTTTACTTATGATCTGGATTTGTTCATTTATAAAATTTCTATTAAATACAATAAACCTTTAGCATTTTTTAGTCAATGGAAATGTTTAGTTTTATTAAAATTAACTAAAGAATTACAGCATAAGTACTGCAATATAATACAGTTTAACAAGCATGACTTATTCACAACAATAAAAGAATTACAAAATAATTTTGTCATAACTTATGCCGATAAATCACCTAATAACTATGCTATTATTTGTAAACAGTATTACAAATCTCTTCTAAACAGCTCAATATCCAATAATTGTACATTTTCATTAACTCAAAATAATGTTATCATTAACAATAGAAAAATTCACAGCTATTATAAATTATTATAGCTTCCTTTTAATAATTTCAACTATCCTTATATTGTACTAATACCTAAGTTCCACAAATCTCCTATTAAATTCAGAACGGTTACTATTGGATGTAACATATACAACAATAATGCCAATAAATTGCTTCTTGATATTCTGATACAGGTTTATAACATCATTTGTAAAGATCAAAACTTTCGCTGCCTTAAAATAGTTACCAACTCATTAACCATATCAAACACCTTGATAATGTAGAAAATATTATCACTTATGATTTTCAGGATCTGTTTAATAATATTATTTTATCTGACCTTTATCAAATTATCAATAATCTATTCATTAAATACAAAGATCAGATTAAATTACCTAATAACTTTGATGTTGAAAATTTTTAAACTCTTCTTAATTTCTTAATTCTACAATTAACTATATTTTACACAATAACCTCATTTATTTACAAAAAGTGGGTATCCCGCAAGGGGGAAGCAGCTCGAGTTTATTGGCTGATCTTTATCTATTAGGGCTGGATTATTTATCAATATATCCCCAAGTATCGATATTTTTTTAATATCGCGATAACAGTATTTAAGTTCTTGCTCTACCAATATATCCCTCTAACGATATTTCCTAGTGCGCACAGCGCAATCGATCCATATGCCGATAAACAGCGTCCAACGCCAACCACCATATCTTCAAATTCTGCTTCCCCGCCTCACCGTACCACCCCGTAAACACCCAACAAACAGACCGCCGAATATCTTATACAAATACACCTTCACTTCCTCCTATTTACTCACTGACTAAACTCTAAAAAATAACCCCAACCGCAAACGATCCGAACACACTTTCTCTTCCTTATTCCTGCGATCAGTCCCTTTGCTTCATTTGTGCGAACTCTCAAATCGAAACCACTACTTAAAAAGTATGACCTTGAACGATAACATGTAAAATGTTGCATTCCTCATTCATCAAGTTATCGCAGTAGTATATTATTTCCCAGCTTATCACATTCGATAATATCCCCACACCAATAATATCGAAGCTGCTCATCGCTCACAGGTGAAAAGTGAAAACACTGCAAACGGTATATCGCGTTTAGTTCTTGCTATCGGTTCGTTGATATATTGTTCGGAATTGCACGGATTGTTCGAAATATCGTCAAGTGGTTTTTTTTTTTTTTTTCTTTTTTAAGCAAAGAATTAACTGAAATTGATTCTTATTTTTTAAAAATTGGATTTATTATTTTATCTTCTGCATATATAAGAAGAAAATATAAGATTTGGAAAAACGTTTTTCCGGTTTTCGATGAATTTACACGTTTTGAGATTTCCTTGCATTTTAATTAACTGAAATTGTCTACTCATTTTTAAAAAGTGGATTTATTACTAGTTTCTGCGTACATAAGAAGAAAGAAGATACGAAATAAATTTCGATTTTCGTTTTTTGATATATTTACACGTTTTGGGATTTCCTTGCATTTCAATTAAGTTAAACTGATTACTTATTTTTTAAAAAGTTGATTTATTATTATATCTTCTGCATATACAAGAAGAAAGTATAAGATTTGGATAAATTTTGATTTCCAGTTTTCGGTGAATTTACACGTTTTGAGATTTCCTTGCTTTTCAATTAACTGAAACTGACTACTTATTATTTAAAATGTGGATTTATTACTGGCTTCTGCGTGCATAAGAAGAAAGTAGAAGACACGGGGAAAATTTCGATTTCTGGTTTTCGATGAATTTACACGTTTTGAGATTTCCTTGCATTTCAATTAACTGAAATTGACTACTTATTCTTAAAAAAGTGGATCTATTATTTTACCTTCTGCATACATAAGAAGAAAGTATAAGATTCAGAAGAAATTTAGATTTCCAGTTTTCGATGATGTTACAAGTTTTGAGATTCCTTGAACTCTAATTGATCATTTTTAAGATTTCCTTTCTTTCTTTCTTTTCTTTCTTTTTTTTTTTTTTTTTTTTTAGTTTGAACGCTCTATTTCATGGACGACTCGTGCCTATCGGCCAACAGGGGTCGCTGTTGTGCTGCAATTTAATTCCGTTTATGAGAAGGCAGTTGTTTTGCTTTACTTTGCAAAAAGTGATTGATCTTCAACCACTGGGCGGTACTAGTATATAAATATAATACAATTTCCAAATGTTATAAAAACATTACAAAATATGAATTCAATATATATATCTTAAAAAAAAAAAAAAAATCATGATATGGTAAGTAGATAAAAAATAAAATAAAAATGGCAGGTAATTGACCTTTAGAATACCTATGAGTTATAGGGTCTCAAATTAATATTACTCTACAACCGAGAAAGTTTATTCGGTGGCAATTCTATAGAAAGTTTATAAACAGTATTTCTATTGTGCATTTCTTATTCTCTGAAATTAATTTAATTACAACCATATCGCTATCAATGACTGACAGGACTATTAGTAAATGAACTTTCTTTATACTCAGGGATGGGAATTAGGCGCAAAACTCATACTAATATTTATTTTTAAAATTTCCGTATGTAAGTGAATCATTGATATATATATAGAGATAGATAGATAGTTAATTTACGACTTCTGCGCAAAATTTTATTAAGCATCTACATTCTAAGTACAACTTCATTTTTCTTAAGTTTATATTTTTATTATAATTATGTATCTTGATGATATACTTTGTGTAAATAAAACTAAAACACATATCACCCATTAGCTCTCTTAAAATGTGATTTTGAAATAATTAAATCTTAAAATAGAAAAAAAATGGAGGACAAACTATTCAGAAATATACTTAAAAGTAATGGTATAAATTAAAAGAAACACAAAACATTGTGTTGCTATTTATGCATTTTCTTCCTTTTTTTTTCTTTTTAATAAAAAAGATTTGGAAGTAATATACCAGAAAATATAAATATACATATAGAAAACACTCCCCACTTGTATACATTAAAATTGGTGTTCATTTGTCTTTAAAAAGTAGCAAATATCTATTTTCCTTCTCTTGAAATAAATATCGCAATATATCACAAATATCGATATTAACTTGATGATATATCGCGATATTTAATTTCTGATATCGTCCAGCTCTAGAATCCTCTAATTGGGATATTACAACTGAGTATCCACAAGAGCTATTACTGACCGGATGTTGTTAAACTGAATAGAAATAAAGACGATACATATTTCTCAGATTTTACACAGTGCCGGATTTAGGCTCAGGTCCGTGAGGCACGGGCCTAGGGGAGCGGCGGCTTTAAGGGCGCCAAAAATTTAAAAATAACATTAGCCTTTAGAAAGCGGCTCTGACAGCAGTTGTCAAGCTTCACAGTGGGATTTTGAAAGAGCCCCTTTCTAAAGGTAAAAAAAAAAAAAAGATTGTGGCTAAAATAAAAGCTGTATTCCGGTCGATATGTACAGTGAAACTTGACTAATTCGAACTCTTTTAATTCGAAATTCTGGATAATTCGAATTTTTTAATCGGTCCCTCGAATTTTGTATTAAAATAATGTTACAAAAATCATGGATAATTCGAATTCTATTTTGGATAATTCGAATTTTTCATACGATTACCTTTAAAATATTACAGTATAATTTGTCCCCGAGATTTTTCTTAGCTAAAGTGCATTATGTTTTTTAACAGTCTTAAAAGAAGGATAAGGAAATACAAGAGTATTTTCTACCTACACTGTAAACTAGTTGGCATAGGTGGACTCTGCTCAGTTCCCCATCATATTTATGTTCTCATAAATTTCTAGTGCGAGAACTATTATAATCATGTTAAAAGAAATGAATTTGACTAAATCTTGATACAGTGACAGAATGAAATCCCCACCTAATAGGCTATCCACCGTTCACTTCGATATATTTATCTTATTCTAATCTATTAATTTATTTTATCAGGGCCAATTCTGTTGTTTAGTTTTCATGCTACTATTTCCAATGCAATAATCATCAAAATTCATATTTATATGAAAAATTTACAATTTCGCTATGTTGATAAAATTGTAAGTTACGAAATTTTCCTATTAGAATATTTGTATTCAATCATGTTCAAACAAACATCATAAATGTAATTTCGAAGTTGTCTAATGTATTTATGATCCTCAAAATGGAAGTTTATGCTCAATTTTGCCTTATTCTGACATGTTAAGTAAATCGTACATTCCAAATTACTTACAAATTTTTTAAATTGGAAAAATCGTAGTCTATGATATTCATGCCAGTATCCAAAATAATATTTAAAAAGTGGTTTGACATCTTTATGATGAAAATATCCCTCAAGATTGACGTTTATGTGAAATTTTGTTGTATTCTGCCATGTTAAGAAATTCGTAAGTTTCCAATAACTTACGAAATTTTTATATTGGAAAATTCATAGTCATTAATATTCATGACAGTGTTCTAAATAATATTTCAAAAGTAGTCTGACATCTTTACGATGAAAATATCTCAAAATTGACGTTTATGTGAAATTTTGCCCTATACTGCCCCGTTAAGAAATTCGTAAATATCCAATAACTTGCGAAATTTTCAAAGTAGCATATTTAAAGTAAATGATGTTCATTCCGGCATCAAAACTGATATTTTAAAACTGGTCCGACATTTTTACAGTAAAACGTTTTCCCATTTAATGCACGTTTAAGTGAATTTTTGTCCTAATTTGAATTTCCCATGTTAAGAAAATCGTAAATTTCTAATAACTTACGAAGTTTTTTAATTCGAATGTTGCAAATGAATAGGATTCTTGCCAGTATCGAAAGTAATATTATAAAACTGATCTGACCTCTCTGCGATCATTTGTTCGTGAGATATCGTGTAAACAGACTGACACACTAACGGACTGACACCATACAAATTTTATCATTTTCGGATTCCTCACACCTGAAAACGTACAAAAAAGTAAAAAAACCGAGGTCGAAATTTTTCACGATTACCTAAGTTCACCATACCTATAGTATAATGGTGAACTAAAAATATGTCCTATTTACCGCCAGAAATTCTCTGTAATTTGAGAAAATATGCGTAATTTATGAAAAAGTTGTGTTGTCAGAACGTATTTTCTCAAATTACAGAGAATTTCTGGCAGCAAATAGGACATAATTTTTATAGTGTAGTGCATCAGAAGATATGGTCCATATACATGAACTTCGAGGACTTCTTTTAATTGAAAGTTATGTCTAATGTATGTAGAAGATTCTGTTTTTGTATCAATTGATCGGTTGAAGTCATATACTATGACACAAAGATTGTACTTTAAGAAGCAATCAAAAATATCTGTTTATTTAAAAAAAGTGTTGAATAATTAAGATCGTAAAAAAATATTGATTTAATGGGAGGGGGTTAATGATGCAGTATTCTTAGATATAAAGTTTGTGTGTTAAATCTTTGATAATAGAGTTTTATATTTTTAATTTATCTCTTCTTTTTGACAAAATAGTATACGTAATTCAAATTTTTGGATATTTCGAATTTTTCTCTGGTCCCTTCAACTTCGAATTATCCAAGTTCTACTGTATATATTTTTTTTCATTGTTTATAAAGAATGCTTTCTAGGCCCCCTTTGACATGTTATTTACCGTCCCTTACTGGTTTGAACCAAATTTACATACAATAGTTCCGTAAACATTCTTTATACGGATTATACCCTGACCGTATGTAACATGTATTACTACACATAGGCACCATCAGAATAAAATACAATGTGTAGGGGAAAGGGAGAGCACAAGCTATTCCTATGCTGGTATCTAAAAGATTATTTTGGTGAATGAAGAAATTGAAGTTTATACTTTAATACATTCATGAAACAAACATTATCTATCATAATATTTAATTAATTATAATTTTGTATTTTTGTGAAAACTGTGAAACATAAAAGTAGTTTAGATCAAATTTCATAATTCAGGTGAAAGAAGCATGCTGTTAATTTCACACGGTGATGGAGCGGCTGAACTGAGCCAATGTATTTCTCAATATAGTGCAAATGAGTTCACAGGCACCGATATCTTGTCAGCTGAATTCACCCTCATGTCTGTCAAATTCCTTTTCCAGCATAATTTTTTTTCTGAAACTGAAAAACCCCACCAGTGTTTTAGAGATTTTATTTCGAATTTGATAAACTGGGAGTACCGGGTTCGAATCCAGTTCGGGCTTGTCGCTCTAGCCGTTCAAAGCTTTCCATGGATTTCTCTGAAACTCACGAGAATACATGCTAGGATACTTCAGAAAGACCGCCTCCATCCAGGAGGAGGAAATCCCAGTGCCAAGCCAGCCAGTATCCTTAAGGCTGGCTTCCATTGCATTGGAAGTTCGAGGTTCAAAAGACCATTAATCACGCTTCCGACACAAAGAGCCAAATGTCTTGTCATCAGTTGTAGCCTTTTATCATCAGATTGCGCAGTTACTTCAAAGCAAAACATGCAAAATTGACAAAGATGGCCCCTCAATTATATCAGCTAGGGGTTAGAGCCAGGGACTCTCCCTTTCGAACCAACCTGTAGAACCAGGTCCAACAACTTGACCACATCAAGGGATTCTGAATAGCGCCGCTCGAAACATTTCCAACCAACCTCAGTGGAAACTGCACTTTAGAATAGGTTGTCAGCACCATACCACACACTTACTTTAAGAATGCATACCGCTGCCTTCTTTTTAATTTTACCCATGTCCTAATTCAGGGTTGTAATTTTGACCGGTCAAAAATGGTTTTAACTGTCCAAAAATGGTCAGCACTGTTAAAAATGGTTTTAAACAGCTTTAATTTTAATAATAATTGTTTTTGCAATTAATAACTTCATAAGTAATAAAAACAACAATTCATTGAAAATAATAATACTAATATAATAATGTTAGAAATTTAAAAATTGACCATGCAATATAAAAATATAAACCAGTTACAGTTAAAAGCATCAAGGAAGATGAAATAGGTATCTTCTTTGAAACACGAGTTGCAGTTAAAAGCATAACACAACACATGAATTATAGTTAAAAACAAAACATTAATTTCAGTTAATGTGGGCAGCAATGAATAAGATAAAAGGCATTGATGTAAAATTTGTTGATTTCGCATTACATCTAATGAACTGTTGTGCCAGCTCATCTTCAATAGAAAGACTATTTTCAAAGTTTGGAGTTATTCAAAACAATTTACGAAACCGTCTAAGTTTAGAGACAACTGCAAAACTTGCGACTTTTAACCATTTTTTAAATTCAATATAAATTCCGAAAAAGAGTTTGTGTAAAAATTAATTAAAACAATTGCATTGTTTCTTGGTGATATTATTTGTGTTACGACATTCCTATGTCAGGGACCAATCCAGGATTTCAAACTTAATACCTATTTTTGTGAAAAATATTAACTATATTTTATTTTTGTGAAAAATTGTAGCACACTTTTTTTCTGTGTGTGTGTGTATGTGTGTGGTTTGGGGGGGGGGGGGGGGAGTTCAATCTAAATAAGATAAAATAATAAAAATAATGCTCAGCAGTTAGTGCGAGGCTTATAGAAGAACAGGAACGAAAATCACTTCTCTCTGAAGTAAACAGTTCAGTTGAGTGAGTGCAAGTAGGTGATTTTGTTCATGCTAGTATCACTGCACTATACCAGGGAGGATAGACACATCACCATACAGTCATCAAAACGTCAAACTACCTGAAATCAGCAAACAGTACATTATGATCACAACTCCAGAGCATGTCTGTATCGATACACACGTGGATCGTTTTGTTTACTTATGCTGCACCGTTTCTCGCCTGTAGCAAACGCTTATGCTTAGATTAAAACCAACATTCTGCATGATTCTTGCTTAGTAAATCGCATCAACAAAAATGCACAAATAAGTTACTTTTCTTCAAAAATGTGCTCATTTAAAATGTCAGATTTTGTTGGAATGACTAAGATTTTTATGAAAGTACTGATTTTATCTGTATGATTTTTGTGAAGGTACCTTTTTTGCCAAGTTGATTTTTGTGAAGGTGCCTATTTTGCCAAGGTGATTTTTGTGAAGGTGCCTTTTTTGCCAAGGTGATTTTTGTGAAGGTGCCTTTTTTGCCAGGTTGATTTTTGTGAAAGTACCTATAAAAAGGTAGTAAAATAGACCTGTATTAACCCCTGTATGTTATGATATTTTTAACAAATGTTTACTTAGTTTTAACATATGATACTAAGATATATTTCATTGGTAGCAGATTCTAATTTCTGACCTTGATTGGTAGTAAATAAATTCAATAACGAATTTCAGTGGTCAAAACTGATATCGACCAGGACGGTTAAAACCGGTTAAATTAACGGTTGTTTCCAGTAGATTATCTACCGGAAACCAACCGCTAATACCGAAATCATAAATAAAAACTGTAACACCCCTCTCTCCTATAAATACTCCGCTCTCCGATCGTATATTAACCGTGCAATCCTCGTTTGTCAACAAAAACTTACTCTATACCAAACTCAATCACATTAAAAAAAATTGCCGTTAAAGCTAATTACTCTAAAAACCTCGTCAATAACCTCTACAAAAAACCAGGGTTGGGTTTTTTGACATGACAGTGGTTTAAACCTCGTTTAATCCGTCAAAAACCTATATAGTCAAAATTCGAAATCTATAAATGAGCTTAAATCTGGTTAAAGTAGGAATTAGTAATATTTGCCATGTATAAGTTAACATCTAAGTATTCTGCTGTTTATAAATTAACAAATCTTAAAACAATTTGTAGATTATAATAAAAATTTAAGTAACTATACTGGTTTGAAACATAAGAAATATATATAAAGCATGCATAGACATATTTTGTATGTTTATTTATGTTAATATTTATGAAATTCCAAAGTTACTTAGGAATTTTAACATAAGCCAAGTGTTAAAAATACAGGATTTCTTTTTTTTTTTTTTAAGTAAAACATAGGTAATATATGTGAGGAGTAAGTTAATATGAAATTATAATTTGATTACATTGTATAAATTATAATTGTAGTACATATACTAAAACAATGTATTATTTTAATATAACCAATTTAAAAATCTTACATTACAACTGTAAAAAGTTTTTACAAAGTCTAAAAAGTTTCACAAAAACATTCTCAGTTTATACATTAAAACATTTCAACTAGTTATATATTTCTGCTTAGCTTTCAACTCTTTATCGTTGAGTCCTCATCAGAGTTATAGTAAAATTTTACAAGTTATAATTTCTGATTCTGTATGGTTTTGAAACCATAAATTATAACTTGCAAAATGAACGGTGTGTTAATAGAGTTAAAATAGTGTTTACCAATTGTACATTTATTAATTGTTTGATGAATATTGTGTTTGCACAAGTAGTTTTTATGAATTTGTGTAAGTGTTTAGCAAAAAAATTCAATGAAATTGTCATTACAGAGAAGTATTAAATTGTGGATGTGGCTTTTTAAAAAAGTAAAACATAGTATGGGAATTTTATCCTTTTATAGCATGTTGACTAACGGATTTTATATTAATGACTTATTTTCGATTATGTATCTTTGAACTTAGTATATATTTTAACGAAAAATTTTACTATACCTATAAGTCTGATGAAGATTCAAGGATAAAGAGTTGAAAGCTAAGAAGAAATATATAACTAGTTGAAATGTTTTATTGTATAAACTGAATGTTTTTGTGAAACATTTTAGACTTTATAAAGATTTTTACAGTTGTAATGTGAAATATTTAAATTGGTTATATTAAAATACATTGTTTTAGTATATATACTACAATTATAAGTTAATATGAATTTGAAAATAATTATATTTGTTACACTTATCATTTAATAATAATTTATCTATTATTATTACTGATTGTATAAATATTTGTACCTGCTTACAGTTTGAACTAATAAAATTAAAACAAATCTGTACGAGTAAATATTAAATTATAATAATTTATGCAAGGCCAGAAAGCATTTATATTTCTCTTGCCTTATGGTAATTATGAGAATAAGAAGCAATTCAAGCATTCAGAATTATTCCTTTTTTTTTTTTTTTTTTTTTTTTGTAAAAACTCAATCTCAGCAATCTGTCAGCAGTCATTTAAAAAAAAAAAAAAAAACATAAAATATTTAAATGTAAAATATGTTAGGTTATACATTTTTATTTTATTGGTTAAATACATAATATTTAAAAACACAATACTAAATATATATCTCCTTCTTCCTATCTTGTGTTTCTTAGGTTGTTTTTTCATTAATTTTGATAAGTTTATGGTTTTAAGTTAAGATTTGTTGTTTTACTTTATTGATTCGTTTGTTTTGCAGGCTGTTAATTAATAGATCTGGTTTCTTTACATTAGTGTATTTCATCCACTGATGATTTTTTGTTTTTTTATCGTATTGGTCATTGGTGTTTCAGTGATCTTGTATCTGTTGCTTGGCTTCTACTATGCTTAATAGATCATCTTTATTATATATATATGTATACCGGGTGATTCAAAATAGATGTTACAGCGATTATCTCGTAAACTAAGAAAGATAGAAACATACTTCCATTTACAAAATTAGAGCAAATTAAGAGTAGATTTCAAATATGGCATTTTTTTGTACAAGGGGCTGTATACATATTAAATACGAAATTTAATTTTTATACGGCCCCTCCTATCATGTGACTTATATTTAGAAAATTATTCTCCTCGCTCTGACAAGCAAAATAAAAAAAAATCATCTCTCTAAGTCAAAATCTCGCTAAGTTATTGCAGTTTGAAAATTATGACTTACACCACTTTTTTTCCAATTTTGGCATCTATTTTTCAACGCCAACGAGCTCACTTTAGGGGGTTATCTATGAGATGAGAAAAATTAAATAAAGATCCTTTATTTTAAAATAGCAACTAAAATCATTCAAGCACGTGAAATCAACAGTTTTAAGAACTTAATGCAAATTTACATTATTTCGTATTGTTAAAAAATTTAATAATTAAATTTCTTGGGGGTCATCTGCTAATTAAAACACGTTAAGAGAGGAAAAAAATTAAAAGTCTAGCAAAACCGTATGGAATTTTCGCGCTTTATTTTTACCACTTTCCATCATAGTTGAAAAATTTAATGACTTCGGCTCTTTAACAATTCCAGCCAGGTTGAAAAGTGTTAATGACTTCGATTTGTCTGTCTGTCCATTCGTCTTTCTGTGTGTCCGCGCTCTAGCTCCCGTGAATATTCATAGAATTTCCTGAAACTGATATATGTGATTTGAGTTCACTATCGGATGTTCCTTATTAAAAATGGAGTGAATACCTCTGCTAGCTTGTGCACAGGGACACCCGAAAGTATTCCAAAGCATTGTGTTCTATTAGAGGTATTTTTATAAACCATATTTTAATACCTTTAATTTATGTATATATTAATAAAATTGAAATACGTTATTAAAGTTTTCTATTGGATATTTTCTGTAGAAAATGGAGTAAACACCATCACTGGTTTGTATACAGGGACACCCAAAAGTATTCCAAAGCATTGCGTTCTATGTGAAGATATTTCTATAAACCAAATTTTAATTACTTTGCATAAATCTTAATGAAATTGAAATATGTTATTCATATGCACAAAAGAATGCTTTCTATAGTGTACAGTACGATTAGCATTAGATTTACAGGGCACACAAAAATATTCAGTAACGTTAAGGGTTATTATTGGACATTTGCTGGAATTGCATTTTTGTTTACATTAAACATTTTTTAAAATTTTTTAACTGTGAATAGGATTTTAATTTGCATATTTTTTTGTCTGACTGTCCATCTGTCCGTCTGTCCGCCCCCAGCGTCTGTAAATATTTTCAGAAATTTTCAGAAATGATATATGTTATTCAGGTTTACTATATGATATTCCCTATTTAAAATGGCATTAATTAATTCTCTACAATTGGTTTATGTACAGGAACGCACATATAATGCCAATGCATTGCGTTTTGGGACAGACATTCTTATAAATTACATTTAAATAACTTTATACTGTAAAAATCATAAGGAAATCCATATTTATTGTTAATATTCTAAATGCTTTGTATAGAATATGATATCGTATAGATGTATAATTCTATGTCAGGGGGGTTACCGCCATTCTCAACCCCCGTTTATTTATAGTGCCTATACTTATCAAAATAAAATTCAAGTCTGTTATCAATTTCTTTGAAGCTTGCAAATCTTGATCAACTTTTCAAGTGGCAACTAGATATGGAATCCGAAGTACCAAATTCACATTTCCTGTAGTTATTACTTTCTCATACTCATAAGGTAGAGAAAGTATTGTTTTTGGGCCAAATTTTCGAAAGTGAGTTTTTGTTATATTTACACGTTTTGAGGTCCCCTGAATATGAAAATAGTGTTTTTAGCGGTTGGTCTGTGTGTGTGTCTGTCTGTTATCAGCATATCTTTAGAAAAAATAACAGCAGATATTCAAACTTGGTATTCTAAATATGTATCATATAGGGATGCTACACTAAGCTTTTCATTGAGATGAAACAAATGGTTCGTGTACAGTGACGCTCAAGAATATTCAAATACATTACGTCTATGGGGGAAATTGCAGGTAAATAGAGTTTAACGTCTATAGACTGCACTAAACCAAATGAAATGAATATATATTTTTTATATGCATAAAAACATGCCTCATGTAGAATATGGCAAGGAAATCATTCACTGTTCATTTACAGGGCTACACAAAATAACTAGATTATAATGCGGCAATAGCTAAAAATTGATGGAAGTGCATTTTAGGTTGTGCCGTATATTATTACTATAGGTTTATATTTAGGTGCACTTTGTACATATTCTTCAAAAGATATACAGGGTTGCAAATATTTAAGTTATAATATTCTTTTTTATTGTTAATGAAAGTGCTTTACTATAATATTTTACCATGTCCAGGAAAACTGCTCAGGAATGGAAATGAATTCTCATAGACATATGATAAATAATGTATGTTTTTAAGCTAAATATGCATAGCTTTTTTTTTTTTTGTGTGTGTGTGTGTGTGTGTGTGTGTGTGTGTGTGTGTGTGTGTGCGTGCGTGTATTTACACGTTTTGAGGCTTCCTTATTACCAAAGTCAAGTTTTTAAAAGTTTGATCATTGCCTGCGCCGAATAATTTCATGAGATCACCCCTCGCACAGAACTAACTATCATATAAAACTCTTTCGAAGCTAATTTGAAATATTTTAACATACGTTTACAGTACTCTTTTTGTTACCTCTTAATCTCCAATTTGTATTTATAGTATTAAATTTCAGGGTAAGAGAAAGTCGTGTGAGTGACACACCAGATTATTTGTTGTTAAATTATGCTGATAATTCATATACATACAAATCAACCAATAAAAATTTACCTTTCGTATTCAGGAATCCTCAAAATGTGGTATTATACAGAAAAAAATCGCTATTCAAAAACTACTTTGTTTAGAGTATGGGTATGAGAAATTAATTTTCCGTTCTGTGTCAGCAGTGTTCTTCGAAAAAAAAAATGCAGCAAAGCACTTACGCCAAATACATTTAATAATAAAAAAAAAAAATGTTTACCTTAATTTTGGGTAGCCCTGTATATTGTCTATAAACTATATACAAATGACTTTGTGTACGTAAATTTAGTGTTATATGTAAAACAAGTAACATTAATTGAAATACACTTCCAGCAATTCCCAAGTATAGCTCCAATATATCAAAATACTCGGGGTAACCCTGAAAATGAATGATGAATGATTGCTATACCACAATCTACATAAAACATGCTTTTATGCGTATAAAAAATCTGTTCTTTTCATTTTGTTTAGTGCGGTATATACATGTCCCACTGTACATATGAGAAATTTCGCTCACAGACGTAATGTATTTGAAATCTCTTGGATGACCCTGTAAACAAACAATTGTCTGATCGCAAAGAATACTTTAGTGTAGCACCGCAATATGATACAGATTTAGAATATCGAATTTGGATTTTTTGTTACTATTTATTCTTGAGATATTCTAATAACACAGAAACACACACACACACACAGAGAGAAAGAGAGAGAGAGAGAGAGAGACCAACCGCTTAAAACATGATTTTTGAATTCAGAGGATCTGAAAACGTACAAATATAACAAAAGCTAATTTTCGGAAATTTGAATCAAAAACAATTCTTTTTCTACACCGTGTATATGAGTAAGAGAATGTATAAAACAAAAGAAAGAAAAATGAATTTGAAAATTTCCTTTTAGTACATAAATTATTCATAAATTTTATTTGTTAAATTATCAGTGAGTATTCTCTTGTCTATTCACAGAGACATTACAGGTTAAAATAGCCGTCTTTCCCTGAATGATTTTTCTCCCCCCCCCCCCCCCCAAAAAAAAAAAAGCTGATCAACGTGTGCCTTATTACAAAAGCAATAGTAATTACAATTTCTCACTTTTGATACAACCCCTTAAGATTTGGCGAAAAATGCTAGAATTTTGAAATTGCAATTACTCAGCGAGATTTTGACTTAGAGAGAGGATTTTTTTTTTATTTTGATTGTTAGAGCGAGGAGAATATTTTTCTAAATATATGTTATATGATAGGAGGGGCCGTATAAAAATTAAATTTCGTATTTAATATGTATACAGCCCCTTGTACGAAAAAATGCCATATCTGAAATCTACTCTTAATTTGCATTAATTTTGTAATTGGAAGTATGTTTCTATCTTTCTTAGTTTACGAGATAATCGCTGTAACGTCTATTTTGAATCACCCGGTATATATATATATATATATATATATGTGTACACATACATACAATGTTGTATTACAAATAAAATGATTTATCATCAAAATCATGTATCAATGATTTATAAAATAATAAATTTTTAGAAGCCTAAAGTTTTGTTTTTATCCTATTTATCAAAATGTTATAATTATGTTTCTCCAAACCCATTAATCTGTTTAATTTTTAAAACATACTTATCAGGGGCCTGTGTCGAGGTAAAACTGGGTGCTTTAAAGGGCTTATCACAAACTTTTATATCCTATAAATGGACTCTTCACAAATTTTTTTTTTATCCTAAAAAAGGACCTTTCACAAAAACTTTCCATCTTAAAAAGAGACCTTTGATAAATCTTTCATTTCGAAAACTAATTTTCCAAGCAAATAATGTGTAGCAAAAATCCACATAAGTAATCTGATGTACATTTTCGCTATATTTTCTTCAAATAGCGACTATTCAGTTTCTAATTTATAAAAGGTGCCTGTGCATGTGCATATGTATGAGTGTAGTTCTATAAAAGTGAACCATCATCATCTAAAATAAAACCTTACTTTAATTGTAATTTTATTTTGAAAAAATTACATTTTATTATTTTTTTTTAAGAGGACAGTAGCCGAAAAGTTTAATAGGACTTGATTTTCATACTAATATTCAATTCATAAAATTACGCGTAGATTTTTCACAATTTCTCAAAAACAGGACCCTGCCTGAAAAGTCTGGACAGACCCCTGCTTATAAATAATACCTCATTAAAAACAACTATATTTTTAAAGTATCACAAAACTAAGTTTAACATATACTATATAAAGCATAGTTATAAGTAAATTTCATAGTAATATATGAAAGTATCACAGCATATTTGAATGAACAATAACAACAATTTATAATGAAATTTTAAAAGCCTAAAGTTTGGTTTTTTATATTAATCAAAAATCAAAAATGTTATAACAATGTGTTTTTCAAAGAACATCAATCTATTTAGTTTTCAAAAAATCTTTATAAACTATATTTTGTTAAATTAAGTTTTTATATAACAATTAAATTTTAAATATAGGTTTTTGACATTTTTGACAAGGAGGTTTTCGACATGACTGTTTTAACCATGGTTTAAACAGTCAAAAACCTGCCAACCCTGCAAAAAACGCATAAAATCCTAAAATAAAATTAACAATGCCCAAAAATCCAAATCAAACTTTACTACCTCCATCCCTTTCAGTACTGGCGCTAGCATAAAAATAAAAAACGAAGCTAAAAATCTAAACATAAATATACCAATCAAACCAAATAAAAATATTTTTCAACATATTCGTAACGAAAAAGATACTATCCACCAAAAATCCACTGCAGGTATATATAAAATAGATTTCGAACACATCAATGGGGAAAAAGCTTGTTACATAGGTATGACGAAACGCAGGATTGATGAATGAGAAAAAGAACACCGCGCCAATCTAAAATACGGGAAAACTTCTACAGCCTTTTCTTCCACCCACAACAATAACCCAATTAACATTAACTCCATTAATATTAATAAAATAGCCCCATATAACAATCACATATATGTACTAAAACGGGAGGCCATCGAAATATTTGTAATAACTAACAATCAAGCCGTCAACGACCGACAGCACTACATCATTCCAGCTGGATGGAAACAGTTCCTACAAGAAACTAAACTGAACTTGAAAGTGAAGCGAACCAATGGCATGGAAACCACAACACCCCAAGTATGAAGATCTACAACACAACGTTTTTCGTACTTAGCACTGAAGATGGGTGTGGCTGTATCCGAAATTAATATGCTAAGCTCTTTAAAAGGATGTTTTTTAAGGTACTTTATTATGTAAATATATAATATCTATGTTATGATTATTTATTTATTCATATTAAAAATTATAGTTATGTTTTTAACCAAAAACATTCTTTATTTTCTTCTTTTTCTTTCTTTCTTTCTTTTTTCGTAATAAATGGTACATAGCGACAGTTGTTCTTTAAGAATCAGTGCATAGCTCAAAAATAATCCTTGGGGGGAAAAAAAGAGAGAAAGAGAACGAGATGGAGTACAAATGTCCTAGACTTTTTTATTCTTATTATAAAATCTATCTATATTTCTCACTTTCTTTCTCACAAGAATTATTTATTAATATTGTTTATTATTATCATTGCAGAGATGCCAAGTTTCAATAACAGGGATGAGATTAGCAAGAATACAAAAAAGCTGAAACTGTATGCAAAGGCAAGACACTGAAATGAAATACTACAATCTTGATGACAAAATCTATTACATTAGAGTAATAAACAGTTATTTTAATCTTTAGTGTATAAAAAAAGAACAAATGCACATCAGAAACATAAAAAAAGCTGAAAAATTAAAAAAAAAAAAAGCTGAATAGCTAAATGTGCAAAAAAGCTGAAATCAGCTGAAAAATCTCATCCCTGCAATAACAGCTATCAGTAATCGGAGTTATACACTTATGCAACGTGGAGACGTGAACCGTGTCACGGAACAATTTTTATACACAAGCCCACAAATTAATAATGAATTGCACTGTTTTTGTAAACAAATATAATATATTAATTAAAAAAATTTCTATAACAAAAATAATATATATTTTTTTACCTTCTTACAAAATGGAAGATTTTTTTTTTAACCTGCTTTGGAGGGGAAAAATCATTTGGATTTTTTTTTTTTTTTTTTTTTTTTTTTTTGGGGGGGGGGGGGGGGGGGGGGTGTTACAAAAATTTATTTTATTTATTATTTTATAGTCACTTTCTCATAGACAACTGTTTTTATGGCATTAAATACTAAAACATTGTTCTTTTTTTAATAAAACATTTTTATTTTATTTATTAATTTTTTTTTCTTTAGTACTTTGCATAAAATCTAATATCTTTTGTTTGATGGTATAAATTTTAAATTTATTAAGGAAAAACAAATAGATTCATCAAGCTCAGTAATAAAGCCTAAAAATAATTACATATGTGAGAAATATTAAGCACTTCTATCACTTTTTGGTTTCTAGAAGCAATTTTTGATCACAAGCTGGAAAGCGGGAGGGGCATTCAAAATATAAATAATTAGATAAATGAGAAATTAAACAATTCTACTTATTTATAGGTTCTAGAATTTAATAAAGCAAGTTTAAAATGAATATTGACATTTATGTTGCTGATTGAGAAAAATTGGGAAACTAAAGGCTTCTGCAGAGATTTTAATTAACGATGGCTAGTTGGAGATAAGAAAAGAGGGGGTGGGGTGGGGGATCCAAAAATAATTACATCAGCAAGAAATATTGTATAATTCTATTTCTTTATAGTTTCTAGAATCTTATAAAGCAAGTTTAAAATGAATATTGACATTTATGTTGTGGATGGAAAAAGATTAAGAATCGGAATGCTTCTGTTGTGCGTTTAATCGTCAGTGGGGTTTCTCTTTCTTTTTTTTTCTTTTTTTTACGAACGATATCCGCGACTCTTTTAAAAGCATATAATCCGTAATTTTTATATGTTGTCCGTAATGCCGTAATTATTGCCGTAAATCCGTAATAATTACGGACAAATCGTAATACCTGGCATCTATCATTGTTCGATTAAAAAGACTATTTAAAAATAAATAATGATTGTATTCCAGTTGTATGTTTTAATAATTTTTATGTGTAGCCAGAATTTCTTTTTTCGAATTTTCTCAAAGAAATTAAAAGAGTAAGTAACACTATTTTAAACCATTTCCATACTTAACACTTCTACCCCCATGTTTTTTTTTTTTTTTTTTTTTTTTTTTTCATCTTTAAAACAACCGAAAAAAGTTCATATTCCAAATTAACTTTTCCATTATATTTTTATTTTTGCTGAATTAGAGAATATTTTATGAAAGATACACGATAAAGGGTACAAATTCCCCTGCAAATCTGTTATTCTACATTCTGGATAAAAATCTAATTAAAGAATAAACATGCCTTTCACGACAGCTGTCGCTTCCTCCTTCCTTCGCACCCGATCTCATGTCGCTTAGCTTTATAACAGCAATTGTACAATTTTCTCTTCTTGCATTTATAAAAATGCCGACTACCCATTATTTTTAAAAAGAGAAAAAGAAAGTGCTGAAACTTTAAGAAAAGACAGGATGACCCATACCATAACAGAACTGATAAGATCTTTTCTCGAAGAAAGCCAAATATCAAAAACACATTGCGGGGGGTAGCTACTAATGGCATAGAGATCAGTGAGAACTGTCCGATACCTAATAACCTTTCGGGAAAAAAAAAAAAAAAAAAAAAAAAAAAACTACTGGCCATTTATACAAGATAGTTTTATTGTTAGCATGCTCTCGCAGCAATATGCCCTTTTGAGTGGTTTATATAAGCATTTAGCATTAGCAAAATTCTATCGAATATATTTTGTGTTTAAAAACTGAACATTAAATTTTTGAAATATTTTTTAGTTATAATTTTAATAAATATTTCATATAAAATAATCATATTTCTTCCAAAAAAAAAAAAAAAAAAAAGTTAGTGGTGCTGAAAATCGTAAGAAAAAAGCACTTAAATTAGCAAAAAGAAATGATCTTGTACGAAAAATAATTCCCAAAATGCCAAATTTCATCATTACGAGTTCTTCAAATTCACCGAAAACCCATGAATATAAACAACAGTCATCCCCTGTTCATCCCCAAAAGGAGTAAGTATTGAAAATTAGATAATACATTATTATCTTGCTATAAATGGCATGACTGAACCAACGGATACTTTCGAATTTAGATGTTTTGTTAAATATCTAGAATAAATACCTGACGAATTACCCTGAAACTTCAGGGATGTAAAAAATATGACATTTTCACATTTTCTACAAAGGTTTACAGGGCCACAGAAAAATATTTAAATAGAATAAGGCTATAATTAAAAATCAGTACAATTGCATTTTCATTTGTATTGGCATTTTAAGACTATCCAATGCTTGATAGTGATTTTTTACTTTGACATGCTGTCTACTGGAAATTGTATATATATTGCAACTTGCAACTGATTTGTGTGCAGGGGTTCACAAAAGATTGCCATTGCATTACGGTCTATGAGATAGCGGAAAAAAAAGTCACTGGAAAAATAGTTCTGTCGTCTTTATAAATAAAAAAAATGGGCTTTTTAATAACTTTTAGTCGATTTATCTTTCATTAATGAATTATAATTTAGTATATTTAAATGAATTTAAAATTTACGAAAGAAGAATCATAATATATATTCATAAATTGAATATGCAGATATATATATATATATATATATATATATATATGTATGTAAGCTTAAAGACAAGAAATAATATACAGTAATAAATCAAATATAGATAAATATCTATATATATAAAAGAGTAAACTCACTGATTCACTGACTCAACACGGTTGTAGTGATCCTATGGGAGAATCACAATTTTTGGTGAGCAGGTTGATTTTAGGACCCTGACGCTTACTAAGATGGGATTTTGCGAAATGGCCCCCCGCTCCCCCCTGGGAGGGCAGAAGGCAGAAACCACCTTTATAAGCATAGCTCGACTCCAAATTGCTTCACGGTGAAGAAATTGCAGATGGGGAGACTAGACTTGAATACAAAAAAATTATTTTCTGGGATATTGGAATTTTTGATTTTTAAGGGGGGTAGGGGGTAAAAATGAGATTTTCGGGGGCGCATAAGGCAAAAACACATTTATAAGTATAACTCGGCACCAAATTACTTCACAGTGAAGAAATTGCAGGTGGGGAGACTAGACAAGAATACGAAAAAATCATTTTCTGCGATTTTGGAATTTTTGATTTTTAAGGGGGAAAGGGGGTGAAAATGATTTTCGGAGGCGCAGGAAGCAAAAACACCTTTATCATACCTGCCAACATTTGAAAATGATAATTAGTAGCACACCAATTTTAAAAATGGATTGGATGGTTGGTTGGTTCATTTTTATCATGAAACACACGAATCCTAAACAAATAAATGTATATCACCATATTTTCTTGCGTATAATCAACGGGGTACTATTTTCAGCCCTGATGAAAAATTTTCCATAAATACGCACTGCCAGATGCCAGACATCCGGCTTTTATTTGCCACAGCAATCTGGGCACATTATGTTAAATGTTTCCCCCCCCACCCCTCTTCCTCAGATTAAATATTTTTAAAGTTATTATTTTTATCAAAATAATTTGCATTGGTGTTCATATATAATGAAAGACTGTACTGTTTATGAAACAAACACAATTTGTGAAATCAGGTGTAAAATAATTTTAGTCTAAATTCAGAATTACTCTTTTTACACTATATTCAACCAGTTATTAAAATTCAGCAAAAATGCTAGCCAATTAATAAATATTTTTGTTGTGTGTTTAATTATGTGTGTAATTTTAAATATAAATTATAATTATTGCAAAAAATTATAATCTTAGCATTGGGATAATTATTTTTAAAATGTTAAAATATAAATATTAAGCACATTCAAAGGCTTTTGCAGGCATTTGATCATCGATTGTTAGGGGAGGGGGGGGGGGAGATTTAAAAAAAAAAAAAAAAACAGTGAGAAATATTGAACAATTCTACTTCTTTATAGGTTCTAGCATCTAATAAAGTAAATTTAAAAAGAGCATTGACATTTATGTTGCGGATGGGAAAAGATTAGGAATCCCAAGGTGCCACAAGGCGTTTGTTTGACGATCATTAGGGGGTGGGGTGGGGCACGAGGGGGGACAAAAAAAATACACAAATGAGAAATATTTAACAATCCTATCTCTTTACACATTCTAGAATCTAATAAAGCAAGTTTAAAATGAAAATTGACATTTATGGAGTGGATGGAAAAAGATTGAAAAGTCAAAAGATTGTTAGTCAAAAATGTTGCAGTTTTGGTGCTACATAAAAATTCGTGATTTTGAGCCAATTTTCGTAGCATCGTAGTTTATGGCCCAAATTCGTAGTAACTACGAATTATTCATAGCAGTTGGCAGGTCTGCCTTTATAAGCATAACTCGGCTCCAAATTACTTCACGAGGAAGAAATTGCAGATGGGGAGACTAGACTTAAGTAAAAAAAAATCATTTTCTGCGATTTTAGAATTTTGGATTTTTAAGGGGGGGGGGGGGGGGGTAAAAAGGATTTTCGGGGGGAAATTTAGCAATATATGGATTTTCGAGTAAAATTCTAGCAGTAATAGCTCAAATATATTAAAAAAAAAAAAAAAAAAAAAAAAGCGAAACGTCTTCTTGAAGGTATTTGCAAAAATTGATTTTTTCCGATTTCCGATTTTTGGGGGGAGTTACAAAGGGGCAAATTTGACCCCCCCCCTTTTAGCACTAAATTCGTTCGTGGAAATCTATAGAGCTGAGGTCAAAAATTTTAGTGTGTGGCTTATTTACGTGTGTCCAAACCCCATTGTAACGGGATTTTGTGAAAGCCCCCCCTTTACCCTTTGGGTGCGCGATGGGGAATAAAAGAGTAAAATCACCGATTCAACACAGCCGTGACAATTCTATGGGAGGTAGACTCGCAAATTTTGGTGAGCACGTTTGTTTTAGGACCCTTACGCCCATTAAGGCGGGATTTTGCAAAATATCCCCCCGCTCTCCCTGGGGGGGGGCAGAAGGCAAAACCTCCCTTATAAGCATAATTCGGCTCCAAATAGCTTCACGGTGAAGAAATTGCTAAGAGAGGGACTAGAATTGAGTGCAAAAAAAAGCATTTTCTGCGATTTGAGTTTTGGATTTTTAAGAGGAGGGGGGGGGGGAGGGGGTAAAAACTATCGTCGGAGGCAAATTTTATCAAAATACCGGTTTTTGAGTAAAACTGTTCCAATAACAGCACAAAGATATAGAAAATCACCAAGAGTCTTCATGAGGATGTTTCCAAAATATCATGTTTGGTTTTTTGTAATATTCGATTTTTTTTTTTTTTTGAGGGGGGGGGGGGGAGTGTTATGAGGGGGAAAATTCGAGCCCTTTTTTTAGCGCTAAATGCATCAGGGGAAATCTATAGGACCTGAGGTTACAAATTTTAGTGAGTGGATTACTTACGTGTGTCTGACACCCACTGTAATGGGGTTTTGCGAAAGTCCCCCCTTTTCCCCTTGGGGGGGGGCAATATAAACCCGTTTTCAAGTATAACTTTGCTTCAAATTATCTCAGTAAGATTAATTTGTATATGTGGGTTGTTTATGCTTTTCCAACAGGCACAGTAATGGGATTTTACAAATTTTCACCCTTCCCCCCTTTAAAGGCGGGGGGGGGGGGGATGCAAAAACACGCTTATAAGAGTAACTGTGCTCCAAATTGTCTCAGGATAACGATTTTTTGATATGTCAATTGGTTATGCATACTCAAGACACATACTACAAAGAGATTTTGTAAAATTCCGTCCTATCCATCCCTTGGGGGTAGGGGTGGGGTAAAAAGCATGTTTTCAAGCATAACTTTGCTTCAAATTATCTCAGTAAGATTAATTTTCACATGTGAGTTGTTTATGCATTCCCAATACGCATTATAAAGGGATCTTACGAAAATTCCCTCTCCTTCAAAAGGCAGGGACACAGGTGAAAAACGCTTTTAAGAGTAACTCTGCTCCAAATTATCTCATAATAACGAGTTTTTGATATGTCGATTGGTTATGTGTACTCCAGACACACACTACTAAGAGATTTTAGAAAATTCCACCTTATCCCCCTTGGGGGGGTGGGGGGTGGCAAAATCATGTTTTCATATGTAACTCTGCTCCAAACTATCTTAGATGATTTTTTATGTGCGGGCTGGTTATGCGTTCCCAACACGCACTATAAGGGGATTTTTGTGAACTTTTCTTTTTCCTACCTTTAAAAGCGGGGTAGGGGGGGGGGGCAAAAACACGTTTTAAAGAGTAACTCTGCTCCAAATTATCTCAGGAAAGCGATTTTTTGATAGGTTGATTGATTATGCGTACTCAACACAAACTACAAAAGGATTATTTGGAATTCTGTGCTATCACCCCCTTGAGGGTTGGGGGTGATTTAAAACATGTTTTCATGCGTAACTCTGTTCCAAACTATTTTACAATGACAATTTTTGATGTGTGGACTGCTTATGCGTATTCAACACACACTACAAATTGATTTTGTGAAACTCCACCCTATCTCCCCTTAGCAGGGGGGGGGGGTGCTAAAAAACACGTTTTAAAACATAACTTTGCTTCAAATAATTATAGAATCCCAATTTTTTAATATGTGGGCTAGGTATGTATATGCAACATGCATTATAAAGGAATTTTGTGAAGTGTGGCGAGTGGGAAAACTGCTATCGAAAGTATCGAGAACTTTAACTTAGTTTTTGACTGATTTCAATGATTTTAGTATTATTATTAAGGATATGGTATTTTGAGACTTCATTTCAATATAATGACCAGTGAAGCGGGCAAAGCCTGCTAGTATTATATAAAATACAGCGAAAGTGGAGTTATTTTCAAATTTTTTATGTGCATTAGCAAGAAAAAGTTGTGAAGCAATACTCACACTATTTTTTAACTAATTAAAGTATTTTTTTTAATTAATGTTCTGTTACGTAATTCTTAGTTTTCTAATAACTTACGAATTTTTTAAAATAGAAAATTCATAGTCAAGGATGTTCATGCCAACATCAAAAGTCATATTTTAAAGTTTGTGTGACATCTTTAGAATAAAAATATTTCTTTTAATGCATGTTTAAGCAAAAATTTGTCGTATTCTTCCCTTTTAATAAAACTGTAAATTTCAATTACCTTACATTGTTTTAAAATTAGAATGTTACAAATTAATAGGGTTCTTGTGGCAAGTAATATTTGAAAATTGATCCTATCCCTCTGCGTTCAGCGTTCCAGAGATATTGCGTAAACAGACTAACACAGTAACAGGCATCCTACAGACGGACACTATATCAAGTTTGTTATTTTTGGAATCCTCACACCTCAAAATGTGTAAAAAAGTAAAAAAATCAATGTCAAAAATCTTCACGATTACGTAAGTTCCTCTTACCTATAGTATGACTGGAAAATAATAATAGATTGTGAAATTTAGACCTTGCAATTGTTTCATCTCACAAAAATAAAATAAAGCAACAGCAATGTAATAATTAACTATTAATATTAAAAATTCTATATAATATTATTAAAATTGTTGTGTGTACATATTTTCATATTTATTTAATTTTGCTACTTTCCTTTATATATATATATATATATATATATATATATATATATATATATATATATATATATATATATATATATATATATATATATATATATAATAAAAACTATGGCACATATTTTTTTTTCTTTTATTTAAATGAAAAATTAAATGTTAATGTGTTTAACTGTTTTGTTTTAAACGAATTAAAATGATACACGTTTTAATTAGTTATTGAAATTTTTTGAGTTGCCGGGCAATGACAGTAATTTTATATTAACAACTTGCTATACTTTACCCTGCTATAATTCTTTTATTTTCCCTTTATAAAGATACAACAGTTTTGGGGAAATTTTCAAGGTTATTTTTTCTTTATTAAAAATTTCAATATTTCTTTTTTGTATAATCAATGCTTTCTTTTACTTCCGTATTTCATTGATACCTTGATAAATAAAAATTTCCGTTCCTCATATCTGATCACTGTACGTTGGAATATATATATATATATATATATATATATATATATATATATATAGCATATTGAACAAATGGCTAATTTCCCTACAAATATGAAAACAAGTTTATAATTTATGGTTGATGCATGTTAAATATATATATATACAGTCAAATCTGTCTAAAACGGAATAGAATGGGACTTAAAACTTTCCGTTTTATGCAGATTTTCCATGTAACTGCCGTAAATTTGACGTGTCTAACAAGACTTTCTGAAGAAATTCTTAACTTTTAAATCATCAAATTACTACTAAATTAAATTCTAATTATACAAAAAATAAAATTGATGAAAATCTTTATCTTTTATACTATTTTATCATTTATATATGCAGTATTTAATTTCATAGCTGCTTAATTATTGAGTATTGAAACATAAAAAATTTCAAAGAGAATAATTTGAGACCTTTTTCCCTATAGTTCTGCCCAAAATATAATGTTAAATAAAATCATCCATTTTAAAGACATTAATTTCTTATTTTTTCACAAACAGAAAACTTAAAAATTTATTTTTATGTCAACAAATTTAGAGACGTGAAAAAAAATTATGATCCAATGTTATCTCTAAAACTCGCGTAATGCATATGATAAAAAATTGTACTAATAAGTAAATAAACACTTACCAAGGTAGCAGATGAATTTTTTTACAATTCTTGAAATATCCATTCTTTATTCACAAATTTTCTACTATCAACACTTGGTTTAATTATCTTTTGAATTTAGAATTTTACATTTTAAATTTTATCATTTTAAAGAATTAAAGTTCAAGTCCTTCATTTACACAGCATTACTAAAATAATCTTTTATCGATGTCTGTTTTGCATGTCCTTTTAAAATAGAGTTTTCAACTTCATATTCTATTTCTTTTAACATTGTAATCAGTTTACCATTATTCTTTTCAACAGCAAAAGTTTATAAATATTGTACGTGAGTTAGAGCATCGTTATAGGTTTGAACAGGATTATTATTTGTAAATTCATCTTTTTCCTCCTCTTCATCTCCATCACTTTCCAAATTATTATACTGTGATATCAATTCATCCACTGATGTAATTCCAGCTTTGGTGCTTAATTTTTCATCCATATTTATATATTCCTCTGCTGATACTTCCTCAAAGCTTCCCCACTGAAAATATCTTGAAATTCTGAAAAATTGTTATCTGAATTATTATCAATGGATGAAGTGTTGAGAATAAACCCCGCCTTATTAAAGCACTTTGAAATTGTTGAGGGCAAAATTTCTTTTGACGCCTTCGCTATCCAACTTATTGTATCCAAAACTATAAGTTTTTTTTATTAAGTCTGATGCACTTTTGCTAGCATCAATACGGGCCTGGGCCATTAACGATTTCATTAAATGCTGACGATACTTCATTTTTAGTGTGTAAATAACGCCTTGATCTAACGGTTGCGTTTTTGCTGTTGAATTAGGTGGTAACCACTCAATTTTTACGTTAGATAACTTGATATCAGGATGACAATGTGCGTTATCTAAAAATAGAAGCACCATTCTATTTTTTTGCTTTATTTTGTTAATAAAACTATGAAGCCATTCTTCCATGATTTTGGTTGTCATCCACGCTTTTCCATTGGACTTCCAGACTACCGGCAGATCTCTTACATTTAAATTTTTAAAGCAACGTGGCTTAGCAGCTTTTCTTATTACAAGTGGTGGTTCCACTTCCCTAGTTGCACTACAGCATAAAAACACAGTCAGTCTTTCTTTTGACAGCTTGCCTCCAACACATTTTTCATTTGCCATTGCTAAAGTTTTGGTCGGAAGGGCTCGGAAAAACAAGCCTGTCACATCCCCGTTAAAAATAACCTGGGGTGCATATCTTTAGTTAACAATTTTAATTTTTCTGTCCATCCGTCCACTGTTTTACAATCAACATCCTTTGCTTCCCCGTTCAAAGTTTTCCAGGAAATGTTATGCTTTGTTTTAAAGCTTATTAGGCAGCCATTCGAAGCCTTGAAAGATGCATTTCCTAACTTTTCAGAAATTTCTTTTGCCTTTGCTTGCAAAATTAGACCAGAAATAAGTAGATTCCTTGCTCTGGCATCTACAAACCAAGTCCACACTATCGTATCAATATCTTTATTTTCTACTTTTCTCCTTCTCTTTTCAAAATTTGCTCCTTTTGAAAACTCATCCTTCAATTCTTTTTTCCTTTTTAGCGTATCATAAATTTGTGTTTTGCCACATTTGAATAAATTGCATAATTCCTTTACACTCACATTTTTATCCTTCAAATCAATAATTTAAATTTTTTGTTTAAAAGTAAGCGTATTATGAGAACGTGTAGACATGTTTATTTAACCTACAAACAGGAGAAACGAAACAAACTAACAGAAGTGACTAACATAGAGTTTCTTTTTTTTTTTTTTCCTTATCTCTTTGTATGAGAGAATTGTATTGATTGGTCAAATGGGAGAGTCATGAGGGTAGAATGTGTACCAAGGCCAATCACCCTATCTAGGGGGAAGAAATCTTAGTCTTTCACCTTCCTTCAATTCGTGGAAAGCCTCAGATAGTGAGAACAAATTCGTTTTGCATGTTTCAAGGGAAAAGTGAAAGGAGACATTTCCGTTTTACAGTAATTTGGGGCTGAAATTTCTGTTCCGTTTCCGCGTTACACAGATTCCGTTTTAGTAGTATAAGGTTCCCATAGACTTTTGAAGGGACTGAAAAATTTTTCCGTTTTACACAGATTCCGTTTTAGGCAGATTTGACTGTATATTCATTTTTTAAACAGAATTTATTCAAATATTTTCTTATTTATTCATGTAATTATATTGTGTAATGTTGGAACGTCATTATCTATGCATGACTTTAACTTCTTGATATATTATTCTTTTATTTAACTTTAATACAGATTTATCTTAGTCCTGCGTGGGCCGTGTAAACTTAACCCGCAAAATGTCCTTACAGCCTCAATCTGGCCTACAAACAGTTTTTAGACTCTGAACTCGCCCAAATTCATATTTTCTGATTTACATACAACTCAACTCGAGAGTAATATAATATTAATTTATATTGTATAAGAAACTGAATTAAAATATACTATTACACAAAATACAGTTATATTATTGAACAAATCTTCCAGAGAATCAAAAAATGCATAAACGAATTGCTAGTTTATACCTCTAATTATATAAATGAAATTTTAATGAATAATATAAAAACATTTTAAGTGTATTAAAACTTTAAAAACACTGATTCAAATTATTTATACAGCATATAAAATAATTAAAGAATTTACAATGCATGATAAATAATTTTCGCATATAAAATTAAACAAACATTCAGTGGTTATATTTTGATAATCGTAATTAAATTCATGAAATTATTTGTAACGGTAATAATAATAATATATTTATAACTTATAGTTGATTACCCACTTAGGCTATTACTTCTACAAAAATGTGGAGAAGTCTTAATACAAATAATACATATCACCTTTTTTTTCATTACTTAAAAGCTGTATCTTATTTAAAACAATTATATAAGTATCTAAAATAAAGAGTTGACTGCACGCCTTTAAATATAGATGTTTATATATTTTGCTTTAATAAATAAATATATAATCTTAAAAAATTAGGAACATTTGAAATGCTTCGTAATTATTAATAAAGAATTACATAGTCTCACACTAGAGAATCATATTTTATTTTTGATTAATAGAGATTTAATAAATATGCATTCTGGTACAAATAGGTTAGAAATATAAAATAAATTTAAAGCAACTTCAATTAACATGCTTATAAAATGACGGCTATGACAGAGATTAAATATTATTATTTTAAAATGTAGTTTTTCTTTGGCTAGTTTAAATTGATGATTTTAGTATTTTTATGAGTAAAATCAAAGAACCTAAGAAGTAAAGTTATTTTGTTATTATTAAACCTAAGCATAATAAAATTAAATTTATACAATGTAGCACATCTTATTTAGGTGCTTAACTACAAAACTAACTTGCATTTGGTTTTCTGTTTTTTTTTTTTTTTTTTATTCATTTAAAAAAATCTATGTTTTAAGCTTTGTGTGCCGAAATCGCATACACTGACGGATTTTTGTTTGGAAGCTGAGGAGGAAGAGTCTGTTGATATTAATTTTTTATTGGACGAGTAATTCAAATAGAAGGTTACTTTTTTTTTTTTTTTTTTTTGTACCAAATTAATTGCACTTTTTTTCTTTTTCAGTCAAATAATTAAATTAATTTTTTTTTAAATATACTTTTTTAAGACTGACTAAATTATTATTTACAAGAGTGAAGAGGGATCATGCCAGTATTCAAACCTGCGATTTTTGTGATAACGTCACGTCCCAATATTATAACCAGCAAGCTAATGTGTGTTATCTAAGCAGCACAATACGCTTCTATGACAGTTTGAAATTATCAGAAATCTATTCTATAAATGATCAAAGTTTTTTTTTTTTTTAATTATTCGGATTTTATAAATATACAGACGGTAGTTTCTAAATAAAAATATATTGTATCCTATTACAAAAGGAGAAATAAACATCGGTGGTCTAGGGAACTTAATATATATTTTTTTTATTAAAACTATTTACTAATAATTAAAACATTTTTCTTTAAATATCAGTTTTTTAAAACTTATGTACTGAAGGTCAAGTTAGAGACGTAGAATCAAAAAAAGTATAGGAAAAAATTAAAAAGCAAAAAGGTTCTTCAGTATATATTTTCATTTAATGTAAAAGCTGTGAGCATATACAATGATTTAAAGCCAGAACAGTAAGAGGGCCAATGAACAGCATGTTTTTAATAGCCATTTTTGATTTTTCAGATTGCATTTCTTTCTACTATTTGTCCTTGAGCTATGCTGATCACAGACGCACATACAGATCAACAGCATAAGATCTGTTTTTAGGATTTGGAGGGACCTCAAGTTGTGCAAATTTCACAGAAACTCAATTTCCAAAATTCCATTTTAAAACGATACTCTTGTCTACTATATTTCGGTAAGGGGAAGTAAAAAACGAAAAATATTTCGTTCGTTTACAAATATTGACTGAAGAACTACTCAAAAATTTTAAAGCAAAATTCAGAAAAAAAAAAAAAAAAAAAATCATAGTCATAAGGGGGGGCAGTTATGCTCGCTACACCACTGATAAATTCTACTATTATAAACACTTTATCACCCAATCAAACATTGTCTTTTAAAGAATCTTTGAAAAATGCACACAGAAAAAGTTATTTTGTCCACTTTTTTGTCAAAAGTCCGGGACACTGGACAAAACTGGAAAAACCTGGAGTAAACTGGAAAAAACTACATGAAACTGGACAAAATGAAATCCATTCAACTGTAAATGTTCGCTGCATAAAATTATTCTGTTAAAGCAATAAATTGTACTTTTAACTTTTAATTAGCAATAGAAATATTTTATTAGAAATTAGTAATTTGATTTGATTAATGAAAAGTGAAATTTTATTTTAATCATGATTAATAAAAAAAAAATCATAAAGAAAATGATAGTTATATTAGTTATGTATAGCTTGTAAATGTAACAAAGTAAATCTGTTGTTGACTATTATAACGTTATCATATTGGATATTAAGAAAAATAAAAATTATTGAATGCTGTATATAAATCTTTAAAAACAAAAGAAACAGAAAAAGCCGTAGCCAGAAAAAGATTTCATACATAATGTTTACAGTTAAACATAATTATAAAATAAAAAAACTTTTTATATACCATGTTTTAAATTTTCTGATGAACCATAGAGCTCTTATTAATGTGCATAACATTTTTAAAATTATAATGACATCCATTTTTGTGAGATGCATAATTTAAATTTTTATAATTTTTTAACGTTCACATTTAATTAAATTTATTTATTTTTATGTCGAATGAACTTGTAAATTTTTTTTGGCAACAATTAAGTTATAGCTAATATTTTAATGGATATTTTAACGCTATTAGGATGTTATTTTCATATTTTAATTACTTATAAGAAAACTAATCAAAAATTACAAATTTGGACTTTGAAGTATTGTGTTGTCACTGGGTTCTGACCTATAGTGAAAGTTTCAAATGTCTAGCTAGTAGGGAAGTTAGTTAAAATTTGATTGCAAGATTTGTACCGGACAGACAAACAAACATACAAACAAACAAGAATAGAAGTTAATAAATCATGGTAATAAAGAATAACTTAACCCCAACACTAAACACTCCTACCCTCTCTAAAGAGACTATTTTCAATATTAAAGTTTTTCCCGATCGACATGATTGATTAATACATATGATTACAATCTTAAAAATAATTCATGTTTTTTTTGTCATTTTGTACTTAACATGGAAATATCTTATTTAACATTTCTATACTAGATTTAAAAAAAAAAAAAAAAAAAAAAAAAAAACTCATAAATGTAGATTTAATGTAATTTTAAGTTTAATATATACCTTACGTAAGCTTTTCATCGTTTTGGCTGATCAATTTCAGTCGCAATCGCGACCATCCTCAGAGCCATGACAATCGTTTACGTCCTTCTGTTTATAGTTCGGCGGTTTGCTGTGGCTGTTATTTCGCTTCACTTCAGATTCTTCTAAGATGTGTTGCCATGCAGTAGGGATGATGGAATGTTCTCTATTGTTTACAGTGTTGGGGTTAGACAATAGAGAACAGACAATAGAGAGATTTAGTTAAACAATAGAGAACATTTCATCATCCCTACTGCATGGCAACACATCTTAGAAGAATCTGAAGTGAAGCGAAATAACAGCCACAGCAAACCGCCGAACTATAAACAGGAGGACGTAAACGATTGTCATGGCTCTGAGGATGGTCGCGATTGCGACTGAAATTGATCAGCCAAAACGATGAAAAGATTATGTAAGGTATATATTAAACTTAAAATTAAATTAGTATGCTTTTCTTTAAAAATAAATGAGTAGATTTAATGTTTTTATCGATTTATGTCAGCAAAGCTTTCAATTCTGTATAACATTTTATTTGCAATACCAACATGTCATTTTCTTATCCAATAATTTAAAAAATCAAATTCACATAATCATTTGATAATTTTATATTCTTATTTTAATTTTGTAAAAAAAATACAAAATTAAAATTTACTTCCAAATAAAAAAGTTATTAATTTATTTATTACAAAAGTAATGTCTATAATAATATAAATGTGCACACACACACACACACACACACATACACATATATATATAAATAATTTTTTCTTTAATTAGATAAATCTCTTTAGAATATCTTATATACAAAATTTGGCAGTTGGGTGGGCAGATGTTTGATTACGGAGGTGGGGTGGTGTTGTAAGGCTGGATGGGTCAGTGGGTTTGCGAAATTAAATTGAAAAAAAAGAAAGCAGAAGGCTTGTTGCATTTACTTTGTATTACTCTCCAAACTTTCTTTTTCCAATAAAATTTCAGTTTCTTCCTTTTTGAGTTGTCAGCAATATTTAAAATTCTAATTATACTATTACACACAATGTAATCAATCTGTGCATTTCATTGTTGCTTCATGGTTTCATTGTTATTCATCTGCTTTGAAATTTTGCTTTTTTAAATCCATATGGCTCCTGTTCTGGTCGTGGCAAGCTGGGTGAGTGTTGCCGGCGTGAAACTAGTTTAACACCACAGGCAAGTCACAAGTCTCGCCGCCTGCCTCCTTCCTTCCTATCTTGTGTTTCTCAGGTTATTTTTTATAAGTTTATGGTTTTAAAGTTGTGATCTGATGTGTTACTTTATTGATTCGTTTGTTTTGCAGGCTGTTAATTAATATATCTGGTTTCTTACCATTAGTGTATTTCATCCACTGATAATTTTTTTTTTTTTTTTAATCTTATTGGTCATTGGTGTTTCAGTGATCTTGTATCTGTTGCTTGGCTTCTACTGTGTTTATTAGATCATTTTTGTTTATATATATATATATACACCCAGTGGCAGAAATCCCGTGACACAGCGACATAGTCGCGGACACAGCAAACGGCTTGCAGACAGTTTTTGTCTGCACTAATAAAAAAATTTGCCTGCAACTTTCGGACACTCTTTGTCTGTACTAATAAAAAATTGCCCGCAACTTTCAGACAGTTTTTGTCTGCAGTTATAAAAAATTGTCTGCAATTTTCAGACATTTTTCGCCCACGACAATGCGCTACCAATGTATGACATCTTAGACGCTCTCTGGTAGGAACTTTAGAATCCCCTATAGGTGCCTTGGTTGGAACACACAAAACAGTGCTTAACAAGGGCAACCTAGGAGCCTAGATCTTCCTCGATAGGCTGCGTTTTGTGTGTATTCTTTTCTCTGATACCTGTCACTAAGATTCTATGAGAACATAGAAAAGTGCTAATTTCATTTAAAACTGCTCCAAAACTTCACTTTAAAATTCACTTATAAAAATTTCTGTATCAAAACTAAAACTAATATTTTTATTATTTATAATTATTTTTGTGTTGTGCCAAACATTGTTATAAAATATTTAATTGGATGAGTTAAACTTATTATTTTATAATTGTTTATACTATAGTAGCAAACCCGTGCGAAATATTTGCACTTTATTTCTTTTCTTATTTATCTTTAAAATTTGAAACTCATAAATGTTATACCAATTTCACCACCTAATTAAAATTTTAATTTACCAGAAGCCAAATTATTATTAAAACCAAATTAATATTGTGCAATAGTGAAACCAAAATCATTCAAAGAAAGGTTTCCAAAAAAAATTCATAGTTCACGACCCAATTTTCATACTTCCACAGGCAGTACAGTTTTAATATAGGACTCCCATGACGCCTTTTAAATTTTTGCCGTCATGTTGGCAATGACTTATTATTTTTTTATTATTTAAAAATAAATAAAAATAAAAATAACTGGATGCTGATGACTATTAGTTTATTTATAGTTCCGAGGACGTCTGCATAGACAACTGAAAATATTAGTAAGTAGGATTTTAATAGTTTCAATGTTTTAATGTTTTAATAAAAACATTCTGTTGATGCCTTAATAACACTAGCATAATCGCCAAATCCAATTGTGGGGAAATACCATAGTTGTTCCTTTTGCTAACATGATTGGTTAGTTGATTGGCTGAACATTGATAATGTCCTTGTTAATGAATTGACTACCTAAACATATACATAGCTTTTATTTACATTATTAAACATTTTCAAGATTTTTTTTCTTTAACCCTTTAACGTTCATTGGTTTTGCAGCGAAACCAAACATTTGACATAATTTAACAATTTTTTATGCAGCAGTTTTTTTAACATTTCCCCCTTGTTTTTAATAAGGTTTTAAATTTTTGTTCCTTTTCTGTTTGGTAAGTAGCAACCCTATTCCGAAATTCAACAAATATTGCTTCAAAGGAAGCTAAATCGCAGAGATGCCAACTTCTAATGACAAAAAAGCAGGAGATTTTTTAACAGAAATCAGGAGACTTTCTCTAACAAGAAAGTTCGTAATGAGTAAAATAATGAAAATTTAATTTTAAGTACTAAATCTTTATAATCTTAGGAGGTATTTACAAAGCATCAGTATTAAAATTAAATGAATAATATGTGTTTCTTGCAGTTAAAAAAAACCCCTCAGGCATACAGTTGTTTAAAATTTAAGTCAAAACAGAGAAATTTGATTATTCTGCTCCTAATATAAAACAATGAAGATCTTAATTATCTTTGTAAAAGAAAAGGTAATAAAGAAATGAAAATATCAGCTATATTCTAATGAAATTTGAATTCTTTAAGTTTTCAATAGTTATGGTATTTAAAAAAAAAAAAAAATCATTTAGTTATAAGACATTTTTCATTAAACAAAAATTAGCTTCAAAGCATTGTATAGTAATTCACATTCAAACTTAACTGATAAATTGCAGGGAAAGATAAATTTCAATTTTCTTTCAAATTTTTTTACCCAATCCCACAAATTTTAAGCATAAATTATGCTAAGAGGGATAGATAAAAACTACATCAGAAAAGCAGGAGAAATGAGTAGAAAAGCAGGAGCATGGAAAAACAAGCAAAAAGCAGGAGACTCCTGCCAAAAGCAGGAGACTTGGCATGTTTGCACTAGGTACATTTAATATTTATTACTTATTTTATACATTTAATATTTATTCAACATTTATTATGATAATACATTTAATAGTAATTCTAAATATCAAGCTAGTTAATATTTATATAAATGTATTGTACCTGTCAGCCCGTTCACAAAAGGAAAAATTCCAAGATGATCAGATGATGATAATGAAAAAATTCCAAGAAGATCAGATGATGATGATCAGATGATGATCAGATGATTCCAAGAAGATCAGATTCCAAGAAGATCAGATGATCTCCTATGTTTTCCAGCACAGATGAACACAACTGATAAAACAAGAAATGTATATTTTATGAAAAGCAATAACAATAATAATAAAAAAAAAAAATACAATTACATAGTTGCCAACCCTTGAAGGAAAAAATTCACATTAATTTTAATCATGAAGAGAAGGACATTTTTAAACTTCACGGTTTGAGAAGATTTTGTTAATAAAAAAGCCCTAAAAAAATAATAATCAGGAATTTAAAGTTTTAAAATTATGTATAAAAACACACACACATTATATATATATATATATATATATATATATATATGTGAATTTTTATAAAAAATAAATAAAAATCATACAAAAAAAAAAAAAAAAAAAAAAGTTAAAAAAGTGTGTGTGTGGGAGGAGGGGGGGGGGGGGAAATGGAAACATTTATATTATGTTATACAGTGTGTCCAATCAAAACCACAAACAAACTCTGCACAGCTAAATTTTTCACGTATGTATAAACAAAATGCCCAAAAAACTGCATCTGTATGCAAGGGTATAGCCAAGGTGGAGCTATGGGAGCTTAAGTCGCCTCCCCAGATATTTCAAAATTAAAAATTTTCATTTTTGACCATTGGAACAAACTAAGAAGTTGGTCTCAGTTCCCCCCTCCCCTGCAGATAATATCAGATGTCATCTTTGGTTTTCCCCCTGACTGTATGATCCTTTTTACCTACAGAGTCATCTGAAGGAATTACTGTAATTTTTGGAAGAAATGCCACACTTGAGTAAAATATAAAAAAGTTACGGTAAAATTCAATGAATGTTTTATGTTTATGAATGTTATATCAGCTTTCATAATAATAAACAAATTAAAAATAATACACTAAATTAGTAAACTAAAATTTAAATATTACAGTAAAGTACACTATAATAAAAATATTCACTTGAGATATTTCACTTTAAAAAGCTGAGTACAATTAGCACTTGGATACGTTTCCATGCAAATTAATGTTTTTAAATAAATATACAAGACCTCCGGAGGCTTTAAAAAAGAGTATTTGTAACGCTGATGGGGGAAAAACAAAAGAATGGAAAACTCAGCCAACAAAACTGATTGTTCGGGCAGAGGGAAGGGTGGGTGGGTGTTATGAACAGAATTTTTATATATATCATATGCTTATAAACGGCAGATAATTTTTTTTTTACATCGTAAAGGCTATCATTAGAAACACTGCACAGCTTAAAATGTAACTTTTAAACACATAAACACCGCAGCATTTCTTCCGAAAATTACAGTAGTCTACATAGACTCAGAAAGTGAGTTGATCATTTTCCTGTTGCATGTACTTTGGTGAACACCATACTGTTGCAAAGTGTGCAATCAGCTGTTCTACAGCATGCACATTCATGCCTCAATATCAGCAATGGACATTTTAAACATCTTTCAATAAATAAGTACAAATACCAATGTTCATATTTCTAATAAAGATTTTTTTTTTCCTGTTATATAGCAATCGGCATTTCTCGGATAGATTATCAGAATTTAGCAATGAACAATGGGTTGACCTTCTGTACATAGCTATGATTTCTGATCATAAAGACTCTGGTTCAATTTCAGCTTTCCGCACTCATTGCCAAATTTACATTTTACAGTGTTTATGTACAGTCCATAGTCATTGAGTCTTCAGAACAGACCCGCATAATATACACGAACGCACAAACGGAGTTTGCAAAAATTTTCTGAACTTGAGGAAAATTTTCCGCGAACGGCAATTGTGAAAAATTTGCTGAGCTTACAGAAAATTTTCTGCAAACAGCGATCACAGAAAAATCATATGGCTACTATTCATTTTTGGTTTCTATTTGTGCAATACATTATTATTAGCGAACGCCGATCGTCTGCACTACTAAAAGCAGGAAGCACTGATAAGAGCAGTGGTTCTGTTTTCTTCCCGCTCATTTCAAAGTCCGAAGTGTAGGCTTTTGCGGCTACGGCAGGCCGCTTTAGGACAGGAGGGAGAGGAAAAAGAAGTGACCAGCTTTCTCTTCACGGGAGATTTTTAATCAATGCTCGGTATTTGTTGTGCATCGAGCCATGCTTGGAGACGAGGGGAGCTTTTTGAATGGAAAAGCCAGAGTGAGGAGAGGGTGAATCATTAGCGGATCATCATACTGCATCCTAACCGGCTTGGGACCCGGGAGAGAAGGGGATGCTATGCTGTTTGTTTAGTTTAGTTAAGCTGTGAGTTACACTTGCGAGTCGAAATTTTCGTCGATTTTTTTTTTTTTAAATGTTGCATTTTTTGAAACTTTTTATTTATTATCTCATTTATTTTAAACTTAATTTTGTTAGAAAGACAAACATGATTTCCGTTTATGCTAGATTCCACGATACTGATAAAATAAATAAAAATAAAATGAATTTCTATGCGATTGGCTTTCAAGAAATGTCAAATTAATTATTAGTTATCTGATAAGTTTTATGTCTTACTTTTATAAAACATTTATTTTCTTTTTCTCTCAGTAAAAATTCTTTTTATTATTATTATTCAGTATTGGTCTCTTTTTTTTTTTTTTTTTTTAATGTTCTGATTTTTTTTAAATGTGTTCTGATTTTTTTAATGTTTTACCTAAAATGTTCTAATCTTTACCAATTTTAAGTTAGCAGGTATAAAATAAAATCAATTTTTTTTTTTTGCAAAAAATTTTTGATTTTGTGTTTGCAGAAAGTTATTCATTTTATCTGAGTCTGCTTCAGAAGACTAATTTGAGATGTTTTTTGCGTATTTCTGTGTCTTGAGAAGCAATGAGAATATCGATCAGATAGCAAAACACTATGTCTAGGCCGCTCAACACAATGTTCATAAACTTTTGGACGTTTTGTGAGGTGTTGCGTAGGCCAAATATTATATAATTAAAAAGTCCAAAAATTATGGTCTTTAGAATATCAGTTTCTTGAACAGAATCTGTTGGTAGGTTCTTACCAAACCTATAGTTAAAAATACAGCTGTTGCCCCCAGGGTCACTGCAGTCACATTTTGGTTACCAATGAGTAAACAGGAGTATCTTATTTGTATAATAATCTGGTGTGAACAAACTTTTGAATTTTTTGTGGTGTTATCTTCAGAATGGGGCATATCTAATTTGAAATTTGATAAACATTCTCCACAGAAAAAAATTAAGTTCCAATGTGTAATTGCAAAAATATTACATATACTGCTCGCTTGTTTAGTTTAAAATAAAGTAGAATAAAATCAACAGTTAATAAGTTTTTCTTTTTTTTTCAATACTATAAACCGCTGAACCATTAACAGGGGTATAATTTAAATGAAATAAATGTTACTATACTAAAGTCATGGGAGAGAGATATTATTACATTAACAGAGTAAAATTTCAGTAGCAGAACTCCAAAGGTCATGCATTTAAGACAGAAGAACTACAACAAGGATATAACTATCAATTTTAAAAATACCAAAAACCTTGCAGACTATAACAATTTTACATGTGCCATTAAAAGTGAACAATAAAAATATTAGCTAACAAAAACACATGTAATAATGTACAGCTGATAAATATTCCTACTAGGTAAAACTATATGATTTAAAAAAAAAAAAAAAAAAAAAAAAAAAATCTTAATATATAAAATACAATTTACAACAGGGTTCTCATTAGAGGTAACAAATGGGTAAGAATTCCCCTCCCCCTTATTCAGAAATAAAGTGTGATTTCTAAAATTTATTTGAGAACAGAAATATTTATATTTCTACATTGTTATAAACTGCTAATAATGTTTAATTTTATAGCTCATTGTTAAAATCTGAGTATTTCATTAAATTACTTAAATGTGTTTTTTTCACTGACAATCACTGAAATAGACAGTTATTGCACTACTAATTGATGAAATTATTTTTCTATACCTAAAATACAAGATTATTTACATTAAGGACAAAAAATTTCTTATTTTTCTGGTGTTTTATTGTAGAAATATGTATTATTGCAGCTGATCATCAATCAAAATACATAAATTTTCTTACCCAAGTTCTTTAAAATCTTTTTAAAAATAATTCAACATTCATAATGAGCCTGTTTAAATTTGCTGATTTTTGTGGAAGGTCGATTTCAAGATAGTCGATTTTTATGAAAATTACCTTTTTTTCAAATTAAAATTTTTATTAAATTGACCAGAAGGAAAGTGCACAAATTTCTCATTCTGTACTGCTGTGCTTTGTTGCGATTACTAGATAAATAATAAATGAAAAACTTCGTAAGCAGCTTTGATGCTGCACAGCTGCATTCATGTTTACTTTTTTGCTTATTGAAGGTTCAGTTTATCTTTTTTTTTTAGTACAAAACAATTGATATGCTGTTGTTCTTTTGAATTTATAGTGCTTGCGCACTAAGCTTATTACTTTTTACACCAATTTTTTATACATTTAACAGCCATTGCACTGATGGGATGATGTTTACATTTTGACGCACATAACATGAATGAATGAACAAACAGAACCTATAATTTTAGAACCCAGGAAAAAAAGGTTTCCCCTATTCTCCAGACAAGGCCGTAGCTAGAAAGAATTTTCAGAAAGGGTTCGAACTTTAGAACATAATGTGAAGTATTAAAAATACAGAATAACTCAAAATTTTTTGATAATCTAATAATCATTTTGGGGAGGTGTTTGAACCTCTAAAACGACCCATTCAATATGGCCTTTTTTCCAGACATGATAAATATTTTGTTTTCTTATTTCAAATGTAATTGTGTCAAATTGTTTTCCTTGCCCCATACCAAAACCTTAAAATTTAAAAAAAGGGGGAACATTTTTAAAGTTGGTCTCTAAATTGAAATTGCAAATAAGATGTCCTTTTTTTATATTGCGATAACTGAAAAAACATGAGTCTAAAAAAGCTTTTGAAATGATTACCATAAATGAAATCATGTTTTAATGGCATTTCAGTAGCTCTAATTAGAATTTTAAAACTAAAATAGTGAGCTAATTTTTCATCTTAAAGCCATGTTAAATTTTAAAAATTACTAATTAATTTTCTATTTCTGCTTGCCATTTTGTTATATATTTTTTAATCATAAGTAAAATTCTGAGTTAGTTATCATCAAAAAAGCAATATGATAAAACACATTCAACAATTGAATACTTTTCTCTATTTAAATAAAGTAGCTCTCTTTGCATATGCATAGTAGATTCCAGGTGTATTGTTTATGTAGGTAGGCTAGTAATTTTGCGCTGAAAATGTCCTGAAATTTTTAAAAATTTCAGGACATCTAGTTTTTTAGTTTTAGTAGTTCTAAAATTTGATAATAGTACTACATTTAACAAATATATCCAGATAAAATTTTAATTCTGACATACTATAGGGTGCAGTGGCGTAGCTAAGATGTCCTGCTAATTATCAAAATTTATGTTTATAATTGCCGTAATTTGATATTGCACCATAAAACGATAAAATTAAACTTTTTAAATAGCTATTTACTGAAATAAAATATCATTTTGTTGTTCACTCAAGATTATTTTGATACTAATAAAAAAAAAAAGTCCAGGGAAAAAAATATAAAAAGCTAGCTTTCAACAGATAGGTCACAATTACTGGCAGTCCCAGTGGCAGCGACACAGAAAAACTGCTTGCAGAAAAACTTCTTGTCTGCACTAATAAAAAAAATTAGGCTGCAACTTTCGGACACTCTTTGTCTGTACTAATAAAAAATTGCCCGCAACTTTCAGACAGTTTTTGTCTGCAGTCAAAAAATTGCCTGCAATTTAGACATTTTTCACCCACGACAATGCGCTACCGATGTATGACATCTTAGACGCTCTCTGGTAGGAACTTTAGAATCCCCTATAGGTACCTTGGTTGGAACACACAAAACAGTGCTTAACAAGGGCGACCTAGGAGCCTAGATCTTCCTCGATAGGCTGCGTTATGTGTGTATTCTTTTCTCTGATACCTGTCACTAAGATTCTATGAGAACATAGAAAAGTGCTAATTTCATTTAAAACTGCTCCAAAACTTCACTTTAAAATTCACTTATAAAAATTTCTGTATCAAAACTAAAACTAATATTTTTATTATTTATAATTATCTTTGTTGTGTTATGTCAAACATTGTTATAAAATATTTAATTGAATGAGTTAAACTTATTTTTTTTTTTTTTTTATTGTTTATACTATACTAGCAAACCCATGCGAAATATTCGCACTTTATTTCTTTTCTTATTTATCTTTAAAATTTGAAACTCATAAATGTTATACCAATTTCACCACCTAATTAAAATTTTAATTTACCAGAAGCCAAATTATTATTAAAACCAAATTAATATTGTGCAATATTGAAACCAAAATCATTCAAAGAAAGGTTTCCAAAAAAAATTCATAGTTCACGACCCAATTTTCATACTTCCACAGGCAGTACAGTTTTAATATAGGACTCCCATGACGCCTTTTTAATTTTTGTCGTCATGTTGGCAATGACTTTATTATTATTTTTTTTAATTTAAAAATAAATAAAAAATAAACTAATTCTTATTTTGGTTATATTTGTTATGATTGTGTTTTTCAGTCAATTTATGACACAAAAGTTCATATTCTGTATATATCTTTAAAATATTGCTAGGTTTAAAATGACGCTTGCAAAAATTCTGAAGAAACAACTGAAATAATCTCATCAGACAAATGTCGTCTTTTTTTTGTTAGTCCATTGAGCTAAGTCCGCGTGCTTAAATATTGTCCATGTATAAATATATATTTTTTTTTATCTTCGCGTATCATATAATTTCGACAAAAAATAATTGAAACAGGTGCACGTTAGAGAAATATTATATAGATTGTTCTGTAGTAAAATTGTATTGTGTATCGTTGCACAAGATCACCACTGTTGTTAACCCCCCCCCCCCCCCCCTCCCAGATTGCTGCTATCAGTTTTCAGGCTTTTTTAGTGTAGGCCATTTTCACCCCTCATTACATACACATTTTGCAGACGGATTATAAAATTTTAAAAACCTGTCGCAGACAGCTACAAAATTTTCTGTCACTGGGTACATATTTATTGAAAACCTATTGAATAGATGAAACCAAGAAACATTGAATAAGATGAAACCAGAAAAAATACAAAAAAAGATTTCAAATATGAAGCAACCTTAAATTGAAACTAAGGATGAAACGGATAGTGATTTTGCCGGATACCGGATCTCTCGTGCCTGCCGGACAGGGTTGGCAAGTTTTTTCCAAGTGGAAGAAACTGTTTTTCTTAAAAATTTATCCTATAAATTACAGATTTCTAAGATATTATAGATGCATTGATCTTATAAACGACTTTAAGTAACTTTAAATATACCTATACAAATTTAATAACATATTTAGTTAATAATTATGAGATTTTTTTTTATCAAAATGAGCTAATGAGCCTCGGTATCTGATGATCACGCTCCAAAATACTCAAAATCCAGTAAAAAAACTCAATTTCAATTTAAACAGCATAAAGTTTTATAATTTAGACAATTTTATTTCTTTAACTGTTAACGTTAATAAATAATTTGGATCACTTGCTTATACTTTCTGATAAAGGGCAAAATTAACGGTCGCCACCGGCCACATGGCGACTAAATAAAAAATATGGCGATTAAAAATTATACATCGATCGCCACTAAAGTCGCCACTTTTTGCGATCATTAAAAGATTCTAAAAATCGAGCGACGATAGGCAATCGAAGCCTTGTGATTTCCAATCTTTTTCCATCCATGGCATAAATGTCAACGTTCATTTTAAACTTGCTTTATTATATTCTACAACCTATAAAGAAGTTGAATTGTTTAATATATCTCACTCATATAATTTTTGGACCCCCCCCCCCTTTCCCTCTCCCTAACGATTTGTGATCACACAGCTTATAGAAAGCTTTATAATTTCTAATCATTCTCCATTTGCCGCAAAAATATAAATATCTATTTTAAACTTAATTTATTAGATTCTAAAATCTGTAAAAAAGTAGAATTGTTTAATATCTCTTACTCATAATTCTTGTAATCCCGCCCCCCTCCCCTCCAACGATTGGCAATCACATGCTCCACTGAAGCCTTGTGATTTACAGTCTTTCTCCATCCATAATATAAATGTAAATATTAATATTAAACTTTCTTGATTAGATTCTAGAACCTATAAAGAAGTATATTGATGTATTCCCCCCCCCCCCCAAATCTCACACATGAGCGCTCCATTTCAACTAGCTGTTAATGATCAAATGTCCTGCAAAGCACAATCTTTTTCCATTATTATCTCTATAGTATTTAGTATATATTTAACCCATTTAAGATATTTGACAAATATGTGTATCAAAATTTGATTTGGCTTAAATGTGTATTTTTCAAAAAAAATTGTATTTGCTTTCTTTTGAGTAGAAATCTTCCTTTTTCCTTCTCATTTTAAAGTAGAAATCTTCCTATTTTTAAAGCTACAAATCTGGCAGCTAAGTAAATTCTTTTTAATAAAGCAACTAAGTTTCCATATGTATACTTTTTAAGAGGAAATATTTTAACTCTACTGAAATAAAGTCATTTAAAAAAGTGTGTCTTTAGAAATAAGAAAAAATAATAAAAATGCTAACTGTATTTACACATGACCATGTAAAAGGTTGTGATGATGATGAATCAGCTGATTCATTTACTAGAAAATATCAATGTGAACTGTGAATGGTAACAGCTTATTTCACTTAAATAAATTGAAAAAAAAAAAAAGTACTACTGAATTATCTGAAAGATAAAAAATTTTGCTGATTTTATTACAGCCCTAAGCAGATCTTAATTTGGGATGTGCAATTTAGGATTTTAAAAATAAGTGTAATTACAAATTACAATTTCAGTGTATCTGTGTTAATTGTATTATTATATGTATTTCTTATTTTCATATTTTTCTTGTGGTGATTATACCGCAAAATGGTGACAATGCTTTTTGCAGTCTGAAAGAAATAGTCTTATCATGTGAAAAGTGGCCACTAACTTAAAAAAGTGGCTACTAATGAAACTGACAGTACCGGCCACTGGCTACTAATGAATTTTCCCAGTTTTGCCCTTTACTTTCTGATAAAACAGCTCTTAACATAATCCAGTTAATTAAAAGAACCAGCATATGCAATAATTACTTTACTGTATTACAAAATGTCATAAGAAACTATTTCCCTTATAGTCACATACAGTACAGCAAGGGTGCAGAATATGTCCGAACGCCGGAACGAGGTTTGGGGGAAATTTAAACTGACTGGGGAAATTTTTTTTTTTTTTTTTTTTTAAATAGAAAATAAAAATAACAATTTGCTACTTTGAAGTGTTTATACACTAACGGCGATATTTTTATGTTACACTGTATACTTATTCTCGTTAAAGATTTATTACATAGAACAAATGACTTTGTATAGTAGATTTTTGCATTATTGAGAGAAATTTATACTGTTGTTTGGGAGAAATTTCCCAGGTTTGAACATTTTCTGCAGCCCTGCAGTACAGTCAACTTCCTTTAACCTGCAGATTTACAATCTGCAAATCCTTCTAATCCGTAATTGATTTTTTAATCTAAAAGAAATTTACATCTCATATTTAAAAAAATATGCACATTTCTCATATTTTTACTTTTTATTACCATGTTTTTATTATCTTCGATTCTTGTTTGTTTGTGTGTTTGTCAGGGCCAAATCTTGCAATTGATTTTTAACTAACTTCCCGACTAGCTAGATATTTGAAATTTTCAGGACAGCTCACAACACGGTGACAATACATTTTTCTAATAATTTTAGTCAACTATTTCAAGTCCCGCTGCCTTAGGCAGTGCTTATATGATTCGACAGAAAATTTATTTAACTTCCCGACTAGCTAGACATTTGAAACTTTCAGAATAGTTCAGAACACGGTGAAAATGCATTTTCTTAATACCATTAGCCAACTGTTTCGGGTTCCTGCTGCCTTCGGCAGCGTTATCAGTACAAACCTTGCAATTGATTTTTCACTAACTTTCCGACTAGCTAGATATTTGAAATTTTCAGGACAGCTCACAACACTGTGACAATACATTTTTCTAATAATTTTAGTTAACTATTTCAGGTCCCGCTGCCTTTGGCAGCACTTATATAGTTCGACAGAACATTTATTTAACTAACTCCCCGACTAGCTAGATATTTGAAACTTTCAGGATAGCTCGGAACACGGTGGCGATACATTTTTTTAAAAACTTTTAGTCAACTGTTTCAGGATCCTACTGTATTCGGAAGTGTTCATATGATTCAACAGAAAATTTATTTAACTAACTTCCCGAGTAGCTAGACATTTGAAACTTTCGGAATAGTTCAGAATACAGTGAAAATGCTTTTTAAAAATATTTTTATCCAATTGCTTCGGGACCCTGCTGCCTTCGGCAGCGTTTTCAGTACAAAGCTTGCAATCAACTTTTAACTAACTTTCCCGGCCATTTGAAACTTTTATAATAGCTCAAAAGACGATAGAAAGGAATTTTTTTAATACTTTTATCCAATTGCTGGGGTTCCGGCTGCCTTCAGTAGCGTTTATATGATAAAGCAGAAAATTTAAAAACATGGTTTATAAAAAATTTTTTTATCTTATAATTATTTTTAACTAATTTACCTACTAGCTAGACATTTGAAACTTTCACAGCAGCTCAGAACCCGGTGACAACAAAATACTTCGAAGTCAGGTTTTTGAATAGTTTTCTTTTAATTAATTAAAATAAGAAAATAATAAGCTCTTAATAGTTAATGTAGTTCCCGATGCTAATATATGTTGTTTTAAAAGAAGTAATATTTTATTTTTAAAATCAACTTTTTTTTTTTTCACTATTATTTTACTGAACTGAGTCCATGTGCTTAAATATTATTTTTTATCCTTACGTATTTTATTAATGATTCATCAGAAAATTTAAAAACATAGTATATAAACAGTTTTAATAACCAAATGCCGAGATGTAGTTGTGTGGATAATCACAGAAGTTGAGGAATAGAAACGCCACCTATTAGTCAAAATATACCCTAATTAAACCAGCATTTGTATTCAAAATTAGGGATGAAACGGATATCCGGTAACTATCCGGTAACCGGCCTATCCGGCTAAGTTTTAAATATCCGTCGGGGTACCGGATATCAGCACACCGGATACGGATATCCGGAAATTTCAAGCCGGATATCCGAAGGAGAAAATTCAAGCTTAAACTCCCATCAGATGGAAATTTTGCGACAATTTTTAATTTTTTTTTTTTTTTTTTTTTTTTAGATCAGTTGTAGCTTGTAAAGGATTTTTTTTTTTTTTTTTTTTTTTTAAGTTCGCTTCTGCAAAAATCGATTTTGGACTCATTAGCAAAAAAATTTAGCCAAAAGTAGCTTCAGGTCTAAGAAATATAGAAGCCCTATTTTAATTTTGTACAGAGCTAGCTAGGTTTTTTTCCCAGAGTGATCTATAACATTCCCCCTAATCTTCCCCATAACAATAAAAAGAGCTGTTCATTGTTGTTCCTGAACAAATGATGTTTATTCTCTGCAGTTGCAGTGTATATATAACTCTGTTTTCATGTCTTTTGCTAATATGTTGTTAGATTGTTTAGTAATATTGTTAGTCTTGGATGTTAAAGTTGTTAGACTGTTTCGAGAATGAGTCAGATAATGTGCATTTATTGACTAGAACCGTTTTATTTACAATCCAGTTTTCCATACACAATAAAGCTGTTGTTTTTGTGACCATATATTTATACTAGCAGAAACCTGGCATTACTTGCGCCATTTATCTATTCAATTTGGATTTTTTAAAAATCCTCCAATTTATATAAATTTGCATTTTTAATGGAATATCTTACTAAAGCACCTGAATTTAGAATTCCCTGTTGCGTTGCATTGATATATCCCAAAAAATTAAAATTACTTTAAATAAAAGTACATATTTAAATTTTCAGAAAGTCTGTACTTTCACTTTCATATTGTTCATAAAAAAAAAAAAAAAAAAAAAAAAAAAAATCAGTTATTTAAAGTTTTTGATTTTGTACTGCAGAAAAACTTCACTTACTTAAAGAATTTTAATAACTAATGTAAAATTTTCTTTCTTATCTGTACAGAATATAAAAATATAAAATAAGTAAAAAGTATAAATTTATTTTGAATTATTACTTTCTTCTATATTAAATAGAAGGAAGTATTGAATTCGTGAAAATTTTAAACTTCCAGTTTTCGGTGGATTTATGCATTTTGAGGGAACCAAAACACAATTTGACCATTTTTGGAAAATGTATCTGACAAAAATTTTGTGCAGTTCAAGAGTTAAATGCACAGAATTTCATATAAATTTATACATAGTTGCATCTTACAAAAAAAAAAAAAAAAAGTGACCATCAACTTTTGGTGCAAATCACTCAACAGATGGCGCTGCTATAGTGTGATTTCTCCCATTTAAAGGAAGACTATATCTCAGCTTATACTGTGTATAATTAAAAAAATAGACTAAGTGTGTCACAGGGAGGGCTATTTTGAAACATGTTCATTCAATTTCTGTGCATAACGGCCAATAGTTGATGCTGCTATGCTGCAATTTTCCCGTGAATGGGGAAGTTATATCTGAGATTCATTCGTGTATAATTGCTAAAAATTTAGTATGGGAAAGGGTCATTTTTATAAAACATCATGTTGATTCAATTTTGGTGCATATTGGTCGATAGGTGGCTATATTATGTTGCAATTTACTCTGTGATTAGGAAGGCTAAATCTCAACATCTATAAAATTTAAGAGATAAACAAGATAAAAATAATATGAGAATAAAAGTTGGCTTAATTTGGGTGTATATCAACCAACAGGTGGCGCAGCTGTTCCTCACCTTCTGTGATTCTCCACATGGCTACATCTCAAAATTTTTTGATTAAAATTGCACTAAACTCAATATCTAAAATCTTTACTGTAAGCAGCTATGATTATGTTTCTTCTGCATGTTAAACAGTTTGAAGCTTTTAGATTTTTTTTTTTTTCTTCTTTCTTTTATGTTTTCTTATAAATGTCTCAAAAGAAAGTATTGGATTCATAAAAATTTTCAACTTCTGGTTTTTGATGGATTTGCACATTTTAAGAAGTCCAGAACCTGGTTTGACCAATTTAAAAAAAATGTGTGTGTGTGACAAAAATTCTGTGCAACTGTACCTCCGGAACTACTGTGTACTACAATTACATTTAAATTTATGTGTAACTGCACCATGACATAAATCAGTGCCTACCAACTTTTGGTGCAAATGGCTCAACAGGTGGTGCTGCCATACTGCGATTTCTGCAACTTAGAGGAAGACTATATCTCAGAAACTACTGGACAGAATTTCATATAGATCATGAAAAACGGCAGTTTTTCTAGTGACGCAAGCGCAAAAATAAACGAACGACACGACACTGAGCGGAAACAGAAAAACGAACGAAAACTGCGACACATATATACAGGAATTTTAAGATCAAACAAACCGCTGAAAGCCGACACTTAATATCTCAGGAAATATGGGAGGTTATGTTCTGATATTTTCAAAATAGACTTTCACCTTCTGTCTGATCCTACCCTGAAATCGCTACATTTCTGCGTGCAATATATTTCGAGATATGAATTGGCTCATTTAAGTTATAAATGGACGGACTATGTGTAAGAATTTTTTCTCGAATATGGCTCGAGCGAATTTAGTTTAATTTATATATGATATTAATCGCTTTTATCTGATGTGCCTGACATCTCCCTTTTCCCTAGGAAAACTCTTGTTTTTTTTTATAACTCAGTTTAAAAATCGAACTATTTTTTACTCCGAAAATACCGTGATGCGGCAGTTTTGCGGACGAATTTCTTCTCTTCCATCTGAAATACTGAATATCAAATAATCATTTTGGCTCCATCTATCGGAAAGCGTCAAAAATAAACACAAAAATAAAAAATATATATTTTTCTTTTTTTAATATATATATTAAATGAGTTATTTATTTAGGTACTTTTATTTTATATGACATTTGTTTATCAAAAATATTCTTTGTATTTACATTGTTTTCATGCTGATACGTTGTTAACTTTCAAAATTGGTTCTATTTTAAAAGGTGATTGCAACAACAAAAAATTTTTCCTTTATTTTCATAAAAATGACAAATAATATGATAATCATATGCAAATATTTGCAGGGGTCGATCCAGGCAAAATTTGGGTCCCTTTTGCGGCCCCTTCACAAAATTCCCCATAATAAAAAGGGACCCTTCACAAAATTCAAATTCATGAAAAGGGACCCTTCACAAAATTCAAATCCATGAAAAGGGACCCTTCACAAAATTCAAATTCATAAAATGAGTCCCTTCACAAGATTTTTTTTATAAAAATGATTCTTTTTTTAAATGTTTCAGTATTATTTTTAATTAATGCCTTAATTTGGCTCAACAAAACTATTAACTTGATATTAAACATTACATAAAGTGATTGTAAACACGAAAAATTTTACACAATATTTTACTTTTTCACAAAAATATTTTATATTTCACAAAAATAATTAAAAATTTCACAAAAATTTTTGTTTTTCACAAAAAAGGGACCCAAAAATTAAAACCTGGATCGACCCCTGATTTGTAATTTTTTCAAAATTAGGTGATAAATCACTTAAACTACGGATTGAAAAAATTCTTAAAACAGAATTTGAAAATAATTAATTTGCTCATTAAGTTTCTAGTATATATAATATATAAATTACAAAATGTTAAGCTATAATAAAATTTTGAATAGATTAAGATTTTTTTTTAATAAAATTCATAACAAACTATACTACTTAAATATTTACCAGTATAAAATTTTCATTTTTTAAAGATTTTTCTATTATTATTTATTTTTCTCTTTAAATCAAATCTATACCTAAAAAATTGTAATAAGAAATAAATATAAATAAGAAATTTTTGTCATTTTTAAAATGTACTATATTATGCCTTTGTAATGTTGCATGTTTCCATCTTTTTTATCACTTTTTATAAAATTTTGAAATTTTATTTAGTTTGCTATTTTGTTCGAGTATGACCTATAAAACAACACTTTTAATACAGTGTTATAACTCATTACCATGCTCCTTTAATTTTACGTTTTGATCATTAACCCCTAAAAAGTAATGATATCAATACAAAAAACCCTTAACGGGTTAAAAGTTTGTGACGCAGCACTGTACTTTATGGCTATAAGAATTAGAAATACGGGTCTTAAAAATAATGATATCAAATTTTCAGTGACGCTTTGATATTAATTAAATTATACATAGATTTTCTTATTTGAATTTGCTTTTTCCTTTTATTTATATTTACAGTGTAAACGTTATTTTCAACATAAAATAATATATAGCATTTACTCATTGATACCTTTCCATTCACATCTCTTATACTATGAAAGCATGTGTTTTAAAAGAAATTATATGAAATTCCAGTAACGCAGTGATGTTACATTAAGTGATTTGTTTTTAAATTTCTCTGCAATTATTTTGTTTTGCATATTAAAGTTTATGTGCACATTGAAATATTGCTTTTAATTTTCAAATACGCTGTCAAATATATCACTTTCATTAAGCTTATATTACGTAGTGAAATATATTTATTTCGAAGAATTATTCTATCTTTTGCGTCACGCCATCCAAAACTGTAAGTAAAATATATGGAAATGTTTACTTTGTGTCATTTCATCCAAATAAATTGAAAATGCATGCAAATAGATATCGTGATGCAAAGAAAAAAACTGTGAAATTTTTTTCAGTTTTGGATGGCGTGACGCAAAAGATAGAATAATTCTTCGAAATAAATATATTTCAGTACGTAATATAAGCTTAATGAAAGTGATATATTTGACAGCGTATTTGAAAATTAAAAGCAATATTTCAATGTGCACATATACTTTAATATGCAAAACAAAATAATTGCAGAGAAATTTAAAAACAAATCACTTAATGTAACACCACTGCGTTACTGGAATTTCATATAATTTCTTTTAAAACACATGCTTTCATAGTATAAGAGATGTGAATGGAAAGGTATCAATGAGTAAATGCTATATATTATTTTATGTTGAAAATAACGTTTACACTGTAAATATAAATAAAAGGAAAAAGCAAATTCAAATAAGAAAGTCTATGTATAATTTAATTAATATCAAAGCGTCACTGAAAATTTGATATCATTATTTTTAAGACCCGTATATCTAATTCTTATAGCCATAAAGTACAGTGCTGCGTCACAAACTTTTAACCCGTTAAGGGTTTTTTGTATTGATATATATGTACATGTAACTTGGCATATATTAGTGCCTATCAAATTTTGGTGCCAATCGCTCTACAGGTGTTGCTGTTATACAGTGCTTTCTGCAATTTAGGGAAGGCTATATTTTAGGTTCTATTTCATGTAACTACACAAAACTTCATGTTGGAAAGGCATTATGAGAAATTATGCTGGTTCAGTTTGGGTGCATGTTGGCCAGTAGGTGGCTCTGCAATACAGGAATTTCCCTCCAAAAGGGCTATATCTCTTATTCTATTGCGTATAATTGCAAAGAACTTGGTATGTGAGAGAACCAGCGATTGTGAAACAGTATTGCGATTTATTTTAGGTGTATATCGACCAACAGGTGGCAATACTGCACTACAATTTACCCAATGAATAGGCTAAGTTAATCCAAACTTCTATGACATATGTGCATGAAACTTGATATATATAAGACAACCATTATGAAAGCAAATGTTGACCTAATTTATGTGCATATCAGGCGATAGGTGGAGCTTCTGTTATGATTTTTCACAAGCATATATCTCAGCATCTGTTGAATAAAATTGCATAAACTCCTTTTGTAAAATATTTATTGTGAGAAGCTATGTTTAAACTTTTATATGATTTAAACCGTAAGTGGTGCTGTTATATAGAATTATGTAGAAGAAAGTTTTGTGATGGCCACAATATATTAGTTTCCATGTGAAAATAACCCTTCAACTGTGATTATATTAGTAAAATATTTTATTTCATTTTTTTAATAATAGTATTGTAAAAAATATGTAAATAATAAGTTTTAGTTTTATAATTCTGAACAAAACCTATCTTTTTGTGATAGTGCTTTTCACCAAAAATTGCAAGTGTAGGAATGAGTATGTTTGGCTTAAAATTTTATTCTTCATGGCAATATTGCACAAATAAATAGAATATTAAATAAATATGTTTAAATAAATTATATTTAAAATGTTTTTAAAAGAATAGTATATGAAATATATGTTTGTATATTATTGTTTTAAAATAAAGAAAAAGAAAAGAAATATACAACACAACAAAAAACAAAACTAATGCCGGATATCCGTATCCGGCAGGCAGAAGAGCTCCGAAGTGGCTAATCGGACCGTCGGTCCCATTAGCGTACAGGCTATTCGGACCGTCTTTTCATTGCGCATGCGCGGCTCGCTAGGATGTAAGGGAGTATGAGGTACATGGAGTATGAGGTAGTACTGATAATTAAGGAATTTTCTATGCTTCTTGTTGCAACACTAGGTTATTTTCCATGTGCTTGTTGTTTATGTCGATGTTGACGCCCGGTATTTATTGTTTTTAAAACTAACTGTAATAGCTGTTTTTTTTTTCCTGTTGATACTTTATCTTGCTAGTCTGTTAGCTAAGATTTAGTTAATATTTTTGCTAAAAGTATGGAGGATGCTGAAGAGTTTCCGATATCTGCTGAAATGCAGAATCATCCATTTGAATGTGGAAGACAATTTGAATCTTTCTCGGATTTTGAATCCGTGAGAGAAAAGTATGAGAAAGAACATTTTGCCGTTTTAGTTAAGGCGAAATCAGAAAAATGGCCTGAAGGGCATAAATATAGGGCGACACTTGTTTATAAGTACGTGATATACGTCTGTAAAAAAGGCGAAAAGCGCCATGTGTCTCAGGCCACAGGTATTAGGCCCAATGTGCAAAGTGGAAAGCTTGGTTGCACATTTAGAATAAAACTTACTTCAAATAAAGGTGTTCTCCTGGTAAAAGAAGCTAATTTAGCCCACATCAATCACATACTTTCAGAAGAAAGATTTCTACACCTTCCTGAACAGCTGCGGTTAAATGAAAAGGAACTGAAAGAAGCAGAACTTGTTTTGCAATCAAGTGGCAATAAAAAAAAGTTGCAGGCCCATTTAATATCTAAACGAGGTGGAAAGCCTGTGATTTTAAAACAGTTGCATAATTTATCCACAAAAATAAGAAGTTCAAAAGATACAGACAAAACTGATCTAGAAAAAATGGCAGAAGAAATGTTAAAAATTCCTGAAGCGGTTGTGAGGATTGCATATGAAGAAGATAAAAAGGAACTGATAGGAATATTTTTTCAAGATGGAAGAATGAGATCAATATTCGACAAATTCCCTGAAATGATTATTTTTGATGCTACATATAAATTAAATAACTCCAAACTTCCTCTCTTTATTTTGCTGGCCATTGATGAAATGGAGAGAGTGAAATTGTGTCTTTATTTATTATAAGATCAGAAAGCAAACTTTGTGTGGGCACAATGATTGATTATTTTAAAGAAAACAACAGCTCTTGGAATAAGGTTCAAGTTTTGATAGGTGACAAAGACTTTGCTCACAGAGGTGTCTTTAAAGAAAAGTTTCCTGATGCGAAACTGAACATCTGTCTGTTTCATGCACTTAGGACATTTAAACGTGAAATTAGCTTAAAAGTGCCAAACCTTGACTCAACTAGAAAGGAAAAGGTTTTAGAAATATTTTCTAACCTAGCATATGCCAAATCCGAACAGTAAAGGGCAAAACTGGGAAAATTCATTAGTGGCTTGTGGCCGGTACTGTCAGTTTCATTAGTAGCCACTTTTTTAAGTTAGTGGCCACTTTTCACATAAGACTATTTCTTTCAGACTGCAAAAAGCATTGTCATCATTTTATGGTATAATCACCACAAGAAAAATAAGAAATACTTATAATAATAAAATTAACACATGGACAATGAAATTGTAACTTGCAATTATGCTCTTTTTAAAAATACTAAATTGAACATCCTATATTAAAATCTGCTTAGGGCTATAATAATAATAGCAAAAGTTTTTATCTTTCAGATAATTCAGTTTTTTTTTTTTTTTTTTTTTTTTTTTCCAATTTATTAAGGTGAAATAAGCTCTTATCATTCACAGTTCATATTTATATTTTCTAGTAAATGAATCAGCTAATTCATCGTCATCACGATCTTTTACATGGTCGTGTGTAAATACAGTTAGCAGTTTTATTATTTTTTCTTATTTCTAAAGAAGCACTTTTTTAAATGACTTTATTTCAATAGAGTTAATTTTTTTTTTTTTTTTTTAAGTATAGATATGGAAACTTAGCTGCTTCATTAAAAATAATTTACTTAGCTGCCAAATTTGTAGCTTTAAAAATAGGAAGATTTCTACTTTAAAATGGGAAGGAAAAAGGAAAATTTCTACTCCAAACAAAGCAAATACAAAAATTTTTGAAAAATACACATTTAAGCCAAATCAAACTTTGATACACACATTTCTCAAATATCTTAAATGGGTTAAATATACACTAAATCCTATGGAGACAATAATGGAAAAAGATTGTGCTTTGCAGGACATTTGATCATTAACTGCTAGTTGAAATAGAGTGCACATGTGCGAGGGGGGGGGGGGGAATCTATATACTTCTTTATAGGTTCTAGAATCCAATAAAGAAAGTTTAAAATGAATATTTACTTTTATGTTATGGAGGGAGAAAGATTGTAAATCACAAGGCTTCAGTGGAGCATGTGATTGCCAATCGTTGGAGGAGGTGGAAGGGGGGGGGGGAGGGAATCACAAGAATTATGAGTAAGATATATTAAACAATTCTACTCTTTACAGATTCTATAATCTAATAAAGCAAGTTTAAAATAGATATTTATATTTTTGCAGCAGATGGAGAATGATTAGAAATTATAAAGCTTTCTATAAGATGTGTGATTACGGATCGTTAGGGGAAGGAGGGGGGTGTCCAAAAAATTATGAGTAAGATATATTAAACAATTCTTCTTTATAGGTTGCAGAATACAATAAAGCAAGTTTAAAATGAACACTGACATTTATGCCATGGATGGAAAAAGATTGGAAATCACAAAGCTTCAATTGCCTATCGTCGCTCGATTTTTAAAGTCTTTTAATGATCACAAAAAGTGGCGACTTTAGTGGCGATCGATGCATAATTTTTAATCGCCATCTTTTTATATTTAGTCGCCATGTGGCCGGTGGCGACCGTTAATTTTGCCCTTTACCGAACAGTGCTACATTATCGAATTTAGTAAATTAATTTCGATGAACATATCAGAACTTACAGACTATTACATAGAAAACTGGCACGATATAAAGGAAGAATGGGTGCTTTATGCTCAAAATGAAGCATTACTGTTTTTGAACAGAACAACTAATCACCTTGAAAGCTTAAATCAAAAGATTAAAACAGTTGTCACTAGATACAGTAGTCTCCCAAATTTTTTTAAAGACCTCATTGTCTCTGTGTCATCTTCATCTATTGAACGGGATCATAGAGCAATACAGATGTGTGAAAAAAAACGAGTTCTTAATGACAGTATTGATGATGTTGAGATAAAGATTAGAGAATCCTTAACAGAATTCGCTGCTAACCATGTAATAAAAAACTATCAAAAATCAAAATAATGTTGAATTCTCAGACATTAATGATGATTGTGCTTTTTTTCAAAATGAGGTAGAAACTGTTACCACAAGCAAAGATGGCTGCTCATGTGGCTTTTTTTCATCCATGGGCTTACCATGCAAGCACATTTTCAAATTCCGGCATTTACAAAACTTACCAGTATTTGAAGTTGAACTTTGCCTTCTCAGGTGGACAAGGACTTATTTTTTGTCTTCACATCCAGCTTTGGGTAATTCTCGAAGTCTGATACCTATACAGGATATGACTATTGAAACAAGAACTGAATGCCAAAAATATAGAGAAGTTTCGTCTTTGACGAAGGACATTTCGTCAACTTTATCTACTATGTCCCGAGATAGGTATGATTACTACCTGGAGAAATTGAAGGAATTTCACGCATTGATGCTAGCTGATAAGTGTATAGATTTTGTGCAACATGATGCGACCACTGTATCAGCAAATGCATCTAATGAACAGCAGTCTGAACAGTCTACACAGGTAGCTACTACCTCTACAGCTGCTAATATAGAATTGTCTCAGGTAATAATACCCAAACCCATTAAGAAGCAGGGTAACCAAAAAGGTTATGGTCAAACAGTAATTGGCCTGAAACGAGGACGGAAAAGAAAAATTGTGCAGTGTAACACCTTTGAAATAAGCCTGAAAGGGAGAAAGTTAAAACTATTTTAAAATATTTTGTCGATGATCATGTTTCCCAAAGATGCATGGACATGAGTAATGGTCAATTAATTCAAGAACATGAGGTGTCGGTTATTCCCGAAATTGTACCATTTCAACGACTTCGAGATGAAAGAATAGACTTGGAAATAATTAAGAAGTTTTTTGATCCAGATGCCTTCTTGATTGTTGAGCAGTTAAAAAGGGCAGTTATTGGAAAAGGATGGAAATGCTGTGATTGTTATTCTGATTTGGAAGAAAACTCCATTCAATGTGATGCATGCTTAAATTGGTACAACTGGTCATGTAAGAACATTACAACAGCCCCATCATCAGAATATTGGTTTTGCCCTAATTGCTGCTAGTTTTTTATTTTATTATTATTTTGTATGTTTGTGCTTTTTATGCGGTTTTTGGCCTATGGACAATTAAAAACCGAATCACTGTTTGCTTTTTATGCGGTTTTTGGCCTATGGACAATTAAAAACCGAAACACTGTTGGGTAATTCCATTTTAAATCAACAAATTTTCAAAAAAGTTGTTGCATGACAATTTTTGATTTTGATGACAATTTGCATGTGCTTTCCCCATACCTTTTTGACCACAAAAATATATTTTTTTTATTTTAAAAAAAATTACCCTTTGATATGAAGGCTATTTTTGTCGTTGCCAACAGCAAAAATTAGATATTTTGATGCTTTGCTTTATGAGCTATAACTTTTTTCCTATCAAAGCTATCAAACTCAACTATAGCTCATTGGAAAGCTAAAAAAAAGATCTTTTTCCATATGGTATCAATAAATTTGAGATTTAAAAACAAAGGTTATTTTTTCAAGGTCAAAGTTTGCGATGCAAAATTAATTTTTTGCCACTTTTGAAAATTAAAAAACCTATGAAGGGCTTGGAATAACAAGCCCTCTTTTTTTTCTTATATACATATATAAGGTTGCTTATTGTATTAAAAAGTTTGGCTTGTTACTCTGCCCCCTTCACAAGATACGACCCCCCAAAGTTGCAAATTTTCTAAAAAATCCAATTTTCAATGCTAAAAAAATGCGTGTGGGGGGCAAGGTAAATTTTTTTTTACTTGTGTGATTTTAAGTACTTCATACCATCTTTCAAACAAAAAAAAAAATTACTTTGTTATTCAAAGGCGTTTGGCAGCTATAAGGGTCTGAATTTTCAAATAATCACACTAAAACCATCCAATTTTTTCATGTACTTTTTTTTGGAAACATGTCATTTATTATTATTTTTTTTTATTTGATGGACTTAGATTGACCTCACAAATAAGAATATATCATATTCCTACTTTTCCTCATTTATAGTAATCTATTTGCCAGTTAAAAGCAAGAATAGACAGATTTCAACTTGTCCAGCCTTGCTCCCACATGTATAGAACAGTTCCCTTTAGGCAAACAGTACCTACCTGTGGTAGGAACTGTGCCAATGACAAGGCTGCTTGAATATTATTGGATACAATGAGATTCTGTGAGAGGAATGAATGGGGAAAAGTCAAACCTTCAAAAAAGGCTCATTTTATGTGACTTGAAGGAACTTTACATACATTTTAAAGAAAATTATCCTGATTTGAAAGTAGGGTTATCTAAATTTGCCGATCTTAGACCAAAATTTTGTGTGTTAGCTGGAGCATCTGGTACACATTCAGTGTGCGTTTGTTTGTACCATCAAAATGTAAAACTTATGCTATCAGCGATTAAAAACGATCATAGCTACAAAGATCTGCTGCAGATTATGGTCTGTGATACTGAAAATGAGAATTTTATGTTTTCGGAATGTACTGCATGTCCAGGTGTGGATGCCATTTTATCACTGATTTCTCCAAGTAACAGCACCCAAATTGACTTGGAAAATGATGAATTTGAGGATTTGCAAGTTTCATATAAGCAGTGGATGTCCACAGACAGATGTGAACTGACATCATGTGTGCTACCTTTACAAGAATTCTTGGTTAAGTGTTGTGAAAAACTTGAGCATCTAAAGAGCCACCATTTCATTGCCAGTAAACAAGCAGCGTTTCTAAAATCAAAGAAAGAAGATCTGGATAAGGGGGAATTTTTGATACTTGGAGATTTTTCAGAGAATTTCTCTTGTGTTGTTCAAGAGGAGGTGCAGACCTATCACTGGTCAGGTGTGCAATGTACGCTTCATCCTTTTGTTGTCTACTGGGAAAAAGATGGAGAAATTCAAACTCAAAGTTTTTGCTTTGTAAGCGACTGCTTTGACCACAACACAACTACATTCTACGCCTTTCAAATGATCCTTGTTAAAAAACTGAAGGCAGATCATGCTTTAATTTCAAAATTATTCTATTTTTCAGATGGATCTGCCGCACAGTACAAAAACAGGAAAAACTTCATTAACTTGAGCCATCATGAACAAGACTTTGGGATAAAAGCAGAGTGGCATTTTTTTGCTACATCCCACGGGAAAGGCCCTTGCGATGGGATTGGAGGAACAGTGAAGAGGCTAGTGCGAAAGGCTAGTTTGCAACGACCGGTCAGTAATCAAATCTTGAATCCATTAGATGTCTTTGAATACTGCACTGAACATATTAATAGTGTAACGTTTTTCTATGTTTCCTGTGATGATGTTAATGCAGTAGGAAAAGTTCTTGAGGAAAGATATAAAACAGCACTATCATTACCCCAAACTCGGTCTTTCCACAGCTACATTCCACTCAACAGAAATATCATTCATGCCAGACGTACATCATTTTCTTTAGATTTTACAACCTTTCATGTCATCAAAGACGAACCTATCAACCTTAGATTATCCACACCAACAACCCGACCAAAGTTGTCCGATTATGTTTGTTGCGTATATGATGGTGACTGGTGGCTAGGAGAAGTGGTGGAAATAAAGGTATTTGATGTCGAAGAAGAATACAGGATCCACTTTTTTCATCCTAAAGGACCTGGAACATCGTTTAAAAAATCAAGTCATGATAACCAAACTTGGGTTCGGTTTCAAGATATTTTGAAAATCCTGACTGCGTCAGAACTATGGTCAACACAGGGAAGGTCATAATATCACACCTGTGATGAGTGAACATTTGTCAACTCTTCTCTATGAGACAATAAACCACTGAACAAAAAAGTTTTGCATGTTTTGAGAGGTAAGTTAAATTCTATATACCAAGATGTTAGAAACCTTAAATTAGCTTATCAAAGTTTAAATGTGTTCTTTGACAACTCTTCTTAGTCTTTTTAGTTGTTTTCACCATTTAAAACTAACAATTAAGTAAAAAATAACTTTTCACTAACACCTAAGATTAAGAAGTATGAAAATAATTGCGTTGTTTCAGTATAATTATTTGAAAATTTAGACCCTTATAGCTGCCAAACGCCTTTGAATAACAAAGTAACTTTTTTTTTGTTTGAAAGATGGTAAGAAGTACTTAAAATCACACAAGTAAAAAAAAATCTACCTTGCCCCCCACATGCATTTTTTTAGCATTGAAAATTGGATTTTTTAGAAAATTTGCAACTTTGGGGGGTCGTATCTTGTAAAGGGGGCAGAGTAACAAGCCAAACTTGTTAATACAATAAGCAACCTTATATATGTATATAAGAAAAAAAAGAGGGCTTGTTATTCCAAGCCCTTCATAGGTTTTTTAATTTTCAAAAGTGACAAAAAATTAATTTTGCATCACAAACTTTGACCTTGAAAAAATAGCCTTTGTTTTTAAATCTCAAATTTATTGATACCATATGGAAAAAGATCTTTTTTTTAGCTTTCCAATGAGCTTTAGTTGAGCTTGATAGCTTTTATAGAAAAAAAGTTATAGTTCATAACGCAAAGCATCAAAATATCCAATTTTCGCTGTTGGCAACGACAAAAATAGCCTACATATCTAAGGGTAATTTTTTTTTAAATAAAAAAAATATATTTTTGTGGTCTAAAAGGTATGGGGAAAGCATGTGCAAATTGTCATCAAAATCAAAAATGGTGTTGCACACCCCATTTGTTGATTTAAAATGGAATGACTGCTTGCTTTTTATGCGGTTTTTGGCCTATGGACAGTTAAAAACCGAAACACTGTTTGCTTTTTATGCGGTTTTTGGCCTATGGACAATTAAAAACCGAATCAATATTTGCTTTTTATGTGGTTTTTGGCCTAAGGACAATTAAAAACCTTTTTTTTCCTATCCGAAGTGGCACCACCTTGTCGTGGTGGATAGGCTTTTTAACCAAGAGTGCCACAACAGTTAAATATACTTCCAAGTCATTTTTTTTTTTTTTTTACAATGAATTTTTCAAAAATAAAAAATATAAGTTTTTAGAACAATTGTAAGGATCCTACAATTAAATCGTATTCGTCTAGTGATACTAATTCTTAAAATGCTTCCTGCCCTTGTGGTGTGGGAGGCAATAGTAGGAGGGTCAGCATTTAAACTGACAAAAAATAAAGTTGTTTAAATGCTGCAAACTCTCCTAAAAATAAAGACTGCTAAATTCACCTCTCTATAAAAAGCCAATGACACAATAAAAAAAAAAAGTGAAAATAATAAAGCTTTTGAAAAATCAAGGAAAATTATAAATGGTTAAGCTGACGAGTATGACCTGGATTCGAACCCAGCACCTCCGGTCTACTAGCCCTGAGAGGAAAACATCAGAGATGATAGACGGGTCTACTGGGTTTGAACCTTGAACTCATTTGTCATCCTGACCATTCGAAATTTTTCGTAGTTTTTTACAAAACATTCATAAGTATCAGTTTTTTTTTTTTTTTTTTGTCCACCTGTAAATCTACCTTTTAAGCAATGTATACAATAAGTTTTAAAATCATAACTCCTGATCCCAGTGAGATTTCACTCTGAAATTTTCAAACTATGAGACTTTAAGAATTATAAAATTCATACACAAATAGAAATTTTTTAAATAATTAAATTTTTATAAATAAAAGTTTCAATTTAGTTATTTATTTTTTTCTATTTTTTATACATCAAATTTGGTTTATGTTTTGACTATGCATTAGTATTCAAAACTAAATATGTAAATTTTAAAAATCGGGTCTTTTACCATATAAACACAATATATGATAATTATAATATATGTTTAGTAAATTTAAATTTGTCCAGATCCCATTGAAGTCCCACTCTAAAAAGTTCTGATTAAATAGCTTTTAATATTACAAGAAACATATATATATATTTTTTTTTTCTTTACAAAAATTTTAAGACACTCTAGATTTTATTTTATTTTAATTAAAAAATATATATATTTTTTTACTTAACATAATAAAATTGCATATGGAATTTGAAAAAAATCGCGATTGACGGTGTTTATATAATTTTTAAAAATGCTTATTTTTAAAATTTTAAAAAATTAATTAGATGAAAATCAAATGAAATAAAAAATTTCTAAAAGTATATTCTCATTTTTATCATCAAGGAGAAAGATTCCTGAAAGATCTGAAATGAACAAGTTGAAAATCGAAATTTTTTAACTGATTCATTTAAATTAACTTTAATAACATAGAATAGGTAACTTAAGAAAATACCAGTAGATGGCGCCACATCTTTTGACTTTCTCTATTTTTTCTGCAATTAATCGAGCAACTAACACTGCACTAATATGGCTCTAAGCGCAGTCAGCAACCATTCATGACGTCACTAGATGATCAGCGCATGCGCAATAAGATGACGGTCCGAATAGCCTCCAGGCTAATCGCACCGACGGTCCGAATAGCCTCCAGGCTAATCGCACCGACGGTCCAATTAGCAACGGCCGAAGAGCTCCGGATATCCGATATCCGGCAAAATCACTATCCGTTTCATCCCTATTCAAAATATAATGATCACCTCGCTTATCAAATTTAGTGCAATTAAATTCTATAGATGTTCATATTTAGCCTTTTTCACACAATAAATATAAATTGTACCATAGTATCCAGTGGCGGATCCAGAACTTAACTCTTTGGGGGGGGGGGGGGGGGCTTCAGCCCCCTAGCCCCCCCCGTAAATCCGCCACTGATAGTATCACCACCTGTCAGCCAATGTGCACTAAAATTTAAACAGCATAGTGTTTCATAATAATAGCCTTCTCTCGCATACCAGGTTTTGTGGAATCATACGCAATTAAATAGTCTTCTATTAAATAGGAGAAATGACATATAGAGTGCTACTTGTTAGCAATTTGCACCAAGTTGACAGGCACTTTTTTCTTTTTTTTAACGTACAACTACATATAAATCTATATGTAATTTTGTACATTAGTTCTTGGGTTAGAGCTGCAACAAAATGTTTGCAACAGGCAGACCGTTTTTTAAAAATGGTCAAATTAATGTTCTGGAATCCTCAAAACATGCACATCCATCAAAAACCAGAAGTCGAAAATCCTTATCAATCCAATATTTTCTTCAATTTAATGCAGGACAGGAATAATTGAAAACAAATTTATATTTTTTCCTTTGCACACTTTTACTTATTTTATATATTTGTTTTCTGTACGGACAAGGAAAAAAAGTTTAGGTATTAAAATTCTTTAATTAAAAGTAAGAGCATAAAGTTTTTCTAATGTACAAAACCAAAAACTTTAAATAAATTGCAAACAAACATTAAAGTGCAAAATTACATTAAACAGAGTTTTTTTTTTTTTTTTATCTTACACAGAACTGAGTTAGTAAGTGGTGCAGGCAATGACATTAGGGTCTTCTAGTATAAACTTATGGTCACAAAAACAACTTTCTTCTGTATGGGAAAAATGGACTGTAAATAAATAGGCAAGTTCTAGACAAAAAATACACATTGTTTGACTCACTTTCTTGAAACAAAATAAAACTTTTACTTAAAATATAAAAGTCATAAAAACAGAGTTATATGCACTGCAGAGCATGAATATCACTTATTCAAGAACGGCAGTCAATGTCTCTTTTTACAGTCATGGGAAAAAATCTAGAAAAACTCAGCTAACTCCGTACTAGATTGAGATAGGGTTTCCGTATTTCTTAGGCCTAAAGCCATTACTTTTGGACAAATTTGTTTGCTAAAGTGGCCAAGTTCAACTTGCTTCAAAGCCAACTTTTTTTTTTTTTTTTTTTTAACCTTTACAAGCTATAAGCTAAATTTATTTGAAAAAAAGATTTATTTATTGTCCCAATAAATCTTCTGAGAGAAGTTTGATCAGTGAATTTTCCTCTCCGGATATCCGGCATAAAATTGTCGGATATCCGTATCCGGAGTGCTAATATACAGTACCCCGTCGGATATTTAAAATTCAGCCGGATAGTTACCGGATATCAGTTTCATCCCTTTGAAACATATGTAAATTCATTATGTTTTTAAGGGTATAGAATGAATATTGCATGTAAAATAGGTGTTATTTCTGTCTTGTTGTATGCAAATTGCTGAACATTTACAAGCTATACCCAATAACACCAAAAAAAAAAAGTTTAAACTGAAAGAATAATATGTGAAAAAACAAATGAGAATCAAACTTATTTAAATTCAAGCAGCAATTTCAAAATTATTAATTGAAATATTAATAACAAGAGCTAAATGCAATACTAATAATAATTAATAAAACTAAAGTTTAACTTACATAAAAATCATATAAACGTGTATTTTATCAAAGAAACTATATCTAGTAATATATTTATTTATCATATGATAATTATCATGTTGTTGCCTTAATTTAAAACACGAAAATTTTCACTTTTTTTTTTCTTTGGGATATTCTGACAGAACGTTTTTTTTTTCCTTTTTTTTTTTTTTTTTTTTTTCTCTCTCTGGAGTGTCTCTGATTTCTAGATTTCTCTGATTTTCGGTCACATCTTTTCTTTGATGTGGGAGGTTTTGCTTTAGGTAAAGGTTTTGATTAGGTTCGTACCTGTTAAAGCATGACACACGAAAAGATATTAGATGTTGAAGGTTTCGAAATATCAACAGTACACGAAACAGAGACATCCAGTTCTATCATTGTTAGTTCACTTTCTTCCTGGATTTTTTTTTTTTTTTTTTTTTTAAATGGAGGGATTTTGTCTTTCAGTCACATTTGAACTTAAATATTCATCCTCAGCGAATGTGTTTTGATTTATTGGCTATATGCCGAATATATGAAAGCCTGACAGAATGTTTACAGGAGTAAAGGCCGACGGATAGGATTTGCCAACACTTTCAGCAACATCATATATGTGATTGGTTTGCCAGCATCCAATTACTATAGGCTGTACTGTGTTTCTTAACATGCTGACGTAGATTCACGTCATTTGAAAATATGAAACTCCACCAGTGGGCTTTCCTTTTGCAATTTGCATGTTATTTGTTCCTAAAAAATATACACAATATTCATAGTTGTACAATCAGTATACTATGGATGCAAATACTTTGATTAGAGAGAGAGTATGATTATAATGCATATATCCATTTGTAATATAAATGTGAATACGGAAAATTTTGTTTTGAAAAACTTATGAGAAAAACGCCTACAGGAAGACTTTACTGTCAAAAAGACAAAAACATGCGGCCGCTAAAGTGTTAAAAAGGTCCAAACACACTGGCCCTAGGTACAAGGCAGCGATGTGGCCCTAGGTACAAGTTTTGGTAACTTCATTCAAAATGACTTTCACTAAAAAATCCACAGGCAGAGAGGACTAATTAAATATATCATTTACAGAGCTGCCAACTTTCAACCAAAGCAATCAGGAATCAGCAAGCGACGCACCCACGATACCCCTACCCCCCCCCCCCTTCCCCACGTATACATTTGCTCAGAATATATATATACAAATATAAAAGTACAATAATTAAACAGTAAATAACAAACATTTAAAACAATAAAGTAATATAGATTGAATAATATCAGCATATTAAAAAAAAAAAAAAAAAAAAATCGTAAGTTTGAAAATTATCAACTTAATTTTAATAATACTTTGTAATGAAAAAGAGAAAAACTCAACTTACCATAAAAATGCAGATTTGTAGACAATACTTGATGATAGGTTGATAAAAATGATAATTTATGAGAAATAAATTAAACTATGAAATAAAAATCTGAAATCTTATTTTATTTGATGAACAATGAAATAAATTTATGATTTGTAATATGATAAATTACGAAAATTCAATTTTCATTTCCCTTAACAGCTAACAGTACATTTTTAGCAGATGTTAATTGTTGCTTATTAAACGTTTTTTGGTAACAGTTTTCTTTCATAGAGCAGGATTTCAACTTTTCAATCATTAATTCATTTAAGGTTTCAATACATAAACTACCCCTGAATTCAGTAGCATTTTTTTTTTTTTTTTTTATTATACTGAATACCCTTTCAACAGCAGCAATGCCATGTGGGAGAAGTAGAATGGATAGCATCAGTTTCGGTAATACAACATATTTTTTTTGTTTCGATGAATTTTTAACTTGAGAAATCTGATGCCAACCATTATCCATTCTGTCATATGAAATTTCTGTGAATTTTTCAAATTGATAAGATGCAAACTCTGCTTCAAGTTTTTCTAATTCATCATTTTTCAATAAAGAGAAAATTTTTTCATAAAAAAAATGCACAGATGAAAAGGACACAGTTCTCCTTAATGATATATCTGCAACTTAAGCATGTTTTATGATTTCACTTTTTACAGGAAACTTTTTAAAAATATAGTTACATGCTGCAGAGAAAAATTTACGGACTTCAGAATAAAACTGGTCCAATTGTTCACTGGTCAATTGGGCTTCACTAATATATGACCTAGCTTTTGCCCCAATAACAAATTCCTCATCATTTTTTTGATGCTTTCTTTTTTCAGATTTTATGTCAAATATTGATGTAGAATCATCTGCCAATGCAGAAGGCTTGACAAACCGAATAATGAGGTCAGTGAAGAAAGCTACCAATTTTCTTTGCAGCAAATGAATAGCAGGTGCTTCTTGTTGCAGAGACTCGTTAACTGCATTGAAAATCGGAAGCACGTTGCTCAAAAATAAAAAATAAAGCTTGGACAACGGGTTTCAAGGCTAGAGCTTATGTCCTTATTTTCTTCACAAAAATATTTACACAATGCATCCTATTGTTCCAGCACACGTTTGATTGAAGTCAGCAATGATAGCCATCTAGTACTAACATACTTCAAAATTTTATGTGGTTTCAAACCACAAACTTCCTGGCACAGTTTCAAATCATTTTTCCACTTGAAACTTATCCAAATAATAGTACAACTGCACTAAAAATTGCTCGACATTAAACAATTTTAGCTCAGCAGTTGCTTTTTTTGCTGCCAAGTTTATAAGATGACAAGTGCAGCCTATATTTATTATAGAAGGTTGTACTTTCAGAAGGAAGGCAACAACACCTTTAAATTGCCCAATCATGGTATTGGCATTATCTGATGCAAATGATAAACAATTACTCCAAGGAATATTTTTCTTATTTAACTCCTCATTTATGAGGTTATAAATACCTTGACCAGTATTGTCAGTTTTTTGTCCAATAGAAAGCAGAACCATGGGTGAAAGTAAAAAATTTTCGCTGGACTGAAGTATATATATATTTTTTGTAATATTGGGTAAAATATAATAAACTCATACATAATGTGTGTAGATATTAAAAACATACATTTCCAAGGGTTACATTAATAAGCATAGGTATGAAAACTTAGGGAAATTATTTATTTACATAATTTAATTAACATTGATATGGGCTGATTCAGAAAAAAATTGGGACCTTGTTTTGCCCCTAACAAAGATTAATTCCATAAAATTGGCCTATCTGTATTAGAACACATAAAGACTGAATTCAGTCAATAGACTGAAAACTTTCACCCATGAGCAGAACCGTATCGATTTTACCTGCCGATTTGTTAAAATAAGACACTAGGATTGGATATAACTTATTGTTTTCATTGTCAGTGCTACCATCCGTAGCTAAACAAAAGGGATTATTTTTTAAACAGTCCACAATTTCGTTTTGAGTGAATTTCGCCATATCTTTAATAATAGCCGACGTTTTAGTCCGGGCGGAGCTGTATTTTTTGGCGATCTTGGAATCTGGAAACATCGATCGAAATAATGCCCCAGCATGGTCTGTACTAGCTAGTGGCACATTATGTTCAATTACAAAACTCGTAAACAACATTTCTGCTTTAATAACTGCGTGATCATTATCCTCAGCGAAAAATTTTGAAATAGGCTTATATTTTTTTCTTTCTGCGATATCCTCGTGCTTTTTCGATATCACATGCCGCCGAATATCGTCTCGTCCCCCGTATTCAATTAAAAATTCATTTGAACAAACGGTGCAAAAAACAGTTTTCTGATTTTTCGGACTGCAAAATACACGGCCACTCGAGTATATTCAACACGATAACGCTGCAAAACTTATGCTTTTTTCACCTTTGGCTTTGACTCAGCTCGACTGTCTTCTGGGACAACTCTTTTCAATGTATTCGTCTCTATTATCGGATCAGTCTCCATATTTAAAAAAAATATATATATGAGCTAAATAAGTTATTATAAATACAAATTGAATTATAAGTAAAAACTAAACAAACGCGTCAACAAAATTCCATCTCATTTCGCCACAGTAAGTAATCGAACCATGCGTCATGCAAAACAAAAACACTAACACACCACACGTGCGAGATATATGGCTATTGCCAATTTAGAAAAGCGAAACTCTGAATGTCGTTAAAAAATTAAATTTCGCGTTCAATGAAGATTTATGTAACCCCGTCGTATTTTACAATTTGATGAAAGCTCATCATATACTAACTAAATGCATTGTCTGTTGCACTTGTACAGTATGCTGTTTCATTTGTACTATTTGTACTAATTTGTATTTTGTAATTGCATACGTAAAATTGCATCTGTACTTGCACAACCCTACTATATTTGTACAGTGAGAATATTTTTATTTCTTGGAGGCTTCTCTGAGCTTCCGGTAGTCCGGTAAGTGCGTTCCATAGAATAATAATAAAGGAAGAAGGAGCATGCCAATACTGTTAATGCTTACAAACCCCTTCTAGTGAAATGCCAGCGAAAGCTACTTTTGCTCCTCTCAACCTTGAAGTAGGGCACCCATCCTCAGCGCATTTATAGCTGTTTGTTGTGGCAACACAACAGCTTATGTAGAAACAATTATGCTCCTTCTTCCTTTATTATTATTCTATGGTGCGTTCATCGTTCTTCCACATCGGCGCAAAAGTACCGCTCGGGAGAGCAGACGTCATAAAGCCACTCCTCCTGCTGCCAGGCCTGTGCTGGACAGGGGGACTTGTCCCCCTGCACCCTCTGGTTGAAACTTTCTTGGCGCCCTCAGTCAATGAAAAAAAAAAAAAAAAAAGGTCATAAATTTGAATCACACTGCACGTTAAAAAATAAATAAATAAATAAATAAAGGTCAGTTCTTATCTCCCTTTACAAGAGAAAAACTGTTGTTTTCTATTGAATTGCAATAAATGCGTAAACAATTTCAAGAACATTTTCCTCAACTTCCGTCTTTGCAGGCTAAAGGACAAATTAGGGGCGCCTATTTCTTTTTCAGGAAAGGAAGAGTGAAATGGTTCTGAGAATTTTCATTCTAATATGCTGGGTAGAATCAGATGCACAGGGATGGAACACGGGCGCAGAATTCATACAGGAATGTGTTTAAGAAATTTCTCTACCTAAAATATCGTCGATTTAAGAGGTAGAATATTTTCTTATATTGATAGTGGTATGAATTCTGCGCCCGTGTTCCATCCCTGGATGCAGTAAAAATACCCCTCCCCTTTTTCTTGTAAAAGTAAAAACGTGCAAATCACTTGAATAAAATTTATAAGTCATTACTACAGTTTTAATCTAGACACTTTAGGAGAATGTAAAGGAAATGAATTGGGAGAAACTGCCTCTAACAGATAAATTGCTTGGAAAGTTGAAATGCAGAGGGCGAGTCCGAGTGCAAAACTAATTAAGGAAAAGTTCATGAAAGAAAGGTATTTTATTCTATTAATATCATGAAGGTGGTACAAAAACAATGTTAAGGGCGTCTTGAAAACGCTCATAATAATTTCACTCAAAATTTCTATCATTTTAATTATTTACGCATACAACGTTCTTATTACATGTTAGTAAAAGAAAGCTCCTTAATTTCAATAAACACATTATTTATATAAATTAAACTCTAATGTTATGTTGTAATATAGGATTAGTACACGGTCAGAGAAAAGAAATGTATTTTATTTTAATAAATTCTTTGAGAGGGGCAGCAATATGTTTGAAAACAATGTGTTAAAGGCGCCCTAAAAATGCTCATAAATTAACTATTTAGTATTATTATTTAATAAGCTTTATTATTTATACATTCAATCTTCTTATTACATGATGATGATAGTAAAAGATATCTCTAAATTTCCTTTGAAAAATTTCTGTTAAGTATATTTAACTCTGATACAGTAGAACTTGGGTAATTCGAAGTTGAAGGGACCAGAGAAAAATTCGAATTACGTATACTATTTTGTCAAAAAAAGAGTAAATTAAAAAATTAAAACCCTACGATCAAATATTTAACACATAAACTTTATATCTAAGTATACTGCTACTCCCCCCCCCCCCCAATTAAATCAATATTTTTTACAAGGTTAATTATTCAACAGTTTTAAAAAAATAGTCAGATATTTTTTATTTCTTCTTTAAGTACAATCTTTGTGTCATAGCATATGACTTGGTACAAAAATAGAATCTTCTACATTAGACATGACTTTCAATTCGAAAAAACTTCGAAGTTCATGTATATTCACCATATCTTCTGATGCATTAGCTAGGGGCTTCTCTTGTATTTCCTTATCTTTCTTTTGAAAGACTTAAAATATGTAATCCACTTTAGCTGAGAAAAATCTCGGGAACAAATTTTACTGTAATATTTTAAAGGTAATCGTATGAAAATTTCGAATTATCCACGATTTGTTAACAGTATTTTAATATAAAATTCAAGGGACCGAGTAAAAAATTCGAATTATCCAGAATTTCGAATTAAACAAGTTCGAATTATTCAAGTTTCACTGTATTACATTACAATAGGGGATCACATACCCGACCAGTACAAAGATCGGAGAGAAGAAGGAGTCGCTTTCATTTAAATAATTACTTTGAGGAGGACGCAAAAATAGTGTTAAAAGCGCAGTAAAAACACACATAATTTAAATATAAAATATTTTTTTAGTTTCGATTATTCGTGTATTTTTCTTATTGCATTATAGCAAGGGAATAATGGACCAATATACAAAATCGTGTGAAGTAGGAGGGCACAGGACAAATCTTTACAAATAAATAGCTGGGTACAATATCAACTTTGAAGATGCCGTATGGCACACCGCAAAGATCCTTAAGCTTCCTTTAAAAAATAAATAAATAAATGAATAATTTTTTACTTAAATATTCAACTTTCTTCTCTCTTATCATATCTGAATATGGCACAGTACGAAATACCGCACGGAGAATAATAGTAAGAGAGGATTCCTTTCTAGTAATTTCAATAAGCCGAGAGTAATGCGATATCAGTGTCATAACTCCATGAAATGTCCTTAAGTTAACTATAAAAATATTTATAGTTTTACTTAATTATCTAACCAGTTATGTTATTATGGAAACAGTATAAAGGCCTACAAGAGAAAAGGGTCAGCTTCTTTTTCTTTACTAATAATTTCATAGGTGTTGTAGCAGTGTAAAAGACCCTGTAAAAGCTCCATAATTTTTATATATTTATATAATTTTCTTTCAAACTTCTTTTATTTTAATTATTAATACGTTCAATCTTGTCAAAATTAAGCTTTTTTAGGATAGATTTTATTATTCGTAGATCTCTAATCCATGACCCAATTTCTTAACTCCCTCTTTTTTACTTTCCGAACATACATACTACATATGTAAGAAATATTGTAATCATGATAAATACTCGATTTTGAGATTTTGGTATATCTGTATATTTTGAGGTCCTCTGGGCTAACTTTCCTTATTTTTTCGGTGATTTATGTATGTGTGTGTGTGGGAGTGAGCATGATAGCCCCAAAATGTTTCGTTCAAATTAGAGCCCCTTAAATAAATAATAGGCCGGCGCATCACCGCCATTTTTTTGCCTCGTAAGAGGACAGCATTTCCGCTTGGCGATTTTATCGCTTCACTGGTGGTTTTACGAAATTTTCATCTAAAAATAAAATCGACCAAAAATGATAAGCAACACAAGTAATCTGTTTCTTAAATAATTCATAACATTTGAAAGGGGTGGGGGGGGGGGGGGGAGAGCGTACCAATTAAAATTGGAAAGTTTTTTCAACGACCTAATACTATCAGGACACGGAAACAAGACAACTTTGGCGAACCAAAAAAAACGTCGCCAAGACTCTACAAACACCCAGTAAAAAAGCGTTTCTTAAAATAATTTATGGTTATTAAAATACATATTTAGATTTAAATAATACTTTTTTTTTAATTTTTTACTTTATAAATGTCAGAAATGCAAAGAAAAGTATAAGTGAATAACAATAAAATTTACTATGCAAAGCTGTGCATTAAGTCCCGGGATCCAAGAATCTGGACGACAATTCGCAGCCCATTTTCTCCTTCTTGCATTATCCGAAGGAAACCTAATCATTTTGTATCCTTTTCTGGAGTGTTTACAGCAGTTTATTGCTGAACAACCTCCCATATTGCAGTTTATTTCACTAAAATTACGAGCAAGGCGGTAGAAACAATGGATGCCGTTTGTTTATCACGCTGGATACATGCGGCAACCCTAAGGCAAAAAAATGTCGGATGCGCCAGCTCGTATATATAGGAGCCTTAGTTCAAATGAGCTGAAAGTTGGTACGTATATTACAGGTCACCGTAATACAAAGCCTATTGATTTTGTAATCTAGTGCTCATAGTTTTTACAGGGACACAAGGAAAATTCCCTTATCATTATGGCCTATAAGCTCAAAATCTTTAAAGTGTGATAGTGTCTAAATGACTTAAAGTAACCTTTGGAAAAAATGGTTTATTTAATTTATTTAATTTTAATTTTAGAAAAGAAAGCTAAATGAGAAATGGTGTTAACGGGAGTCTTTACTTATTGTCGCCAGAAGCCGAAGTCAGTGTTAATCTATGAGGAATTTTGCCCCATTATAATTCATTAACTAGTACATATTTTTAAATTCCGCTCTCAGATTCAGGAAATTCACAAGTGTTAAAATGATTATCACTTACAAATATTTTTTTTATAATTTTTAATATTTTATTTTGAATCGTAAAGCGTAAAACTTAATATTCCGCAAAGTGTGAATTTCCACATAGTGAAGATTCGCATTTTACATCTTCAAGATAACATATTAAAAATTAATAATAATAATGATAATAATTTTTACAAAGTGATAACCAGTTTAATAGTTTTGAATTTTCCGAGTGTGAAAACGGAATTTAAAAGTATTTATTAGTTAATGAGTTATAATTGGGCAAAATTCTCCATAGAATAACATTGGCTTTTGCTTCTGGTAATGATACTTAGATGGAGATGCACATACATATGTCAGATTAAAACTAAATTTTTATTTCTGTATTCACTTATCTATTTCTTCTCTTTTCATATGCGAAAAACATTTATATGTAAAAAAAAAAAAAAAAAAAAAAAAAAAAAATTACACATACAAAAGTGAAAATTGATAAGATCAAAATTTTAGATGTAGACCTGTATTTTAAAACTATACAGGCCTACATCTAAAATTTTGATTTGATAATTTTGGCTTTACTTTGTTTTTTGGTTTATTGAAACCGAAAACAAAACCAGTTTTTTTCTATCATGTATTAGATTTTTGTCAATACAAGGTGTCTACCGACACAGTTTCTTCCTTGACTCTTCCACTAATATAATTCCATGGTAACTTTTATAGCATGTTTCCATGATTAATTATAATTAATCATGGAAATATGATAAAAAGGGTGAACGGAAGAAATTGTTTCGGTAGACATTCTGTATTGACAAAAATCTGTATACGTAGATAGAGAAAAACTGACCTCATTTTCGGTTTCGCACCAAGAAACATGTGTATCAGCTAAAATAATCAAATCAAATATTGTCAACATTGCTTTTGTAGACCTGTGTTATTTATCGATATTTTTATTATCCTGACGATGTTCAAAGTTTATAAATTAATAATTATATTTTTAAAAGGGCCGTTACAGAAAAAATAAGAGAAAGTAAGATATAAAGAAAGAAAGAAAGTATAGTAAGAAAAATAGGGTTTAAATTTAATATTTGAAGACATGTGTATCATCACCTATTTGTAATGCATCCACAACACCATTTCTCATCTAGTTTTTTTTTTCTAAAATCGTTTAAATTTTTTCATTTCTTTGAAAGTTTAATTTAAAGAAAAATTTGAATTAATATCAGTTTAAAAATTATTAATTATGTTAAAGTTACATAAAAATAAATAAATTATTATATCGATAATGTGCCATTCAAATTTTATGTTCACATTTCTATTTTCTACTTCTTTAAAAGTTATGCGCAAAAGAAGGAAACGGGCAAACAGGCTGTTCATTTAATTTTCGGCAGTATATATATATATATATATATGTGTGTATATAATTTTATTTACTTATTATTGAAGCTTTTTTAATCTTGTTTTAATTTATAGTATATTTTTTATAAAATTAAAGACGTAATTTCTTTTATTATAATAAAAAATAAAAATAAATTATTTTAATAATAACATTTTTATTATTAGAATGTATATAAAAGTATGATGTTATTTAAGATGTAGAAGGTAGATATCCAATTTGATATGATATGATTGACCAATCCACAACTTAAGAAAATCAAGAAATATCAGCAAGCAAATACAATTAATAAAGTTCTTAATTAGTTTTAAAACGTTTATCTGTCAATTTTCAACCCCCCCCCCCTCCTCTAAGTAAATTTTATTGTATTGTTGTTGATTCGTTTTCTGTGGATTTTCAGGGGAGGAAATAGTTTTCCAAAACACATTTTAAGTATGCAATTGCTTAAATTTCTCGTTGTTTGCGTTAACTTACAAATTCACACAAAATAGACTTAAATATTTCTTTTTTATGATTAAAAGTTAGCCATTAAACTGTCACTCAGTTTTCCTCCAAAAGTGTTATTTTTTAAACGTGTAAACTAAAGTAAAAACTGACGAATTCAAGCAAAATTATCCAAAAGTTTTTTTTTTTTTTTTTTTTTTACTTTCCGAACACTATAGTGAGGAAAGTATTGTAATCATGTCAAAAATCCAAATTCGAGATTTTGATGTTTCTATACGTTTCGAGGTCCAACGAGTCCGTTTTCACTATTTTTACGATGATGTATGTATGTGTGTGTGTATGTATGTGTGTATGTCTGTGAGTGAACACGCTAGCGTCTAAACGCTTTGTTCGAATAAGCTGAAAGTTGGTACGTATATTGTAAGTCACCATAGTAAGAACCCTATAGATTTTGGTGAATCTAGCACTTAGTGTTTTTACAGGGACACAAAGAAAAATACTTTATCATTATGGCCAAGGGACCAAAATCTTAAAAGTGCGATAGCATCTAAACGCCTTATTCAATTGAGCAAAAACTTTATACACATATTATAGGTCACAGATACTCAATCTGTATAGATTTTGCAGAATCTAGCACTTATAGTTTTTTTACAGGGACACAAAGAAAAATTCTTTGCCAAATTTTTAAAAGTGTGATAGCGTCTAAACGCCTTATTAATCTCAGCGAAGAATTTGTACACATGTTATAGGTCACATTTGAACCAACTGTATAGATTTTAATGAATCTAGCACTTACAGTTTTTTACAGGGACACAAAGAAAAATTCTTTATCTTTATGGTCTATGAGACCAGCGATAGCATCTAAACGCCTTATTCAATTGAGCTGAAAATTTGTATGAATATTATAAATCACTGTTGCACTAACTATAAGCATTTTGGTAAATCTAGCATTTATAGATTTTTACAGGGACACAACGAAAAATTCTTTATCCTTATGATCTAAGGGCTCAAAGTTCAGTAGCGTTAAATAAAACCTCGTGTGATATAGGGAGAAAAATACTCAAACACTCTGTTAAGGTTTTCTCTTTTTTGTTTGTTTAACAACTCCTCTTTCTTTACTTTATCTACAAAACTGTTAGTTACTTAATGTTCGGAAAGTCGAGTGGAGTCACTCCAGATTTTTTTTAAGTGCCATATCATTAATAAACGAAGATGCCTTTATTGTATAGGATTAACATGGGGAAAGAAAAGGCGAAATCTGAATGACCAACAATTTTGATGTATTTTATTAATTCAAAGTATAATAAATTCATCATTCTAATTTTATTTAAAAATTAAATTAAAAAATTTTGGTTGATCATTTTCTATTCCAATTTTTATTATTACAGATCCGACTGCGCAAAATAACAGCAAAATAACTTGGAAAAAAATTAGCATAAAAATAATATAATTTAAAATTAAGTTTTAAAAGAAATGACTGTTCTTTTGATTACTCAGTTATTTTAAACAATGCGAAAATACTTGTTTTGCTATGTAGAACTTCTTATTAAACCAAAATTGTTTGCATTCTTATAAAAATCATAATTCATGTACATCGTTAGCTTAATTCATTCACATTTATCATTATTATTGTTATTATAAAATTAAGTGGGAAAAGATTACTTTTATGTTTCGGTTGCTACATGGTTTTAACACAAAAAGAATTATGTATTTAATTTTCTTTTTCTTATTAATGCTATAACAGAACCTTAAAATCATAACACACCAAATTAAAAATTTTAAAAGCTGGTAAATAGAAAATGATAATATGTACAATACATATAACCAGTGTTGTGCACGAACGCGTTCATTTGAACGCGTTCATGAGTTTAGCTCAAAAATTTTGAGTTTTGAGTTGAACTTCGCTCGTTTTTTAAATTATGAACTTGAGTTGAGCGTAGTTCGTTTTTTACACGAACTTGAGCGTGAAAAAGCAATTCAAGCTCAAACTCATTTTAAATATTTCTGTCTGAAATAGGAAAAGGAAAGTGGACCACAGATAGAACTTTTTACAATTAATCTTATCCCCTTAGGGCTCACACACATCTCCCAGCCCACCCTACAAGCGAAGCAAATGGCTTTTGGGAATAGCGGAAGTACCATTCTTTTAAAGAAAAAGATGGACTATGGGCAGTTTCAGTGGGGCTTTCAGTTTTCTCACTTCATCCTTTTATCAGTGAAAGGAAATGCTCGGAAAGTTTTATGAGGGTGGTTCAATTCGTCGCGGGTGTATAAGTTTTTTCTTTGTTGTTGTTGTTGTTCTCCTATATTTGTAGAAAACGGTTTCGGTAACAAAATCTCTGCAATCTGCTGCCCTTAGGCTGCACCACCCCCTTGTTGTGTATACATTGCACCCTTTTACGGCGGCCTTGGAAAAAAAGAAGCTTTTAGATTTGGACAATCAGGCACCAAGTCTTTCCAGAATTAATGAGAAGAAAAAAACACACACAAAACACGATGAAATCATTATATTATTTATAATCAGTTTCACTGCATGCGAAAGACGCACCACATCTCATTTTCTGAAATTCGAATATTGATGTACACATTAACAAGACTAAGAGGTAAATACTAATTTTATATTTGAATTATATTATACATTATTATTATTGCCTTGTTTTAAAACTCACTCATGTTTGAAAAGATTTTTAATTTTTTTTATCATTGTAATGATAAATATTTGCATATTCAATATATTCGGAGAATTAATGCGAATTCTATCACTTTTATTTGTCTTTGCACCCGAGGTTTAACTTCAGTATATATACTTGAAATGAAATGTCCTGTCATTTTAATGCTTTCATTAAGGTGCAATAGCAAATGACTGTCCCTTTAGTTAAATTTCTAAAAATTAAAAAAATATGTATATATTTAATATTTCAAATATAAATTATTAATATTTAAATTATCAAAGCTGATAAACAGAAGTGTTGGGTTCGATCCCAGGTCGCGCTCGTCGACTTAACTGTTCGGAGCTTTTTGTGGTTTTCTCCAAAACTCGCGTAAATACGGACTAAAAACCCTTAGAAAGACGCCCAATGAGGGCATTCCCCCTATAAGCTAGGACCTGGTATAGTCAATCGGTCTTATGCTATACAACCAACCTAATATATAAATTTCAAAACTATCTGAAATAATCGTAATAATAAAAAATAAATTTTGTGCGTGATAACCATAAATATATATATATATATATATACATACTTACATTAATATCATTATTGCTGTTATTATACTTACAAAGCTTAAAATCCAAACTTCCGAATAGAAATAATGTATTCATGATTTTGTGATTCTAGCCAATCTAAAAATGTCCAGCAAAAAGGAAAATTGAGAATGATTTTTTCAAAATTGTTTTTCAATATTTTAAATACACTTTAACACTTGTTTATTTTAGCTTATTCATTTTCATTTAAGAATTTTTCTTAGTCTGATTTGATTTCTTGTTAACTTATAATATAGTTTAGTTGGAGGATTTAAGGCTGATTGACTCCGCATGTGTCCTAGGCCTATAGGGAAATGTCCTACGTGATATTCTTTCTAAGGGGTCCTAGCCCATATTTATGCGAGTTTCGGAGGAAACCACGGAAAACTCCGAACGGCTAGGCCGATGAGCGCTACCTGGAATCGAACCCGGCACCTCCCATCTACCAGCATTGAGCGCAGAACCATTCAGCCGCTGGTGGGCCCTTATAATATTATAAGAAAATGTATATTTATTAAAAAATATTAAGTTGTTTATCATTAATTTTTAAGAGGGAAAGAGCTGATTATTTTTGATGAATATAGTATTAAAAAATTATCTAATTCTGTAATTTAAATAAGTAGTAGTTAAGAGAAAAATTAATTCGTATTCGGATTAGTATGTCCCGTACAGATTTAGCTTACAGAATACCAAAAATCTGTATTTAGAAAATATATTTGAGAAACTTATTTGATTTGGGATTGAGAAACTTATTTCTCAATCAAGAATATATTCATCCAACGTTGGCAATAATTCTCTGTCTTACGGCTTTTTCTGAACATAGAATTTTTCCCTATTTAATCGTAAAAAAATTATTCAAAATCTTGTTAAACGACGTTATATAAAAATTACTGAAGATTAAGATAGGAAACATTCACAGTTTGAACAGCGGGATTTTAGAAGAATTGGACAAAAAAATGTTCTTTTTTTCTAATCCATTTACTAAAGTATTTTATAAGCAATACTAATAAAGGGAAAAGGAGGCTCTTCAGCTGTTGTCGCTGATAGCGAAACCCCGTGATATTATATGGGCAAACCTGTAATGTAAATTACTTATTACCTAATGTATTTTTTAAAATAATGTTTAGATATTTCACAATCGTTAAAATAATTCATCCTTTCAACAAATTGATTTTTTTTTTTTTTTTTCTAATGGTCTGTTCTAAAACTTTAAAATGGGGATAATTAACTAAAATTATTTTTCGCCCTTTACAGCTTCAAAACAAAATGTTAAAAATTTAAGAAATCCGTTTTAGGAAAACAAAAATCAGTTTAATGATATTACGAGTTTGGCTGTCAGCGTCGACTGGTAAAGCATCCCCTTAAAATTAAAAACTGAGAAAAATAATAACTCACGCTAAGACATTGATTGATTTTATGTAATGATGATGTATGTAAATTTGGAAGATAATAAATGAAGCTACGTCGTAATCTCCCCCCCCCCCCCCAAAAAAAAAAAAAAAAAAAAAAAAAAAAAAAACTTTAAAAATGCTCTGTGTTCATCACTAGCTGTATTCATAATATTTGAAATTTTAAAATAAAATAAGTATTTTGCCAAAATATATATATATAAATTTATTCTGTCGAAAAATTATTCTATGGAAGTCAGTTAAGATCTTACTTTTATTTATTTATTTATTTATTGGATATAATTGAGGAAATTGCCAAAATTTACCTTGTCAAAGGAAATTGCTTGAGAATGATAATTATTTTCGCTTACTTATATGTTACACAAAACTTTGTTTAGAGTTCTATACTTCACGTTGCCTTTATAGGATAATTTCGCATTTTGAGTTGCCTTGAATATAGAAATAAAACTTTTAACAGCTCCTCTATGGTTATATTATCGCAATAAATGAAAAGAAATAAATGGAAGAAATTTAAATTTAGAATGCTAAAGATTATTTGGAAATGTTACTTGAAATTTTTGTCTAAGATCAGTAAGTTACTGATACAAGTTCTCTAAAGAACTTGAAATGCATATTTTAAAATTTCCTTACAACTTTAAGTTTTTTTTATGAATATGTAAATAATTGAATGGGGCATTGGGGGGAAGAGGGGGAATCCCGTCACTCAGAAATATAATATATATAAAACAATTTATACGAATTCAGATTTCTATTTTTAATTTCATTAACTTTATATACTAAAGAAAGTATTGCTGTTTGCTGAATTTTCGAAAATAAGATTTCACTACCTTTTCAAGTTTTAAGTCATAAATGATATTTTTACTTTCTTCTATATTCAATAGAAGAAAATATTGGATTCGTAAAAATTTTCGACCTCGGGTTTTTGATGGATTTACACGTTCTGAGAGCTGTAGAACACGATTTGACAATTTTTAGAAAATGTCTTTCTGTCTGTCTGTCTGTCTGTGTGTGTGTGTGTGACAAAATTTTATGGCAACTGTATCTCAGGAACTATTGCACATAATTTCATACAAATTGGTATGTAGTTGCACCTTGACATAAATTAGTGCCTATCAACTTTTGGTAAAAATTGTCTTACAGGTTGCGTTTCCATCCCACTTTTTCTAAATTTTTAACATGGTGATATAGGACAAAATTTTGTATAAATGTACATAAAGAGAATTATTTTTTAGTAATCATCATGAAATTTACAAGAATTATTTATGATAGAGATAGTCAACTGGAAAAATTTTTTTGTATGTGTAGGAACCTCGCCACCCCCCCTGGGGGGGGAAGTTCCCCCTCGAGGGAAGTAAATTTTCAAGATGGGTATCTTTCGAAAGGTATCGTCAATACCTTTAAAACAAATGGTTGAACTATAAATCTGTGATAATTTAAAACAAAGTTATCGATTCTTTAAAATTTTAACGAAAAAAAACTTAGAAAAAAAAATCGTTTTTTTTTTTTTTTTTTTTTTTTTTTTTTTGCGAAACTTAACCAAACTTGGTATTTAGTTGGTCCCTGACATAAACTGGTGCTTATTACATCTGGGGATCAATCGCTCAACAGGTGGCGCTATGATTGCATTTTTTCTAAATTCCTAACATGGCAGTATAGGACAAAATTTCGTATAAATGTACATAATGAGAATTATTCTTAACCTGTGATTGTAAAGTTAATATGAATTATTGATAATAGTGGTAGTTAATTAGGAAAAAAAAGTTTGTGCATGTGGGGGCATCGCTTCCCCCCCCCCCCGGCGAGAAGTACCCCACGGGGCGGGGAATCTTCCGAAAGGTTTCGTCAATACTTTTAAAACGAATGGTTGAGCTATAAATATGTGATAATTTACAACAAAGTTATCGATTTTTTTTTTTTTTTTTTTTTAAATATATTCTTACTGAGTGAATTTGTATAGGGAAAATATAGAAGAAAGTCTTGTGGTGGCCACAACATACTAGTTTAAAACTGGATTGACCTCTGAGATAATTTGTTCTTGAGACAATTTGTACGCAAACTAACAAGTTGACACACATGCTTATTTCTGTATAGTAAGCTAAATAGCAAGGAAATTTTCTAATGATTTATCCAAGAACACAAAACCAACATTGACTGTGGCGCAATCAAACAAAGATTAATTAAATCAAACCATTACACTATTTTTAAAATAGTATTATACTTCAAAACAACGGAACCTGAACCTGCAAATGATGGAATTTGTCTCCTATTAATAAGTTTTCTCATGTGAATAATCAAACGTATTGGAAATTTGAGAATAAAAACCACGCAAAAACAGTGGGTCCACTATTCAGAAGTGTCCGCTAAATAATTTTTACTACACTTAAATTAATAAGTTATAATTAAGAATTATAAGTTTAAAATTTAATTAAGCATTAAATTAAAAGAAATCTTAATGGTAATTGGTAATTTAAAAAAAAATGTAAATTACCTATGAAGGTGTTCACAGAGGAGATCTACTTAGAAAAGAAAAGACAAAAAAAAAAAAAAAAAAAAAAAAAAGCACCTAAAAATGAACTTCTAATGAGTTTCGCTCCTTTTTAAAAATGAACTTGAGTTGAGCGCGTTCATTTTTTCAGACATGAGTTTGAACGCGAACTAACTCGTTTTTTGCACGATGAACTTGAGTTTGAACTAGTTCGTTTTTTTTCGTGAACTTGCACAACACTGCATATAACAGTCGTTTTTTTAAAGTCAATCTAACAATATAAATATCCTATCTGATGTCAACCTAAAAACACTCACACGCATGCTATACACATATATGCCTCAGCATAGAAGGCGCCCTTGTGACAGCCTGTCCACCGCCCTCCGAAGTACCCAGCACGGGCCTGCCTGCTGCAACTGTATCCAATGGGCTGTTAGCTCAATGCCTGTGCTTACGTATGCTATGAAATGCAATGTTTACATAGAGAGCTAAATGGCAACCCCTTTGCGTGCCCAACATCATCGAGAAGTGTCACGTGACAATAACCGAGATTTCTCCTTTCTCCTGTGCGCGTGAACTACTACGGTATTGTGTTAGCCGAAAGCCGAATCTTAGAGGTATTGCGCCCGCGTGGTTTGTGATCTTTCCTCGTTGTGCGTAAGCGCATAGCGTCAAGCCACCGTGGGCGCCAAGCGTGAATTCTCGCCAAACTCACTTAGCTCCGTAGAGGTCTGCCGCTACAAAGAGACGCTAGAAATAATAATAATAAATACATAACACTTATAATATATTATAACAATTTTACTTCTTTATAGGTTCTAGAATCTAATAAAGCATGTTTCAAATGAATATTGACATTTATGTTGTGGATGGAGAAAGCTTAAAAATTACAACGCTTTTGTGGAACGTTCAATCACCGATTGTTAGCGCGAGGGGGGGGGGGGGGGGAGGGAAACTAATATAAGTGAGGTATTGAACGATTCTACTACTTTAAGTTCCAGAATCTAATTAAGTTTGTTAAAAAAAAATAATATTGACATTTATGTTGCTGATGGGGAAAAAAATAGAAATCTCAAGAATTCCACGATCTGTTTGATAGCCTATCGTTAACTGGGTGTAGGGGGGGAGTCATAAAAAAAATTACATGAGTGAGAAATATTGAACAGTTCTACCTCTATAGGTTCTAGAATTAAATAAAGCATGCTTAAAATGACTATTGACATTTATGTTGTGGATGGAAAAAGATTGAAAATCGCTATTTTTCCTGCCAAAATCGGGTGATTTGGAATTACTGCATAATGCTGATTTGGAAATAATCTGCAGACTAAAAAAAAAACTGCGACGTACGTCGCGCGTCTCTCATTTTCTGCTATGGGGAATATAGCAAAGCTCTTTCTACCAATTTCGTTCAGTCTAGAATTTTCGCTTAATTACTAGTAGCTTTTTATATCTTCTGTAAATTTTGCACTAACCCCACTGTTTTCTTAAGTATAGTTCAATGTTAAAAACGCGCGCAGTATTCTATTTCCTGTAATTTTCGAGTACAGTCCCACTATCTTTTAGTTCTTTTTCGTAGCACTATGAAAGAATGATAATTTTCCTACCATTTTCTGCACAAAACATGCTTTTATGCATGTAAGATTTATATTACTTTCTCTTACCCATATATAAGGTTGAGAAAGTATTGTTTTCGTGTCAAATTTTCAAAACTGAGTTTGTTATATTTACACGTTTCAAGGTCCCCTGAATCTAAAAAGCATGTTTTTAGCGTTTGGTCATATCTCAAGAACCAATGTTAGCAGAAAGTTAAAACTATTCTAAATGTGTATCATATTGGGATGCCACGCTTACCTTTTCATTGAAATCAAGCAAATGGTTTGTGAACAGGGCCATCCAAGAGTATTCAAATAATACATCACGCCATTGTAACAAAAAATGTCATTGGATGAAGTATCCTTAGATCCAGTTAGTCAAACGTGTCCATCTTTACATACACACTGAAGTCGACCAAAATAGCTTTTTATCATATCCGAAGACCTGAAACTCATAATGTAGCAGTGGCGGATCCAGAACTTGACTTTTGCGGAGGGGGGGCTAAGATTTTTCAAAGTGTTATTCTAGACCAATAAAAAATTTACAATTGCGATATTCAATTGTGAATGTCAGTGTTTTTTTTTTTGGGGGGGGGAGCTTCAGCCCCCTAGCCCCCCCCCCTTAAATCCGCCACTGTAATGTAGTATACTTCCAATATTAACACAAGTTCATTACCAAGCTGAAAATCTGAATTTCGGACAAATAGGAAAAAATCCTTGCCCCAGTTGCCAATATAGATATTATGTGCCGCTATATTATTCTGTTTGGAAACGTGATATCGACGTTCACGCGATAATGCGCGATCGGTCATTTGGTGAAAACTCTTATTACGAGGTATCGCGTGATTGGAAATTGACGTTTTAATAAAATAGGAATTTTCAAATTCGGCATGATTTACAGTAGAATTATTAGATTTGATCGACAATTTCAGACTTTGATGAACAACTTAAATGCCTCCAAATAATATAAAAGTATTAACCGAACTTTAGCGATTAGTATCTCTGTTATAAATAGGATTTAAGTAAAAGGTTGTCTATTCTTTAAAGAATATTTAGATATGGTTTGATCAAACAATCTTCAATCAACAACGTAAATACCTTCTTATAAGGTAAACATATCAACGCTACACTTTTAAAACCTTCACAAAATTAATTTGGCGTAGCACTTTTACTTTCTCACACTATACTAACATTCCTATAATACACTACAGTTTAAAATGAGAAATTAATTTCCTGTATTTCCACATTTACGACGTCTGTTGAAAATTACCAATTAGAAGTTTAAATTGGCAAACACACATGCATGAGGGATAGTCCCTCAACATTCCCTGCAAATATTGAAGCTATGTCATTGAAATATTTAAGACTTGTCAAAATAGAAAATGTGAATAGTTTAGAAAACTTTCACCGACACCATCCATTCTGAAATTTTGGCCTGAATTCACTTGGTGTATACTGTCTTAAAATTTAATATGAACCAACCAAGTTTTGTGCATATATTAAGCGCAGCGAAAGAGATGAACTAAAATACATTTTGAGCCATTTCAAAATATATACTATCAGAATTATTTTGTGTGTTCATGAAATAGGAACGATTTTCATCCCGTATTCGATACGAAACATTTTCTTATGCATTGAGAAAACTTTTGTAAATATCTTTTGATTGTGTCAAAAGTTATGTAACTATATATCAACAGGAATTTTACTTTAAAGATGCTGTGTATTTAATTGTTTTAGCCTTTAATTTATTCCGAAATGTTGCTAATATCCGTCCTGTCTTCCTACTGAATTCTTTTGTAGAATTATGTTCCTCAGTATGCAATTGATATTCAAAATGAAACAAATTACGAAATATGAAAAACCAAGAACATTCCGAAATTTAAAAAAAATTCATAGCTGTTATCTTAGCATGTCCCGGTTACACGAATATTTACTTCCATTCCTATAAAAAAGTTTAAGGTAACATTCCCATGCGATTTATGCAAATAGTAGAATGTAGAATTTTGTTTCTGCTAATATTTTTTAGTTATGCTGACAAGCAAGAAAATATATACAGACACGTAAGACCAACCGCTAAAAAATCTGGTTTTCCTATTCAAGGGATGTCAGAACTTAATTGTAGCAAAAATATACTTCGAAACTTTGACCCATAAAAAATACTCTATACCGTACATGGGTAAGAATGAAGAAAATAGGAATATTGCAACAAAATGTATCTTTGGATAATGAATCGTTGAATTAGATTATAATTTTTTTTTTTTTTTTTTAATCTGAATAAGATTATTAGGAAAATGAGATATATATAGTAAGGAATTTTCCAGGTTTTACCGAAAATTGTAATACCGCTAATTTTATATAAATTCTGAATTTTTTTTTTTCACTATTTACTGTTAATTTTATTGGAAAATACAGCGAAAATAGTGCTGTTGGTCTTTAAGATTAACTATGTCGCAAAATTTCAGTCATAACCTCACCCAAGCTTGGAAATAGGAAGAATTGAACATTGTTACTGGATTAATGTGTTAGGATGAGATCTTAACAACTATTTCCTTCTTTTCATCAGCACCGAAAAAATTTAAATATCCAATTTATATATGAAACGATGTGTAACTCATAACCCCAAGAAAAAAAAAAAAAATTTCGAAACCGAACAGAAGTATCAAAAGTTAAATTATGTGTCCAGGTCTTAACCTTGAACCCATAACCTTAACCTAGCAACCCCATCGATCTCTAGTAATTTAACTTTTTTTTTCCCCCCATGATCGCAAATTCCATCATTCATTTAAATTCCTATCTGTTCATTTTCGAAATGTCATCTTCCATATTTAAAATTAGTTTATAAGACATTCAAATGAGTATTTGAATGCAATATGTGTATATATTTTAATTCATTGAATTTATATTCACAGTTAAACTTCGCGGTCTCAGAGTTACAGTAGTTCTGAGAAATTTAATCAAAGTAGTTAAAGCGTTGAACGCCACGCGAATTCTTAAGGAAATACCCACGCCCACTACTTGAAAGGAAACATTCGAAAAGGTGTCTTCAAAAATGCTGAAAAAAAAAATGTTATTCTACTCTTCATAAAATACCTGAAATTGAAACAATTATCTGCTGAAAAAGTTGTCAAAATCAAGCCTTTTTGGCGACTCAGCGCTGTTATGCGATAAGTTCATTAGCATCGAGATTAAACATTGAGGTTCCCGTGAATTCGAAAGGAAAATCCAGTGGAAAAGCTGGTATAACTTAAATTTACGAGTTTTACCGTTTAAAAATAAAAAAGGTAATAAAATGTACATGTAATAAAATAGAAGCTAAAATTTACCAAAAACACGGTGCTGCGCAACCTACCATTTCTTATTTGACTCCTACACCGAAATTATAAATTGGCTAACTTCAGATTTTTAATTAATCATGCCCACAAAGATTATTCACCTGAAATCGTTTTACAAAAAGAAATTTTATAAACACTTTACCCATTAATAAAGGTTTTCCGCAGAAACTTATTAATTTGCTTTTTAAATCTGCTAATGAACACCATGAAAGCAACCCTAAAAGTAATAGGACTGGACATTGGCAAAGCCTTTCATGAAATTCTACATTCCACTTGTAAAGCGTTTAATTTTGATCTTTTATCCATTCGCCCTCCAAAATTAACCCTTTAACAGAAATTCGATCCATTCATTACCAATAAATACACTTTCAGATACTTACATGAAATTCCTTTTATTGATGAATTTAACCATCTACAATATTACATGATTACCCGGCCTTTAAAAGGAATGAGCATATCTTAGATATAAAAAATAACTATAAAAATCTGGTTTCGCAAGATTTACAACCAAAAATGTCATAAATGTATTTGAAGATATACACCAAAATAATAATAGAAAATACGTTGTGTCACTCGCACAACTTTCTCTTACCCTGCAATATTTTTAAATCTGCAAATAGATTGCGCGTCAAATCTAAAAAGATCAGTAAGATAATAAAATTTAATGCTTTAAAAGTAATCTAAAATACGTATAGGAACAGTTTTTAACAATTCTGTTTAAGAGGAGGGGGCTACCGCCCATCAATCTCTTCTTCAGCTATAGTGCTAACAATTAAAAAATCAGGGTGGCAACGTAATATAAACTTTAAAATACTAAATTTGAATTTCCTGTACTTTGTTTTATGTAAAATATTACGTTTTGAGGTCCCCTGATTACAAAAGTCATTTTTAACGGTTGATCTGTACCTATATCTGCTCGCTGTATATAAAAAAAGTTGAAACAGAACTTTAAAAAATGATTTGTTTACAGTATAGGTATAAAAATTTTCAAGACGCAGTATGGGTATAAAAATGTCTTTTTAATAAAAGAAATCTGACTTGTACAGGTTATAATACATTTTATTCAGTTACGGTGAAAAAAAATACATTTTCTCATAAAGATTACAAAAAATGTTAAATTGTATATAATATAATTTAAAAAAAAAAAAAAAAAAAAAAAAAAAAAACACCATTTTTTTTTTTTTTTTTTTTTTTTTTTTTTTTTTTTTAACCTTCTACACATGTTTTTATTTAAACATAAGTATCAGAATTTTTCAAAACAAATATGAATTTTAATTAAATTACTGCCTATTCAATTTGCGATCAGTATTTTTTGAATTTCTGTGTATATATTAAAATAAATGTGTTACAAACTCTGATGAAGACTCCACGATATAAAGAGTCAAAAGCTTAGTATAAAATACAGCTAATGGAAATACTTTAATGCATGTGTGTGAATAATTTTTTTACTTGATAAATAGTTTTGTAATATTGCTGAGGTGTTTTATGTAATTACATAAAAAAAAAATATTCATTCTTAAATACATGAATTATAATAATTTAAATATACAATGTATTTAAATTATAAATTTTTATACAGCACATGTCCCTATTTAAAAAAAAAAAAAAAAAAAAAAAAAAAAAAAATGAAAATTTCAAGTAAGATTCATGATACTCGACATGAACAAATTTCGTTTTTTAAACAACTTCATTTGCGAATAAATTTTATATCTTTGGAGCTTAAGAATTTCAGTCAATGAGAGACAATGAATATATATTTCAGTTGAACCTTTAACCCAACAATACGCCTTTTCTATTATAGTAAGTATTCGCCGAGAGTCCCCCCCTCTTCCTTCCCATAAACAATAGAATATTTATTAAAACTATCATTTAAATAATTACAAAATAAAGAGAACTTTTTATATACCATACTTTTAAATGTTCTGTTGAATCATAAACGCTATCGAAGGCAGGGGAGACCCGAAGTAATTGGCTACAAGTATTTATAAAAAAAAAAAAAAAATCACCGTGTTTTCAGCTTTTCTAAAAGTTTCAAATATCTAGCTAAACCGGAAGTTAGTTAAAAATTGATCGCAAGATTTCTACGGGACAAACACACAAACAAGAATCGAAGTTAACTGAAAACATGGTAAAATATACGGATATGCTGAAAACTAACATTTTCAAGAATTTGCTCTGCAACGTTGTTTTAATAGTACCGGTTTAATAACCGGTTCTTAGGATCTTTTTTCTGATTTATTACAGAGAATAGATTTGATCAGCTATTATCAGGCTGAGATAACATTGTGTGTTAAACTAGTTGGCATAGGTGGACTCTGCTCAGTTCCCCACCATATTTATGGTCTCATAAATTTCTAGTGCGAGACATATTATAATCATGTTAAAAAAATGAATTTGACCAAAGCCTGATACAGGGACAGAAAGAAATCCCCGCCTAATAGGCTATCCATCGTTCACTTCGATATATTTATCTTATTCTAATCTATTAATTTATTTTATCAGGGTCAATTCCGTTGTTTATGTTTCATGCCAATGTTTTCATTTCCAATGCAATAATCCTCAAAATTCATATTTATATGAAAAATTTACAATTTCGCTATGTTCATAAAATCGTAAATTACGAATAATTTACGAAATTTCCCCATTAGAATATTTGTATTCAATCATGTTCAACAAAATATCATAAATGTAATTTTGAAGTTGTCTAATGTATTTATGATCCTCAAAATGGAAGTTTATGCTCAATTTTGGCTTATTCTGACATGTTAAGTAAATCGTAAATTCCAAATAACTTACGAATTTTTTAAATTGGAAAAATCATAGTCTATGATATTCATGCCAGTAATCTAAATAATATTTCGAAAGTGGTTTGACATCTCTATGATGAAAATATCCCTCAAAATTGACGTTTATGTTAAAATTTGCTCTATTCTGCCATGTTAAGAAATTCGTAAATTTCCAATAACTTGCGAAAATTTCAAAGTAGCATATTTATAGTTACTGATGTTCATTCCGGCATCAAAACGGATATTTTAAAACTGGTCTGACATTTTTAGAGTAAAAAGTTTCCATTTAATGCACGTTTAAGTGAATTTTTGTCCTATTCTCCCACGTTAAGAAAATCGTAAATTTCTAATAACTTACGAAGTTTTTAAAATCGAATGTTGCAAATGAATAGGGTTCTTGCCAGTGTCGAAAGTAATATTTAAAAACTGATCTGACCTCTCTGCGACAATTTGTTCTTGAGATATCGTGTACACAGACTAACAAACTAACGGAATGACACACATAACAGACACCATACAAATTGTCATTTTCGGATTTCTCACACCTGAAAACGTGTAGAAAAGTCAAAAAACCGAGGTCGAAAAATTTCACGATTACCTAAGTTCCCCATACCTATAGTATGATGGGGAACTAAAAAAGGTTTATGAAGTCCCTCCCCCACTGCCTTCTTATCGATTCTTAAAGTTGTTAGATAAATTTAATTAACAATTTTTAATCTTCGATCAAAGAAGTAAACGGTGAAAATAGTCAAAGTTTATAGAAAAGAAACTTCAAAAATTCTGTTCTTGAAGAATGTTTGCGACGCAGTTTGGGTCACAGGGATTAGAATGGTTCAGATATGAAGAATTTATTCACTCACTGATGGAAGCATGTTTCACTTCAATAATTTGCAAATTAAGCAGTCATGAAAATTCGAGATTTTTTTTTTTTTTTTTTAAATACAAAAGATAATTAAATTTTTTGAACAAAAAGCAATAAAAAAAAAAAAAAAAAAAAAAAAAAAAAAAAAAAATTAATTAAAAATAAAAATTTCGATTATACTTAGTGCATTATATTGAAACATAACAATAGAATTTTTTTTATACTTTGTATAGATAATATTTTAAAAAGGATTAAATTATATCTGACGCATTTTAAAAAAGTAAATTGCATTTCAAATTTTAAATTTTTTTAACAAGTTTCAGTATTATTTTAATAAAATGAGTTATAGTAAAAAAAAAAAAAAAAAAGACATTTTTATGGTTTCCTTTTTTTAAAAAAAATAGACTTATTTAGCGTTTTGAGAAAGGTTTCGTGTTCACTTAATTTTTTGACAGACTGTACAAGAATTAAAGTGGAATACAGAACACTTCAAATATCTTTTAAGGCATTACCCATTATAGAACACTTCACTAAAATTTTATATTACATTCATTTTACATTCTTTTCCATAATTTAAGCATTATAATGTTACATTTGTTGATAAAACAATCTGTTTACCCAAAGTACAGAGACTACAATAAACAAAGAAATCCCCCCCTCCCCTCAAAAAAAAAAAAAAAAAAAAAAAAAAAAAAGTAAATCATGTAAAAAAAATTTTCAATTTATCGCCTTAGTAAACGAAGTAATTATTCAGTTGACTTCCAAGTTTTGATCAAATGCTACAAACAATCACTCCTAATAAATCAGTTTCAAACAATTTGTTCAAAATTGAGACTTTTTAATTTTACCCTTTAATTACAGAAATAATTTTTACTTCTAAACAATACTCACTTAGTTCAAAATTTGACTCTTACTTTTAATAATTTACAAGCTCTTTTAATAATTTACAAGCGCCCTTTAATAATTAGCAAGCTCATGCAATTGACTCCCCTAAAACGTCAAATATAATTAACTTCAGTGCAGCAAAAATGGAACGTATAGAGTACAACTCAATTGGAACAACATGCATAGTTCAGGTTAATTCTTTGAATTTAAGGTTGGTTGGAGGATTTGAGGCCGATTGACTCAGTATGTGTCCTAGGCCTACAGGGGGAGTGCCCTCCGTGGGAGTCTTTCGAACCTGGCACCTCCCATCTACCAGCTTTGAGTGAAGAACCGCTCAGCCGCCTTTGAATTTAAATAAATACCGTTTAGGATGGTACCTGTCATTTTCGAAAGTAGTTTGAGAATAATTATAAGATAAAAAAAAAAAAAAAAAAAAAAAAAAAATTATAAACCATGTTTTTAAATTTTCTATCGGTTATTAAAAAATAATTCTGTTTTTAAAAAATAATTTATTAAAATAATTTTAAAAAATTATCTTTTATGATAATGCAGACGATTTCCATATTAGAGAAGTAGTATAACACTAAATATCCAAAAAAAGTCCATTTTATTCTCAATATGGAAAAAAAAAAAAAAAAACAGTCGCACTTCGGGAGTGTCGACTGAAGTGAAAACGTGAACAATTACGTGTGTATTTCTTGAATCGTCAGGAAATATTTATTGTGTAGGAAATACTTTTAAATGAAATGTTTTTTTATTCATTAATATAAACTACTACTACAAAAATTATATTGTAATTTTATATAATGCGCTAACTGCAATAGAGACAGTGTCCGGAGATGAAAGAAGTCGTGTAGAGCCGCACCAGATTGTAAAAATGTGAGAAAAATGGCGGCTTTGGCCTTTATCACGGTTTTGTGTGGTCTAACTGGAACGTTTCCGGCTGCAATCTTTAAGAGACAGTGACCGGAGAAGAGAAGTCGTGTAAAGCCGCACCAGATTTTAAAACAATATACAGTATATAATTATTAACACTTCACATTAGCAAGTTAATTTTGAATGATACATTATTTGTATCATACAAGGATGGAAAGCGTTAGCTGACGATGACGGGAGTTCAATGATTTTTGTTTACCCAAAAGTGCTCAACGTGCCTAAAGAAGTTTTCACTTCAAAAAATACGGTTTTTTTTCTAAGTTTTTTTTTCGTTAAAAGTAAAAAAAAAAAAAAAAACCGATAACTTTGTTTCAAATTATCGCAGATCGATGGTTCAACCATTCGTTTTAAAGGTATTAGCGAGCTCTTTTGAAAGATACCCATCATGAAAATTTACTCCCCTCGAGGGGGGACTTCCCCCCCCCCCCCAGGAGGGTAGGCGAGGCTCCTACATACACAAAATTTTTTTCCCAGTTAACTATCTCTATTACAAAAAATATATATTCGTTTCATTTTGGTTTACTCTACTTACCTGCAATTTCCCCCATAGGCGTAATGTATTAAAATTCTCTCGATTGTCCCTGTACACGAACCATTTGCTTGATCTTAACGAAAAGCTTACTGTAGCATCCCTATATGATACACATTTAGAATACCAAGTTTGAATTTTCTGCCATAATTTGTTTTTGAGATATGCTGACAACAGACAGACACACACACAGACCATTTGCTAAACATATGATTTTCGTATTCAGGGTACCTCAAAACGTGTAAATATAACAAAATCTCGCATTCGAAATTTTAACCCAAAATCAATACTTTCTCTGCCTTATGGGTAAGAAAGTAAAAAAAATATTTAAGAGATTAACGAAAATTGTAAGCAAAATAAAAACTGAAATGTAATTACACCTCCATAAAAATATCCCGATATTACTTGAAAAACTAGGGGGGCGCTTGAACGGTTTTTTGTCGTGATGATTCCTTTAAGTAAAACGCCCCCCCCCCAAAAAAAAAAAAAAAAAAATATATATATATATATCCCATACAATATATGAACTTCAATAAAATAAGCTAATAAATTCAATAATTATCTCCAAAACGACGTGATATGTAACATTTCCAACCCCCCCCCCCCCTCCTCAAAAAAAAAAAGGCGCACAAGATTTATAAAAATTGTAAATTAATAAAATAGTATCTTTTTTACAGTTTTAATCGTTCCGACATTAATAAAACAAATTTGAAATATAACGCATTGATAGCACTGTACAAGGATTGCATTTTGCATGGCTGTAAAAGATATCACTTATGTAACTTTGAATAGTCCTTGTGATAAGGATTTGACATTCTTCTTTGAATTTAATATTTAACTACCTGCTATCCTTACACAGAATAGGTCCCAAAAATAAAAAATGAGTTTCAAATCGAAATAGGTGCAACTAGATGTACATATAATGGGGCAAATTAAAATGGTATTTTTATCATACAATTCGAATTACTCAATATTACTATATACCTGTGTTAATTACATTTAGAGGCCTTTAATTGAACACCCCCCAATAAATTTAAAACTAGGGTTAATTCCTGAAATTTTTAGATGAAATAAATTTTACCCTTTGATCAGCTTTACTAAAAATAAATCCTCATTTGCGAGTAAATTTCATTTTTGTAAATTTAAGAATTTGTATCATTACATTGCATCGTAAAATATGTAGATATATATAAACAACTCGAAATTATTCGTAATTTTTACTCTATCCTTACCCTCTCTCACAAATAGATCATTTAATGAAACGTTAGCCTGAAAAAGAAAATTTTGGGGGGAGGGGGGGGGATTTACAGTGAAAGATGACCTATATTGACATATGCTTAAGAATATGTAAATTTATGTCTGATTTTCATTCGATCAAATAAATAACAAAATTTTCAGTGAATGACTGTCCAACAAAACACACAGAAATAGAAATAACTCAGAAAATAATGAAAAGTTAATTAGCAACATAAAAATTAAAACATAAATGTTACATAATTGAAAAAAGATAATTACCTAATCAATAATAGAACGAAGTTGAATCAAAATTAATAGCAAGTCAAATCAAATATCTTAGTAAGCCAAGTCAAATCAAATATCGTAGCAACTCAATTGCGGCAAAAAGCAAGTGAATGGTTTGAATTCAGGAGCAGATCAAGGAAATAAGAATCTTCAAATGCGCATGCTCCAACACAAAACTTATGATTGGTAATTTTACTTTTTAAATGGTTCGTAGAGTAGAGTGGATTTAATGTAACAAACGGAGCTACGGCGTCATGGGCACATGGCGACGGTGTGGGATTCACTCCTAGGAGAATATAGGAGTAGTCTTGCAAACAGGCCACCCAAATTTCTGTTTTACGGATCTTATTGTTAATTATGACAATGCTCATTAAAATATATAACAAAATTTATTGATATTTTATGTCAAACTTAAGCTCGGAGGAAATTTTGCGACTGAATTTGAGATCATCTTTATATCTACAGTCGGTAACGAAAGTGTCCGAACATTACCAAAAATTCCTATGTAAAGAAAGTACGCTTAATACAGTTTTTCTAAATAAATCCTTGTTGAATCCTGTTCTTAAACTGACTACGAACAGGATTCGACAAGGATATATTTAACAAAACAGTATTAAGTGTCCTTTTTTTACATAGGATTTTTTGCTAGTGTTGATGAGTCTAAATCCTGGGCGAAATGGTCTTGTACAAAGGGATAACTGTTTCGTATTGACGCAAGTTTCGAAGAAAATCAACTAAAATTCGAAACCAAGGTCGACGAGCACGATTTTGGTTTGAAACAGACATTTTCAGAGTACCAGCTTCGTAAGCAAAACCTTTCAGCAATTAGTGGAACTCTTAAAAATGGTTTCAAATTAAAAGCAATTAAAATTTCAAATTAAAAAACAAAAAATGTCATTTTAATAATATCCTTAACAACACTTACAAGGGAACTCTTTCAAGTGATAGCAACCGATTTCCTTCAAAAAATTACAGAATATAGTTTATGTTGCACTTAATTCAATGTTAAAAAAATTAGCTGCTGAATCGCAACAAGAAAGCCGCAAAAAATTATTAAACTTTACATTTTGAACGCCAAATACGAAAAAAGTCATCGCCAAATCACATTAACCTTCCTTAAATGATGCCAAAGAGCTAAAGTATAGTAGGGTAGTATTTTCTATCGCTCTAGGGGTTACTGAAGCAAGGAAGCCATACCCTCCGCGGAGGATAAAAATTAAGATGTCATGTCTCCGGAACATCTCTAAGTGTGAATATAAGGCAGTATTTAATTTCCCACTGCGTAGCTATAGTGCGACGTTAAAGCCCACCAATACTCAAGATATTTTCTGAAATATAGAAATTTCTATTTAGAAAAAGTGACGTTATCTTTAATGTTAGATTCAATATTTTCAATTATTATATGTAATTCGATTTTTATTAAAATCCCACAAACAATTGTGGAAGAAAATCATTTATTTATCATTATATTTAAATATGATTTTATGTAATGTTTCAAAATTGCATTTATTTAAAATAATGCAATTTCAATTTTAGAGTTACTTTTACATTACTACAGCTTATATATAATCTGGAGTAAATTAATGTTTGAAGCTCTCGGCATGTGCATTTACATAAATTTGCAGACGATTTAAAAACTAATCTGATTTATAGGTTGGTTGGCTACGTTTTACGTCGCACTAGTGCTGTGTATTGGACAATTGGCGACCAATATGAATTATAATATTTCATTGAACATTTAATTATTTGAATAGTTGATTGAAATTAATACTCAAATAAATCAAAATTAAAATATTTAAGATCTTTGAGGTTGAGTAGGTTTTAAGTTTTAATTCGCACTACAGCTATGCAAAGGCGACAGTCTGGTACATATTCCTAGAGGTGGTCCTTAGATGTGCTATTACAATTTTGATCCTTTACGGAGGGTTTATTTAAAATTGGAAGAATATGTGCATAACTACTACTTTATGGCTTCTTACATTTCTGGCAATTTATTTTATATATGTTTACGAATAATAATATAAAGAATTTTGTAAAAATATGCATTAGAATTTCATAAGGTTGGTTGGGTTTTACGTCACACTAGTGCTGCGCAATGAATTTCATAGGGAATTTTATAGAATTACTAGCTGCGAAATTTTGTTGTTTTAAAAATAATTGTTATGCTGAATGCAGACCGAGTGAGTATGTCACCCTTGTTAATCGCCTTCAAGTGCAAGGGGTACAATGTATGATTACTGTTGGCAGCAAAAATATTCGAGCAAGAGCAAAAATTTTTATGTTAAAAAAGCACACTTAACACTTTTTTAAAATAAATCCTTGTCGAATCTTGTTCTTAGACTGACTAAAGACAGGATTCGACAAGGATTTATTTAACGAAACTGCATTGTGTACTTTTTTTTACATAGAAATTTTTGCTAATAATCGGCTACTTTTGCTTCCGACTTTATTTGCAAAAATACTTGCAAAATTTACGTCATCGAAGTTGCAAGCGTTCCGTTTGTATGTAACCCTTAAAGAATGGGTTCGATTCCCCAGCTGACACAGGGTAATTTTTTAATTTTTTTATTTTAATCCGGTTATGTTATATCTGTCCTCATCTCGACGAAATTTACAGTGGTATGGGGCGGTGGATGTTGAGTCAAACATACAAATCGGATGTATAATTAAAAATAAATAACATGCAGTCGGTAACAAAAGTGAACACTAGCGAAAATGTACAAATGTAGGTAAAAAAGTACACTTCGTACGGTTTTGTTAAATAAATCGTTGTCAAATCCTATTCTTAGTCAGTGAAAGAGCATGATTCGATAAGGATTTATTTAACAAAATCGTATGAAGTGTACTTTTTTTAGCATAGGAATTTTTGCTAGTGTTCGGGCACTTTTGTTACCGACTCTACGCAGAATGCAATCATTTATCACCTGCAGATGTCGCCGGACCATCCTCAGATGCTCATCACAAACCGTCACCAATTAGTTATAGTGCAGTACTAGTGCGACGTTAAACCCAATCAACAAACAGGTCGAAATTTAGGGTAGAATCATAAATCGTCTCCAATTGCTCATTGCGTAGCTCTAATGAGATACTGGATCCACACAACTCATAGTCTGTTGAGTTACTTGTTCGTCGAAGGTTGGTACTGTCCAATAAAATGATCGGACTTATAAGAAAACAATGTGGTCGGATACGAAAGGCTTTCATTTTAGTTAAAAAAAAAAAAAAAAAGGCTTTGTGTTTTAATATAATGTTTTATTTTATTTAAATTTATATAAAAAAAGTCTTGATAATATATTTTTTAAATGTCGTTATTAAAAACTTGGCGTTAATGCTCTTGCAATTGTTATTGCCACAGCTTATTTAACTGAAATATTATATATTATTTAGAATTTCGACTAAGTAAGTCTCAATATGGTAAATTATCTGGTGTTTGTTAATCTATTCTGATTTCTCAAGTGCTCGACAGCTTATGGAGTTCGTTTGGCTATCAAAAAGAAAGAAGAACATCTGCATCTATTAAATCTTCATTGCCATGAAATTCCGTAGAACGCAGTCGCCAAACAGGCGCTTTTTTTGAAATATTGCAGACATGCTTTCATTTTTAATAATTTTTTGTAGCTTATCTATTGCGACTCAGGAGCTAATATTTTAGGAAAATGCTATTGAAGATTAAATCTTAGGTGTCGTGCCCTTAGCGGAATGGGGTGAAAGGGAAGAAGGAGGAATAAAAGAAGACGTACCCTTAGCGGAAATAAGGTGTACGTGCTCTCTATGAAAAATGGAGTAAATATTGTTATTGGTTTATGTACAAGGATAGCCGAAAGTATTCCAAAGCATTTCGTTCTATGAAAGGTATTTCTGTAAACCAAATTTTAATGAAATTGAAATATGTTATTCAAATGCACAAAAGAATGCTTTCTATAGAATGTAGTATGATTAGCATTAGATTTACAGAGCCACACAAAAATATTCAGTTACATTGAAGGTTATTATTGGAAATTTGCTGAATTGCATTTTCGTTTACATTAAGCGTTTATTCTAGCTTTTTTTTTTATGTGAATATGATTTTAATTAATGTATTTGTCTATTATACTGTCCGTTTGTTTGCCTCCAGCGTCCGTAAATATTTTAAGAATTGTTTATTTTTACTTTCATCTATATTCAATAGAAGAAAGTACTGGATTCGGAAAAATTTTAGACTTCCGGTTTTCGACGGATTTACACGTTTTGAGAGGTCTAGAACACGATTTGACTATTTTTAGAAAATGTCTGTCTGTGTGTGTGTGACGAAAATTTTGTGGCAACTGTATCTATGGGACTACTGCTCAGAATTAAATATAAAGTTACATGTAGATGCACCTTGAGCTAAATTAGTGCATATCAACTTTTGATGGCAACTGCTCAACAGGTGGCGCTGCTATACAGCGATTTCCACAATTAAAGGGGAAGCTATATCTCATGTTCTTTGCGTATACTTCAACAAAACTTGACATGTGTGAAGGCCATTATGAGACATTATGCTAATTCAGTTTCAGTTCCTTATCGGCGAACAAGTGGCGTTGCTATACAGCGATTTCTGCAATTTAAGGAAAAGCTATATCTCAGGAACTACTGCACAGAATTACATATAAATTTATATGTTTATGCACCTTAACCTAAATGAGTATCTGTAAACTTTTGGTGTCAACCGCACCTCAGGTGGCGCTGCTATACAGCGATTTCCGCAATTTAAGGGGAGGCTATGTCTCAGGTTCTATTGCGTATAATCAAACAAAAAATGATATATGTGAAGGCCATTATGAGACATTATGCTAATTCAATTTGAATGCTTATCGGCCAATAGGTAGCGTTGCTATACTGCAAATTTCCTCGATAACGGGAAAGCTATATCTCAACTTCTATGGCATATGACTGTACGAAACTTTATATGTGAGATAACTATTAGAGAAATGCATTTTTTAAAATGTCGTTTATAGACAATAAAACTGTCTTTCTTCGGATATTTAGTGTTAGTTTTCTCTAAGATGAAAATTAATTATTTGCACACAGTGCATTTGTATAGGAAAATATAGAAGAAAGTCTTGTGGTGGCGACAAAATACTAGTTTTTATTTCATTTATTTTTTATTTTTTAATATGTATTATTCAAACTAATTATTGAATATTCCGTACTTAAAATGGCTCTAATAGAACCTATGCCACTGGTTTGTGTACATAGACATCCAAAAAATGCCAAATCATTGTGCTTTAGGGGAGACATTTTTATAAATCGCATTTAAATAACTTCATCAAAAAATCATAAAGAAATTCGCATTTATTGTTTATATGCTAAGAAAATGTTTTGTATAAACTATAATATGCTTAACCTCCAGGACTACGCTGAAATGTTTCGATACATTAAGGGGTGCAAATAGGAAATTAAGAGCAGCATTTCTGTTTGTGTTAAGCATTTTTAACACTTTTCAACAATGTTTCCGAGTGATTATGAATTCAATAAATCTATGTCTGCTTTCTGTCTGTCCATTGTGATAATATAGACAAAGAACATAGAATGTTATACGATACAACAAGTACGTACAGTTGGTAAGTGTTGATAATCAATGTGTACCTCAAGATTTTTTGTTTTTGTTTTAGTTTAAAAAAGTGTAATGCTTAATTATATTTCCAAAAACTTAAATACAATCATAAAAGGGCAATAATGTACGTTTTCACATGGAGTACTGTGATTCATTAAACTTTATATAGTTATAGATCACCGTTCCATCAAATAACGGATATTCTACAGTACGCATACCTATTTTTGCGACAGGTTACTTCTGAAGCAAAATATAGCCAGTGCTAAATGTGGGTAAAGTGTAGAGGGAAACTGAAGAGTTTATTATTTTTTTAAATTTATTAATGTACTTTAAAATTTATTATATATTTCCGCTAAAGGCACGTATGCTAAAAGCACGCCACCGAGGGGGGGATAACATTTCCGCTAAGGGCACGGGTTTATAGATTTCCGCAAAGGGCACGGTCGCTAAGGGCACGGCCCCAAATCTTATGCCAGAATTTCTTTCAAGAAAATCGGCGATTAGCACTTTAAAGAGTTCCCGTGTTAGAAGCATAACCATTAGACATCGTCGAAACATTGCCAAAACATTCAAAATTGCGCAAGCATTCAAAAAATTTTTTTTTTTTTATTCTTTTCAAAAGTCCCTCATTTAAAAACGAGTTTAGACACATGATTGTCGAAATATTAACATTAAATATTAGGTATCCCGAAAATGTCTGTAACGAAATATCTTATTATTAATATTTTTGTGAAATTGTTTAACATTTTTGAAATATTACGAAAAATGACGCATCGTACAGTTTTCATTAACCTGTTTATTATAATTTTGCACAATTCAGTACAGAAAAAAAAACTTGGCATAGTTTGTACTTTAAAAAATACAAAATATAAATAATTCAACTTAAATTATTTAATACAGTAATCTATATATATATAAAATCGTGCTTCCTGAGGGGGTGGTTCATCATCGCCCAGACCAAACCCCTGGACCTATAAGAATGAAATTTTGTGACAATGTTCTTTCTGTGACGTAGGCATCCATTAAGAAGCGATTTTACAAAATTCGCCCCCAAAAGGAGAAAGGGGGGGCAAAACGTGATTTCACAAAATCCTTCATATCTCAAACAATAAAACAGATATCCGTAAAATTTTGCTTTAAAATATAGCTAATACAAATGTCAAATTCCATTTCTGGAATTTTAGAAATTTGGTCCTCAAGAAGGGGGGGGGGGGGAAGGAGGGGGAAACGTGATTTCACATGTGTTCAACGTGATTTCGCATAATCCTATGTATCTCAAACAAAAAAACAAATATACGTGAAATTTTTGCTCTAAAATACTGCTAATGCAAATATCTAAAAACCAATTTCTGGAATTTTAAAAATTCAGCCCCCAGGTGGGGCAGCAAGGGGGGGGGGGTATGGGGCAAAAACAAATAGAAATACAGGTAGGCCGTCCAAAATTGATACAGATAGGTTTTAGAGGCCTGGAAGTCGAATGGGGATATTTTCGAAAGTGTAATGTTATTAGGAGGGCCGGGAGGGGGGGGGAGGGGCAAAAAAAGTAAAATACAGTTAGATCATTCAAAATTGGTACATAGAATTTTTCGATACCTACAAATCGATAGCGGGTATTTTCGAATTTTAAAAATTATTGGGAAGGGCGGGAAAGGGGGCGGAGGGGCAAAAAAAATAAAGTAGAGATATCATTCAAAATTGGTACATAGGGGTTTTCGATATCTACAAATCGATTGCGGATATTTTCGAATTTTTAAATTTATTGGGAGGGGTGGGAAGGGGGATGAGCGAAGGGGCAAAAAAATACAAATAGAGATAGATCGTTCAAAACTGGTGTATAGAGGTTTTTCATACTTACAAACCGATTGCGGATATTTTCGAATTTGTAAAATTATTTGGATAGACGGAAGGGGGGGGGCGAAGGGAGAAAATAATAGAAATAAGAATTAGAGCATTTTGGGAATTTTTTCCGAGGGCAGTGAAAACCCGGTGCGGCATTTTTCCTAATCAGATTTTGTTTCTCTCTTTTTTTTTTTTTTTTTTTTTTTTTTCGTGATAAAAATTAATGCAATTTTGAGAATTCAGTAATTATAGTGATTCATTTAAAAACAGGGAACAGAGAAGCGGGCGTAGCCTGCTAGTAAACACTATAACTTTAAGGAAAAGCATAGGTCACTAATCAGAACATTGAAAGGGGTAAAGATTTCATAACCATAACGTGCAGCAGTCTTCGAATGTGTTAACCTTTTACCGGACGATGAAAATCCAGGAAGTTCACTTCCCAAAGCCACCGTTCTCTCTCAATTCTAAAATGAATAAACCTTTTGAAAACACTGCAAAGACCACTTCCAAGGTTATTTTATCACATTCACAAATCGTGTCAGTAATTTCACTGGTAGCAGTCTAATACAAAAAATCTCCCTTTGGAAAGACCGGCGTTCACGATCGGGGCAGATACGTTGAGAATGAACTATGCTTTTTCAACATGACTAAAATATTTCGTGCTGTATTATACAGGATGTGAACTACAACTAAATTAATTTAGCATGTTGTATATATTTCACATATATTTCAAAATTGATAGCTGTATCCTGCAAAATTTAAATACCAATTGTTTTACGCGTGTGAGTGTGTGTGTGTGGGGGGGAGGACAGGAGGGAGAAATAGAACAATTTTCTACTTAAATATATTCTTCGATTTATAAATAAAAGTACTTTTGTGTGTGTGTCAGTTTGTATTAATTACCCCAATGATTTTTTATTGTTGTAAAATTTTCAATTATTTTATTACAGTTTTACTGATCAAGGGTGTTTGCGTTCCGGATTTTTTTTTTTTTTTTTTTTTTTTTCCCACCAGTAATTACAAATTGTATTTTCGGCTATATGTAATTGCTAAACATTACTAGAAAACTACTAATAGTATCACTATTAAAAAAATTAGTGGTGGGAAATAAAACAATAAATCCGGAACGCAAACACCCCTGACTGATAGAAGGTGTTACCTAAAGAATCAGTACAGAAAGTAAGACATAGCATATATAGTTACGCTCATCACTGACTGTAACGCTTAAAAAGGTTAAGATATTTCCTTGGACAGTGTGCGAACTCAAATTTAAAAATCATAGACAATTTCTTCTATCCGAGAGATTCAGAAAAATCGCCCCTTTCGTTTGGTACCTTACTTGTAACGAATTTTTGATTAGATTTTTTTAAATTAATTAAAATATGAAAATAGGCATACTTTAATATACATTTAAGTTTTTAATTGATTATTTTGTGGGGCAAAAATGTGCTTTCACGTGAAAGAAACTTAAAATATTGAATTTGCGTCTATACGAGGTTGTGATGATCTAAAATATGAGTCTATAAAAATAATTTTAAAAGGCAATGAAGAGATAAATAAAGTGTGAAAATTTCGCACGGGCTTGCTCACAAATGAATTATTTGAAGTGAGAAATAAAATGAAATGATCATTTTTCAACGGGCGTCTTAGTCGCCCTACAACCAGGGCCGTAGCTACCGCCCCCCGTACACCCTATTCAAGGGCGGGGGGCTCTCGAAAGTAGGGGGCCTCACAACTAGATTATTAAAGATTGAAGCAAATAGTAAAATTTATTGTATTTTTGAAGGAAAAGAAAAAAAAAAAAAAAAAAAAAAGATATGTTTGTTCAAATTTTCTTTAAATATTTACGTCAGAGAAAGTATTTTTTGGGTTGAATTTTTGAAACAGATTTTATATTTGCACATTTAGACCCCAGCTGATTCCGAAAAGACTTTTAGTGTTTGGTCTCTGTGTGTCTGTGATCACCCTAACCGAAGAACTATAAGTAGGAAGTTCAAACCCAGAATTATAAATCTGTTCATATGGAAATACTACTTGAAATTTTCGGTTAAATTTAAACTACTAATCTGTCTACAGGTGCATTAAAGAGAATTCAAATGTTCTCCGTGCATTAAATTGAAACACATAATGTATAGAGAAAAATACTCAAGCACTTTATTACAATTTTCTGTTTTGCTTGTTTAAGACTTCGCTTACTTTAATTTGTTTATACAACTGTTTATTACGCAAGGTTCGGAAGTCACGTGGAGTCACTCCAGATATATATATATATATATATATATATATATTTTGGAGGGGGGGGGTAACCACTTCTAATAAGTTTTTTTCAAGTAACTATTGAGATTTCATATTTATTGTAATGATTCTAAAGCTCCCCATTAATATTTAATGGGAAAAATTACATATGCCTTAATTAACCATACTTGCCAACATCCTAATTAATATTCCGTAGTGTTATTAGTACCATCCTTTCTTTCACACCAGCAAATTTTTAGAGTTATATTCTTCAAATGCAATTACAATTAAATAAGAAGAAAAATACTTTAAAAAGATACTATTGTGAAAAACAAAGCGGGGCTAAATATACTACGGGATATTAATTAGTGTGTTGGCAAGTATAATTAGCTCTAAGGAGTGAAGTCTGCGGCTAATAACACAATAAGTCTTGATTAATCCGTTTAAAGCACCTTTATTTCGTTCAAGTCATGATCGGAGATTGAAACAGACTTTATGAAGAGTTTCCGTGAACTGCTGTTTATTTTACAGGAATGAGACGTATGAATTTCTGGCAGCTAAACTTCATGCAAAAACTGCTTTGTTTGTTTGTGCTGTGCTTTCGCTTTTTGTTCCAAAAATCCTTGATTCTAATTTGTTTCGAGTCACTCATAGAAGTAAGTCCAGGCTTTTATTTTGTATAATTTCCGATAGCAGTTAAAGTAAGATTGCATTTACGATTGCAAAATTATCTTAAAGTTTCTCCCTTTTTAACACTTTCCAACAAGGATGAAAAGTGCTTATGACTTCCGTTTATCTGTCCGTCCGTCCGTCCGTACGAATCCGCGCTCTAACTCCCGTAAATATTTATGGAATTTCTTGAAACTCATATGTTATTCAAGTTCACTATCAGATGTTTCCTGCAAAAAATGGAGTACATACCACCTTTGATTTGTATACAGGGATACACAAAAATATTTCAAAGCATTGTGTTCTATGAGAGACATTTCTATAAACCATATTTTCATATCCTTACTGTACAAAAATCTTAATGAAATATGCTATACAAGTTCACTATCGGGTGTTCCCTGTTGAAAATGGAGTTTATACCTCTACTGGTTTCTCTACAGGGACCCCCGAAAATATTTCAAATAATTGTGTTCCATGAGAGGCATTTCTATAATCCGTATTTACATATCCTTACTGCATACAAATCTTAATGAAATTGCAACATGATAATCAAGTTCACTATCGGGTATTTCCTCTATAAAATGGGGTAAGTACCACCACTGATTTGTGCACAGGGACACACAAAAGTATTCCAAAGCATTGAGTTTTACGAGAGATATTTTTATGAACTAAATTTTAATAACTTTGCACGAAGATTTATGAAATTGAATTGTGTTATTTACAAGCACAAAAGAAAATGCTTTGCATAGAATATACTAGATTTGATGCATAGAATATACTAGCATTAGATTTACAGGGTGACACAAAAATATTCAGTTATATAATGAGCTATTAATAAATATTTGCTAAAAATGTACTTTCGTTTACACTAAGCGTTTTTAACATTTTCTAACATTTTTAACACTTCCCAACAAGATTGAAAAGTGTTAATGACTTTGGTTTGTCTGTCTGTCCGCGCTTTAATTCCCGTAAATATTTGTGGAATTTCTTGAAACTGATATATGTTATTCAAGTTTACTATCGGATGTTCATTTTGAAAATTGAGTTTATACCTTTACTGGTTTGTGTACAGGGACACCCGAAAGTATTTCAAAGAATTGTGTTCTATGAGAGGTATTTCTATAAACCATATATTCATACCTTTACTGTACAATATCTTCATGAAATTGAAATATGTTATTCAAGTTCACTATTGGATGTTTCCTATATAAAATAGATTACATACCACCACAAGTTTATGTACAGGGACACTCAAAAGTACTCCAAAGCATTGCGTTCTTTGCGAGATATTTCTATAAATCAAATTTTATTAACTTTGCTTTCCAGGAAATTTTAGCAAATTGAAATATGTTATTTATATGCACAAAATAATGCTTTGCACAGAATATAGCATGGTTACCATTAGATTTACAGGGTGACACAAAAATATTCAGTTATATTAAGAGCTATTAATAAAAAATTGCTAGAATTTTACTTTCGTTTACATAAAGCGTTTTTGACACTTTCTATAATTTTTTTAGTGTGAATATAATTTCAAATTGTGTATATGTCTGACTGTTCTTCTGTCCATCTGTCTGCCTCTGCCTGTTTTCTGCGTTCTAATTCCCGTGAATATTTATGGAATTTCTTTAAATCGATATATTTTATTCAAGTTCACTACCGGATGTTCCCTATTGAAAATGGAATGAATACCTCTTCTGGTTTGTGTACAGGGACACCCAAAATTATTCGAAAGCATTGTGTTCTATGAGAGGAGTTTCTATAAACCATATTTTAATACCTTTAATGTATAGAAACTTTAATGAAATTTTAATATGTTATTTAATTCCCTATCGGATGTTTCCTATGTAAAATAGAGTACATTTCAAACTGATTTGTATACAGGGGCACTTGAAAGTATTGCAAAGCATTGTGTTGTATGAGAGTTGTTTTTATAAACCAAATTTTTATTTATTTTCCAGAAAGCTTAATGCATTTGAAATATATTATTCGTATGCACAAAAGAGTGTGCCTTCTATGTAATATTGTATGGTTAGCATTAGATTTACAGGGCCACACAAAAATAATCAGTTACATTAAGAGCTATTAGTAAAAATTTGCTGGAATTGCACTTTTGTTTACATGAGCGTTTTAACACTTTCTTATAATTTGAGTTGGAATATGATTTAAATTTGTGCATCTGTCTGTCCGATTGTCTACCTTTCAATCTGTTTGTCTCCGGCTCCTATCATCCGTGAATATTTTGAGAATTTTTTTAAAATGATACATTTAAGTTCCCTATGGAATGTTCCCTGCTTAAAATGTCATTAATAGGTCCTGTACAACGAGTTTGTTTACAGGGACAAAAAAAAAAAAAAAAAAAAAAAAAAAAACCAATGTATTACGTTTTAGGAAAGAATTTTTAAAAAGTTATATTTTAAAAAAACTTTCTATTATAAAAATCATCAAAACATTGAAATGTATTATTAATATTCTAAAATATTGTTTTGTATAGAATATGATATGATGAATATAACCTGTTATCGTTGAAAATAACAGGAACGATTTTGAAAAATAAAATAAAGGGGAGTGGGTAAATGCTTTTTGAGTTGAAAAATCGATTTGTCTTTTCTTCAGGATTATTAGAGTCGCTGGTGACCCGTGCTTCGCCGGGAAGAAAATATAATAGAACCCTGTTTATTTAGGAATCTGCTCAAACGATTTAAAAACAAATTTAGAATTAGGGGTTTCAAATGATAATTCGATTTGAATGTTCCTTATCTCCAGAAAAATTAGCTTTTACTGTTATCCTTCGGTTCATCCAGGGCAAAGAAATAAAGAATGGATTTTCGAGGAAAAAAAAAAATAATAATAATAGTCCTCTGTTCTAAACTAAATTCTGCTTTTGTCAGAATTTCATCAAAATCATTTTTATTTCATTTATTTATTTATTTTGAAAAGCAAATAAAATAAAATAAATAATAATCACTATCGAAACAAACGACATCAAAAAAAGGTTTTTTTCCCCCCCTTTCTTTCTTTTTTTTTTTTTTCTTCTTTTATAATTTTGAATAAGGAATTAAAAAGTGCGCATGAAAAAAGGGGAAAAAAAAAAATAATAAAAAATAGAAAGAAACAACATAATTAAGTTTATATTTGAGTTATTAATTTAAGGATGCCATTGATGTAACTTAAAAAAAAAAAAAAAACTATGTTCTAATAAATGCCTACTCATACACAGACTATTTTTTAACCGACTTCAAAAAAAGAAGGAAGGTTCTCAATTCAAACCGTATGTTTTTTTTATGTTTGTTAGCTCATAACTTCTGAACGGATGGTCCGATTTTGATACTTTTTGTTTTGTTGAAAAGGTCTTGGTCTGAAATAGGTCCCATTGTAATACCTTTACGATCTAAAGAAAATACAGGATGCCCGAAAAAATCAGTCCCAACTCTTTTAATAAACGACTGCAGCTATAGTGATAAAAATGGTATGTAGGTATAGCAAAGTGGCCATGCAGTTCAAAGTTAAACCGCTTGCAGCGCTACCTTGTGGAAAATAGCGGAGGTAGTGTTCCTATGTCGAAAACGGATCTAGAGAAAAAAGTTAATTACGAAGTTGAAGAGTATTATCAAATATATTATCAAAAACCATTCAACACATTTTGTAAAATCTAGAAGTTTCTATTCAGAAAAAGTGACGTTATGTTTTGTGTTAGATCTAATATTTTCAGTTATTTTATGTAATGTTTCAATATTGCATTTATTTAAAATAATGCAATTTCAATTTGAGATTTGCTTTTACATTACTTCAGATTACATTTACATATAATCTGGAGTAATTTAATGTCTGGAGTACTCAGCATGTGCATTTATAGTCGGCAGCAATATTATTCGAGCGCTAGCAATAATTCCTATATAAAAAATGTACACTTAATACTGTTTTTTTTTTTTTTTTTTTTTTTTAAACAAATCCTTGTCGAATCATAGAGATCTTAGACTAACTAAGAACATGACTCGACAAGGATTTACTTAACAAAGCAGTACTAAGTGTACATTTTTTACATAGTAATTATTTGGAGTCGGTTCTATTTTTTTTACAAAAAGATTTTATTACATTCAAAAGTGGTTCAGCGACTTCTAACTGTTGCCGGCATTTTCGTTGGAAGAAATAGTTTGTTCCTTCGGTGCAACTTGCACATTAGTCCCATCAGGTATAACTTTTTTTTTTTTTTCCCCCATACTACTGTTTTATATCTCTTTCATAACAAAACTTTTTAAAAAAATAAGTTGCAGTTTTAAAGGAATTAAGTTAGCGGTCATTATTAATATGAATTTATGTACAGTTACGTGATGTATATGTAATATCAATATAGGAGACGTTTATTTCAATTTAATACATTTTTTTTAAGTAAAAAAAAAAAAAAAAAAGTGAATTTTTTAATTCCCCCCCCCCCCCCCCCTAGAAAGTAGACATAAATTGTAATATGAAATAAATACCTCAAGAAAAAGAAATCTAAAAATAGAACAAAATAATTAATTAATCAAAAGTTCAATTTAAAAAATATATATTAGGTGTTTGTATAAATTCGTGCGGTTTTTTATTGCTTCATTTCATAAAAATACATCAAATCAAATGACAATTTTTAATCAAAATACTCTCCATTAACTTTCTACAACCTTTGCCCACTTTTCGGGTAACAAATGTATATTACGGCGATAAAAGCTCTCGTCTTTGGAGGCAATAAAATGATCCGCGTCTGCATGAACTTTTGCAACGACCTAATACTATCAGGACACGGAAAGAAGACAACTTTGGCGAACCAAAAAAACGTCGCCAGGACTCTAAAAACACACAGTAAAAAAGCGTTTCTTAAAATCATTTATGGTTATTAAAATACATATTTAGATTTAAATAATACTTTTTTTTTTAATTTTTTTTACTTTATAAATGTCAGAAATGCAAAGAAAAGTGTAAGTGAATAACAATAAAACTTACTATGCAAAGCTGTGCATTAGGTCCCGTGATCCAAGAATCTGGACGACAATTCGCTGCCCATTTTCTCCTTCTTGCATTATCCGAAGGAAACCTAAACATTTTGTATCCTTTTCTGGAGTGTTTACAGCAGTTTATCGCTGAACAACCTCCCATATTGCAGTTTATTTCACTAAAATTACGATCAAGACGGTAGAAACAATGGCCGCCGTTTGTTTATCACGCTAGGTACATGCGGCAACGCTAAGGCAAAAAAATGTCTGATGCGCCAGCTCGTATATATAGGAGCCTTATGTATAACTACATACTTTATCAATGCGAATAAAATCTTTAAATTGATTATGACGTCAATTTTCGTGAGATGTATAATTTAACTTTTTATAAATTTTTTAACGTTCGATTAAATGTATTTACTTTTATGTCGAAAGAAAATGAACTCTTATTTTTTCTTTTTGGCAACAATTAAACTTATGGAACTCACAGATATTATGGAGCAACTGTAACAAAAGGTCTATAATTAACAAATAATTGCAATAAAACAATATTGTGACAATAATTTGAGATAAAAACTATCCTATCTCTCAAGTTGGACCAAACTGCACACAGTGTGCAAAATTTCATTGAAATTGGTTCCTTAGTTTAGGAGTTTATCGCGGACAAACATCGTGACACGTAATTTTATATATATACTAGCAGACCCGGCCACGCGTTGCTGTGACTAAGTTATACGTTGAATTATACGGCTGTAAACTATTTAGTACAGTCAAATTATTATTTACGAACAAAGACGAAAACATTGTAGCCGATGTAAAAACCCACAGGGTTGAGATTTGAAACTTATGTCAAAATTTGGAAGCGATTAATAAAAATTTTCGTAGTGTTGATATTAAGCACAAATTAATTTTATTGTAGGGTCCTATAAATTTTAATGGAGAAGTGATAAATATTATTTCTAATGCTACTTTGGATAAAATTGCTAAAATGACTAATATATAAATTAAATTCTATTAAAATAAAAGTATAAAAGAAACAGACGATTTTAAAATCAATTTTCATGGAGGAGTGAAATATAATAGATGCTATAATGGATAATTTTACTATAAAATGACCTCATCATTTTAAATATTTTAAAGAGGGCAACAGCTGTAGTTATAAAAAGGAAAACAATAAGGCTAAACCAGAAAAATAAGTAAATTTGATAAATATTTTAAAACTTTAAAATTGGAAATCTTATGAAATATTGGACATTTAAAGTAAATACATGTATCATTTTAAATAGAAAAAGATTTTGGAAAAGTTTAGTGTATTTTAGCGAAGTGATGAGAAGTTTTTGAGTATGTTAAAATTTTAATAGTAAATTCAAGTTAATAAAGATGGGAAACATTGAGGATTAAGATAAGAATAATTATAAGATAAAAAAATAATAATAATAAAAAAACTTTTTATATACCATGCTTTTAAATTTTAATATACTAATAATATACTAATTAAAAGGAAAATGATAAATATTCTATCATAGTTTGAAGTCAAATTTGTTTTCAAATGTCTAAATAAAATATCTGATGTAAGATACTAATACTTTGCAGCGGAATAGATTTCATTTCTGTCATCCTTGGCGAAAAAAAAAGAATATCGCCAAATTATCTGGCGAAAATATTTAATTCCTTTCAAAAATCATGGTTATTTTAACAACTTATATTAAAAGAGTAATGAATAATATGAAACAATATTTCGTACAATACATATTACATGTCATACATACGTACAATGAATAATACATATTACATTTCGTACAATGTATACATCTGGCATGTATATTTTCGTGTTACGCTTTTGATCGCCAAATAATAATAATAATAATGATAAAAAAAAGCCAAGGGCGACAGAGTTTTGAAATTTAAAATTAAAATTTTGTCAATTTGACAGCAAAATAATTCAATCTAACACCCGCGATAACTAATACATATATATACCCAAATATAAGGATTAAAATCGGGAAATAAATTTCCTCGATTTTTAATAATTTCTTACAAAAAATCCAGTGGGCAATTAACATAGGAAATCTTTTCTTGGCTGCACAGACGGTCAGTGAGTCCCACTTCGCTTGCGTATAGAACTCATATAGTATAGCATATATAGAATAGAGTGATCATTGGGGAGAAAAAAGTTATTCCTTTTCATTTGGGAAAAGACGACGTTTTTACCAAAATATGGCCGTCTTTCCCCGAGTGAATACACACGGGAATACATACTAATATTTTAGCAAATAAAATTCATGAATAATTTATTTGTTAAAGGGGAATGGAAGACTCCAGATACAGTTTCAAATTCATATTTCTTTCTTTCTTTTCTTTTCTTTTTTTTTTTTTTTTCAATACCACTTAATAGCTCTTTCCAAAGCTTTTTTTTTTTTTTTTTTTTTTCGGTATCAAAAATCTTTGTACGATAACATGGGGATGAGAGATCTATATATATCACTATATCTATGATAGAACTACATTAGCACTTTATCAATGTGTATAAAATCTTTAAATTGATTATGACGTCAATTTTCGTGAGATGCATAATTTAACTTTTTATAATTTTTTAACGTTCACGTTTGATTAAATAATGTATTTATTTTTATGTCGAAAGAAAATGAACTCGTATTTTTTTATTTTATTTTATTTTATTTTATTTTTTTTTTGGCAACAATTAAATTAATGGAACTCACAGATATTTTGGAGCAACTTTAATAAAGGTCTATAATTAACAAATAATTGCGATAAAACAATATTGTGACAATAAATTGAGATAAAAACTATCCTATCTCTCAAGTTGGACCAAACTGCACACAGTGTGCAAAATTTCATTAAAATCGGTTCCTTAGTTTAGGAGTTTACCCCGGACAAACATCGTGACACGTAATTTATATATATATACAGATAAATAAAATCTTTTGTACAAGATCCGAGTTTTAATGATATTTGCTTGTGGAATTTTTTATTTATTTCCAACTAATTTTTTTTTTTTTTTTTAGTTATTCCATACATTTTGCTAATAAATTATGCAAAAGAAGTTTTGCAAACATTTATGCATGTGCAATTAAAAACTATTTACTAAAAATGCACATATTTCCTAAGACATTTTAATTTTTTATGATCTGATTGCAGTATCTGTAATGCAGTATATCAAATTTTCTAAAGTGACATTGCTTTGGTTTTAAAACCCCGCATATCTATGTATATAATAACAGAAGATGTGTGTGTGTGTGTGTTTATGTATATATCCGGCGCTTTTTAAGAAAACTGCTGATCGCAAGGCTGCACAAATTTGCATGTAGGTTCATACTGATCATTTTTTGACATAAAAATAAATTTCCCGCGAATTATGTATTTAAAAGAAAAAAAAAAAAAAAAAAATCAAAAATAAAATTTGCACATGCATATGACAAAATGATGTTATAACTTTAAAATTAAAATATACAATAATAAAATAATAACTCAGCACGTTTTTTTTCAAATTTTGTTTCATAACGTTTTTAATATAACCTAATTCTAGATTTTGTTTTCTTTTTTTTAAATAACATGTTTTTGGTACGGATAATGTGCTTACCATAAACGCTAATTAAGCATTATATGAAAGATTTTTTCTTACAGATAACCCTGAGCGAAGTTTTTAATTTTGACGTTGATTGTATACCGAAAATTTTTCTCCTAAGGACCCTACTTTCGAAACAGCCATTTTAAGCTAAGTAGTGCATCAAAAAATTCACATAAATTATAAAAAAAAAAAAAAAAAAAATAGAAACAATCTTATAATCTATTTTGGTCTAAAATGGCGACAAAAATTCAAATATCGCCAAAGACAGTTATAATAAAGCTGTACTATGTTTAGGTCTACATATTTATTCTTCTATATACCAGCCACTATTAACTAACTATAAACCAGAGTTGGGCAAAATCGTAATTGAATTAATTTGTAATGAATTACATTTTAATTGACAGTAAGCAATTACAATTACTTGTAATTGTAACCGAGCATCTACAATTAATCATTACTATAATCGTAACTAAAACCTTTCAATTATAATTACTTTACTGTAATTATAATTGAAAAGTTTTAGTTACATGTAATGTAATGAATAATCATTTTATAAAATTGAAATGCAATTGCAATTAAAAACAATTATAATTATCCGCCTGTAATTATAATTAAATGTTGCAGTTATAATTATATATAATGTTAATGGGTAATCATTTTATAGAATTAGAATATAATTGTAATTACACGTTATAATTATAATTACTTTTCTGTACTTATAATTAAAAATTTATGATTACAATTATATGTAATTTAATGGTTAATTATTTTACGCAATTAGAAATGTAATTGTAATAACTGACGATATAATTATAATATTGTAATTGTGACTTTGGAATTCAGATTATATTTAGGTGAACATCGACTTAACTTCGCTGATGTTCTGACGAAAAGTTATGATTCGATCCATACGAAATTTTGAATTTAGAATTAAGTGTTAGTATCTCAAACACTGCATTCCTGGAAGGTGGAGGGTCTGATCCCAACTTGCCTTATCTAAAAAAAAATTATGGTCCGAACTTTTAAGAAACTTTATGTTTGGAGTTAGTTTGGTGTTGGTATGACAAAAATCGAGCCGTTGGAAGGGGGGAGGGGGACAATCTTACCTCCCACGGAGCTTCATCTCGAAAAATTATTGTCGAAACTTTACAAAAATTATGAATAAGTGGTTCGTTGGCTGTTAGTATAACAAAGATTTCACCATTGAAAGGAAGGACTTTTATTCCCCTCCCCCTCACCAAAATTAGAGTACAAATTTTCCGAAATTTTAAATTTCTGGCTGTTCGGTGTTAGTATGGTAAAGACTGCACTGTTGGAAGGGGGAGGGCCTTAACGGAGTTACACTGTTCAAAATTTGTATATTAAGGTTTTGCGGGCGTAAGAGTCGAATGCGGATATTTTCGAAAGTGTAAAATGTATAGGGAGGATAAAAAAATTGCAGGGGGCAAAAATTAGAAATTTCGTTAGACTGCCCAAAATTGGTATATATTGGTTGTGAGGGCGTACGAGTCAAATGAGGATATTTTCGAAAGTGTTAAATTATTAGGGAGGCAGGGGGGGGGGCAAAAAATTAGAAATTGAGTTAGACTGTTCAAAATTGGTATAAATATTTTGGGGGCCTACGAGTCGAAGGATATTTTCAAAAGTGTAGAATTATTAGGGGGGCGAGACAGGGGGTAATGGGAACAAAAAATTAGAAATTGAGTTAGACCGTTCAAAATTAGTATATATAGGTTTTGGGGACGTACGAGTCGAATAAGGATATTTTCGAAAGTGTAAAATTATTAGGGGGGCAATAAGGAGGCAGGAGCAAAAAATTAGAAATTGAGTTAGACTGTTCAAAATTGGTATAAATATGTTTTGGAGACCTACATGTCGAATGACGATATTTTTGAAATTGTTAAATGATTACGGGAGCGAGGCGGGGGGCAAAGGGCAAAAAAATAAAAATAGAGTTACACTGTTCAAAATTTGTATATAAAGGTTTTGGGGCGTACGAGTCGAATGCGGATACTTTCGAAAATGTAAAATTAGCAGACGGGAAGGGGGCAAGGGGGGCAAAAAATTAGAAATTGAGTTAGACCGTTCAAAATTGGTATATATAGGTTTTGGGAGCATACTAGTCGAATGAGGATATTTTCGAATGTGTAAAATTATTAGGGGGCGGGACGGGGGGAAAGGGGGCAAAGAATTAGAAATTGAGTTAGACCGTCCAAAATTTTGTATTTATAGGTTTTGGGGGCGTACGAGTCTAATGCGGAAATTTCGGAAGTGTAAAATGTATAGGGGGCAAAAAGGGGGCAGCGGGACAAAAATTAGAAGTATAGTTAGACCGTTCAAAATTGGTGTATATAAGTTTCTGTGGATTACAAATGGAATGAAGCTATTTTCGAAATTGTAAAATTTTTAGAAGGGGCTGGAAGGTTAGTGAGAAATACGCGCGCGCAGCGCACATATATATGCATTTGTGCGTGCTGCGCTCGCCCGTGCCTATGCTGCCGAAAGCAGAGTGGACCCTGTGTGAGTATTTAGTACCCGATCAGAAATGATTCTTTTTAATTCATTTTTTTAAGAATAAAAGATTATGAGAAATCATAAGGAAACGGGAAAAAGGCGCCGCAGACGCCACGGAGCGGGAATTACATAGGGATTCGATTTTTCAAGGATCATGAACCCACTGGTCGCCGAAGGCGACTAGTTTTTAACAGACTTCAAAAAAGAAGGGAGGTTCTCAATTCAAACCGTATTTTTTTTTTTTTTTTTTGGTTAGCTCATAACTTCCGAACGGATGTCTTTATCAGAATGTCTTTTTTTCACCGAAACTGAATAAAATGTTTTATAATAACCTGTACAAGTCAGATATCTGTTAATAAAAAGAAATTTTTATTCCCATACTACAAACAAATCATTTTTTAAAGTTCTGTTTTCAACTGTTTTTTTTTTTTTTTTTTTTTTAATTATACAGCGAACAGATATAGGTACAGATCAACCGTTAAAAATGACTTTCGTAATCAGGGCACCTCAAAACGTAATATTTTACATAAAACAAACTACAGGAAATTCAAATTTAGTATTTTAAAGTTTATATTACGTTGCCACCCTGATTTTTTAATTGTAAGCACTATAACTGAAGAAGGGATTGATAGGCGGTAGCCCCTCCCATTACAGAATTGTTAAAAACTGTTCCTAGGCGTATTTTATATTACTTTTAAAGCATTACATTTTATTAACCGACTTCAGAAAAGAAGGAAGGTTCTCAATTCAAACCGTGTTTTTTTTTTTTTTTATGTTTGTTAGCTCATAACTTCTGAACGGATACTCCGATTTTGATACTTTTTGTTTTGTTGAAAAGGTCTTGGTCTGAACTATGTCCCATTGTAATATCTTTACGATCTAAAGAAAATACAGGGTGCCCAAAAAAATCAGTCCCAACACTTAAAACTGCTAAACGGCTGCAGATATAGTGATAAAAATGATATGTAAGTATAGCAAAGTGGCCATGCAGTACAAGGTTAAACCGCTTGCAGCGCCACCTGGTGGAAAATAGCGGAGTTTTCCTATCTCGAAAACGGATCTAGAGTAAAAAGTGAATTACAAAGTTGAAATGTATCACCAATTTAGTACAAAAAGATAGGAACGCTAGCATGAATGTAAACTATCTCGGACACGGTTCAAGATACGGGGAAAAAGTTAATTATAAAATTGCTGAGCATCATCGATTTAGCACGAAAAGATAGTTTAGACATTGATGATAAAAATACAATGCTAAAAACGGTCATTTGTTTGTCCGCAATTTCTTACACTATGCACACTTGAGCTACATTGCACACGTTGTAGCGTAGCTGGTGAGACATACGCTATATAGTTCAAAATACGGTTACTTGATACTTTTTGTTTTGTTGTAAAGATCTTGGTCTGAAGTAGGACTGAAAATGTAGCGCCATCTGGTGAAAAACAATGGAATTAGCGCTCCTATCTAAAAAAGGGTTCAAGATGGGAGAAAAGTTAATTACGAAGTTGTCGATTTACTACGAAAAGAGTTTTTAGACTTAGTGCTAAAAATAGAAAACTTAAAAAGTGCAGTTGTTTATTCGCAATTTCCTACACTGTGCACACTTTAACTACGTTGCACACTTTGCAGCGTAGCGGACGGCACGTATAATCTGTGGTTCAAAATACTGTTACTGTAAGCGGTCACATCGATTAGTGCAAAGTCGTTTTCAACCAATTTCAGAAAGAAGGGTGTTCTTAATTCGAGCTATTTTGTTGGTGGTGTTCGTAAGCTTATAAATTCGTAAGAGATGCTCTAATTAACAGACTTCTAAAAAGGAGAAGGTTCTCAATTCAAAGCTCTTTTTTTTTTTTTTTTTTTTTTTTTTTGTTAGCTCATAACTTCTGAACGGATGATCCGATGTTGATACTTTGTTTTACTGTAAAGGTCTTGGTCTAAAATAGGTCCTATTGTAATATCTTTACTATCAAAACAAAATACAGGGTTCCCAAAAAATTCAGTCCCGACTCTTAACTGCTGAACAGCTGCAGGTAGTCATAAAAGTGGTATGTAGGTATAGTAAAGTGGACATGTGCGACGCGATTCAACCGCCTACAGCGCCACCTGGTGGAAAAAAGTGGAGTTAGCGTTCCTATCTCGGAAACGGTTCAAGACAGGGAGAAAAAATGAATTATAAAATTGCAGAGCATCATCGATTTAGTAAGAAAAGATAGTTTAGACAATAATGCTAAAAACAGAACGCTTAAAAACGTGCATTCATTTGTTCACAATATCCTATTCTGTGCACACTTGAATGACATTGCATATGTTGTAGCGTAGCGGGTGACTTTTATGCTATGTAAAATTCAAAGTATGGTCATTGTAAGCGGTCACATCGATTAACGCACAGACGTTTTAAACCGACTTCATAAAGGAAGAGGTTTTCAATACAAACCATGTTTCTCGTTGTTGTTGAAATTTGTTAGCTTATAACTTCGTAAGAGATTATTTAATTTTAATACTTTTTTTGTTGTCGTAATGATCGTGGCCTGAAATAGGTTTCATTATGATTTCATTAAGATATAACAAATTACAGGATACTCAAAGTCTGTTCTCACTCTAACTGCTGAACGCACACAGCTACACTGGTAAAAGCAGTAAGTATCGAGGTTGAAACTTCTGTCCGCCAGCTGCAATGCATATTTTGCTCTTTGTTTGAACTTTACGCTGCGCAATTTCCAGTACAGCGGGTGACACGTATTCACTGTAAAGTTCAATATATATGCCTAGCAAAATTTTTGGTTACGAATACAGCGCATCCGTTCTTTACATTTCTAAAGCCTTTTTAACTTAACGTATATTCATTCAATAAATAGTTTTTTGCTCATATCCGATAAAGGCAAGAAAAGTGACAACTTAAAAATGCAGCATTTGAGAAAAATCAACTTAAAAATAAGTTGACTAGAATAAAACAGGCACAACTGTCTCGAGTGCATAACCTTCTAGATGGAGATGTAATTTTTTTGTTCACATTTTGGTGCATTTCATGTATTTTTCAGTGACAAAACATTTTTTGAGTTATGTCACTTTTCTTTGAAGTTGTGATACGTTAAACGGCCATCGAACGTCTTCTGATGTTCTGCTATATGAATAACTTTTCACTGGAAAGAGAAAAATAAAATCTTTTTGTAAAAAAATAGAACCGACTCCAAAAAGCAATTACTGTTCAAACAACTGGGGGGGGGGGGGGAAATGGTATGAAATGAAACTGTAAACTGCGCCTAAAAGTATAAAATAATTTCCTTCGTCAAACAACCTATAACACTATAATTAATCATAACTTTTGAAGTCGGTGCAAAATTAAATAAAAATTGATACCTTTATCTATATATATAAAAATGAATGTTTGTCTGTATGTGCTTTATAAAATCGTAAACGGCTAGACCGATTTCGATCATTCTTTTTTTGTTTTTTTCCTTATAGGTCAGGGATGGTTTAGGAAAAAAAAAATTGAAAAAATCTTTAAAATTAATTAAAATATGAAAATAATAAACTTATTGACTTATATTGACATAATATAAGCCATTTAAATTTTTAATTGTTGCCAAAAAAAGTTTACGAGATGTATTTATTTATTGTTTTCAGCATAAAATGAAATATGCTATCACGCGAAAAGTAAGAAATTACTAAATGTTAAATTGGTCGATGAGAAAATGACACTTTATAATTTTAAAATGAAATAGTAATATTACAAATCTAACACATTTCTTCTGAATTTTATATCACAGCATTTTTTTATATACCTCAACTTCATATTTTTTTTTTTTTTTTTTTTTTTTTAGTATGGCGGATGAAACACGCTTGGCATAAACGTTAATTCAGCAATATATTAAAGATATTTTCTTATTGATAATTCTTGACAATTTTTTATAATTTTGATGCTGAAGTAGATCGGACATTTTTCGCCAAGGAAAAGATAGAAAGAAATACGCAAGCGAAGTGATGACGTCACTGGCCGTTCGTGGATGCAAGAAAAATATTTCCTATGTTAAACGCCCATTGGATTTTTTGTAAAAAATTATTAAAAATCGAGGAAAAATATTTCCCGATTTTAATCCCCGTATTTAGGTATAGATATGTATTAGTTATCATGTCCATGCATTAGATTAAGTTATTTTTGTTGTAAAATTGACAAAATTTGAATTTTTAATTTCAAAACTCTAGAAAAAAAAATGCCAAACTTCCATATTCGATTGAAAACACAAACATTTCATTTCAAAGGATGATATTTACACAATATCCAACTAATATACTGATTAAAAGGGAAATGATAAATATTCTATCATAATTTGAAGTCAAATTTGTTTTCAAATGTCTAAATAAAGTATCTAATATAAGATACTAATATGTTGTAGCGGAATAGATTTGATATCGGTCATCCTTGGTAGAAAAATAAAATATCGCCAAATTATTTGGCGAACATAATTTAATTCCTTTCAAAAATCATGGTTATTTTAACAACTTATTTTAAGACAGTAATGAATAATATGAAGCAATATTTCGTACAATGCATATTACGAAAATATACATCTGGCATGTATATTTTCGTATTACGTTTTTGATCACCAAATACAATAAGCGCCAAGAACGACAGTTTTGAAATTTAAAATTAAAATTTTGTCAATATGACAGCAAAATAACTCAATCTAACACATGCACATGATAACTAATACATATGTGTACCCAAATATGGGGATTAAAATCGGGAAATAATTTTCTTCGACTTTTAATCATTTTTTACAAAAAATCCAATTGGTGATTGACATAGGAAATCATTTTCTTGCATCCACGGACGGTCAGTGACGTCACACTTCGCTTGCGTATAGGAACAATAATCGCATAAATTATATTTTGATCTAAAACGGCAACAAAAATTTAAAAGTCGCCAAGGGCATTAAAGCTGTACCATGATCAAGTTTACATACTAAATTTATTTATTTTTCTATATACCAACTACTATTAACTAAGCATGAAGTATATATAACCACAAAATAATAATTGTCTCATGCGATAGAAGTTGCCGATCATAGCATATTGTAATATTATATGTGGCTTGAAATTGCTGTCATTCTATGGTTGATTGATTAAATCAAATAAATATAGGAAATAACTTGAGAGCAAATATTATGTACATCACGTATAATGTTATTCATATGTAACTGGGATTCAGATATAAAAGAGCTACTTCAAATTTTTCGATACTGTCCGTATCGAAACTGTTATGTATGATAAGCAACCAAATGGAAGCCCACGGGTAAGCCATTGTCGCAGGCAATAGGGACAGGCACCGGAGATTGCGAGGACGAACAAGGCGCTGCCTAAGGCAGCGGGAACCCAAAGCAAGCTTTTGACCGATTTCAGTTTTTTTTTTCAATAAAGCATATAGAAAAGAGTTTGCCAGCGAAGCGGGCAAAGCCGTCCAAAATTGTTTAAGAACTAAAATATTATTCAACAATTCGCCGGGAAATTAAAAAAAAAAAAAAAAAAAAAAAAAATCATTTATTTGTATAAAAAAAAAAAAAAAAAAAAAAAAAATTTAAAATTTGAAACTCATAAATATTATATGAATTTCACCACAGAGTTAAAATTTTAATTAACCAGTCACCAAATTATTATTAGAACCAGATTAATATTGTGCAATAGTGAACTAAAATCATACAAAGAAAGGTTTCGAAATAAAATTCATAATTGACGACCCAGTTTTTATACTTCCACAACGCAGTACTGTTTTAGTACAGAATCCCTATGGACGAATTTTAAATTTTTATCGCCATGTTGGCGATAACTTTTTATTTATTTATTTTGGCATTTTATTTTGGCTTTCAATGAGTTACAAATTTTTTTGAGTGTACTTTATCAGACTCTGTTTTGCACAGCACCACAATGATAAGGTTTCATTTCATTACATATTATGATCAAACCGTCAGTTCCCACACATACACATCAAAATTTCCACGTGAACGAAGTCGCGGGTAACAGCTAGTTCAATATAAAAATTAAATCCTATTCAAAATACACAACTCACGTTGTCACCTGCAAAACGCAGCCGAAACTACTTTGATTCAGGAAAACAAGATTTCGTAAGCAGCAAAAGTTGATAAAGATGCTGGTATCTGACGTCCTTGGTGAAAGAAAATCTCAAAATTATCTGGCAAACATATTTATTTTCTTTGGGATACCATTATTTTGATAAGGTATATTAAGAGAGCAATCAAGAATATGAAACAATACTTCGTACAATATATATTATGAAAATATACATCTTGCGTGTATATTTTTGCATGACGTTTTGATCGCCAAATCCAAAAACCACCAAGAATGCGATAGTTATCAAAGTTATACAAAATTTGTAAAGGAAACTAACTTCGTAGAAACAAATACCGCATTGTGAAGAATGTTCACTGTTCTATGCAGAGGCTACTAATGGACCTATACCAATTGTATAACAAACGAAACATGAAAGTGGATCATTCGAGACAACGTTTGTTGCTACCTATCTAGAAAAAAACCTTTAAAAACTAAATTTTATTTAATTTTGCGCCGTCTTCAAAAGTTATGATTAATTGTAGTGTTATAGATTGTTTGGCGAAGGAAATTATTAAGCTATTGTATAGCTTTTATTTTATACTTGTAGGCGCAGTTTACAGTTTCATTTCATACATTTTTTTTTTTTTTTTTTTTTTTTTTTTCCCAGTTGTTTGAACAGTAATTGCTTTTTGGAGTCTATTCTATTTTTTTTACAAAAAAATTTTATATATTTTAAATACACTCTGAGTATCTCTATTAAACTGTAAGCAGAATGAGGCTTTCTGATATTTTCATTTTTGAAATTTCAGAACTTTATATAAAAGGTATATTATTTATTTCAACTTAAGATGTCATCTTACTACTTTTAAGGAAATCTTTAACCAGTTTCAGTTATCATGGTTCAATCCGTGATTTTTTCGGTAAAAATACCATTCTTAAGCTTTGTTATGCAATTTGAACGTTTCAGATATCTTAATTTGTTCAAAAGTTATGAATTTTTTTTTGTCAATACCTGTATTTTTGGGAAGTAGGTGTGTTCCTGATGAAAAGTAAAATATTAGTTTAATTCTCTTTTTTTTTTTTTAATATTCTTTGTCTGACTTTAAAGTAGAAGAATTCAAGAGTGTTAAGAAATTTTATCAGATTTTTTTTCTTAAAAATTATGTATTCTAACACGCCTCAAATCTTCAGTGACCCATGTCAAACAAAATGCCAAAAAAGAATAACCTAATCGGGTTAGTATATATATATATACACACACACACACACACACACAGTGGTGGACATAATTATAAGACACCTATCCAATTTGACAAATAGTGAAAGAAAAGATTCAGAGCTTAAAAATGTATCAAATACGTCAAAAACAAATTTATTCTGTTATCATATATAATTATTTTATAATAATGATATTTTCATACAATTTAATGAAAAATTTTAAAAACATAATAGACAAAATTATACGACATCAACCGTTCTTTCCAAATACAGTGGTCAACATAATTAGCAGACACGAATGGTCTGAAAGAAAATCCTCTAACATGGTTATTCAATATTTGGTGGAGCCTCCATTGTTTTTTTATAACATGAAAGATGCGATTCGGCATCGAATCTATCAATTTTAACAAAATATCGCAAGACAGGTCTTCTCAAGTACATTTTATAGCATTCTTTGGGTCTTCGACACATATTCTTTATCCACCTTTCTTACGGCCATGGAAGCCTCTGCGCAAGTGCGGATTGAACGAGTCCAGTGTTAAATTAGGGGGTGACTGAGAGAAAACAAGCGATACGGGAACACCGAATAACTGGATGTTTACCAAATAACTATCTCTCAGGCAATTTTGCATCCCTCCAAACTTTTGGACTCAAGCTCACTGCTATTCGAAGGAAACGTGGTCGCACTACATAAACTGCCTTTCATTTCGGTAAACCGCACGAGCTAAGATCCCCCACAAGTTAAAGATGGGATTTAAGTCTGGGAAGCGAGAAGGCCACGGGAGAACATTGATATTTTGCTCCCACATTTTTGTTTCGTGTGATGCATGAATCGGCGCTTATCGTGCTGGAAAGTTTAGCTTTTCGCCACAATGAAGTTCACAGTATATGACTAGTTGATCTTTAAGAAGATTCTTATACTTTTCGGAATTCATTCTTGAATCAACAAAAACAATATCCGTTTTCCCTGGAGCCGAAAAACCAGCCCAAACCATTACTGAGCCTCCACCCATTTGGCGGCTTATTAGTACATGCTGAGACTTCCGTAAATCATGCCAATAACATTGAAACCCATCAGGACCATCTAGGTTAAACTTTTTTCCATCAGAAAATAACACAGTACCATTTGGGGGTCCAGGCCATAGTTTGTTTAACAAAGTTTAAACGCTCCGTTTTGTGCCGGCTTAGAAGCGGTTTTTACTTCAATTTTTACTTTCCGAACACTATATAGTGAGGAAAGTATAGTAATCATGTCAAAAATCAGAATTTGAGATTTTGATGTTTCTATACGTTTCGAGGTCCTCTGAGTCCGTTTCCACTATTTTTACGATGATGTATGTATGTGTGTATGTATGTGTGTATGCAAGTGAGCACGCTAGCGTCTGAATACTTTGTTCGAATAAGCTGAAAGTTGGTACATATATCGTAAGTCACCATAGTACGAAACCTATAGATTTTGGAGAATCTAGCACTTATAGTTTTTTTACAGGGACACAAAGAAAAATTCTTTATCATTATGGCCTATGGGGCCAAATTTTTAAAAGTGTGATAACGTCTAAACGCCTTATTAATCTGAGCAAAAAATTTGTACACATATTATAGGTCACAGTTGCACCAAATGTATAGATTTTGGTGAATCTAGCGCTTACAGTTTTTTTACAGGGACACAAAGAAAAATTCTTTATCATTATGGCCTATGGGACCAACTAAACGCCTTATTCAATTGAGCTGAAAATTTATATGAATATTATAAATCACTGTTGCACTAACTATAAGCATTTTGGTGAATCTAGTAGCATTTATAGATTTTTACAGGGACACAACGAAATATTCTTTATCATTATAATCTATGGGCTCAAAGTTCTCTGGGCGTCATTATAATCTATGGGCGTTAAATAAAACATCGTGTAGTATACGGAGAAAAATACTCAAACACTCTATTATAGTTTTCTCTCTTTCGTTAGTTTAACAACTCTCCTTTCTTTACTTTATCTACAAAATTGTTAATTACTCAATGTTCGGAAAGTCGAGTAGAGTCATTCTACATTTTTTTTTAATAATTTTGAATTAGGAAAAGGAAAAGGCGCGTGCAAAATGAAATAAAAATAAGTAAAAAGATTGAATTTAATGATTTAATTTTAAATAAGACATGATCGCGTGCTATCTTAAAAAGTAAATGTAAAACTTAGTTTTTTTTTTTTTTTTTTTTTTTTTTTTTTTTTTGGGGGGGGGGGGGCTAAGATGAAATAATGCTTTCACGAGAAAAATTAAAAATTATTAAATATTAAATTTGCTCATGCATATAAAAAAATACTTATTAAAACGAGTCGAAGAAGGAAGCGAAATAAGTATTGAGTTATATTACGATAAATACGATATAGGGCAGTTCCTTGTTTGTAAACAAACATCTCAACTTTTATGAGTGGTTGGCAAAAAGGCTTGGGAAAAGCATAGCGATGGCGATTACTTGATTACTACCAACGGAAAATCAATGGTGGGCGGGGCGCGGGAAAGTCGAGCGCGCTTTTTTGCCAACCACCAGACGTCACGAGGAAATGCTCTATATAATACTAGTTTGTTATAGGGCGACTAAGGTGCCCGTTGAAAAATAATCATTTTATTTTATTTATTTCTCACTCTCACTTTAAATAATTCATTTGCTAGCAAGCCTGCGTGAAATTTTCTCACTTTGTTTATCTCTTCGTTACCTGTAAAATTATTATTTTATAGACCATTTTTTTCATATGCATGAAGAAATTCATTTTTATTTCTTTACGGAAAGCATATTTCATTTTATGCTAAAAAAAAAAAAAAAAAAGGCAATAATTAAAATTTTAAAATGTATTTTAAAACTTTTTTCATATTTTAATTAATTTTAAAAAATCTAATTATATATTCGTTACAAATAAGGTACCAAATGAAAGGCGTAATTTTTCTAAATCCGTTGGTTTAAACAGCTTATCGATCGAGCAATTAGATTTTTTTTAAATTGACTGAAGTATGAAAATTAGGAGACAGAGTCCAAGTAAATCTCTTAAACCTACTCTCAAGTCTAAAGTGTGACAGAATCAGCCACGGATGAGGGTAACTATATATACTGATAATATGATATATTAGACCTATAGTCCAGGGTTAGTAGGTATTTTCATTGAAAGAAACAGTTCGTTCGGTGCAACTTGCCCATTAGTCCCGTGAGGTACAACTTGACCTATCATCCAGGGTTAGTAGGTACTATTTTTACTTTCCGAACACTATATTGTAATGTCAAAAATCCGAATTTCACATTTTGATGTTTCTATACGTTTCGAGGTCCAATGAGTCCGTTTTCACTATTTTTTCGATGATGTATGTATGTGTGTGTGTGTGTGTATGTGTGTATGTATGTGTGTATGTATGTGAGTGAACACGCTAGCGTCTAAACGCTTTGTTCGAATAACCAAAAGTTGGTACGTATATTGTAAGTCACCATAGTACGAACCCTATAGATTTTGGTGAATCTAGCACTTAGTGTTTTTACAGGGACACAAAGAAAAATTCTTTATCATTATGCCTATGGGGCCAAATTTTTAAAAGTGTGATAGCATCCAAACGCCTTATTAATCTGAGCAAAAAATTTGTACACATGTTATAGGTCACAGTTGCACCAACTGTATAGATGTCGGTGAATCTAGCACTTACAGTTTTATTACAGGGACACAAAGAAAAATTCTTTATCATTATGGCCTATGGGACCAAATTTTTAAAAGTACGATAGCATCTAAACGCCTTATTCAATTGAGCTGAAAATTTATATGAGTATTATAAATCACTGTTGCACTAACTATAAGCATTTTGGTGAATCTAGCATTTATAGGTTTTTACAGGAACACAACGAAAAATTCTTTATCATTAGGATCTATGGGCTCTAAGTTCAGTAGCGTTCAATAAAACATCGTGTAATATAGGGAGAAAACAACTCAAACACTATTATGGTTTTCTCTCTTGTTTGTTTAACAACTCCTCTTTCTTTACTTTATCTACAAAACTATTAATTACTCAATGTTCGGAAAGTCGAGTGGAGTCACTCCAGATTTTTATTTCTGTTTTCACTTTAAAATTCACAACCGTTCAAATGATACCAGTTATTTATTTATTAAATTTGTGTGTTGTGTTGTGAAACTTCTTTTAATAAAGTTTATATTAATTAGATCTTTTTAAATCCTTTACTGAAATTTGATTACGAGAAAAGCTACAGAGAATATCTCACTTTATTTTTACATCAATAGATATCATTCTATGAAATTTTGAATCATACGGCTTTATTTTAGGGTGGTTTTTAATCAACGAGATATATAAATTAGAGTGCTGATTCAATGGATGAAGGATTAGCTTTCTGTGGTTCAAGATGAATCACGTGACATGCTTGAATAGGTTGCTGTGTATCGCTATTTTGGCATTTAAAATATCAGTTCAACAAATTATTATTAGGTAACATGACAGTCCTATGACCGAAATAAATTGTTTTTAAAATAATTTTACACATATTTCACATTTTAATAAATAATAAAATACCTTTTTTTTCATCGTTTCTCAACAAACTTTAAAAGTGTTTATAAAACAAAATTTAAACTTTTAAAGAGCTAAATTTAACAACAAATAATAATTTTTCAACTATTTTTAAGCATTTTGTCGGTTAAAGTTCAACTACACGAAATAAAAAGGAAGTAAAATCAAAATCAAAATGGTTTAGAACAAAAGAATATTAAACTACGTAAAGTAAACAAAAACATTGAAACCGTTGCCATAGAAATGTACTGAAAATGAGCTGTTACCAAGGAAACCACCGAATACGCATGTGCAAGGAAAGCATGTCACATGACTCATCTTGGACCTTCTCAAAGGTTACCATTTATCACTCTACTTTATATATCTCGTTGTTTTTAATAATCTATATAATATTTCTCTAACTTGGACCAATTACGATTACATTTTGTCAAAACGATACGATAATGAAGAAATTAAAATACGCGAGGATAATCTATATAATATTTCTCTAATGTGGACCACCAATTGCGATTACGTTTTGTTCAAACGAGAGGATTGTGATTAAATCAATAAAATACGCAAGGATAAAAAAAAATGTTTAAAAATTGAACAAAAGCACGCGGACTCAGCTCAATGAACTAATAAGAAAACTAGTTGGCATAGGTGGACTTCGCACAGTTCCCCATCACGTATTTGTTTCCGCACATTTTAATTATTGTTAAAAACTCTCAAAGTAAAATTGACATATCGCATCCCGGCAAGAAAAAGGACACAACTTAAAAGTGCAGTATTTGATAAGAATAAACTTAAAGATGGTATAAAGAATGAACTTGGCAATAATAAATCTAACATGAATGCCTCTCAGGTGGATGAATTGAGAGTTATAGATGCGACATTTTCCGCGCTCACTGGGGACATTTTATACGCATTTTTCAATAACATAACCCAAATTTGCCATTTTAGGTTGATTTCTTTGGAAATCAAAATATTCCAGTCACTTCATTTAACTCTCTCTCCATATATATATAATACTAGCTGACTCGTCCGGCTTCGCACGGATGAACAAATTTTAGTTAAAGATGGATTGACATGTAAATAATTATAAGATAGAAAAAAAATTTATATACCATGTTTTTAAATAGCTTAAACTTCTCTTTAAAACGCATTAAAAAGCTCCAATAGGCAGGTAATGGATTTGGCGCCAAATTTGACAACTTTTTGCCCTTGGCGACTTTTTTGGCGACTTTTGGCGAGAAAATTCTTATCGATATTCCAAAGATGGACGTTCTAATGTAATTGGTTAAAGAGTTACCGGAAATTTGAATTTTTTTTAAAAAAAGTTTGTTTTAAAAATAAAATATTAATCTTTTCCGAACAACATATATTTGCATCATGAACTACATTAGCACTTTATCATTGTGTAGAAAATCTTTAAAATGATAACGACGTCAATTTTTTCCAAATGCATAATTTAACTTAACAATTTTTTAACGCTCACGTTGAATTAAATGTATTTATTTTTAGGTCGAAAGAAAATGAACTCGTAAATTTTTTTTTGGCAACAATTAAATTATAGTTAATAGTTTAATGGCTATTTTTATTGCTATTAGGAGTCTTATTACTCCGTGTTAGGAGCTTATCATTTTCACATTTTAATTAATGAAAAGAAAACTATTCGAAAATCTGACTTCGAAGTATTGTGTTGTCACCGGGTTCTGAGCTACTGTGAAAGTTTCAAATGTCTAGCTAGTCGGGAAGTTAGTTAAAAATCGATCGCAAGATTTGTCCCTGACAAACACACAAGAATCGAAGTTAATAAAAACATGGTAAAAATCAAGAAATATATCAGTTTATATGTTACAGTCAGGTAATATTATTAACTGAAAAGTCAAAATATAATTTTACAATTATTTTTTTTTAATTAGTTGTTAAATGTTGGCAATTTTTACTTTATTTATTTCATAAAAAGAAACATTTCTTTACTCATAAATAAAAAATATTGAAAAATAAACCTATGACATGAAAATGTTTGATAAAATTGACGTCATAATAGCTTTAATTATTATTTATTTGTTCATTTCGCAAATATGTTTAATTTTTTCCATAATTGATGGTTATTTTAATAATGTATATTAAAGAAGAAATCAATAATATGAAACAATATTCGTACAATATATACTATTACCACAGCTGCCAACCAAATCCGGCAAATTGTTAGTACCGCCCCTTTTTCTACACCACTTAATTTTTAGAGTAATTCTTTTCAAATAGATTTACGATGAATGAAGAAAACAAATACTCTAAAAATTAAGTGGTGTGGAAAAAGGGGCGTTTTTCAATAGGCGTTAACAATTTGCCGGATTAGGTTGGCAGCTCTGTATTACAGAATCTGGTGTGAAACAACCACACGACTTCCATTACCCACTAAAACACATATTATATACAATTTTTTGGAGATATTATATGCATTTTTTGAGATTTTCCAGTGAGAGAAACTTGATACACGTTTAAAGACACATATAACAGAGTTTACATAGCGAGTTAAAAAAAAAAAAAGAAAAAAAAAAAAGAAAAAGAAAAAAATAGATAGTAATTTTTTTAAACACGAATTTCCGTGATCTAAAACTGAAAAGCACGTAATACTTGAGAAAAGTTATCTAAATTCTATTAATGACACAATTTTCAAGAATACGTTAGAGCCGTTTTTGAGATACCAACTTTTACCAAAACTTAGCATACTCAATTATTGACCTAAAAACAATAATTACATACAAAAGGATATTTAATAGGAAGTTAACATGGCGAGTTTGAAAAAAATCCGTACAGGCGTTTTTAAAGGAACGCACTTGCGAGATCTGAAATTGAGCTGTTTATAGAGGTCGCCTATCAATTTTCCTGAACTAAGCAACTTTTCAATCGAAAGCGCATCTAATAGATTATTTATATAGCAACTTTGAAGAAAATCATTAGAGCTGTTTTTGAATATGGGCTTAGGGTCCCATTTCCGGTTTTCGATGACCCAATTCCGTTTTTTCAATGTTCACGAAAATTTGGAAAATTTATCTGTAGACCAGACCTGAATCACTTGTGAAGTTTAGTAGTTCTATTTTTATTAGTTTTGGAGTTATGACAGCCAGAAGATTCCACACATACGTTCACACATACACACACACTGACCAATTGCAAAAACCTATAAAATACTTCCACTACTTACGGTAGTAGGGTAATTGAAGTAAAAACATCTCTTATTTACTACGAAAATATACAGATTTTCGTATTACGTTTTCGATCGCCAAATACAAAAATCGCCAATGACGATAGATATCAAATCTATGCTTTGTTTTCAATTAAAATATTGAAAATTTTAATTAAAAATTTATTTTACCAAAATTTATTATAGCTTCTAGCACTTAGAGAGAGACAGTCTTTTGATTAGTGAAAGAAAAGAAAAAAGAAAAAAAAGAAATCTGCTTTTTAGTTCTAGCGATCGTTCTCTACATATACATATAAACCTTTCCTCTTTATACATTAGTATAGCTATAGAGCATAGATATATTAAATAGGTTTCCAATCAACATAATGTAAGTCAAATAAATAAATGCTATTTGCATTTCAGTAATGGCTGTATGCACTATGTATATTGAGCTACTTGCCATAACTGTTAGTTGCTAAAAATAGTCGCCAAATAAATTTAAACTTCTCAATACGCAAGCGAAGTATGACGTCACTGACCGCCCGTGGATGCAAGAAAAAGGTTTCCCATGTTAATCGCTCATTGGAATTTTTTATTATTATTATTATTATTAAAATTTTAGAAAAATTGTTTCCCGATTTTAATCCCCATATTTGGGGGTATAGATAAGTATTAGTTATTGTATGCATGCGTTAGATTGAGGTATTTTTCTATCAAACTGACAAATTTCAAAACTGTCACCCTTGGCGTTTTTTGCATTTGGCGATCAAAAACGTAATACGAAAATATACATGTCAGATGTATGTTTTCGTAATATGTATTGTACGGAATATTGTTTCATATTATTCGTTACTCTCTTAATATAAGTTGTTAAAATAACCACAACAAAAACAACTTAATCTAACGCATGCACATGATAACTAATACATATCTATATCCAAATATGGGGATTAAAATCAGGAAATGATTTTCCTCGATGTTTAATAATTTTTTACAAAAAATCCAGTGGGCGATTAACAGAGGAAATCTTTTACTTGCATCCACTGAAATGACGTCATCACTTCGCTTGCGTATTATTCTTTTAAAAAATGCATAATGAAATGCAGATGGTATTTTTTGTAATTCACTTTTTATATTATTATTCCCGTGAAAATATATTTTATTATATGTCTAAAAATAAATTAACTCGTAAATCTTTTTGGCAACAATTATAAATTAAAATAAATAATTTAATAAAAGTTTAAAAATTAGAATTTCTTATTTTATTTTATTTTATTTTATTTTATTTTATTTATTTTTAAATTCCAATTTCATTTACACACATCAGTTTAAACCAGTTTAAACATTGATGCTTAGATCATTATATTATATTATATCATATCGAATTATATTATCAGAAAAATAAACACTTTTAACGCTATGACGACGTCAGATTTAACGTGTAAGTTTAACATTTCACAAAGCTTTATATGAATTTCAATTTAATTCACGTGCAAATATATTTATTTTCTTTTCATGTCAAGATATTTTAAAAACAAAATGAACATGTAAATGTTTCTTTTATGTTGGCAGCAGCTAATTTTTTTTAATATTTCATTATTTCCATTTCCATTATGGCTTTTATGGGGATTTTAATTAAAATGCTCAGATTTTAAACAAAAATTTATTTTATCAAAATTAAGAATAGCCTATAACAATTAGACATACTGTAGCTTTTGGTCAGTGAAAGAAGTTTTAAAATCAGTTCAGTATAGTTTCAGAGATTACCCTCCACAAACATACAATTTTTTGCGCTTTATATAATGATATAGATATATAATCGAAATCTTATAACGATAACTCCCGAAATAATACTCCAAATCGAACCAATTTTAGACAGCGAATTTATCGTATAAATATCTTAAATAAGTTCGTTAACCAAGTTGCTCAACAATTTTGTTTTCAAGTGGCGATGCATGTATAGACCATATAAGGATCACAACCAAGTTCTTAAATGAATTTTATCCTCCATGATATTTCATATCGTTTTTTCTCACCAAAAAATCCGTAACTCTAAACTTTCATCAAAATCGCTCTGTCCAATTTCGTGTAAACCATGTTTCTGCCATACGTTGCGATTGGTCTTTAAAGGTTTAACAGCGAACGCGAAAGTTTCTGAAGATGAAAATATTTCCAATCATTTATGTACTCCTAAATTTTCATCCAAAATATCTATATCGATTTCCGAGTAAACCCAATTTCGGCTATATGTTGCAACTGGCCACTAAAGGGTTAACTGAGAATGGTAATTTTTCTGAAGATGAGGGTAAGTCCAATCATTTTAGCACCTCCCCGAAAACACTTAATCCTGAATTTTCAACAAAATCGCTATATCCATTTCCGAGTAAACCCGATTTCTGCTTTTTTTTGCAATTGGCCGATAAAGGGTTAACTGTGAACGTGAATGTATATGAAGATGAGATCCAATCGTTTTTTCTCATCAAAAATCCATAACTCCAAACATTCATCCAAGTCGCTTTCTCCATTTCCGTGTAAACGCAATTTCTGCCATACATTGCAATTGGCCTTTAAAGGTTTAACTGTGAACACAAAATTTTCTGACGATAAGGACAATTTCAATCGTTTAGGCACCCCCAAAATCACTTAATTCCAAACTTTCATCAAAATCCCTATAACCATTTCCGAGTAAATTTAATTTCTGCCATATGCCATTGGCCAATAAAGGGTTAATAGCGAATGCAATTTTTTCTGAAGATGACGGTTAATCCAAGCACCCCGAAAAACGCTTAACTGCAAACTTTTTTTTAAAAACCGCTATATCCATTTCCGAGTAAACCCAATTTCTGCTTTATGGTACAATGGGCCGATAAAGGGTTAACAGTGAACACTAATTAAAGTCGTATGTTTATATAGTTAATGATGTTCATCCCGGCATCAAAACTGATATTTAAGAGCTGTTCTTACATTTTTACGATAAAAATATTTCTTTTCATGCACGCTCAAGGGCCCTCTTCACTCACCGCCGCCGGAAGCTGAAGCTAATGTTATTCTATGGGAAATTTTTCATTACAAATAACTTATTAACTAATACATATTTTTAAATTCTGTTTTCACATTCAGGAAATTCCCAGCTGTTAAATTGACGCACCTTTTTTAAAAAATTATTTTATTTTTTTATATTTTATTTTGATGCTGCAATATACGAATTTTCAATATGTGAATTTTTTTCATTTTGCAATTTCAAAATAAAATATTAAAAATTAAAAAAATACATTTTTAAAAAATGTTCGTCCATTTAACAGTAAAGAATTTTCTGAATGTGAAAATAGAATTTAAAAATATGTATTAGTTAATAAGTTATTTGTAAAGAAAATTTCCCCATAGAGTAATATTGGCTCGGGCTTCCGGCGACGGTAAGTGAAGAGGGCCGTTAAGTGAAATTTTGCCCTATTTTCCCATGTTAAGAAAATCAAATTTCGAATCACTTCTGAAGTTTTTTAATTAGAATGTTGCAAATAAATACGGTTATTGCCAGTGTCATAAATAATATTTTAAAACTGGTCTGACCTCTCTGCGATCATTTGTTTGTGAGATATCGTGTAAACAAACTAACGGACTGACTAACTAACAGACGGACACCATACAAATTTTGCTATTTTCGGATTCCTCACACCTGAAATTTTCACGATTAGTCAAGTTCCCCCATACCTATAGTATGATAGGGAACTAAAAATAATACACAGTTTAACGCCACACCCCGCAATTTGGACGGTAAAGGTGCCCTTATCTTGTACTCCACCTAATTGTATTACACAGATCAGAGATCGAAAAATTTAAATATAAAATACATTTTTTTTTTTTTTTTTTAATTTCCCATACCGCAAAAAAGTATGCGACGAATTTGGAGACATTTCCCTGTCCCTCATCTCAACAGGAGAATGTGAAAAATAACCAAAATATGTGAATTTCTGGCTAGTACTAGTATTTAAGTATCAAGGTTTCTCAAAAGCATGTTTAAGATAAATTTCAAAAAACATTCCTCCACACTTCCATTAATTTTTAAAGTGAAATAAATTGATAAATTAATAAATAAAAATGAATGGCAAATTTGATTATATTTGAGATTCATCAGTTCGCTCTCAGGCAAGAAAAGTGAAATGAGTCAAAAAATGGCAATTATGACTGTCTCTGAAAAATGTGCATAAAGGGTCTTGACATTAAAAAAAAGTTCACGTCTTCATCTTGAAAATTACTCATCTGTGAATCAATTGTTTCAGTTTTAAGTCAATGCTTCATTGAATCCCAAAGATGATGGGCTCTCACAAACTTCTTTTCAATTTTACTTTAAATTCCAATAGATTGGACTCTCCCCCCCCCCCCACACACACACACTCACACCTTCATGTTAATTCTTCTAGTGGGGGGAAAATTATGCCAAGTTAATCATATTCATGATTCACCAGTTCACACCGCCCAGCAATTAAATAGACAAAATTATAAAAATAAATGGATATTATCTTCCCTTTAATTTCCCCTGTACTTGCTTTGTATTTGGCAAGATGACAACAACGGTACAACCTAGTTGCCTTAGGGTTGCCACATGTACCCAGCGCGTTTCTCTGATAAACAAACGACAAACATTTTTTTTTAACCGTCTTACGTTACTTTAGAGCAGGGGCGTAGCGTGAAAAATTGATTGGGGGGGGAGACCCGACGTTTGGCGCCCTTTCGTATTCCTCATCTGAAAATGACACCCACATACTTTCAAGAGTGTTGCCATCTTTGGGATCGAGGGCACAGGCCCTCTCGTCGGTTAATGCGTGCCCCCCCCCCTCTCCTTCGGGGCATATTCCTAAAATATGCCAAGAAAAAAAAAAGCTTTTTTTCCCCCTCGATTTAGAAGCTTTTTTTTTTTTTTTTTTTTTTTTTTTTTTATACATCTTTGGAGCATTCTAAATTTTTCCAGCGAATCTATATATTAATACGCAGACATGAAATTTCTCTTACATTTTTAGCCTACTTTCAATAAAAGGAAGTGCTTACAAGTAGTATCGTTCAAAAGATATGGTTAATGTGCTTTGCAGAAATATATACATATATATATTCTCGTATGAGACTAAGCAAAAGTATCTTTCTTAGGACAACCAGAATATTGGTTTGAGACAAAGTAGAACAATTGAAAAAGATTTTTTTTCCCCCTTTTTCAACAAATTTTAAAGATATTGCATTATAATTCAGGTAAAACATAAAACTTTCAAAATAAATTTTAAGAAATGAAAATAGTAACTGTTGCTAAGGAAAGCAACTTTATATTTTTAGAGTGGACAATACCTAATCTCGCCGACAGTTACTCTGTGGGAAAGTTTGATTTCATGATTACTCATTACATAATGTATATTTAAATTCTGTTTTCACATTAAGAAAAAAATTTACAATCGATTATTTATTTATTTTTTTATTTTTATTTTTAATGTAATTCTAAGTTCAAAAATCTGAATCAATATGTGCATTTTTCTCTTTCTTTCTTTTTTTTTTTTTTTTTTTTACCGCAAAATGAAATATTAAAAATTTATCAATTTTTGGAAAATGAGTAAGAAAAACATAAGCCTTATACATTTGTTCTGATCCGTCTAGTCTTTCGAAAGAAATTAATTACTTCTTGAAATCTCTTGCTCTTTCTCGAGGCTATAATCCCTCTATTAATAACAAAGCTTTATATAAATTCAAGAATCCTAAACGTTCTGATACCAAATTGAACGATCACAGTCTCATTCCAGTTGTTTTACCTTTTTATTTATTACTTTCTTTTAAAATTTCTAAAATTCTCTCACCGTTTGGTTTTAAAGTCCTTTAGAAACCCGTCAACAAAATTCAATTATCTTCTCTTAAAGATCCCATTCCTACTGAAAACCGTTCTGGCATTTATTTAGTCCTATGTTCGTCGTACAATTTAGTTTATATTGATCAAACTAAAAGGCGTTTGCAATATAGAATAAATGAGCACTGTCAAAATGTTCGTAATGAAGAGATCTCTAAGTCTTCCATTGCTTCCCACTGCTGGGTTCATGGCCATCGTTTTGATTTTTCTAAAACTAACATAATTTCATCGCCTGTCTTCTCTTCCCATTTGAATATCCATGAAGTTTTTTACATATTTAAAAATTCGAAAAATCTTGTTAATGATATTTGTTCCACTCCGTTCTTGCCTGATGCTATGAAATTTCTCACATAAGTTCGATTTTCGGTTAATTTTGATATTTTTTAAATTTTTAGATTTTGTTACATTTTTTTAATTTAATTAATTTTTTTTTTCTTTTATTTCATAATTCTGTAATGCTGACTCTAGGCTAATTTGACAGGGTGCCCTTTTAAACATTTTTTAGCACCCTGTAGCCCTTTTCCAACATATTTTTGCAACTGGCGGCCATTTTAAAAACATTTTGGTACCAAGTAGCCTTTTCTAACATTTTAAATGTTTAGAGGCCTTTAGATTTTTTCCCCCTGACTTTTAAACTTTCTTAGCAATAATTCTGCAGCATTCCTGGAATAACAAATGCATACAGCCTATATATACAACGAAAATTAGTAACTTACTTTTGTTACGTACAAAAATCATAACATAGAACACTGCAAATTATGCCTCTTTTCTTTTTATTTCCCCCCGGCCGCAATTTTATTTTAGAGTCAGCACTATTCTCCTCACACCAGTATTTATGTTTACATTCATCTGTATGTATTTTTGCTGTTCACTTAAAACGGTTTTGTGCGTTGCCACTTTGACTGCAGCACTTGTGCCAACTTTTTTCGCCTGATGAAGGATCATGTGTTTTTTCGACCCGAAACAATAATTGCAAGTTTATTGCATTTTATAGTGTTTATTCAAAGTTTTGTAATGATTGCTTTCAAACACCAGTTCTGTGGTGTTTTCATATTATGAAATTAGGTATTGTTCACTCTTAAGGGGGGGGGGAAGCAGTAGTTTATTTATTATTGTTATTTTATGTATTTAAACCAATTAAAAAATGTTTTTCTTTTTTCCCATATCGTGGGGAAAATGTTTTAAGAAATATAGTAGCAATTGCTAAGGAATGCGACACAATTACCGCATGTCTTTATGTGGAAGAACAAACTAAAAAAAAGGTCCCGTTGTCCAAAATTAAATCTTTTTTGTACAGAAATTTATATCTTAGGTGTTGGTGTCGGTGTTTGGGAAAAAGGCCAATTGACTGCTCTAGGGTCCTAGGCCTGAGGGGGAGTGCCTTCTGTGGAGGCCTTTCTAAGCGTTCCTAGCCCGTATTTACGCAAGTTTCGGAGAAAACCATGGAAAATTCTGAACGGCTAGGCCGACAAGCGAGACCTGGGATCGTACCCGGCACCTCACATCTACCAGCTTGACAGAAAGATTGCGGATTCAATAATCGAGCCAATATAAGACTATCATGAAAGTCAGTCTCCTCTGGTGCACGTAAACTCTGTCGTGGCTGCAATACCCTCCATGCTCCGTGCAAATAATACGTCTGGGGATACTGAAGCGGGGGAGCCATACCTTCCGCAGAAGATAAAAATTGTGATGGCTTGTCTTCGGACCGCCACTGGGGCGTTAATCCCAAACCGTCGCTAATTACCCAGTATATGCCTATTAATGCGACGTTAAATCAGCTTCCTCGCGATATTTCATGTGAAGAAACACTAGTTGAATTCTATAGACTTATAAATATTTCAAAACCCGTAAGCGATGAAACTAAAATAAAAAATTTCCTTAAAGGATCACTCAGAATCAAAAATTGTTAGTGAGAAATCGTTATAACCAAATCAAACCTAATCTAATTTTGTTTTTATGCAATAGCCATAACGTACAATAAACTGCTTTTTTTTCGAGCTAAGGTCTTGAAAAATCGTAATTTTAAGTTTTTGGAGGAGAGAAAGCGATTGCGCATACTTACGAGTCAGTTGTAAGTATGTGAAATGGGAGAAGAACGCCGCAGTTGCTACAGATCGCGAATTTGCTAAGGTCAGAACTTTCAAGGGTCGTTGCATGGTAAACAAACATGCTGTTGTAGGTGCCTGAACAGGGAATTGCGCCGCTCAGCTGGAGTTTGCTGCTAACTTATTCTTAAAGGGTCCTGAATACAATCAAAATTTTCAACAGTCTTTTGCACGGTAAGTGAACAGACTATTGTAAGTGTTTGAAATGGGAAATCATGCCATAGGCGCCCCCAAAGAGGACTTTGTTATGATCAGATTTTTTTAAGAGTTATGAAAGCGAAGAGAATTTTCAAAGATTGTTTGCACAGTAGGAAAATAGGTTATTATACACATTTAAAAAGGCTGTTTTAGGCATCTAATTAGTTACGAGGGCGTCACCTAATGGGAGTTTGCTACAGTCAGACATTTTAATGCAAACTTTTTTGCTGGTCGATGAACCAGTTGGTCGCCGAAGGCAGCTTCTGATGCATAAAAATCTTAAGTGTTTTTGGTAACTAATGATAATCAACAAAATTATGAACCACTTTCAAATGAACTTCAAGGCGCAAAACAGCACCCCCCCCCCTCCAGAAACCTCATTATGCATTTGTAGGTGCCTGAACAGGGAAGGGCGCAGCTCAGCTGGAGCTTACCCCTAACGTATTCTTAAAGGGTCCCGAATACGATTAGAATTTTCAACAGTCTTTTGTACGAGCGAACAGACTATTGTCTAAGCGAACAGACTATTTTTCTAAGCGAACAGACTATTGTAAGTGAACAAAACGGGAAATCATGCCGTATGCGCCCCCGAACAGGAATTTGTTATGAACAGATTTTTTAAGCGTCATGAATACGATGAGAATTTTCAAGGGTAGTTTGCACGGTAGGAAAACAGGCTGTTTTAGGCGTCTAATTAGTTTCGAGGGCGCCGCAGGCGCCACCAAACAAGAGTTTGCTACAGTCAGACATTTTAACGCAAACTTTTTTTGCTGGTCGGTGAACCAGTTGGTCAGCTTGTGATACATAAAATTCTTAAGTGATTTCGGTAACTAATGATAAATTAACAAAATTATGATCCACTTTCAAATGAACTTTAAGTCGCAAAACAGCGCCCCCAGAAACTTCAATATGCCGCCCTATTTTTTAAAACATTGGGGGGGGAGACTCCCCCCCCCCCTTACGCTACGCCCCTGCTTTAGAGTAACTTGTTTTATTATATTTCATAATTTTAGCTAAGTAAACTATGTTATGGAAGTTTATTTAGCGATAAACTGCTATAATCATTCAAGAAGTGAAGATAAAGTGTTCACATACCTTCTATTACTGTGTATTTGAGTTTTGGCGACATTTTGTAAAATAAACAGAAACCACCCTGACAAACACATCGTACATCCATAGGATATCCTCAGAATAAAATGACATCCTGAGAATGTACTGCGAAAAAAATTGTGTTTTTAGGAATATTATTGTTGCTTATTGTTCTTATCTTGACCGTATTAGCTTCAGATCAAGATTTCTTAAAATCATTAGGGAAGCGATAAGGACGCCAAGCGGGAATGCTGTCCTCTTCGGAGGCAAAAAAATGGCGGTGATGCTCCGGCCTATTATTTTATTTAGGGGCTCTAATACAACCGATATTGCAAGGCTACTATATGCAAATAAGAAGTGGGAGCATGCGCGGTTAGTTACTTGACGTCAAGGAAATTTTAAGCCAGTAATATGTTTGATTTGGCAGGCGTAATTTTCCAAACTTGAAGTTGGTCTGAGCTATCCCTGAATTAGCAAATTTGCTCTGTCATTTTAAATTCTCTTGAAAGCCAAGTGGGAAGTACTGAAATAACACTTAAAACTCTGACACAGTTATTTTTTTTTAAGGAATTCTAAACAATTTCACTCCAGCGAATTTGATTCGTTAGGATTTTTCTCAAGTTTTATAAAAAATGTTCTTAATATTTTTAATAAAAAATAGCTTAGATCTAACAAATAAATAGCTTTATTTCATATATTAAAATATAACTTGTTTATTTCATATAATAAATCATAATAGAATACAAAGCGTTTGGTTATTGCATTATGTTCAAAAAGACAGTTTTATGCAGATTTTTAAAAAGTACTTCGTAGAGTGTAATAAAGCGGATTATTAAATCGAAAATGTACATAGGTGTCTTTCCCCCCCCCCCTCCTTTGGTATTATGCAAAGAAGAGTTTTATTTGTTTCAACCATTAATTTTAAAGTTATTACAAATAAGAAAGGTATAAGTCATTTTTTCTGCAGTGCGGTTATTTTATTTATTTATTTATTTATTTTTTGTCGCTTAGTGTATATACAAGTTCTTATGATTACTGCTTTAAAATGTACAAATGTGATGTGAAAAATGAAAACTTATTAGAAAATTTTGCCACCGTAGTAAGAAAAAGGGGGGGGGGAGATACAAAATGTTTTTCTACACATTTTTTTTTTTTTTTTTTTTTTAAATTCTATAAGAGGAAAAAAAATCTAGAATGACATTAATCGACTTTCGGACATTTAGAAGTTATTGGACTATCAAGCAAACTTCAACTATTGGATAGTACAGTAAATAAGTCAAAATTGAAAAATGCAATAGAATGGGATTGGATTTGGGAATGAGGCCGGTTGACTGCCCCCTCCTAGGCTTGAGGGGGAGTGCCCTCCGTACGGGTCTTTATAAGGGGGTCTTAGCCCTTATTTACGCAAGTTTCGGAGAAAACCGCGGCAAACTCCGAATGGCTAGGCCGACGCACGCGACCTGTTATCAAACCAGGCACCTCACCTCTACCAGCTTTGATTTTGAACGCAGAACCGCTCGAAAAGTATAATAGGATTCTCCCCAGGTTCGAATAGTTGTACAGCGGACGTAAATGTATCAGAATTTTTTTGTGCATACTTGTAAAAGAATATACATTTTAAGAAATTTATACAAGAATATTTTTGGTAACGACTCTTTCGCATCAGAATTCTGAAATACATCGCACCGCGAGAATAAAAATGACACAAATCAAAAATGCAGGATTTGAAAAAAAAAAAAAATCAACTTAAAGAATGATTTAACCTGACTTTGCCTACAGTAACACTAATCTGCCTCTCAGATAGATAAATTTCGAAATTGAGATTTTGCCTGGTACTTTACTGGGGTGTGATAGATCCCATTGTAATCCTTTTTAAAATAAACTAATAATTTTATATAATTATCCACAAAAGGACCTGATTATTGTAAATTTCATACTTACTTCCCTGTAAAAGAACTGTAAGCAATATAAATATTTCCCATAATGAAAATGCAGAAGCAAAGCAAAATAACACATCACTGTTTTTATATTTCAAATAATTCAACATTATTAATACAAAGTAAAATTAATTTGAGTTTATAAACTATAATGTAAAGAAAGTAATCGATTTCTTAATCCTGTAAAAAGAAATCAGCACCTGGAAAAAGTGTACCAGGAGAAAAAAAACAGAAGAAAAGGGTACTCTCTGACAAGGGGTACAGAAAAAACAGCACTTTTGTAGTTTGCAAATCCCAAAAACATATTGCCCACCAGCGGCCGAGCGGTTCTGCGCTCAAAGCTGGTAGATGGGAGGTGCCGGGTTCGATCCCAGGTCGCGCTCATCGACCTAGCCGTTCGGAGTTTTCCGTGGTTTCCTCCGAAACTCGCGTAAATACGGGCTAGGACCCCTTAGAAAGACCAAAACGGAGGGCATTCCCCCTCTAGGCCTAGGACACATCAGGCGTCAATCGGCCTTAAATCCTACAACCAACCAACCCAAAAACATATTAAAGAATGAATTTCACATAATATTTTTAGTAATTTCAGTTAAATTGGTACAACTACAACATTCACGTAGTATTAAAGAAAAATAAGCAACGACTACGTATAACTCTGGGAATCTATGGTAAAATGAAAGAAAATTATTCAATTTTTATTTCGCCTTCTTCCCGATTTTATTGAAAATTTGAATAACGATCGCTTACCATTTTTAAAAATTTGCAGTGAGTGCTACGCATACTTGGGAGGGGAGAGGTTACTGGCGCAGAGGGGAAGAAATTTTTGCCGATTTCAATGAACATTTCTAAAACTATCAATTATTATTTACGAACATTTCAACGAGAGTTGCATATAACTCTGGGGTTCAGAGGTGGGGGTAGCGTATAGAAATAAAATTATCTTTTAAAATGTAACTTGATACTGATTTTCATGAAATCTTTCGTCAATTAACCATTTAACGTTCACTACTTAATTTATTTAAAAAATTACTAAACTAGTTTTAAAAATGGCTTTTAGACACATAGCTGATCATAAATATTTACAAAATAAAAAATGAGCATTGTTCCTTTTCGAGAAATTTTCAGTTTGAAACATCTGTAAGTAAATCTTATTAAATTAAAATAATATTTAATTGAATAAATAAATCACTTTATAAGTAAACATCGACAACGAAAACTCGTAAAAGTTGCATAGATCCCAACATTTCAATTTATTCCGGAGTATTTTAACCCTTTGCGGAGCAAGGTAATTCGGATCATTTAAATTAGACTGCCACCGGAATTTACAAACATAATTAAAATAGAAGAAATTTTAAATTTTCACGTTAAATAAAAGGCGTTTTCTGCTATGGTATAAATGTAAATTTTTACTAAAAAATTTCCGGGATGAGTTTTTGTACTTGAGAATTGAAATTAGGTGTTCCATCATCGGGAACACTGCGACTGAAAGGGTTAATACTACTTAATTTACAAAAAGTTTTACATATATCTAAGAATGGGGAGAGTCATGGAAAGCAGTGGAAAAAAAAAGATTTTATACCACTATGTACCCGATTTAATGAAATTTAGTGAGAAGGTAGCTAACTGTTAAAAAAAAAAATCAAAATGAGTGATACATATATCTGAAGGTAGAGAGCCATTAAAATGTTTTTATTGAATATCTTTTGATCCAATTACTTAATGAAAAAAAAAAAAAAAAAAAAAAAGGCCGCTAGCTAGAATTTTTTTTGAGTAATAAATGTGGCAGTTTTTGTAGCTGTCGGTGGTTAAACGATACATATTTGTATAGCGAACAAAAAATCTGGACAAGCAAACAATCAGCTTTATATATATAAGGTCATTGTGCCTAAATGCGACGTGATTTTTGGTAAGTTTATCGCATTTAGGAAACTTATGACATTTTAGTAAACAAATAATTAAGAAAAGAAAGAAAAAATGGTTGAATATTATACTCATAGTTCTAAACTAGTGTTTTGTGTTTTTTTTTTTTTTTTTTTTTTTCCAAGAAATTAAAAAATATCAGTAATTTATGAAAATATATACCAGCGTCGCATTTAAGAAATTTTTGTCGCATTCAAGGTACTATATCCTAAATGCGATGTTCAAACTTCCTAAATGCGATAATGCATTTAATGCATGGGAGTTACTTTAATGTTATTAACACTTTCCATAGAAGGTTGAAAACTGTTATTAACACTTTCCAACAAGGTTGAAAAGTGTTTATGCCGTCCGTCCGTCCGTGCTCTCACTCCCGTAAATATTTATAGAATTTCTTGAAACTGATATATGTTATTCAAGATCTCTATCGGACGTTTTCTATTGAAAATGGAGTTTATACCTCTACTAGTTTGTGTACAGGGACACCCGAAAGTATTTCAAAGCATTGTGTTCTATGAGAGGTATTTCTACAAACCATATTTTCCTACCTTTACTGTGGACATATCTTAATGAAATTGAAATATGTTATTAAAGTTTACTATAGGATGTTTCTTGTATAAAATCGAGGAAATATCACCATCGGTTTATGTACAGGGACACTCAAAAGTATTCCAAAGCATAGCGTTCTATGAGAAATATTTCTATAAATCAAATTTTAATAACTTTACTTTCCACGAAGTTTTTGGAGATTGAAATATGGTATTTATAGGTACGAAAGAATGCTTTGAACACAATATAGCATGATGAGCATTAGATTTACAGGGTGGCACAAAAATATCCAGTTACATTAAGAGCTATTAAAAAAAAAATGGCTAGAATTGTACTTTCGTTTACGTTAAGCGTTTTTAACACATTCTAACAATTTTTAAGGGTGAATATGATTTCAGTTTTGTGTATCTGCCTGTTCGTCTGTCCGAGATCTAAAGCTCCTAAATATTTATGGAATTTTTTCAAAGTGATATATGTTATTCAAGTACACTATCGGATGTTCCCTATTTAGAATGGAGTTTGTACCTCTATTGGTTTGTGTACAGGGACAGCCAGAAGCATTTCAAAGCATTGTGTTCTATGAGATTTATTTCTATTGGTTTTACTGTAGACATATCTCAATTAAATTGAAATATGTTATTCAAGTTCACTACTGGATGTTTCCTGTATAAAATGGTGGAAATATCACCACCGATTTATGTACAGGGACACTTAAAAGTATTCCAAAGCATTGCGTTCTATGAGAGATATTTCTATAAATCAAATTTTAATAACTTTACTTTCCACGAAGATTTAGGAAATTGAAATATGTTTTTTATATGCACAAAAAAATGCTTTGCATAGAATATAGCATGATTAGCATTAGGTTTACAGGGTGACACAAAAATATCCATTTATATTAAGAGCTATTGATAAAACAATTCTAGAATTGCACTTTCATTTACATTAAGCGTTTTTAACACTTTCTAACATTTTTTAATGTGAATATGATTTCAGTTTGTGTATCTGTCCATCTGTCTGTCCGCCCTCGCTCTAACTCCTGTAAATATTTATTTAATTTCTCGAAACTGATATATTTTATTGATGTTCACTATCGGATGTTCCATATTGAAAATGGAGTGAATCTCTCTTCAGGTTTGTGTACAAGGACACCCAAAAGCATTCAAAAGCATTGTGTTCTATGAGTGTTATTTTTATAAATATTTTCCTTATAGAATGTTCCCCATTTAAAATGACATTAATAGGTCCTGTATAACTAGTTTGTTTACAGGGATTTAAAAAAAAAAAAAATTCCACTGCATTACGTTTTAGGACATAAATTTTTGAAAGTTATATTTAAAAAATTTTCTACTGTAAAAATCATAAAAATATTGAAATGTATTGTTAATATTCTAAAATAATGTTTTGTATAGAATATGATATGATTAACTTTCTGATTTAAAGGGCTACACTAAAATATTCAGAGAAATCAAAAGCTGCAATTATAATCTAACGGCTGCATTTTCTTCTGCGTTAAGCCTTTTTAACTCTCTGCAAAACTCCTAAGAGTAATTTTAAAATCAATTGATCTGTACATTTTTCAGTCCTTCTGTCTGTTGTGTGATAACGTAGGCAAAGAATATTAAGAGTTATTCGATATAACAATTACGTACAGTTGGAAAGTGTTACTAATCAATTCGTACTGCATGGTTTTTCTTTCTTGTTGACTTCGGATTGGGTCTGTCGGTCTGTCCATCCGTATGTCTGTGTGTCCATGCACTAACTTCCGAAAATATTCATGGAACTTCTTGAAACTGATATTATATTATCCAAGTTCCTTATAACATGTTCCCTATTGAAAATGGAGTATGTACCTCTACTGACTTGTATACAGGGACACTCGAGAGTATTCCAAAGCATTGTGTTTTATGGAAGGTATTTTCATACGCCATATTTTATTACAGTTACTTTACACATATCTTGATGAAATTGAAATATGTTATTCAACATTACTATCGAATGTTCCCCATTGAAAATGGAGTAAGTACCATCACTAGTCTGAATACAGGGAAACTCAAAATTATTCCCTAATGCATTGCGTTCTAATGGAGGTATCTCTATAAACCAAACTTTAAAAACTTAATATCAAACCTTAATGATATTAAAATATGTTAGTCATATGCACTGAAGAATGCTTTCGATAGAACACAGTATGATAAGCGTCAGATTTACAGGGCCAAACAAAAATATTCAGTTATACTAAGGGCTATTGAAAATTTGTTGGAATAGCAGTTTCGTATACATTAAACGTTTTTATTACTTTCTAAATGTTTTTAAACACTTTCCAACGAGTTTGAAAGTTTTTAATATCTTCGGTTTGTCAGTCTGTCCGTTTGTCTGCTGTCTGTGTGTTCGTCTGTCCGCGCTATAATTCCCGTTATTATTTATGGAATTTCTTGAAACTGATACATATTATTAAAGTTTAGCATGGGATGTTCCCTACTGAAAATGACGTGTGTACTTTTACTAGTTAGTACACAGTGGCACCCGAAAATATTCCAAAGCATTGTGTTCTGTGAGAGGTATTTTTGTAAACTATATTTTATTATCGTTACTTTATACATACCTTAATGAAATTGAAATGTTATTCAAGTTCACTATCGGATATTTCCCATTGAAAATAGAGTAAATACCCTCACAGGTTTGTATAAAGGAACACCCGAAAGTACCTCAAAGCATTACGTTTGATGAGAGCTATTACTATGAACTAAATTTTGATTCCAATATTTTACCAAATTTTAATGAAATTGAAATATGTTATTCATATGCATAAAAGAGTCCTATCTACAGAATGTAGTATGATTAGCATTAGAATTACAGGGACAAAAAAATATCCAGCTACATTAAATGCTTTTATTGGAAATTTGCTGGAATTGTATTTTCATTTACATTGAGCGATATAACAGTTAACATTTTTAACACTTTCCAACAAGGCTGAAAAGTGTTAATGACTTCGGTTTGTCTGTCTGTCCGCGCTCTAATTCCCTTAAATATCTATGGAATTTCTTGTAATTAATATATGTTATTCAAGTTCATTATTGGACGTTCTCTATTGAAAATGGAGTTTATACCTGTACTGGTTTGTGTACAGGGACACCCGAAAGTATTTCAAAGCATTGTGTTCTAAGAAGTATTTCTATAAACGATATTTTCATACCTTTACTGTAGACATATCTTAATGAAATTGAAATATGTTATTCAAATTCCCTATTGGATGTTTCCTGTATAAAATGGAGGAAATACCACCACCGATTTATATACAGGGACACTCAAAAGTATTCCAAAGCATTGCGTTCTATTAGAGATATTTCTATAAATCAAATTTTAATAACTTTACTTTCCACGAAGTTTTAGGAAATTGAAATATGTTATTTATATGCACAAAAAATGCTTAGCATAGAATATAGCATAATTAGCATTAGATTTACAGGGTGACACAAAAATATCCATTTATATTAAGAACTATTGAGTGATTCCATACCAACTCACCTAAAAAAATAAAAGTTGGTTGCATGACCGACTCAGATTTTCTTTAAATTGGGTACACAGATTGATGTTATAGAGGCAGGAAAAAGTCCAAATTTTTAGCTACCTACTCCACTTATTTATAGATATACAGGTTCTCGAAGTTTGTTCGCCCCCTCAAAATACCAAGAAATTGATGTTATTTAATTTTTTTTTCTTAAAAATTGTGCTCATGTAATATGAAAGTGTTAGGTATCTATGGAAACTAGTTATCCCAGGCATTCAGAAAAAAAATACTACAATGTTTATAATGAAAATCGTTAAGGTACAGTACTCTTAGAAGTTGCAACCATAAAAATTTGATTTTCTCGATTTTGCTAAAATTGAGACATCAATTCCAAAAAAAGGAAAATAAAACCAAAGGTTTACTCACTTTCTGGTAGAGTCCAGGTGTTCACCATAAATTACTACACAATAAATTATTTGGGTTTCTCACTCCTTCTTGGAAATATTTAAGCTTAAAGACAAACCATAGTGCAAAAACATGCAATTTCGGCCATCTTGGCAGCCATTTTTCTCCTAAAGGGGGAGCACTAGAAACTTTTTAATTTTTTTTAAATAAGCTACTGATGTGTTAGCTATTCACAGGAAAAGAGTTTACTTTTGGTTATTATTTGCATAAAGAGATATCTTGCTGATAGTATATGCATGTTTTTCTCTAATACCATATGATTGTGTTTCCCCTCTCACAGACTTAACATTGATAAAAAAAGATGTAAAAAAACAAAACTTATTGAATATTATATAAATATTGATTTAATACATGTATAAGACTTTATTTACCCTCTGAACGTTACTTAGTTACTTTTAGAAATAGTTTTATTAGGTGAATAAAGCATTGAATAAGGGATTCTGATTTTATGATATTTTGGAATTAAAACAAAACTAATGTGTACTCTATTTTTGTGATATTTTAAAAGAAAGATGTAGGAAACCTTTTATATTTTAAAAATTCAAGTTAGTATTTAGTGAAGAAATAAAATATTTACAAAACAGAAACACCTCATTTTATGTAATCTCAAAGAAGCGTACACACTTTTTAAACAGGAATATCCCAATCACAAGATTGGATTATCTAAATTTGCTGATTTGCGACCGAAGTGGTGTGTGTTAGCTGGTAGTACAGGAATTCATTCAGTCTGTCTGTATGATTCACTAAAATGACAGGCTAATGACGGCATCTCTAAAATAATCTATTAAACCATCTATCTGATTTTTTTGTCTCATTATGTGTGTGACATTAACAATGAAGCATGTATGTTAGGATTTTGTTCACAGTGTCCACTCCAAACTGCATCTGAAGAATTTTTAGATATGCTAATGGATGATTATGATGAAGAATCTGAAGTGACGTTTCAACGGTGGATAACTACAGTCCATTCAACACTCATTAAATTACTTTGTCTGCACCTGATTTTAAATCGGAACTTTTATTGAAAATGAAGTCCTAGGCAAAACACCATTACATTGCAAAATCTCAGAGTATTTAAAAACAAGAAAAGCAGAACTAAAACCAGATGAGTGCATTTTATTACTTGATTTTTCTGGAAATTGTACTTTTATTGTACAGGATGCAATACAGGGATATCACTGGGAAAACACGCACGCTACACTCCATCCTTTTTTAGCGTTTGTTCGGCCAAATGATAACCTAAAAGTTATTTCTATGTGTATTATCAGGTGACTGTTTGACACATGATACAGTGGCAGTAGTTTCTTTTTAAAGGCCTGTAATTCCATATTTAACATCACAATATCCAGACATATAGAAAATAATTTATTTCAGTGGTGGTAGCTCAGCGCAGTACAAAAATAAGAAAAACTTTTTTAATTTATGCCAACATAAAGCTGATTTCAAACTAAATGCTGAGTGACATTTTTTGGCCACTTCCCATGGCAAAAGCCCCTGTGATGCCATTGGAGGCACAGTCGAAAGGTCTGCTTACAGAACCAGCTTGCAACGTCCTTACAAGGATCAGATAATTTCTCCACGTGATTTGTTTCATTATTGCACAGGTAATTTTAAAAATATTAAGTTTTTCTTTGCATCTGAAGAATATGTAGCAGAAACAAGAGCATTGCTTTCTGAAAGACTAACTTTCGCTGTAAGAATTGAGGGTATCAGGGATTATCATAAATTTATTCCTATCAGTAAATCTGTGCTTTTAGTTTCCATTGTATCTACATTACAAACATATCGAATCAGATTGAAGTATCTGCAGTAGGTAAGCAACATGTCAAAAATTTAGTCTTAATAACATTTCTAAAGGTTTTTATTTTGCTTGCATGTATGATAAGAAATGGTGGTTAGGAGCTGTCTTAGAAAACTGTTTTGAAAAAGGTGATGTTCAATTACAATTTATGCATCCTCATGGCCCCTGCCAAAACTTTTACTGGCCAGAGAAACCAGATACATGCTGGATTTCATACAAGCACCTGTTAGATATAGTACCAATGCCATCAGCAGCAGCAGCCACAGGATGCATGTTTTTAATATCAAATGATACTGTGAAAAAAATACAGGAACTTATGCTTGCAGTTGAATAAAATTTTGTACGCATCAATTTTTAATATACTGCTGTATTTCAAATATATTTGCTTATGAAAAATATTTATAGCTCCTTTGTTTTGATTGATTTTTCAAGAAAGTATTTAGTACTTTATAATTACGGATGGACAACGTCAAAATTCTATTTCTTGCTTTCATCAAATATCTAATTTTGCTATAAAATGTAGAATTTTTTTTTTTTTTTTTAATTATTATTAAATAATTTAATATATTAAATTTCTTGAATTCTTGTATAGATAGTGCAGCTAATAATATATGCCTCATTATTTTTCCTTTTTATTAATGTTAAGTCTATGAGAGGGGGAACACAAGCATATGGTATTAGAGAAAAACATGCATATACTATCAGCAGGATATATCTTTATGCAAATAATAACCAAAAGTATACTCTTTTCCTGTGAATAGCTAACACATCAGTAGCTTATTTAAAAAAAATTAAAAAGTTTCTAGTGCTCCCCCTTTAGGAGTAAAATGGCTGCCAAGATGGCCGAAATTGCATGTTTTTGTCCTATGGTTTGTCTTTAAGCTTAAATATTTCCAAGAAGGAGTGAGAAACCCAAGTAATTTATTGTGTAGTAATTTATGGTGAACACCTGTACTCTACCAGAAAGTGAGTAAACCTTTGGTTCTATTTTCCTTTTTTTGGAATTGATGTCTCAATTTTAACAAAATCCGGAAAATCAAATTTTTGTGGTTGCAACTTCTAAGAGTACTGTACCTTAACGATTTTCATTATAAACATCGTAGTATTTTTTTCCTGAATGCCTGGAATAACTAGTTTCCATAGATACCTAACACTTTCATATTGCATGAGTACAATTTTTAAGAAAAAAAAATAATAACAATTTTTTGGTATTTTGAGGGAACGGACAAACTTTGAGGACCTGTATATCTATAAATAAGTGGAGCAGGTAGCTAAAAATTTGGACTTTTTCATGCCTCTATATCATCTATCTGTGTACCAAATTTAAAGAAAATCCAAGTTGGTCATGCAACCCTCATTAGGTGAGTTGGTATGGAATCGCTCTATTAGTAAAAAAATACTAAAATTGTACTTTCGTTTATACTAAGCGCTTTTTAACACTTTCTAAGATTTTCAAGATTGAATATGATTTCAGTTTGTGTATCTGTCCATCTGTCTGTCCGCGTCTAACTCCTGTAAATATTTATGGAATTTCTCGAAACTGATATATTTTATTGATGTTCACTATCGGATGTTCCATATTGAAAATGGAGTGAATATCTCTTCTGGTTTGAGTACAGGGACACCCAAAAGCATTCGAAAGCATTGTGTTTTATGAGTGTTATTTTTATAAACATTATCCCGATAGAATGTTCCCCATTCAAAACGACATTAATAGGTCCTGTACAACTAGTTTGTTTACAGGGACAAAAAAAAAAAAAAAAAAAAAAAAAAAAAAAAGCCAATGCCTTACGGTTTAGGACAGAAATTTTTTAAAGTTAAGTCTTTCTACTGCAAAAATCATAAAAATATTGAAATGTATTGTTAATATTCTAAAATAATGTTTTGTATAGAATATGATATGATTAACTTTCTGATTTAAAGGGCTACACTAAAATATTCAGAGAGATCAAAAGCTGTAATTATAATCTAATGATTGCATTTTCTTTTGCGTTAAGCCTTTTTAACACTTTCCAAAATGCCTAAGAGTAATTTTAAAATCAATTAGTCTATCTGTATATTTTTCAGTCCTTCTGTCTGTTGTGTGATAACGTAGGCAAATAATATTAAAAGTTATTCGATACAACAACTGCGTACAGTTGGAAAGAGTTACTAATCAATGGGTACTGCATGGTTTTTCTTTCTTGTTTAAGTCTTAACGTGTTTTCAATTTCTGTATATATGTGACCGAATCTCCATTTGTCTATCTGTCCGTGTACCGCATTAAGCGTCCGGAAATATTTTCTGAATTTTTAAAAATATATATATGTTGTACATATTCACCATTGAATGTTCCCAAATTAAAAGGGCATTAATAGGTACTGTACAACATGTTTATGTACAAGAACGCGCAAAAAATGCCAATGCGTTGCATTTTAGGACATACATTTTTATAATTTACATTTAAAGAACTTTCATACTGTACTTTCAACTCTAAAATCATAAAGAAATTGGCATTCATTGTTAATTTGCTAAAATAATGTTTTGTATAAAATATGATTTTGTTAACCTTCAAATTTACAGAGCTACACTGAAATTTTCAGATCGATTAAGGGCTGGAATTACAATCTAAGTGCGACGGTTTCTTTTGTGTTAAGCATTTTTAACACTTTCAAACAATGTTTAAGAATGATTAGGAATTCAATTAGTCTGTCTGTATGCCTTTCAGAACTACTGTTTGTTGTGTGATAATGTAGGCTCAGAACTTTCAAAGTTATAAGATACAACAATTGCGTGCAGTTGGAAAGTATTAATAATCATTGCGTAATGCATGATTTTTCGTTCTTTTTTTATAGTTTATAAAATACTTAATACCACATAACTATTTCAAGATAAAATGTTGTGTAATTATGTGTAACTCTGCCTTTAACAGTGTGTGTAACTCTTCCTTTTTATTAACAGTGTGTGGAACTTTGTGTGTAACTCTGCTGTTTGTTAACAGTGTGTAACTCTTCTTTTTTTTTAACAGTGTGTGTGCGTAATTCTGTGTGTATTGCTGAACTTTTCTAACAGTGTAGGTAACGCTATGTGAAACTGACACTGTGTGCAACCCTGTATGCAATCAACAGTGTGTGTGTGTAGCTCTTCTTTCTTATTAACAGTGTGTGTAACTTCATGTGAAATTTTGTTTTTTTTATTAAGTTTTTTTTTAACAGTGTGTGTAACACTGTATCGCCGATTTTTAGCAAACAGCGTGTGTAATTTTACTTATGTGTAACTAACAGTGTGTGTAACCCTGTACGTAATTAAAAGTGTGTGTGCAACTTTGCCTTCTTATTAACTCTGTGTGTGTAACTCTTTATTAACAGCGCCTTTTTATTAACAGTGCATGTAACTCTGTATAATTCTGCCTCTTTATTAGCAGTGTGTGTAATTCAATGTTCAATATTTCTTTTTTGGAACAATGTGTAACTGTGTGTATCACTGATTTTTTGCTAAAAGTGTGTGTAACTATGATCAACTAACAGTGTGTGTGTAACCCTGTATATAATTAACAGTGCGTGTGTAACTAACTGTGTAACTATGCCTTCTTTTTAACTGTGTATGTGTAAGGGTAAGCCCGCCTTTTTATTAACAGTGTGTGTAACTCCGTATGTAATTTTTTTTTTTTGACAATGTGTGTAGCGCTGTGTGTACCGCTAATTTTTTGCTAACAGTGTGTATGTAGCTCTGTGTGTAACTCTGCATTTTTATTAACAGTTTGTGTGTAATTGTGTGTGTAACTTTGCCTTTTTATAACAGAGTGTGTAACTCCGTGTTTAACTCTTCTTTCCTGAGTAGTGTATGTGCAACTCTGATTCCATGAATATTTACGGGAGATAGAGCACGGACAGACAGAGAAACCTAAGTCATTAACACTTTTCAACTTTGTTGGAAAGTCTTAAAAACATTTAGAAAGTGATAAAAACGCTTATTGTTAACGAAAATGCAATTCAAGCAATTTTCCAACAATACCTCTTAATGTATCTGAATATTTTTGTGTGGCCCTGTATATAATAATATTGTATTTTATGGAAAGCATTCTTTTGTGCATATATATATATATTTTACGACTTGTGCAAAGTAAAATCATTAAAATTTGGTGCTTAGAAATACCTTCCATAGAACGCAATGCTTTTAAATACTTTCGGATGTCCCTGTATACAAACCAGTGATGGTTCTTACTTCAATTTACATGGGGAACATCCGGCAGTGGACTTAAATGATATATTTCAATTTCATTAAAATTTGTTTGAAGTAAACGTATCAAAATACGGTTTATAGAAATATCTATCATATAACACAGTGCTTTGGAAAATTTTGGGTGTCCCTGTAGACAAATCAGAAGAGTAATTCCCTCGATTTTCAATAGGGAACATCCGATAGTGAACTTTAATACGATATATCATGTTCAAGAAATTCCATGAAAATTTACAGGAGTTCGACAGCGGACAGACAGACAAACCGAAGTCATTGACACTTTTCAACCTTGCTGGAAAGTGTTAAAAAAAGAACGAAAAATCATGCAGTACGCACTGGTTATTAATACTCTCCAATTGTACGTGCTTGTTGTATCGTATAACTTTCAATATTCTTTGCCTGCATTATCGAACAAAGGAGAGAAGCACAGAAAAATATACAGATTGACTAATTCAATTTAAAACCGCTCTCAGACATCGTTGAAGAACGTTAAAAAGGCCTAATGCAAAAGAAAATCCAGCCGTTAGATTATAATTGCTGCCCTTAATGTATTTGATTTGAATGTTTTAGTGTAGTCCTGTAAATCTGAAGGTTGATCATATCATATTCTATACAAAACATTTTTTTAGAATATAAAATACATTTCAATTTAATTATGATTTTTACAGTAGAAAGTTATTTAGGTGTGATTTAAAACAATGTCTGTCCTAAAACGCAAAGCATTGGAAGTTCCCTGTTCACAAACACATTGTATAGGACATATTAATGCCTTTTTAAATAGGAAACATTCCATAGTGAACTTTAATAACATATAATTTTTCAAAATTCTGAAAATATTTAAGAACTCTCGGGACAAGAGACAGATAGAAAGACAGACAATCGGACAGAAAGATAACCAAATTAAAATCATATTCGCGCTTAAAAATTGTTAGAAAGTGTTGAAAATGCTTATTGCAAAAGAGAATGCAATTACAGCAAATTTTTATTAATAGCTCATAATGTAACTTAATATTTTTATGTGGCCCTGTAGGATTAATACTAATCATACTGTATTTATAAAAAGCATTCCTTTTTGCATACGAATAACATATTTCAATTTCATTAAGATTTGTGCAAAGTAAAGTTATTAAAATTTGGTTTGCAGAAATACCTCTCATACAACGCAATACTTGCAGGTCTCCCTGTACACAAACCATTGGTAATATTTTCTTCATTTCACATAGGAAATATCCGATAGCGAACTTGAATAACATATTTCAATTTCATTAAGATTTGTGTAAAGTAGCGGTATTAAAATATGGTTTATAGAAATGCCTCTCATAGAAAAAAAAAATAGTTTGCAGTACTTTCCGATGGCTCTGTACACAAACCAGTAGAGGTAATCACTCCATTTTTAATAGGGGACATCCGATAGTGAACTTGAAAAACATATTAGTTTCAAGATATTCCATAAATATTTACCGGAGTTAGAGCGCCGAAAGACAGACAGATGGGCAGACAAACAGATACACAGATACACAAATTGAAATTATATTCACACTTAAAAATTGTTAGAAAATTTTAAAAACGCTTAATGTAAACGAAAGTGCAATTCCAGCAAACTTCTCTTAATAGCTCTTTATGTATCTGAATATTTTTTTGTTGCTCTGTAAAACTAATACTAAACATACTATATTCTATAGAAAGCAGTCTTTTGTGCATATGAATAACACATTTCAGTTTCATTAAGCTTTGTGGAAAGTAAAGTTATCAAAATTTGGTTTATAGAAATACTTCTCATATAACGCAATGCTTTGGTATGCTTTCAAGTGTCTCTGTGCCCAAACCAGTGGTGGTATTTACTCCATTTAATATATAAAATATCCGATAGTGAACCTGAATGACATTTCTCAATTTCATTAAGGTTTGTGTACAGTAAAGGTATTAAAATATGGTTTATAGAAATCTCTCTCATAGAACACAATGCTTTGCAAAAGGTTTGGGTGCCTCTGTACACAAACCAGTAGAGATATTAACTCCTTTTTCAATAGGGAACATCCGATAGTGAACTTAAATAACATATATCAGTTTCAAGAAATTACATAAATATTTACTGGAGCTAGAGCGCGGACAGACGTACAGACAGATACTTAAATTGAAATCATATTCACAGATGAAAATTGTTAGACAATGTTAAAAACGCTTAATGTAAACGAAATTGCAATTCTAGCAAATTTTTATTAACAGCTCTTAATGTAACTGAATATTTTTGTGTGGCCCTGTAAATCTAATGCTAATCATGCTATATTCTATGCAAAGCATTCTTTTGTGCATATGAATAACATATTTCAATTTCATTAAACTTTGTGGAAAGTAAAGTTATTAAAATTTGGTTTATAGAAATACCTCTCATAGAACGAAATGCTTTGGAGTACTTTCGAGTGTCCCTGTGTACAAACTAGTGGTGGTATTTATTCCATTTTATATAGGAAACATCCGATAGTGAACTTGAATAACATGATTGAATTTCACTAAGATTTGTATACAGTTAAAGGATTAAATATGGCTTACAGCAATACCTCTCATAGAACACGGTGCTTTGGAATACTTTCGGGTGTCCCTACAGGAGTCAGAGCGCGGACAGACAGACAGACAGGCGGACAGATGGACAGACAAACCTAAGTCACTTTTAAATCTTGTTGGAAAGTGTTAAAAAGGAAAAAATGCTGAAACTTCCCTTAATATATCAACTGTAAAACTCTCCGCATTTAAGGGATAAAATTTGTCGCATTTAGGAAAATGGTGTAAACAGACCCTTAAATGCGATAAAAATTTTAAACCCCTCTTTTAAAAAAGATGTATTTTTTTTAATTTTCTTCTGATAGGTATAAAGGGTATTCAAGCACATGACGTAACAGTGGTTATTTGACCTTGAAAGATGAAAGGATAAAATTACAGTTACTATTTGAAAATATTTCATCGCAATTAGGAAAAGATGGGGGAAAGCCATAATGAACAATTTTTATAGCAAAAGAAAATTCTACTAGAAAAAACCTTTAAAATTTAATGAGAAGTTTCCCGAACCATTCTTGAAATGTGTATGTTCCATTATGATTTATAAGTTTGTGATTTAAGCATTTAGATTTTCAGTAGAAGAACTTTGTCGCATTTATGGGTTATCGCATTTAGGCACAATGACCTTATATATATATATATATATATATAATAAAATTAGGGAAAAAGATTGTGCTTCGTTTATTGCTAGTTGAAAATTGAGCGGGAAGGGGGGGGGGGCTTACACGCGTGAAAGATGCTGAACAGTTCTACCCCTTTATAGGTTCTAGAATCTAGTAAAGCAAGTTTAAAATGAATATTTACATTTTTGCTGTGGCTGGAGAAAGGATGGAAATTAAGACTTTCGTGGAGTGTGATCAGCAATCGTTAGCGGAAGTGAGAAGGGTCACCAAAAATTATGAGTGAAAGATATTAAAGAATTTTAATTCTTTATAAACTCTAGAATTTAATAAAATAAGTTTAAAATGAATATTTACATTTATGCTGTGGGTAGAGAAAGATTAGAAATCGTAAGGCTTCTGTAGGACATGTGATCACCAATCATTAGCACTGCCAAGGGCGGGGGTCCAAAAATTATATGAGTAAGAGATATCAACCAGTTACACTTATTTATTAAAACCAATGTAACATTTAAAAGGATATAATGAATACAAAAATTTTTAAAACTTTAAAAATGCACTTTAATTAAAAACACCAAAATACACGACAGACGTTTCGCCTATAACACTAGCCCTCCTCAGTGTCAAACATACAAGCACAACATTTACAACTAGTATGTTGTGGCCACCACAAGACTTAATTCTATATTTTCCTATATACATATTCAATCAATCAAAAAAAAAAAAAAAAAAAAAACCCTAAAAAAAAAAAATCTTTTTTTTTTTTTGTTAAAAGTAATACAATCAGTAACAATATTAAAAAAAATTTTTTTGTTGTTGTTAAAAGTAAAAAAAATCGATAACTTTGTTTTAAATTATCACAGATTTATTGTTCAACCATTCGTTTTAAAAGGTATTGACGAGATCTTTCGAAAGGTACTCATCTTGAAAATTTACCCCCCCCCCCCCGGGGCGTACTTCCCCCCCAGGTGGGGGGGAAGCGATGCCCCCACATGCACAGAAATTTTTTCCTAGTTAACTATTACTATTATCAATAACTCACATTAATTTTACAATCACAAGTTAAAAATAACTCATTATGTACATTTATACGAAATTTTGTCCTATACTGCCATGTTAAAAATTTAGGAAAAATGCGATCAAAGCGCCACCTGTTGAACTATTGATCCCCAAATGTAATCAGCACCAGTTTTTGTCGGGGACCAACTAAATACCAAGTTTGGTTAAATTTCGTTTTTAAAAAAAAAATACGATTTTTCTAAGTTTTTTTTTTTTTTTTTTTTTTTTTTGTTAAAAGTAAAAAAAAAAATCGATAACTTTGTTTTAAATTATCACAGATTTATAGTTCAACCATTCGTTTTAAAAAGGTATTGACGAGACCTTTCGAAAGATACCCATCTTCAAACTTTGCCCCTTCCCGGGGGGGAAGTGGGGGAACCGATGCCTCCACATGCACAAAATTTTTTTCCTAGTTAACTATTATTAACGAGACCTTTCGAAATATACCCATCTTGAAAATTTACTTTCCTGGGGGGGGGGGGGGGGTACTTCCCCCCTAGGGGGGAACTGGTGCCCCCACATGCACAAAATTTTTTTCCTATTTAACTACTACTATTATCAATAATTCATATCTATTTTAAAATCACAAGTTTAAAATAACGGTCATTATGCACTTTTATACGAAATTTTGTCCTATACTGCTATGTTAAAAATTTAGAAAAAATGCGATCACAGCGCCACCTGCTGGGTGATTGATCCCCAAATCTAATTAGCACAATGCCCCGCTAGGGTCCAACTATATACCAAGTTCGATTGAATTTCATTCATTGGTTCGTGAGATACGGTTAAAACAAGAAACCATAGACACACAGACATTTTTTAACTAGTATGTTGTGGCCACCACAAGACTTTCTTCTATATTTTCCTATATACATATTCAATCAGTACCAATATTTAAAAAAAAAAAAAAAAAAAAAATTACGATTTTTCCTAAGTTTTTTTTTTTTTTTTTTTTTTTTTTTTTTTTTGTTAAAAGTAATACATATTCAACCAGTAACAATATTTAAATATTAACTATATACCAAGTTTGGTTGAATTTCATTCATTGGTTCTTGAGATACGGTGAAAAATACGAAAATTTGTCCTATACTGCCATGTTAAAAATTTACATAAAATGCGATCACAGCGCCACCTGCTGGGTTATTGATCCTCAAATCTAATCAGCACAATGCCCCGCCAGGGTTCAACTATATACCAAGCTTGGTTGAATTTCATTCTTTGGTTCGTGAGATACGGTGAAAACACTAAACCACAGACACACACACAGACAGACATTTTCTAAAAACTATCAATTCGTGTTCAGGACATCCCAAAACGTGTAGATCCGTCAAAAAACGGAGGTCGAAAATTTTCGCGAATCCAATACTTTCTCTATATTACATATAGAAGAAAGTAAAAAATTCATAACACATCATAACAAGATTATTCAGGAGGAATCGCTATAGCTTCGTTCAAGGCAGAATGTTGCATTTTAGTAAAAGTGCTACAAAGCTACATTGGTTTGAATATATTAATGAGATGTATAAATTAGGCTTAATTTTATTATACTTATTTATTGGTTTGTAGAATATAGTAAAGCATGCTTAAAATGAATATTTACATTTTTGCTGTGGATGAAGAAAGACTAGAAATAAGAATTGGAAATTATAACTATCACTTACTGTTTATAAAAAATTACAGTGAGTGTTACATATAGCTTCGGTGGTAATAGAGAGAGGGTGGGGAAGAAAAATATTGTTTCTGTATGACCATGTTGCCGACTTTAATGAAACTTCGTATAACTAACACTTACTTTTCATAAAAAATTACAGTGAACGTTATAATCATTAGGGGCAGGGTTGGTTGGTTGGTTGGTTGGAGGATTAAGGCCGATTGACTCCTTGTGTGTCCTAGGCCTATAGGGGGAATGCCCTCCGTGGGGGTCTTTCTATGGGGTCCCAGCCCGTATTTACGCGAGTTTCGGAGGAAACCACGGAAACCTCCGAACGGCTAGGTCGATGAGCGCGACCTGGGATCGAACCCGGCACCTCCCATCTACCAGCTCTGAGCGCAGAACCGCTCGGCCGCTGGTGGGCCCATTGGGGGCAGGGAAAGGCAGTTAGAAAAGTTCTCTTCAACATTACATCGTTTCATATTTATAGAAAACTTTGCTTAAATATCAATTATTGTCTATTTAAAAAAACTTTTGTGACGGCTACATATACAGACAGGACATGGGGCACACTGAAATAAAATAATTTTTTTTTTTATATACCACCGTATTACCGTTTTTAATTGAACTTTTCAGAAATATAACTCCATGTTTGTGGAAAATGAGAGTGAGTGTTACAAACCAGAGTGATTTTTCTTTTCTTAAATTAGTACTCAGAATTTTTCTTAAAATTTTGATTAAAAACTGTAAAAAGTTAAACAAAAACTTTCTTCCCTTTTTTTTTTTTTTTTTTTTTTTTTTTTTTTATCTGTCCTCTTTGCCTTCTCTCCAAGGAAAGAAACTGTATGTTTAGCATGTATTTTATAATTAACAATTAAGGAAAGCGACCTTACATTTTGGACGCCGGAAAAAATGGCACTTTTCACAAATGCTACTTGCAAAATAGCTTGCAAATATATTGGAGGTTAAAGTACAGTGGGGAAAAAATGTTTTTTTCTATCATAACATCTTTTCCATTTTCTCACCCCTATAGCCCTCCAAAATACTTTTCAGGACAAATATTTAACAAGTAGCATTTATTAAAAATGCCCTCCGGTGATCTTTCTTCCGGATCGCGGAAAATGGAATTTTTTCCTTATTCCCACTTGTAAAATGCATTTTAAAAATCAACGAGAACGTAAATTTTTTGTTTCCTGCGAGAGGGTACTAAAATGACAGATTAAACGAAAAAAAAAATCACGTTTTTAAATTACCTTTTCAGAGATTTTAATCAAACACTGAATTTTTGAGTATTAGGAAGATAAAGACACTGATACGTAACCCTCACTGCTTTAATATTACTGTTTATGAAAAATTTACAAAGTTTTATTAAATCAGCAACAGTGTGGTATAAAAATATATTCTTTCCGTATGCTCCCTATCTCCTAGATAAGATTATTCATGAAAAATTACAGAGAAGTTTATAAGTGATATCTGTACAAAGTTTCCTATAAATGTAAAGAGGGATGCTTAAAAACAATTTTCTTTCCCTCTGTCTCCCCTTGGTCCCTAGATATGTCTAACGCACTCTGATTTTTCCTTAAAGGAAGGTGATAGTTGTTCAAATTTTAATTAAAATCGGTAACACGATGATATTTAAGCAATAATTTTCCTTTTCTACTTCCCATAGCCCCCCCCCCCCAGGTGCAGGAAACAATCCGTATAAATTTTCCTAATCAGTAGGTGGTATCTAAAATAAATTTATGAAACAATTTTCTTTTCTTCTGCTGTACAGCATCCCCCCCCCCAAAAAAAAAAAAAAAAAAATCATATGTAACACTCACTGTAATTTTTCATTTACAATAAGTAATATTGACACAAATTTCAACAAAAATAGATAATGGGGTCGGTTTAAAAAATATTGTATTCCCCTCTGCCTTCCTTATACCCCCCCCCCCTCCTTCTACTGTATGAAAAACTCACTTTAATTTTCATAAAGAATAAGTGACAAAATTTCATCAAAATCAGTAACATGGTGATATGAGAGTATAAGAACAACAATTTTCTTTCCCTCTGCCCCCCCCCCTTTAGCCCCCTCCTGCAGATACACGTAACACGCATTTTAATTTTAATTAAATAGTAAGTGTTATTTATATAAAGCTTCATTTAAACAGTGCGATGTTTTCATATGCACCCCTTTTGCATCCTCCCCCAGCCATATATAATACTCGTTCATTGTAATTTTAAATAAACAGTAAGTGATATATAAGATATCACTAAAATAGTAGCATGGTAATATAAAAAAATAATTTTATTTCACTTTGTCCCTACCAAGTATCCCCCCCCCCCTCCCTCCCAAGTAAGTGTGACACTTACTGTAATTTTTCATAATTAATAATTTTTTTTTAATGCAAAGTTTCATTAAAAATCGGTAAGAAGGTCATATAAAAGCAATTATTTTCATTCAAACTACCGCTAACCTCCTACCCCCCTACCTCCCGCAGATGTATAGTTCTTACTGATTATTTTTCATTAATACTAAGTGAATGTTGAATCAATTTAATTGAAATTGCCTCTATATATATATATATATATATATATATATGAAAGTCATTACTTATTAAATTATTAAATATTTATTGATTTTGCAAATTGCAAAAAGGGTCCTTTTTTTAGAAATCTCCCCCCCCCCCCTCAAAAAAAGAAGAAAGAAAAATACTGATGTATAACAACCACACGATTTCATTGCCCAACACTAGGCATACTGTACATTCTTTTTGGAAAGATTATATTTAGAAAACACAAAATTGTTTCAATAAATTAAACACCTAACAAATTTCTTGTAAGAGCAAACTGATACATACGTCTTTTTGAGATATGGATGTACGGTCTCACTTCAGGTTTTGAAGTTTTCATTACAAAGTTGGAAACAATCATCTGTATACTAAACTTAATTCTGAAGTTTCGTAGTTTTATTTTTATTAGTTTTGGAAATTTGAATGTCACAATACTCCCTGTACAGATACAGTCGGTAACATAAGTCTCCGAACACTAGCAATAATTCCTATATAAAAAAAGCACAATTGATACAGTTTTGTTAAATAAATCCTTGTCGAATCCTGTTTTTAGTCAGTCTAAAAACAGGATTAGACAAGGATTTATTTAACAAAACTGTTTTAGGTGTATTTTTATTACATAGGAATTTTTGCTAGTGTTCGGAGACTTGTTACCAAATTGTACCTACACACATGCACACTGACCAATTGCGAAAAACATTTTTTTTTTTTTTTATAACTCATTAGACCCTAAAACATTTAAATCATATGAAAGTTTGACATCGAAATTTGACAGACTACAATACTTCCATTACCTGCGGTAGCCAGGTGATGAAATTAATAACAGGAAGTTCTACAGTTATATATAGTTCTTGTAACTATGATCTATAACATGCCTTCCCAATTTGTAATTCAATATAGAATTTACACGTTAGAGCACTTACAATAGCGTAAATGTACAAATCATATGATAACACCAATTATACATAAACCAATTTTGGACGGTCAAACTGTACTTCTAATTTCTGCCTCCTATACATTTTACACTTTCGAAAGTATCAGCATTCGACTCGTATGCTCCCCAAACCTATATATATCAATTTTGAGCGGTCTAACTCACTTTCTAATTTTTGCCCCCAGCCCCTCTTTTGCCTCTTGAACATTTTACACTTTCGAAAATATCCGCATTCGACTCGTACGCCTCCAAAACCTATATATACCAATTTTGAACAGTCCCTAACTCAATTTCTAATTTTTTGCCCCCTTCATCCCCCCCTAATAATTTTACACTTTCCCGCATTCGACTCGTAAGCCCCCAAAACCTATAAATACAAATTTTGAACGGTCTAACTCAATTTCTATTTTTTTTGCCCCCTCTTGCGCTCCGTTCCGTCCTCCCGGATAATTTTACACTTTCGAAAATATCCTCATTCGACTCTTAGGCCCCAAAAGCTATATATACTAATTTTGAACAATCTAACTCAATTTTTAATTGTTTGCCCCTCTGCCCCTTCTTGCCCCCCTAATAATTTTACACTTTCAAAAATATCCTCATTTGATTCGTACGCCCTCAAAACCTATATATACCAGTTTTGAGCGGTCTAACTCAATTTCTAGTTTTTGCCCCCCCTCCGCCTTCTTTTTGCCACCTATACATTTTACACTTTCCAAAGTATCCGCATTCGACTCGTATGCCCCCCCAAAACCTTTAAATACAAATTTTGAACGGTCTAACTCAATTTCTAATTTTTTGCCCCCCGTCCCGCTACCATAATAATTTTACACTTTCAAAAATATCCTCATTCAACTCGTACGCCCTCAAAACCTATATATACCAGTTTTGAGCTGTCTAACTCAATTTCTAGTTTTTGCCCCCCCCCCCCCTGCCTTCTTTTTGCCACCTATACATTTTACACTTTCCAAAGTATCCGCATTCGACTCGTATGCCCCCAAAACCTTTAAATACAAATTTTGAACGGTCTAACTCAATTTCTAATTTTTTGCCCCCCCGTCCCGCTACCATAATAATTTTACACTTTCAAAAATATCCTCATTCAACTCGTAAGCCCCCAAAGCATATATACCAATTTTCAACGGTCTAACTAAATTTCTAATTTTTTGCGCCTCCTGCCCTTTCTTGCACCACCTAATAATTTTACACTTTCCAAAATATTCTCATTCAACTCTTAGACCCCGAAAACCTATATATACATATTGTGAACGGTCTAATTCCTAATTTTTTGCCCTCCTTCCTTCTCCCCCCCCCCCTAATAAGTTTACACATTCGAAAATATCCTCATTCGACTCGTAGTCCCACAAAACATATACCAATTTTAAACACTAACTCAATTTCTAATTTTTTGCCCCTCCCCCCTCTTTTTGACTCAGGACACCTTAAAATATGTAAATCAGGTGAAATCTCGATATCTAAGTTTTGGACTAAATACAATACTTCCATTACCTATGGTAGTCTGTTAATGAAAGCAAAAAGAATGCTATAGAAACTCATCCTTTTTAGAGAGATATTACGTGTTAGAATAAAATTTAATTTGCAATTAAAATGTAAAGTTTTCGTTTATTATCCAAAACCACCCTCCGCCCTCCTTCCCGCCCCTTCTAATAATTTTACACTTTCGAAAATATCCTCATTCGATCTGTAGGCCTCTAAAACCTGTCTGTACCAATTTTTAACGGTCTAACTGCATTTTTTTTTTTTTTTTTTTTTTTTTTTGTGTGTGTGTGTGTGTGTGAAATCACGTTTTTCACCCTCCCTTCCTTGGGGGGAGAATTTTGTAATAAAAACTATCTTATCTCTCAAGGTGAACCAAACTGTACACAGTGTCCAAATTTCATTAAAATCGGCTTATTTATTTAGTTCATCGCGGGCAATTATCGTGACACGTAATTTTTATATATAAAGATATATATGTATGACTTTTTGGCTGTATAATTACGCTCTAAATAATGATGATAAAATTCTTCTGAACAACCGGAGAAAAATTCATTACGTAATAAATGTAATTAAATTTAACTTTCGCTGGATTTCAGAATAATTTAATTCCATTTTATCGACTAATTTAGAAATTATAATTGAATTGACCTGTAATTCAATTTTAGATTAATTCAATTATATTCTCGAAAAATGTAATTAGATTAACTTTTATTCAAATACAAATTAATTGAATTACATTTTATAAAATGTAATGGGAATTAATTTGTAATTTCATTACAGGTTAATTTAATTATTTTCGAAAACTGTAATTGTTTGCAAACACGTGAAATTACAATTTGAACTAGTATGTTGTGGCCACCACAAGACTTTCTTCTATATTTTCCTATATACATATTCCGTCAGTAACAATATTTAAAAAAAAAAAGTACGATTTTTTATTTATTTATTTTTTGGTTAAAAGTAAAAAAATCGATAACTTTGTTTTAAATTATCACAGATTTATGGTTCAACCATTCGTTTTAAAGGTATTGACAAGACCTTTCGAAAGATACCCATCTTGAAACTTTGCTCCCCAGGGGGGTACTTTCCCCTCCCTCCCCAGTTCAGGGGGGAACCGATGCCCCCACATGCACAAAATTTTTTTTTTTAGTTAACTATTACTATTATCAACGAGACCTTTCGAAAGATACCCATCTTGAAAATTTACTTCCCCCTAAGGGGGGGGGAACAGGTGCCCCTTTATGCACAAAATTTTTTTCCTAGTTAACTACTGCTATTATCAATAATTCATATTAATTTTACAATCACAAGTTTAAAATAACGCTCATTATGTTCATTTATACGAAATTTCGTCCTATACTGCCATGTTAAAAGTTTATATAAAATGCGATCACAGCGCCATCTGCTGGGCGATTGATCCCAAAATCTAATCAGCACCATGCCCCGTCAGGTTTCAACTATATACCAAGTTCGGTTGAATTTCATTCATTGGTTCGTGAGATACGGTGAAAACACGAAACCACAGACACACAGACAGACATTTTTAAAAAACTATCAGTTCGTGTTCAGGACATCCCAAAACGTGTAGATCCGTCAAAAAACGGAGGTCGAAAATTTCGCTATACCACATATAGAAGAAAGTAAAAATGTAACGAAATTGTCAATTGCATTACAAGTTAATTGAATTAAACTGTAAAGAAACGTAATGGCATTAATGGGCTCTTCCCACCGTCGTCTGTTCAATTACGTGATAGAGGAAAACTAATAATCGAATTCAATTAAATATTGCTCTCAAGAACAAAAATTTTAATATTTAATCTATATTAATAAAATCAGAGTTTTGTCTGTAAATTTGTCGGAATCGAAAAATTTTGCGATATCTTCACGTTTCACACCCCATGAAAGCCGAAAATGACTTCAGAAAATTTCGCCTGTGTGTGTGTGTGTGTCATCGTGTCCGAATGTCGCTTTTTTTTGTCCGGGCATCACTTGAGAACGGCTGGACTGAATTCAACGACGCTTGGCAGGAATTTAGGTCTTCACCCAACTTAAAATTATATCTATCAACTATTCAGAAATTCCCCCCCCCGTTCCCCCCTGGGGGTAAAAGACTAAAACACGTTTGTCCGGGCATCACTCGAGAACGGCTGGACGGAATTCAACGGCGCTTGGCAGAAACTTAGTTCTTCACCCAACTTGAAATTATATCTATAGAAATTTTCAAAATTATGATTTGTGTTTAAATTGTGTGTAAAAAACGCCTGCGCATGCGCCATAAATAGTTTTTCACTAAAATGCTTTGAATGAAAAAATAAAATATAAAAATAAATTTTTAAGTTAAAGACTTTTGTATTCGCGTGATTTTCACTACGAATTATGAAAAGATTGAAATGAAGTTTTGCCATCTGAGTTTCATACTTTAGTTAATTTTAAAACATCTAATTGTCGTATCGAAAAACTGTTTACACCCCAGGATTCAGAAAAATCGCCTCTTTCATTTGGTACTGAATTTGTAACGATAGGTCTGATATTTTTAATTTATTTTCCCCTTTTTCCGTTTTTCCGTTGTCACTTAAATTTCATACTTTAGTTATTTTTTAAAAATCTAATTGTCGCATCGAAAAACTGTTTTCACCCCTGGATTCAGAAAAATCACCCCTTTCATTTGGTATCAAATTTATAAATATAGGTCTGATATTTCTAATTTACTTTATCCTTTTTCCGTTTTCAACCCAGATTCGATATGGAACAGCTTTAGTATTGGATCCCTTTGGCAAAATTTGAAATTCGGCACCGAAGTAGCTCGGACGTTTCTCGCCAAGATCTTTAATTGCACAATTGAGATAGCCAATTCAGTTCATCGCAAAAATGGCTTAAAATATTTAAAGTCACCAAAGGGTTCCGATACTTAAGCTGCGCTTTTTTTATTTTTTTATTTATAATATTGCCTATTAAAGACTTCTGTGGTCACGAAATTTGGTGCGTAAATTGTTTGTATGCACCCGGCACTTATTGTAACTGCATTTCACGAAATTCGAAATCCCCCCCCCCCCTTCTCAGAGTCGGAGGGCAATAAACATGTGTAAAAACATGTTTTTCCGTTTGAATTCGCTTTGAATTATCTTAGAATGGCGAATTTTGGTGTGTGGATATTGATTAAGTGTACGCATTATGTACATTAGTGGGATTTTGCAAAACTTCGAACTCACCCGCTGAGGGTGGGGAAGTAAGAAGTGGGTAAGTTGTGCCGAAGACAGTGGGGACTCAGACTCCTCACATTGGGAGCGAGAAAACCTCTACCAATCACAGCGAGAACTTAGGTTATTAATAAAGATATGGCATTTTGACAACTCATTTAAGTTTAATGTCCAGCGAAGTGGGCAAAGCCTGCTAGTATAAAATAAAATAAAAGTAATATTGTGCATTTGTAAACAGTAAAATAATTGTATTTGTAAATTTAATAATTTAAAAAAAAAAAAAAAAAAAAAAAAAAACGCATTTTATGTGTTTATTTTTACCTATAAGAATCGATTTTTGTATATTGTAGTGAACTGTAACATTAACTGATGTAGCAATAAATAATAGCTTCTTGTGGAATGTTTACGGATTATAATTTGAAATTTTAAAATTTTTCATTTAATTTAATTGCATAAAGGTGTTACAACAAGTTAATTAACTTAGTTACTGGTCTAAATGGATTTACATAGTACGATATTGCACTGTCACTGATTTAAGTACCAAAAATCAGAGTATTTAAACATGTCTTCATGAACATCAATAACACGTATAAACTAAATGATAATTGTAAATGTATACAGCAAACAAAAGATGATGAATAATGATATAAAATGGATTAAAAATGATGATGTATAAAAAATAACACGATTAAATACGATTGATCAAAAATAAGAATAGAAAATATGTTATTTCAGCAACGAACTATAGATAAACAAGACCTCGTCTGCTATTTATTTTTCCTCTTTCCTGGGACCTCTGACATCAGGTGGGAAGAGTCCATTTGTAATCCATTACAAGTATTTTCAAATACTTTTGTCAATTGTAATTGAGAGCGATTTTATTTTCATTACAAAATAATTGAATTGCAAGCTGTGCAAAAGTAATTCAATTTATTTGTAATCAATTACTCGTTAATCGATTGACAGTAAAATAATTATAATTGTAATTCAATTACTTTTTAATCAATTATGCCCAACACTGCTATAAAGTATTTAAAATGGAAAAAATATATAATCATAAAAAATCAGTTGCCTCATGCGGTAGATGTAGCGCGTATAGTATATTGCAATATTATATTTGGCATTAAATTGCTGTCATTTTATGGTCTACGCTAATCAAATGAAAGTAAATATGTACAGTGCGAATAGTGTTGTTCATTTGTAATTGGAATTCAAATACAAAAGACTTCAATTTGTTCGATGCCGTCCGTTTCGAAACAGTCGAATAAATACCCAAATTGAAACCCATGGATAAGGCATTATCGCAAGTAATAGGAATACGTACCCGAGAGTTTGCGGCTGAGGAAGATACTTCCGAAAGGCAGCGGCGATCCAAAGTGATCTTTTGTGTAATTTCAATGGAGTTTCTTTTTTATTTATAAAGTGGTTTAAAAAAGTGATCATGTTATTAATTTATTTAAATATAGTGACCATCGAAGCAGGCGAAGCCTGGTAGTTAGATAAACACTAAAACTTATCTACGTTATTAAAGAAAACTTTATATCTCCGTTAATACAAGTGCAACTCTCAAACAAGTTGACATCTATAATTAGAAGAACGCTCATAACCATATACTATAGCTGCAACTCATTTCAAGCATTTTTTTTACAGGGTAATCCCGAAGATTATATAATTTTTTTATTAATTTATGGACTAATCCCTTCTCAGCCTTCGAGGCAAAACTTCCGGTGAAATACATGTGCTTTAACATGTTCTTTTTGCCCATAAAATTTTAAGGGAATCCATTAAGTATTCGAAGCATTAGATATTCGGAAAAAAAAAAAAAAATCTACATAGCTTAGCTATTGTCATCCGTCCTTAGATTTTGTGCACCAGTGTGTACTGATAATATGTGCATAAGTATCAGGGTAATTGTATCGTTATAAAAGTAAATTCTGATATGGAATTTTCAATACAGTTTTTGTTCTAAAATACGAGGGGGGCCCAGACGAATTTATGGGGGAAGCCCCAGAATATGTTCCTACGGCCCTGCCTACAACTAACTAGTAGGATAATAGAAGTTATGTCAGCTGAACAAAACACCCTCATAATAAGAGCTATATCGAAAAGCTAAATATATCCCCCACCCCACAAAGAAAAAAACAATATATCCAATCAGAAATATGGTCTTTGTTACTACATTTCATCAACGATTTCAATAGTTTTCTTAACAAAAAGACATTTTCCCAAAATGAGATTCCAGCTTGAATAAAACAAACCTTTTAATATTAAGTATACCTTTTAAGGTGTGAGCCTGTTTTTTTTTTTTTTTTTAACACACTTGACATTGTGAGTTTTTTTGCTTTTCTTCCCGTGCTATTCCTATGGCGTTTTTAGCCTTTTTTCCCCTCTTTTCCTGCATTCTAAAGTGGCGGTGGTATAAAGGTATAAAAGTATACCTTTTAATATTAAAAAACGAAAAATCGGATACTGATATTGTAGGATAAAGAATTGATAGAAAGATTTCGCAAGAAAAATCTATCATTTGATCAACAAAGTAAATATTCCAAAATTGAAGTGTTTGAAAAAGAGTTCTTTTCTCAAATTAAAATATAAGTAAAAAAACCATTTTTTAACAGTAGAAGCTTTTCATTGTGGAGTCCTGAAAAGCATAAAATAAAAATTTAGTTTTGCAAAGGACATGCTACAAATATATGGAAGTTTGAACACCAAGAAAAAACTTACAGAAAATCATAGACATTTAACTTTTGCAAGAGATGAAAATTTTGAATATTCAAAATATTTTAAAAAGCTATCGAGACCAGTATTCTTAGACATTATTTATACATAAGTAATATTTAAACAATAAATTTCAAAAAGGTCTCGAAAGCTTTTTAAAATATTTTGAATATTTAAAAATTTTCACCTCTTGCAAAAGTGAAATATCTATAATTTTCTGTAATTTTTTCTTAATGTTTAAACTTTCATATATTTATAGCATGTCTTTGCAAGATTGGTTGGTTGGGTTTTCCACGCACTAGAGCTGCGCAGATGGGCAATTGGCGACGGTCTGGGACTCGGGCCTAGAGGTGGTGAGGAGACATGCCATCGCAATTTTGATCCTCCACGGAAGGGATGGCTCTCCCGCTTCGGTGACACCCAGACGTATAATTTATGGAAACATTGAGGACATTGCGGCCAAGACAGATTTTACGTGCACCAGACACCATTAGTGTAAACGACGGTCTTTGGCCGGCTCGAGTACCAAACCCGCAATCTTCCAATTGCGAGGCCGGCGCTCTACCGACTGGGCTACCACGGCCCTGTCATTGCACGAATAAATTTTTATTTTATGCTTTACAGGGATCCACAATAAAAGCTTCTACTGCTAAAAAATGTTTTTTTTTTTTTACTTAAATTTTTATTTTCTGTTTTTTAGTTTTAAAAAACGCTTCTAAAAAAACGAATAAAAAATTCCTAGGATATTGTATAAACTTTGAAAGATTCTTTTATCAATTCACACTTTTGTATTAACACATTGGACATTGGAGAATCGAGCTCACGACGCGCTATAACCAAAACTCAAGGAACAGTAAAGAAAAGTCATAGAACATGCTAAAAGATTCCAAGATATTTTCAAATGCTTTTTAAAATATTTTGAATATTTAAGAATTTTTATCTCTTGCAAAATGAAATATTTATATTTTTCTTTAAATATTTATATTTTTGTAGTTGAACAATTTTCTTACTGTAAAACTTATTTTTTTATAGCATGTCCTTGCAAAAATATTTTTTAATGCTTTTTAGGGTTACATTTTTTTTTTTATTATAGTTTTATTCTTGCCATTTTAGTAACTAAAAGAGGCTTAAAAAAAAAAAAAAAAAAAAAAAAAAAAAAATCAAAAATTTTTAGGCTAGTATGTAGACAACGAAGGATCTTTATTTTGTCATTTGACATCTTTCCTATCTATTATATGCAATAAAGTAACATATCGGTCTTCGAACTTACAATCATCGCGTTATCAACATGACATTCTATCCACCTGAGCTAACAAATGAAAAAAGGTGCTAACCTTTACGTTGAAGTGTTGCGTTTTGTTTTTCAGTGTGACACGAAAACATGACAAAAGCCAATTTCAATAAAAAGCTTCCAAAAAAATATCTATATTTTTTACTTAAAACTTTTTATTAGTGCTAGAGGCCTATTTCAGTCGGTACAGTTGTCGAATTTTTATACGTCACTCTTAATTAGTGCTAGGGGCCTATTTCAGTCGGTTTATTGAATGGGGGATTTATTGAATGAAGTCCACCCCAAGGTACCCCTATTTCAGTCGGTACAGCGTTGTCGAATTTTTATACGTCACTCTTAATAGTGCTAAGGGCCTATTTTTAGTCGGTTTATTGAATGGGGATTTATTGAATGAAGTCCCCTCAAGGCACAACTTTGACATGAGTCCCCCCCAAGGTACAACTTTGACATGAGTCCCCCCCCCCCCAAGGTACCCTTATTTCAGTCAATACAGCGTTGTCGAATTTTTATAATACACCTCTTAATAGTGCTAAGGGCGTATTTCAGTCGGTTTATTGAATGGGGATTTATTGAATGAAGTCCCGCCAAGGCACAACTTTGACATGATTTTCCCCCCAGGCCCAACTTTGACATGAGTCCCCCCCCCCCAAGGTACCCCTTTTTCAGTCGGTACAGCGTTGTCGAATTTTTTTATAATACACTCTTAACAGTGCTAAGGGCCCATTTCAGTCGGTTTATTGAATGGGGATTTATTGAATGAAGTCCCCCAAATCACAACTTTGACATGAGTCCCCCCCCCAAGGTACAAATTTGACATGGGTCCCCCAAGGCACAACTTTGACATGAGTCCCCCCCAGGCCCAACTTTGACATGAGTCCCCCCCAAGGCACACCTCCCCCTCATTGGGAAAAAGAGAAAAAACGTTGTTTTGCGGCTATAAGACAGTTTGGACTTCCAACGTTATTTGTTACAATATCTGCAGCTGAAACACATTGGTTTGATTTAATGAAAACTTTATCATGGAATTTAGATCGTCACGAATTAACTAAAGAAGAATTTGTCGATATTAACAAGTTTAGCAGTAGGCCTCTGGCACTAAATTAAAATCTGTCAATGTCAGATTTTCATGTTTTAAATAATGAAATAATGTCGTGTCTGTATAATTTTTTTGTCTTTTTTTTTTTTTTTTTTTTTTTTTTTTTAATATATTAAAAAAAGCTTTTAAAAACTCTTCAAAAATTCTAAGGATATTGTGCAGTCAACGGAAAATTCTTTTATGAATTGACACCTTTTCTACAAATATTAATGCGCTGGACCATCGGGGATCGAATTCTCGACCACCACGTTAGTAACGTGACGCTCTAAAGAAATAAGATATGGAGCGACAAACTGAATAGCTCATATTTACTTTAAAGTGGAGGCACATAGTTTATTAGCGTGACACGAAGACACAATGACAATGTCTATTTCATATGAAAAGCTTAGAAAAAAAAAAAGGGAAAAGAAAAATCTTTTAATGTATTCTTTACTGAAAACTTAATTTTATGCTTTTTTAATATCCAAAATATTTTGTGCTTTTTAATATTTAAAAAAAAATTTAGGATAATGTGTTGTCAACGAACAATTTTATCAATTGACACCTTTTTTACTAATTATCTGCAAAAATTAACAGCGCCGTACCTTCGGGGATCGAACTCTCGACCACCGCGTTATTAACGTGACGTTCTAATCAACTAAGCCATGGAGCGATAAATTGAACGGCTTATATTTACTTTAAAATGGAGATGTCTTGTTTATTAGCGTGACACTAAGACACAGTGACAAAGTCAATTTCATATAAAAAGCTTCTAAAAAATATTTGAAAAGAAAAAAAAACTGATGAATTGCATATTAGCAATTTCCTCCATTTGATTAATACCGAATTTGTTCAAATATTCTATTTATTTTTTTAGTTCGCCTTTGTAAATATGCATATATACACACACAATGATAGACAATTTCTGTTGAGGAAATTGCAATTGTATATCAGTCTCTTAAATAATTCAATAAATTTCGCATAATCCCCAAAAGTAAATTTTTTTAAAGTTTCAAAAAAAAAAAAAAAAAAAAAAAAAAAAAAAACTGCATATATGACAAGTCTTTATACAGACTATACATCAGAAAAACAATTTAAAATGTGTTTTAAATATTTAAACATCCTAAAACAAACTTTAAATGTAATCCATAGACAATATATACCGATTCTACTTTGCATAAAGCAACAAAAGCTACTTATATAAACTAGTATAGTCTTGCGACAATGACTTTTAACGTGCCTGCAAATTTTTAACTGAATCGAAATTTTGTTTATTACACTGCCTTCCTTATATAGCATTGTTAAAATTCCTTTACTTAAAACAATTGCCAATAAATAGTACAATTACTTACCATAGGTGAAATCTGCTCAGTTCCCCATCATATATATGTTCTCATAAATTTCAAGTGCAGGCCATATTATAATTAAGTTATGAGAAATTATTTTGACCAAACGCTTGATACAGTGACAGAATGAAATCGTCTACTTAAAATTTTAAATTACGAAGAAATTACGAAATTTTCCCATTAGAATATTTCTAGTCAAGGATGTTCAAACAAATATCACAGATATTACTTTGAAGTAGTCATATTAAGGATCCTCCAAATGGACGTTTATGCCCAATTTCGCAATATTTTGCCATATTAAGTAAATCATAAATTTCAAATAACTTACGAAATTTTTTAATTAAAAAAATCTGATGTGGCCACCTCATGAGCTCCTTATACACCTTTAGAAATACATACATAATGTTAAAAAACACTGTCATTGGACCCGAGACAGTTGGCTAAAAATATTTTAAAAATGCATTATCACTGTGTTCTGAGCTTTTCTGAAAGTTTCAAATGTCTAGCTAGTCGGGAAGTTAGTTAAAAATCGATTGCAAAATTTGTATTGCCAATGCTAACGGAGGCACCAGGGACCCAAAACAGTTGGCTAAAAGTATTTAAAAAATGCATTTGCACCGTGTTCTGAACTATTCTGAAAGTTTCAAATGTCTAGCTAGTCAGGAAGATAGTTAAATAAATTTTCTGTTGAATCATATAAACGCTGCTGAAGGCAGCAGGTATCCGAAACAGTTGGCTAAAAATATTTAAAAAAAAAAAACATTGTCAACGTGTTCCGGGCTTTTCTGAAAGTTTCAATATCTAGCTAGTCGGTAAGTCAGTTAAAAATCGATTGCAAGTTTTGTACTGGTAACGCTGCCGAAGGCAGCAGGGACCGGAAACAATTCTCCAAAAGTATTTAAAAAATGCATTTTCACCGTGTTCTGAACTATTCTGAAAGTTTTAAATGTCTAGCTGGTCAGAAAATTAGTTAAATAAATTTTCTGTTTAATCATGTAAACGCTGCTGAAAGCAGCAGGTATCCGAAACAGTTGGCTAAAAATAATTTTAAAAAATGCATTGATAGCGCGTTCTGAGCTCTTCTGAAAGTTTCAAATGTCTAGCTAGTCGGGAAGTCAGCTAAAAATCGATTGCAAGATTTGTCCAAACCGTTTTTTGATACATTATGGCCAAAACCTTTGTATTTTTGGTCATTATGAACCTAAATTTCATAAATATCTCCAAAACGGAAAATCATACAAAGTCCAAAAAGGGAGGTGCAGAACTAGATGTTATAACAAACCTATGTACCTATTCGCAACTTTCTACGTCCAACCGTTTTTGAGTTATGCGACATACTCACACGTCACAAAAAATCGTGTACAGTTGCTTATATCTCTAAAACGAGAGCTCGTGTTAAGACGACACTTGCAAGTGTACATCTAAACATCATGACAGTCACACGTATAAATTGGCAACATTCAGTGATTATTCGTTTTCGAGCAATGTGAAATAAAAAACCTATTTCGCAAATCGGGGTTACTATACTTCCTTATACTTTGTATAAGGAAGTAAAAATTAATAGTCAGGGATGTTCATGCCAGTATCCTATATAATATTTCCAAAGTGGTCGTAAGTCATCTTTACGATGAAAATATCCCTCGAAATGCACGTGTTTCAGATATTTTTCCCTATTCTGCCATAAAGTAAATCGTAAATTTCCATTTTTAAATTTGAAAATTCACAGTCAAGGATGTTTATATCAGTAACTCATAATATTTTATAAGTAGTCTGAATAACTTTACGATGTAAATAACCCTCAAAAGGGACATTTATGCAAAATTTTGAGGTATACTGCTATGCTAAGAAATTCGCAAATTTCAAATAATTTGTGAAATTTTCGAAGTAGCATGTTTATAGTTAAGGATGTTCATCCAGGCATGAAAACCTATTTAAAAGCTGTTCTTACAACATTACAATAAAATATTTCTTTTCATGCACGTTTAAGTGAAAATATCCCCTGTTCTCCCATGTTAAGGAAATCATAAATTTCGAATAACTTCTGAAGTTTTTTAAAAATTAAAATGTTACTAATGAATAGGCATCTTGCTAATGTCATAATACCTTAAAACTGGTCCGACATCTCCGTTCTCATTTATCAGTGAGATAACGTGTGCAAAGTCTAAAAACTAACGGATTAACAAACTAACAGACACCCTATACACGGACACTATACACATTTTGATATTTTCAGATTCCCCACACCTGAAAAAGTAAGAAAAAAAAAGATGTCGAAAATTTTTACGATTATTTAAGTTCCCCCATACCTATAGTACGATGGAGAACTAATAAGTAACAATCTGGAAATATATAATCGACGAAATACTTCTTTTCTTGGATGAAATTAATAAACTGAAACCCAATATTCAGTATACTACAACACTGTAAAACATATTCCCGTGAAATTACGGGATTCTCCCGTAATATTACAACAGTTTTTTTTTTTTTTTCTATAAACATTGAGGTTCCCGTGAATTTGAAAGGAAAATCCAGTGGGAAAGCAGGTATAATTTAAATTTACGAGTTTTACCCTTCAAAAATAAAAAAAAGGTAATTTCCCGTAAAAAATTAGTAAAATTTCCACTTTTTTTATAATTATTTTTTACAGTGTGGAATATAAAATTAATAAAACCCCTTGATATAAAACTTTTCCATACATGTAATAAAATAGAAGCTAAAATTTACCAAAAACACGGTGCTGCGCAACCTACCGTTTCTTATTTGACTCCTACACCAAAATTATAAATTGGCTAACTTCAGATTTTTAATTAATCATACCCACAAATATTATTCACCTGAAATCGTTTTACAAAAAGAAATTTTATAAGCACTTTACCAGGGTTTAACCCGGCAAAAAAATTACTTTAGCATTTTAGCGAAAATAGGCAAGCACTATTTTAGCTTTTTCGGAAGTTAATTCTTTGGATTCCATTGATTTCTTTTACTTAGCTTCGTTATCCTCAATTTTGTTTTCTATTCCTTTTGTTCATTGATGATTTTAACCAAGCATCCATATTTGTGACTTTAAAAATATGAATCAGGGAAACTATGTTTTGATTTTAACAATAGAAAAAGAGGTACTCATATCATGTGTGTAAAATGAAAAAGCAATTGAAAAATTAAGTAAAGTGTAGTGGTAGATAATCGTGAAATACTAGTGCTAAAAATGCTTCTATGAAGCAAATTCTGAATTCTAACATACTTTTAAATATTTTTGCATTTAAATTCAATCATTGAAAATTAAAAATAAATCCAAATTACTATATAAATAAGGATTCCCAAAAATCTCAGTCCTTTCGTAGTTTTTGCCTGCAAATATTACAAAAAAAAAAAAAAAAAAAAAAAAAAAAAATCCGAGTTATTATATAAAGATATTTTATACAGTCATCCAGTTTTAGCTTTTTAGCGAAATTCTGACCGACTTGTTTTAGCAAAATGATACCTTTTAGCAAAATGCTAAAAAAACTAATGGCAGTTTAAACCCTGCACTTTACCCATTAATAAAGGTTTTCCGCAGAAACTTATCAATTTGCTTTTTAAATCTGCTAATGAACACCATGAATGCAACACTAAAAGTAATAGGACTGGACATTGGCAAAGCCTTTCATGAAATTTTACATTCCACTTGTAAAGCATTTAATTTTGATCTTTTATCCATTCGCCCTCCAAAATTAACCCTTTAACAGAAATTCGATCCATTCATTACCAATAAATACACTTTCAGATACTTACATGAAATTCCTTTTATTGATGAATTTAACTATCTACAATATTACATGATTACCCGGCCTTTAAAAGGAATGAGCATATCTTAGATATAAAAAATAACTATAAAAATCTGGTTTCGCAAGATTTAGAACCAAAAATGTCATAAATGTATTTGAAGATATACACCAAAATAATAATAGAAAATACGTTGTGTCACTCGCACAACTTTCTCTTACCCTGCAATATTTTTAATTCTGCAAATATTGCGTGTCAAATCTAAAAAGATCAGTAAGATAATAAAATTTAATGCTTTAAAAGTAATCTAAAAGACGTCTAGGAACAGTTTTTAACAATTCTGTTTGAGAGGAGGGGGCTACCGCCCATCAATCTCTTCTTCAGCTATAGTGCTAACAATTAAAAAATCAGGGTGGCAACGTAATATAAACTTTAAAATACTAAATTTGAATTTCCTGTACTTTGTTTTATGTAAAATATTACGTTTTGACGTGCCCCGATTACAAAAGTCATTTTTAACAGTTGATCTGTACCTATATCTGTTCGCTGTATAAAAAAAAAAAAAAAAAAAAAAAAAAAAAAGTTGAAAACAGAACTTTAAAAAATGATTTGTTTACAGTATAGGTATAAAAATTTTCTAGATGCAGTATGGGTATAAAAATGTCTTTTTAATAAAAGAAATCTGACTTGTACAGGTTATAATACATTTTATTCAGTTACGGTGAAAAAAACACATTCTCATAAGGATTACAAAAAATGTTAAATTGTATATAATTTAGAAAAGAAAACACCAATAGTATTATTATTATTTTTTTTTTTAACCTTCTACACATGTTCTTATTTAAACATATAAGTATCAGAATTTTTCAAAAAAAAAAAAAAAAAAATATGAATTTTAATTAAGTTACTGACTACTCAATTTGCGATCAGTATTTTTTGAATTTCTGTGTATATATTAAAATAAATGTGTTACAAACTTATGAAGACTCCACGATATAAAGAGTCAAAAGCTCAGTATAAAACACAGCTAATGGAAATACTTTAATGCATGAGTGTGAATGAATAATTTTTTTACTTGATAAATAGTTTTGTAATATTGCTGAGGTGTTTTATGTAATTACATTAAAAAAAATTATTCATTCTTAAATACATGAATTATAATAATTTAAATATACAATGTAATTAAATTATAAATTTGTATACAGCACATGTCCCTATTAAACAAAAAAAAAAAAAAAAAATGAAAATTTCAAGTAAGATTCATGATACTCGACATGAACAAATTTCGTTTTTTAAACAACTTCATTTGCGAATAAATTTTATATCTTTGGAGCTTAAGAATTTCAGTCAATAAGAGACAATGAATATATATTTCAGTTGAACCCTTAACCCAACAATACGCATTTTCTATTATAGTAAGTATTCGCCGAGTGTCCCCCCCCCCCTTCCTTCCCATAAACAATAGAATATTTATTAAAACTATCATTTAAATAATTACAAAATAAAGAGAACTTTTTATATACCATACTTTTAAATGTTCTGTTGAATTATAAACGCTATCGAAGGCAGGGGAGACCCGAAGTAATTGGCTACAAGTATTTATTAAAAAAAAAAAAAAAAAATGTCACCGTGTTTTGAGCTTTTCTAAAAGTTTCAAATATCTAGCTAGTCGGGAAGTTAGTTAAAAATTGATTGCAAGATTTCTCCGGGACAAACACACAAACAAGAATCGAAGTTAACTAAAAACATGGTAAAATATACGGATATGCTGAATACGGATATTAATTACAGAGAATAGATTTGATCAGCTATTATCAGGCTGCGATAAGATTGTGTGGTTAAAAAAAGGTTTATGAAGTACCTCCCCCACTGACTTCTTATCGCTTCTTAAAGTTGTTAGATAAATTTAATTAACAATTTTTAATTTTTGATCAAAGAAATAAACGGTGAAAATAGTCAAAGTTTATAGAAAAGAAACTTTTTTTTAAATACAAAGATAATTAAATTTTTTGAACAAAAAGCAATAAAAAAAAAAATTAATTAAAAATAAAAATTTCTATTATACTTAGTGCATTATATTGAAACATAACAATAGAATTTTTTTTATACTTTGTATAGATAATATTTTAAAAAGGATTAAATTATATCTGATGCATTTTAAAAAAGTAAATTGCATTTCAAATTTTAAATTTTTTAACAAGTTTCAATATTATTTTAATAAAATGAGTTATAGTAAAAAAAAAAAAAAAAAAAAAAAAAAAAAAGGACATTTTTAGGGTTTTCTTTAAAAAAAAAAATAGACTTATTTAGCGTTTTGAGAAAGGTTTCGTGTTCACATAATTTTTTGACACACTGTACAAGAATTAAAGTGAAATACAGAGCAATTCAAATATCTTTTAAGGCATTACCCATTATAGAACACTTCACTAAAATTTTATATTAAAAAAAAAAACACTAACTTCGTAGCTGTAATGCACAAATATGCAACAGGTATAAATCGACTGAAAATTTTTGTTCGATTGAGTACTCTTAGAAAATGAAGGGAAAATTCGAACTGGTGGTCGTCTGCATATTAAAACGCGCTTTTTTTTTTTTTTTCAATGGTAATACTGTATTTCTATTTTACATTTGGATTCCTGGGGCCGCGACGAGGCGAAAAAGTATATTGGTTGCATATTTTATTTATATAATCATTCAAAGTTTGAAGGTGATAATGTTAAATTCATATTTCAAACTGTGTGTGTGTGTGTGTGTGTGTGTGTGTGTGAGAGAGAGAGAGAGAGAGAGAGGGAGAGAGAGAGAGAGAGGGGGGGGCATTTATTTATCTTCAGCGTAAAAAAAAATATATATATTTATTTTATGTATGTAAACCTGTATCATCAAACGTTACAATACATTTAAATTTTTTATTTAGATTTATTTATTTTTTAAATATTAATACAGTGAAGAAACCCAAACGTAATTCATTATCACTTTTGATTCTAAAAAATAAATTAATTATGAAAAATATTAATAAATTCATATAAAAAAATCTGAAGCGACTCCACACGACATTCCGAACATTGAGTAATTAACAGTTTTGTAGATAAAGTAAAGAAAGAGGAGTTGTTAAACAAAAGAGAGAAAACCATAATAGAGTGTTTGAGTATTTTTCTCCATATATTACACGATGCGTTATTGAACGCTACTGAACTTTGAGCCCATACATCATAATGATAAAGAATTTTTCGGTGTGTCCCTGTAAAAACCTATAAATGCTAGATTCACCAAAATGCTCATAGTTAGTGCAACAGTGATTTATAATATTCATATAAATTTTCAGCTCAATTCAATAAGGCGTTCAGATGCTATCGCATTTTTAAAAATTTGGTCCCATAGGCTATAATGATAAAGAATTTTTCTTTGTGTCCCTGTAAAAAAAACTATAAGTGCTAGATTCGCCAAAATCTATACAGCTGGTGCAACTGTGACCTATAACATGTGTACAAAAATTTTTTTGCTCAGATTAATAAGGCGTTTAGACGCTATCACGCTTTTAAAAATTTGGCCCTATAGACCATAATTAAAAAAAAATTTCTTTGTGTCCCTGTAAAAAAACTTTAAATGCTAGATTCTCCAAAATCTAAACAGATTGCGTATCCGTGACCTATAATATGTGTGTAAATTTTTTGTTTAATTGAATAAGGCGTTTAGATGCTATCGCACTTTTAAGATTTTGCTCCCATAGGCCATAATGATAAAGAATTTTTCTTTATGTCCCTGTAAAAAAACTATAAGTGCTAGATTTACCAAAATCTATAGGGCTTACTATGGTGACTTACAATATACGTACCAAGTTTCAGTTTATTCGAACAAAGCGTTTAGACGCTAGCGTGTTCACTCAGACATACATACACACAGACATACACACACATATATCATCGCAAAAATAGTGAAGACTGACTCATTGGACCTCGAAACGTATAGAAACATCAAAATCTCAAATTCGGATTTTTAACATGATTACAATACTTTCCTCACTATAGTGTTCGGAAAGTAAAAAGTATGACCTATGTAAATTTTACATAAAATGAATCGTAAGGCTGAAAAATACGGGTGTGCAAATTTGCAGCACATCGCAGTTACTAGTTTTCTAGATATAAATAAATATTTTTTTGGGGGAGGGGGGAGTATTAAGTGGTTATTAAGTTTATAACCTTATAAAGTTATGCATGAATATAATAAAGAATATCGTTAAACAGAAAATTCAACAAATTACTTTTATTTACGGGTCAAATTGTATAACAGCAACGTCGAACTCAAAGAAATTAAACAAAAAATTTTTGTCATTAATCTTAGAAGACTAATTTTTGTTTTTTAATGGAAACAAGCCTCCCCTTTTATCGTTTTTCTAAAATAAAATATAGAAAAGAAAAAAAAAATTAATATGAGTATTCGTATTAGAGCCCTTATTTTACGTTGACAAGAATACAGAATAGGCATTTGCCTCTTCGATTACTGATGATAAATTTTTAATTCTTTAAACGAATAGAAAAAAATTCAAGCTTACAGTTTAAAATAGAGAAATAGGTGGAACGTAAAAATTTTCATTTAAGTAAAAACGAATGTTACTGGAATGCAATGCAGACTTGTTAAATCGCTTTTTAACTACCGTCATAGTCAAAAGATTAATCAGTTAATATTTTGCTTTATTTTATTTATTTACTTATTTTCTTTTTGGTTGGGGGAGGGGGGGTTACTCTAAGGATACTTCAGTCTAAAAATTTTAATATATTTTAATTAAAGAAATGTATTTTGAAAGATATTATAAAACAAATAGTACAGTTTTAAAGAGTTATACGGGCTAAAACTGGTAAGTACGATTAAAATTGTTGAATGTTTATTTCATGTCACCTTACAATAATTTCTCGGAAAAGGTTTAGTTAACGCCTCGTCATGTGTACATTTATGCACATAAATTATTTCAATTCATACATTATATCACATCTACAAAATAAAGTGAAGGAAATTTTAAGTTTTATTGGTGATCAATATAGACAATGCCACTTTGGAATGGAAAAATATCGCACATTACCCAAAGAATGCTGCCTGACCATTCTAAAATGTATTCTCTAAATGTTTAAACGTATACGTATAAAAAAAACTGAAATTAGGGATAACCGAAACACTGGAAAATGATGGCAATTTTTCATTATAAATTTATGTAGATGACCTCTAATTAAACACTTGACAATATTTAAAAAAAAAACTGCATTCACTTTCCTATCGAATGATGTCTTTCACATTTTGTTTGAGTCTGTTGATAACGAAATGATAGCATGTTTATTTTACGATATTGTAACTTTCTTTTTATGTTAAGAAAATAAAAATGAGAAATTCTATTAAGAAGCATTAATAAAAAAAAAAAAAAATAAATAAATAAAAAAAAACATACATCAGTCTCTTTAAAACAATTTGATAAACCTCAATAAGCTGAGCTAATAAATTCATTAATTATCTCCAAAACGAACTCCCCCGAACAGAATTTTGAGTATTATAATTTTAACATTATACAATTGTAATGTAAACCAAATATAAAACTACATCAACTTCATGAAACTGGTTTATTCAATTTTGTTGCGAAGAAACCATTTTTCATAGCCATATTTTAAAATGTTTAAGTATGGCTACGTTACAGATTAAGCATTTAAAAAAAAAAAAAAAAAAAAAAAAAAAAAAAAATAGAAATGCAGAATTTTAAAATGTAAATTTTTGGTTCCAATTTAATTGTTTTGTACATCTTATCTATATTTCTAGAACAATTTTTAGTCTAAGGAGAGTTTGAGGAGAAGGGAAAAATTGGTGGTGGTGTGGGGGGGGGGGGGGTTTACAATGAAATATTCGACCTATGCTTAACACGATCAGGATATCGCTTTTTTCGGCACCTTCTCCAGTTTATCTCGGGTCTCTGAAGACACGAGCAATGTTACAAATGCAATTTTTAATGAAAAAATCTGGTGTGTAACAGCCACACGACTTCCATTACCCAGTACTACACACATTATAAACATTTTATATACATTTTTGATTTAAATAAATAACAAAATTGCTCTATCCGTCAAATAAGTTATTTAAAATAATAATTAGAAAAATAATAATGGGCGGACCTGAAATTGAGCTATTTATACAGGACGCCTATCGATTTTCCTGAACTAACCAACTATATCATTCGAAAGGACATCTAATAGAGTGTTTATATAGCAAGTTTGAAGAAAATCGTTAGAGCCGTTTTTGAGATACGGACTTACGGTCCCATTTCCAGTTTCCGATGTCCCACTTCCGGTTTTTCAATTTTCACCAAAATTTGGAAATTTTATCTGTACACCAGACGTATTTCATTTCTAAAGTTTCGTAGCTCTATCTTTATTAGTTTCTGAGCTATAATAGCCAGAAGATTCTCCACATACACACACACACACACACACACACACACACACACACACTGACCAATTGCCAAAAACCACTTTTTTGGACTCAGGGGACCTTAAAACTTGTAAATCAGGTGAAAACTCGATATCGAATTTTCAGACCAAATACAACACTTCCATTGCCTACGGTAGTAGGGTAATCGAAGTAAAAAATCTGATAAAATTCTTGAACACTCTTGAATACTTCTACTTTAAGGGCAAACCATGAATATTACAAAAAAATAAAAAAATTAAACATATTTTATTTTTCAAGAGAAATACACTCATTTCCATAAAATGCAGGCAATCACTAAAAAATTTATAACTTTCGAACAAATTGAGATATTTGAAAAATTCAAATTGAATAATAAAATTTTAAAACGTCATTTTTATGGAAAAAATCATGGATACGATTCTTAGTTATTTCTTCTATATACGGTTTCTAAGGGATGAGACAAAAGGAAAAATGGCTCAGGTCTCCAATGACCCACGATAACCTGATCGGGTTAAGCACAAATAAATTTTTATCTTTGCATTTTTGAACTCCTACCACGTCTTATGAGTGTTGTAATGAATAAACATATTCATTTAAAATTTAGAGATACTTAAGAAAAACATATGGCGAAGGGAGGGTAAAATACTTCGTTATCTGTAATTTTCATTTTACCAAACAAAAAACAATATTCAGTGAACGACTGTCCGTAAAAATACACAGAAACAACTCAGAAAATAATGAATAGTTAATTAGCAACACAAAAACTTAAATATAAATGTTACGTAACTGAAAAAGATAATTACCTGAATACTTAAAGAAAGAAGTTCAAATAAAATTTTCTAAATAATATGTCATAAACTTTATGCACAAAATAAAATGATTATGGAAAACTCTAAAACTTAAATGAAGGAAATAGTAAGATGTTTTAATTTCTAATTAACAACAACGTAGCAGCGCAAAAATGCAAGTGAATGTTTTGAATTCAAAACGGATCGAGGAAATAAGATTGTCTTCAAATGCGCATGCTCCAACACAAAACTTTCGATCGGTGTTATTTTTTAAATGGTTCGTCGAGTAGAGTGGATTTTACGTAACGAACGGAGCTGCGGCGTCATGGGCACATGACGACGGTGTGGGATTCACCCCTAAGAGAACATAGCAATAGTCCTGTACACAGGCCACCCAAATTTGTTTTACGGATCTTATTGTTAATTATGACAATCCTCATTGAAATATGTAACAAAATTTATGTAACAAAAATTGTCAACAAATATGTAACAAAATTTTATGTCAAACTTAAGCTCGGAGGAAATTTTGCGACTGAATTTGAGATCACTTTTGTATGCACCTTTTGATACATTATATAATAAACATTCCATCTATGTTGAGATTGAAGTTAAAGGATTTCTAACGTATTACTAGAACACTGTATTGGAAAAATTTCAATGGTCTCCGATTTAAAACACAAAGGTTTAGTGACATTCCAAAACAAAACCCGTTTCGATGACCGGAATGAGCATTGATTTAACACAGAGCAAAGAGTACGTTGCAACAACGGCGTATTTTGAGTGCATAATTATTTCAGGTCGAATTTCAGTGGGGTTTGAGTTTTTGGAATAAGGTGACCAAACGTTCTTATTTTGTGCAGACGTTTCCCCCTCTTCTGGTGTCTTTTCCCTCCCTCATTATCTAGATTTTTAAGTAAACTTTTCGTTGAAATCCATAATTGAAATGATCATTCACTTTTTCAAATACTGATTTTGTCACTATTTCTTAACTAGTTTGTTGTAGGGCGACTAAGGCACCCGTTGAAAATAATCGTTTTATTTTAATTTATTTCTCACTCACTTTAAATAATTCATTTGCTAGCAAGCCTTATTCTGACACGTTAAGTAAATCGTAAATTCCAAATAACATACGAATTTTTTAAATTGCAAAAATCATAGTCTATGATATTCATGCCAGTATCCTGAATAATATTTCGAAAGTGGTTTGACATCTTTACGATGAAAATATCCCTCAAGATTGACGTTTATGTGAAATTTTGCTCTATTCTGGCATGTTAAGAAATTCGTAAATTTCCAATAACTTACGAAATCTTTATATTGGAAAATTCATATTAATATTCATGCCAGTGTCCTAAATAATATTTCAAAAGTAGTCCGACATCTTTACGATGAAAATATCTCTAAAAATTGATGTTTAAGTGAAATTTTGCCCTATACTTCCATGTTAAGAAATTCATAAATTTCCAGTAACTTGCGAAATTTTCAAAGTAGCATATTTATAGTTACTGATGTTCATTCCGGCATCAAAACTGATATTTTAAAATTGGTCTGACATTTTTACAGTAAAAAGTTTTCATTTAATGCACGTTGAAGTGAATTTTTGTCCTATTCTCCCATGTTAAGACAATCGTAAATTTCTAATAACTTACGAAGTTTTTAAATTCGAATGTTGCAAATGAATAGGGTTCTTGCCAGTGTCGAAAGTAATATTTTAAAACTGATCTGACCTCTCTGCGACAATTTGTTCTTGAGATATCGTGTACACAGCCTAACGGACACCCTACAGACAGACACCATAGAAATTTTGTCATTTTCGGATTCCTCACACCTGAAAACGTGTAGAAAAGTAAAAAAACCGAGGTCGAAAATTTTCATGATTACCCAAGTTCCCCATACCTATAGTATGATGGGGAACTAAAAATATTTTTTTAATAATACTTTATTTTGCAAGTTTCTTTTTCCCTTTTTTTTTTTCTTGTTACAAATGAATTATAAATTAATTTTTCTTTAATAATAATGAATTTTTAATAATTTGCAATTATAATCCCCCTCTTTAACTGAATTTAGAGAGAGTGGCTGTAGTCGAGATTTCACAATGTAATTGTAGCTGTCACTTAATAAAGTTAATTTTGACATACTTTAAAATTAGCATAGCACTAATTCATAGGAATAAGACTACCTGCGAATTTCCAGTGTTTACTGTTAAAATTGACTTCCGAAAATGACTGTATAAGTGGCGATGTTAGATTTGAGAAAGCCTGAATTCGAGGCGCGTGGCGCGTTTACTGCGAAAACGCCGCCGCGCGATCCAAGTTTGCATTGGAATGGGGTATATTTTATAAAGAATGGGTAGAAGAGAAGTGGCCACTGCAGTGGCGACCAAAGGCAATTTCTTTAGTCGCCACTTTTAAAAATCTAGTCGCCATGTGGCGAGTGGCGACCGCTAATTTCTAGCTTTATCTAATGGTGTATTGATTCAACACAGTGTCTCAAAAAGTGGTGAGAGAAGCAGGAATCAAAACAGCAAGAGTTAGCCTACATCGAAAATAAAATCGAAGCCCGATTCTGCAACTAATTCTTTCACAAAAGTATTTAAAAAAAAAAAAAAAAACCAAAAATGTTGAATTTTCTTAAAGTTGAAAACATTGACAGTTAAAAAATAATGGTCGCTGATTACGGTCAGGTGACTGTATTTCACGAGCCCTACATGTATGCACATATAATTAAAAAGTTGCTTTATATATATGGAAAGAATAAAGCTAATTTTTAACTTAGTACTCACAAATGATTGATAGTGGACAAAGTGGTGTTTTGTCCAGGTCGGTTTTAACCAGGTTTTGTCCACTATGGCAAACACCGAACCCTGATTTTATCCCACCTGACCCTAAGCACCCCAAATCAATCAGTACAATGCCTCACAATGGCTTTTTCACATTTCAAGTTTTGCTCTTTTATACAGAATAGAAAATGAGATACAGCCTTTCCTTAAATTGTATAAATCACTGTATAGCAGCGCCATCTTTTGATCGATTAACACTAAAAATTGAGGGACACTAACTTAAGTCCAGATAAATATATATGTAATTCTGTGCATTAGTTCCTGAGGTACAGCTTTCCCTATAATTGCAGAAATCACTGTAGAGCAGCACCACCTGTGAGATATCGGCACAAAAAGTTGATAGGCACTAATTTATGTAATGGAGCAACTACACGTGAATTTTCATGTAATTCTGGGGAGCAGTTCTTGAGATACAGTAGGAACAAAATTTTTGACACACCGACACCCATTTTTAAAAAAGTGGTCTAATTGTGTTCTGTCATCTCAAAACGTTTAAATACACCGTAAGCAAGAAATAATCAGGAAATATTTACAAAAAAAAAAAAAAAAAAATTAAATTAAATTTTGAATTTTCAAAAATTTAATTCAAATAACTTTCAGGAAATTTTACTGCGTTCAATATTGTATACTTTAATAGATTCTAAGACAACTTACAATGAAGATTTATAAAATCCACCATTTACACAAGTTCGACCTGAGCCCCTCCAATAATTTAGAAAACTCTACGCATATGGCTCTGCAGTTGTTCTTACATAATTGTTGGCAAGGCACTGGCAATTTCAGATGTAACTGCTGAGAATAATAAACATGGCACAATTTCATAGACTGAAAGTTTCAATTTATATAAACATTAATGATAAACTCATGAACCATGAAAATTCCTTTAGGTAGTTTTGAGTGTAAGGCTAATTTTTTTTAATACCAACTATGTGAAAAATGTCAGAGCTGGGAATCAAACCTGGTACCTCCACAGTTCAGCGGAGTCATATCAAGTATATTACAACTTCAAGTAAAAGAAGAACCAACAGAAAATATTCCTTTAAACTATTTTTCAATTATAAATTTAAACTATCAGGTTTCATAAGCAAAAATTTGGTTTAAATTTTATCAACATACTTGCCAACCAATTTTAAGAAAAAAAGGGAAGATTTCTGTTGAAAAACCAGAAGATTTCATAAAAAAAGGGAAGATTTTTTTTTTTTTTTTCTCTGACGTATTAAACAATACACAGTTTAACAATTTTAATATTTTGAAGCAATCTATAAAAATGTTTTACTATAGATTGATTATACTAAATATATAAAAGTTTAACCTCTTCAACATATCAATATCTACAAAACCGAATTTGTACGAAATTTATTCAACAATAGACAAAAAAACTTAGTTAAGTTAAAGTATATAATAAAAAAGTAAATAAAATAAGAAAGAATAATAGTGTAGAAAGAAATGCGCTCACTAAGAAGCTGTCAAATATTTTCTATTAAACATTTTTAGTTTCCATTAGCTGTTTCAACAGGGTTCGCATTCAGATATGGAAAAAAAATTCCCTGGACAATTTTCAAAAAAATGTTAGTGACTATTAAAAGAAATGTTCCTCTAGAGAGAAGAAAATACATCTATTTCCACATGTTACTGCCAATCATGATAAAAATTCAGGTAGAAATCATTGTTTCCCTGCATGTTTTCACGATCCTTAATCATTTGAATTTTGGAAAGCATTTTATTCGTAAAAATTTACAACTTCCTGTTTTTGGTGGATTTATGCATCTTCAGTGAACCAGAATTTTGAATTTGACCGTTTTTAGAAAATGTCTGTCTGACAAAAGTTTTGTGTAGCAGCTCTAGTTCAAGAGTTAATGCACAGAATTTCATATAAATTTATACATAGTTGTGCATTAACAAAAAAAATAAATAAATAAAAGTGTCCATCGACTTTTGGTGCAAATTACTCAATAAGTGGCGCTGCAATACTGTGATTTCTCCCATTTAAAGGAGGACTATATCTCTTCTACTGTGTATAATAAAAAAAGACTAAGTATGTCACAGGGCTATTATGGAATATGTTTATTTAATTTCTGTGCATATCGGCCAATAGACGATGTTGTTATGCTGCAATTTTCCTGTGAATAGAGAAATTATCTTTGATTTTTGTGTATAATTACACAAAATTTGGTATGTGAGAGGGCCGTTTTATGAAACATGTTGATTCAATTCTGGGGCATATTGGTCGATAAGTGGCTATACTATGCTGCAATTTACCCTGTGAATGGGAAGGCTTAATCTTAACATCTATAACATTTAACTGCACTTAACTTGATATGCAAGATAAATAATAAGAGAACGAAAGCTGGCTTAATTTGGGTGTATATTGACCAACAGATGTCGCAGTTGTTCCTCATCTTCTATGATTCTTCACTTGGCTACATCTCACAATCTTTTGATTAAAATTGCACTAAACTCCATATCTAAAATCTTTATTGTGCGAAGCTATTATTAAGTTTCTTCTGTGCATGTTAAACAGCGTGTAGGTTTGTTATGAAGAGTGTTATAAAAGAAAGTTTCGTAATGGCCATAACATACTAAGTCATTGAAGCTTTTAGATTTTTTTTTTTTTGCTTCTTTCTTATAAATGTCTCAAACGAAAGTATTGGATTCATAAAAATTTTCTACATTTGGTATTCGCTGGATTTACACATTTTAAGAGGTCCAGAAACTGCTTTGATCAATTTTTAAAAATTTGTGTGTGTGTGACTAAAATTGCGTTCAACTGATGTCAGCCTTATTTAGGTGTATATCAGCCGTGGATCTGCTATTATGATTTTTTCACAAGTCTATATCTCAGCATCTATTGATTAAAATTGCACCAAACTCCATATCAAAATATTTATTGTGTGAAGCTATGGTTAAACTTTTGCACAATTTAAACAGTAAGTGGTGTGTGATGGCCACAATAAATACATTTTCTTATGAAAATAATCAACCCTTCAACTATTATCAGAGCTGAAAACCTTGGTGGGAAAAAAAAAGGAGATTTTACATAATTTCAAGGGAGAAAAAAGGAGATTTACGGTTTCGTGGAGAAAAACAAAACAAAATTATTTTATTCAATACATGATATTTTTTTAACTAAAAAGACCTAATATAACTTTTGTTTGATAATTTATATTTTAAACTTATTGGGGAAAAACAAATAGTTAACAAGTTCATTAACAAAGTCTAAAAATAACTACATATGTAAAGAATTTTGAACCCCTATATCGCTTCAGTTGGTTCTAAAATCTAATAAAACAACTGGATCGATGTTTTTATGAACATTGATTCAGAGTTCTTCCCAGATAATTTAAGGAGGGTGCTGCACCTCGCCTGATCTTTGTTTGGAAGAAAAAAAAAAAAGAAACACTTTGCCCCAATCTATTTCCGCCCCCCCCCCCATTACTGCATTTGTAGAAAATAACTTAAATGCTGTAAATATAAATAAAACTATTGTGTGTGACAATCAGCACATTAACAACAAATAAAAGTACAGAAAAGTTTAAAAACAGACTCTTCTTTTTGTATGCATATTTATAACTAAATTTTTAAATTAAGTGTTTGGATTTTAAATGCCAAATGTGTCCTTAAAAATTCAAATTGCCCTCAAAAATTTAAAAAGTTTTTTTTTTTTTTTAACTAGCAGTACCCTACATTTTTTAAAACCAGGGGGGAAATGTTTGATTCTTTTGTTGTAGAATGAGAAAGCTAATAGGAGAAAGGGTTTTTTTTTTTTTTTTTTTTTTTTTGGGGGGGGGGGGGGGTGGAACTGTTAAACTTTCTACTACTTTATAGGCTCTAGAATCTAATAAAGCAAGTTTAAAATGAATATTGACATTTTTGTTGTGGCTTGTAGATGGAGAAAGAATGAGAAACAAAAGAGTTCAAAAGAGCATTTGATCACCGATCACTAGTTGGAGATAGGAAAATATGGGGGGGGGGGAGGGAGAGTTAAAAATAATTACGTAAGTGAGAAATATTGAAGGATTCCGTTTCTTTAGAGATTCTAATATCTCATAAAGTAAGTTTTAAATGAATATCGACATTTATGTTGTGGATGCAGAAAGATTGTGAATTGGAATGCCTTCGTAAATCTGGAAAGATGGCACCTACGAATTGTCAAAAATTAGCGTTTTTAGTTCGATTTTTCGAAAATATTAGAAAAACTGGAGAAATACACATTAAAACGGGAGATAGGGTCAAAAAACGGGAGTCTCCCGTGAAAAACGGGAGAGTTGGCAGCACTGTATTATTATATTAGTAAAATATTCTATTTCATTTTTTTTTAATACAGATCAAACACACATTTTTTAGTACTGTAAAAAATGTGTAAATGATAAGTTTTTGTTTTATAACTCTGAACAAAACATATATATTTGTGACAAATTGCAAGTGTAGGAATGAGTATGTCAGACTTAAGTTTTATTCTTCATCGCAATATTGCACAAATAAATAGAATGCTAAATAAATATGCTTAAGTAAATTATATTTAAAATGTGTTTAAAAAAATAGTATATGAAATACGTTTATATTTTATTGTTATAAAATAAAGAAAAAGAAAAGAAATATACAACACAACAAAAAACAAAACTAATGCCGGATATCCGTATCCAGCAGGCAAAGGAGCTCCGGATATCCGATATCCGGCAAAATCACTATCAGTTTCATCCCTACAAAATACTTTTAATTACTAATTATAATTACTACTGAGAATGTAGTAAATAGAATTTCTTATAATTTAAGGTTTTGGACACTTTCGGACAGTTTTGTACAGTTTTAGACAGTTTAGGACACTTTTGGACGGTAAAAACCACCTGTCCTGTCCAAAACCAGTTTCAGACGTCCTAAACCCCAACCCTGGTTTGAAAGTATTGTATAGTAATTCACATTCAAACTAAACTTGATAAATTGCAGGGCAAGATAAACTTCAATTTTCTTTCAAATTTTTTTACCCAATCCCACAAATTTTAAGCATAAATTATGCTAAGAAGGATAGATAAAAATTACATCAGAAAAGCAGGAGAAATGAGTGGAAAAGCAGGAGCATAGAAAAACAAGGAAAAAGCAGGAGACTTGGCATGTCTGAGAAATATTTGTTTTTCCAGGTTTTATAATTGATTTTGCCTGATTTTTAATGAAAATTTTTATTTCCCCTGACTTTTTTAAACAAAATTCAAATTTCCTGAGTATTCCAGGTTTTCCCTGAGTAGTATGAACCCTGACATATAATACTCTGAAACTTAACACAAAATGCAAGCATTTATTAATATTTAAAATCAGAGACATTCAAAGCCAAATGCACTGTTCTAAGTAGTTGGTTTGATTTTTTTTGATTTTTTTATTTTTTTATTTTTTTTTAAAGATATGATCTGAAATAATAACGACATACAAAAGCTTTGTTGAAATTAAATATTTGTTGATTAATAATTTTGTAGCACAATATGCTCTGGTGACCAACACCAGTAAGAATGGTATCATTCCAAGCTCTTTCTAAAGAACCTTGCTTGTAAGCATTGGAGTTTTAGAGAAAACTACACAAAAGTCTGAATGGTTAAGCTGCCAAGTACAACTTGGGTTTGAATATGACACTTCCTCTCTACCAGCTTCAGAGCAGAACTTCTTGGATATGATGTATAAATATGATATAAAACTAGTATGCTGTGGCCATCACAAAACTTTCTTATATATTTTCCCATAAAAATTCAATCAGAACAAAAAAATAAATGAAATTATTTTTTTATGATGAATGTAGACATTTTTTTTTTTCTCATAGAAGTAAACACTTAAATGTCCAAAGAAATTTTATGCTCTACAAATAATACCTTATTTATTTATTTTTTAATAAAAAAAAACTTTAAAATTTTGTTTTAAATAATCATAGATATACTGATCTACCATTCATTTTATTCTTTTAAAAGATACCCATATTAAAATTTTACTTTCCTCAGGAGGGAGGGGAATGATGCTCCTACATATACAAAATATTTTTTCCCTGTTGACTATCACTATTATTAATTCTTTTTAATTTCATAATGATTTGTGAAAAATAGTTCTCATTTTTTACATTTATAGGAAATTTTATCCTACACGACCATGTTAAAAATTTAGAAAAAAAAAAAATAGGACTGCAATGCCACCTGCCAGTTGATTTACACTAAAAGTCGACAGACACTAATTTATGTCAAGATTCAACTAGATATCAATTTGTATGAAATTCTACACAGCAGTTCCTGAGATACAGTTGCTACAATTTTTATCACACACACAGACAGACGTTTTCTAAAAATGGTCAAATCATGATCTCTCAAAACATGTAAATCCAATGAAAACCTGCAGTTAAAAATTTTTATGAAACCAGAACTTTCTTAAAACCCGAATAAACTACTACATCAGAAATGCCAAAAGAAAAATCCTGTAATCCTATTGGTTGAACTAAATCTGGTCCCTCTCCTATACATACAAGCACTTCTCCAGATTCAGAATTCTTTCTACACTGAAGACGGTACACTTAAGGCTACCGAAACAGCTGTATGCATCGCAAATATTTTTCTTTTGGCGTTTCTGACGTAGTAGTTTATTCAGGTTTTAATATTCCAACGCCAAGTCTCCTGTTATTATCAGTACTTTCTTCTATTGAATATAGAAGGAAGTAATGAAACAAGAAGTAATAACTATCTGCTATAAATATAAGTAAATGAAAAGTATAATTAAGAATATAATAACAAAAATGCAAACTTTCATGACTAAAAATAACTCAACAAGGGACATGGTTTCCTATGACTGAAAGTAATATTGTATTTATCTTTTAAATAACATATTAAAGACTTAAAAATTACACATCACAGATTCGAAAAAGGATATCAGAAATAAATCTTAACTTTATCAATTATCAGAAAAAAATCTTAAATTTAAGTATAGAAATTTTTTATTATTTTTTAATTCTACTCACTTCTTTTAAATCATCTAGCCGAAAAAGATGTACAGTTTCAGTATTGCTAGACGCACTTAAGAAATTGGAATCTTCACTGAAGCTAAGCGAGTAGATTCTTACACAACTAGAGAGAAAAAATATAAAATAAATAACACTGTTAAAGATATAATATATATGCACATAAAATGTTTCATACCTCTTAATGAAGACTAGATTTAAATCTGCATATTTAGACAGCCTGCCACATGCCATGTTGGATATTTCTAATTTTTGTTGTCATTACAAAAAGAAAGGGGGGATTACTTTATGACCCTTTTCGTTTTGAAAGAGTTGTTCACAAAGAATAATTATTTACACTTTGTATAGTTTTAAAATTAAATTATTTTCACTTATTTGTAGGGTTTAAACTGCCATTATTATTATTATTTTTATCACTGTTTAGCATTTTGCTAAACGATATCCAATTTTGCTAAACTGTAGACTTTCACTAAAAAGCAACAATTAAATAATTTCATTAAAAAATTGCTATAAAATAATCTCTAATTTTTGTTTGGGTAAAAATTTTTCTGGGTAAAAATTATGAAAAAACTCAAAATAGCAGAAATTGTTAGTTAGTATACTTAGATTTTATTTTGATTTTTAATAGATGAATTCTAATGGAAAAATCTCTGGGGGTAATGGAACATTGGTTTAACTCGCCCCTGATCCGGATCAAAATTCGAGTTCCTGTTGTTTGGCTGGTGCTACCATCTTTCACCAGCTTCTGGAGCTGAAGTCGTTCTTCCTCCCTATGTGGCTCTCCTAAAAACGGTAGGCGTACCCCTCTTGCCTTAAATCCGGATAGTTCCACTACCTGGGCTTGGAATTTCCGAGTGGCATACGTCAACAACAACAACAAATGTAAAAATATTTAAACATATCATAATTTGAAATTTGCTTCATAGAAGTTCTCAGAACAACTATTGCACAACCCCTACCAAGCCACTCCCCTCTTAAATATTTTTTTCATTTTGCACATGTGACATAGTTGCCTCTTTTCCTATTGCATATCTGCTAACCTTTCTAATTTTTTAATCAAAATTATCACCAGTATTTAAAAAAAAAAATATATGATACATATATTTTTGATGAGAAAATAAGCAACAATTATAAAAAAAATTACAATATTAAGTCTTCCTTCAAAATTGGGAGACTTGACACCTACGCTGCTGATAAACTCAAAACAATGTTTCATTGATTCATGTTTCTTGAATTACAAGTATGGATTGCTTGGTTAAAAATATCAGTGAAGCAGAGAGAAATAGAAAACAAAACTGAGGATAACCAAAGAGAAATCAATAGTGTTAAAAGAATTGAATTAATTTTCATAAAACCTAAAACACTGGTTGGGTTGGCTGGTTAGGTTTAACGTCGTACTAGTACTGTGCTATGGATAATTGGTGACAGTCTGTGACGTACCCCCTAAGGATGGTCTAGAGACATGTCATCACAATTTTGATATTCCATAGAGGGGATGGCTCCTCCCAGAGGTATAATATGGATTGGAACATGGAGGACATTGCAGCTGTGTCAGATTTTATGTGCACCAGCGACCATTAGTATACACAACAGTCTTTGGCCGGCTCAAGTACTGAACCCGCAATCTTCCAATTATGAGCTCGCTACTCTACTGACTGGGCTACTGTGGCCAGCAATAGTGCTTGGGTACTTTAACTAAAATGCTAAAAAAAACTTTTTTTGCCTGCCAGGTAACATCCTGCTTAATTATAATGTTTTGTGAAATCTTTTAACTTAAATAAATAAAAAGAACTTTAAGGAATTATATAATAATTGATAATTAGTAGTTTACAAAAATACTTTTAAACTTATCTCACTGAACCATACTTGCCAACCAATTTTAATAAAAAAAGGGAAGATTTTTGTTGAAAAACCAGAAGATTTCATAAAAAAAGGGAAATTTTTTTTTTTTTCTTTGACGTATTAAACAATACAGTTTCACAATTTTAATATTTTGAAACAATCTATAAAAATGTTTTACTATAGATTGATTATACAGTAGAACTTGGATAATTCGAAGTTGAAGGGACCAGAGAAAAATTCGAAATTAAAAATTCGAATTACATATGAGTGATTCAATACCAACTCACCTAATGAGGTCTGCTACCGACTTGGATTTTCTTTAAATTTGGTACACAGATTGATGATATAGAGACATGAAAAAGTCCAAATTTTTAGCTACCTGCTCCACTTATTTATAGATATACAGGTCCTCGAAGTTTGTCCGCCCCCTCAAAATACCAAGAAATCGATGTTATTTAATTTTTTTTTTTCTGAAAAATAATGCTTATGTAATATGAAAGTGTTAGGTATCTATGGAAACTAGTTATTCCAGGCATTCAGAAAAAAAATACTACAATGTTTATAATGAAAATTGTTAAGGTACAGAACTCTTAGAAATTGCAACCACGAAAATTTAATTTTCCCGATTTTGCTAAAATTGAGACATGAATTCCAAAAAAAGGAAAATAAAACCAAAGGTTTATTCACTTTCTGGTACAGTACACGTGTTTACCATAAATTGCGACACAATAAATTACTTTGGTTTCTCACTCCTCCTTGGAAATATTTAAGCTTAAAGACAAACCATAGGGCAAAAACATGCAATTTCGACCATCTTGGCAGCCATTTTTCTCATAAAGCGGGAACACTAGAAACTTTTTTATTTTTTTTTAAATAAGCTACTGATGTGTTAGCTATTCACAGAAAAAGAGTTTATTTTTGGTTATTATTTGCATAAAGAAATATCCTGCTGATAATATATGCATGTTTTTCTCTAATACCATATGCTTGTATTCCCCCTCTCATAAACTTAACATCAATTAAAAAGAAAAATAATAATGCATGTATTAATAGCTGTACTATCTATCTACAAAAAATACATTTAAAATGTACAAAAAAGCCAAGCTCAAAGAAAGAGAATTGATTAAAGTTGTGTCTAAAAAGGGTGTGATATCAAATTCCCAAGCTTACATTCAAATACTTATTTAATATTCCCTTTTAACTAAATTTTCACATGTGAATCAAGTGCCTTATGATATGTTGATAGAAATCCTTCTTTCCTGTACTAAATACATCATAGCGTGTTTCTGAAAAATATTATTATTTTTATTTATGTATGATGGGCTTGGCGGCCATCTTTCAAAGTTTTACGTTAGTTTGAATTCTATAAATCTCATCAATTATAGGATGAGTTGGTTGATTGGTTGGTTAATTGAGTTTTATATCGCACTAGTACTGCGCAATGAGAAATAATTATAGGATGGGAGGATGGGAGTGCGCCAAACTTAACACTGTTAAAACTTAAATTATTCAACTTGTGTGCTTAACGGGGCTTTTGCGATGTTTTTAATGCATTTTTTTTTTTCTTTTTTAATCTGAATATTTCAACCCCTGTTGAATGGAATAACCATATTATTTTTACGAGATATTTATTTCAAGAAGCTAAATTCAAATTGGGTAAATATAACGGGGGGGGGGGGGGGTGGAAGCTTCTATGCTTCCCCCCCCCTCTCCTTCATGTTTTTACGTTAATTTAAATTTTCATATTCTTTATTCCCGGCATTTATAGGATGGAAGTGCACTTAATACTAAATAATTATAAGAAATCATGTTATCGAAATATTTCCGTCTCTGCTGAATGGAACAGCAAAATTAATTTTATATGAGATATATTTTAAGAAACTTCTTTCAAATTGTGTGAATGTTTATTCATTACTTGAAAGATGGCCGCCAAGCCCATCATACATAAATAAAAATAATAATATTTTTCAGAAACACGCTATGATGTATTTAGTACAGGAAAGAAGGATTTCTATCAACATATCATAAGGCACTTGATTCACATGTGAAAATTTAGTTAAAAGGGAATATTAAATAAGTATTTGAATGTAAGCTTGGGAATTTGATATCACACCCTTTTTAGACACAACTTTAATCAATTCTCTTTCTTTGAGCTTGGCTTTTTTGTACATTTTAAATGTATTTTTTGTAGATATCATTTATTTTTTTTTTAAATAGTTTTTATATTTACTGGAATTAACCTGATACTTTACATCAGATATGCCCTGGATTTCTACTCAGCTTTCGTGCGATGTTGTTCTTTGCGTTAAACTGTATTACAAAGTTTTCTTTGCGTTAAACTTTCCATAATTCTGGTTGCTAGACATTATCCATGGGTTTTCTATGCAGACTAGTATGTCGTGTCCATCACAAAACTTTCTTCTACATTTTCCTATACATATTAACGCAGCACAAATTATTTATTATTTTTTTCATTATGAATGCTGAATATTATGAACTCAGAGAGGTATTGTTGCACAAAATGTCCAACGGAAGTAAATTTTCACCATGCAGATGGCATCCTTTCAGTTCTAAAAAATAATTGTAGTATATGAGCTCCACTTATCGGCCGATAGGCATCGAGATTGAATCAGCATAATGTCTCATAATGGCCTTTTTACATATTAAGTTTTGTTTCATTATATGCAACAGAACTTTTCCTTAAATTGCGAAAATCGCTGTATAGCAGCGCCACATGTTGAGATATTCGTACAAAAGTTGATAAGCACTATAATTTGTAACAATGTAAATTTATTTGTAAATTTATGCAATTCCATGTATTAGTTACTCAGATATAGCCTTCCCTGAAATTGCGGCAATCACTGTATAGCAGCACCATGTTAACCAATTGTTGAGCAATTGACACCAAATATTGATAAACGCTATTATACATCAAGGTTCAATTGCATATAAATTTATATGTAATTCTGAGCAGTAGCTCCTGATATCTAGTTGGAACAAAACTTTCGCCACACACATAGAACACACACACGCAAATAGAAATTTTCTAAAAATAGTCAAATTGTTTTCAGGAGCTCTTACAACGTGTAAATCCATTAAAAACCGAAAGTCGAAATTCATTTCAATAAAATGAGAAGCGAAGCGGGCAAAGCCTGCTAGTATACTATATAGAAGGAAGTAGAAATCTTTATGCATCATAATTATCATTGCCAGATTGAATTGAAGGATATTAAAATTGGATACTATATCGTGTACTAAATCGTGTGTAATACTTTCTTATTCTAAGGTATGAAAAATATTAAAAAATCAGCTATAGATTTGAAACAAATGTTATTCAAAAATGTATTCATTTCTGTTTTCAGGGATATAAAATTTAAAATTGTACAAAATAATAAAAGCAAAGATTCTTTGGTTAAAAAAATAACTTCTAAAGAGAAAAAGCAACTCAATTTGAAATTAATATTTTCGGGTAAACTGAGATGAAGCAATTTCATATTTGGCGATTTATGTCTGTTTGGCGATATTTAACAGTTTTTCAGCAATTAAGATAGGACATTTTGATTTTTAAAAGCTAAATTTTATAAAAGTTCCTAGATTAAGTAATTGTCTATCTGAAAAACCAGTTTTCAAAGAATTCTGCACATTTATGAATTCTCTAGCTTGTTTTAAAAAAAATTTCTTGAAGAAGAAATTTTTTCAAAAAGTTGTCAAAACATCTAATTTTACGCTAAATTGAAAATGCTCCCATTTTTTTACTTATTAACTTAGAAAGTTCGTTTTTATCTCAAATTAAAGATCTCGTTGATACGAATATTTTACTTTTTGTTTCATTTTACTGCGATATTTGGGTCGTCCAATATTTAAAACTTTACGGAAAAAAAAATTGCCGATTTAACATGGGAAAGTTGGTTTCTGTATAATAAGCATTTAACGATCTTGGGTTATTTCTGTCGATTTTATTATTGGCGCGTTCTGCTTTGTGTTAGTGGTAGTTTGTTTGTTTTGCTTTTCTCTGAGCTTGGCTTGGCAAAACGACCGTTTCTGCTTGATACAAGAATTCAAGAAATTTAATGTATTAAATTATTTAATAATAACAATAATAATTTCTTCATTTTATAGCAAAATTAGATATTTGATGGAAACAAGAAATAGAATTTCTCCAAAATTGAATGCTGAAAGCTGTCTCTTCGTAATTATAAATTATTAAATAATTTCTTTAAAAATCAATCGAAATAAAGGAGCTATAAATATTTATTTCATAAGCAATATAATTGAAATACAGCAATATATTAAAAATTGATATGTACAGAATTTTATTCAACTGCAAGCATAAGTTCCTGTATTTTTTTCGCAGTATCATTTGGTATTAAAAACATGCATCCTATGACTGCTGCTGCTGATGACATTGGCATTATATCTAACAGATGCTTGTATGGAATCCAGCATTTATCTGATCTAAATTTTTGACATGTTGCTTACCTACTGCAGATACTTCAATCTGATTCGATATGTTTGTAGATACAATGGAAACTAAAAGCATATATTTACTAATAAAAATAAATTTATGATAATCCCTAGTACCCTCAATTCTTCCAGCGAAAGTTAGTCTTTCAGAAAGTAATACTCTTGTTTCTGCTACATTTTCTTCAGATGCAAAGAAAAACTTAATATTTTTAAAATTATCTGTGCAATAATGAAACTAATCACATGGAGAAATTATCTGATTCTTGTAAGGACGTTGCAAGCTGGTTCTGTAAGCAGACCTTTCGACTGTGCCTCCAATGGCATCACACAGGATTTTGCCATGGGATGTGGCAAAAAAAAAATGTCACTCAGCATTTAGTTTGAAATCATCTTTATGTTGGCATAAATTTAAAAAGTTTTTCTTGCTTTTGTACTGCGCTGAGCTACCGCCAAATTGATGAAATAAATTATTTCCTATATGTCTGGATACTGTGATGTTACATATGGAATTACAAGCCTTTGAAAAGAAACTACTGCCACCGTATCATGTGTCAAACAGTCACTGATAATGCACATAGAAATAATTTTTAGGTTATCATTTGACCAAACAAAATGATGGAGTGTAGTTTGCATGTTTTCCCAGTGATATCCCTGTATTGCATCCTGTACTATAAAAGTAAAATTTTCAGAAAAATCAAGTAATAAAATGCATTTATCTGGTTTTAGTTCTGCTTTCCTTGTTTTTAAATGTATTCTGATTGAGATTTTGCGATGTAATTGTGTTTTGCCAAGGACTTTATTTTCAACAAAAGTTCCGATTTAAAATCAGGTACAGACAAAGTAATTGAATGAGTGTTGAATGGACTGTAGTTATCCACCGTCGAAACATCACTTCAGATTCTTCATCATAATCATTCATTAACATATCTAAAAATTCTTCAAATGTAGTTTAGAGTGGACACTGTGTACAGAGTCCTAACATACATGCTTCATTGTTAATCTGTTAATGTCACATACATAATCATAATGAGACAAAAAAAAAAAAAAAAAAATTCTAGATGGTTTAACAGATTGTTTCAGCCCTTTCTAACCCAGGTTGTACGACTGTGTGGGTTAGACATCCACAACATCCACTTACATTTCTGCATCTGGAATTTGTATGTAATGAAATCAGGAAATGAACAATCCAGCTAATTAGCAGAAAGTGTAAAGTATAATTTTGAATCAACAAGTGTCGGTTATAGTCCATATTTTTCTTTCAGTTTGCAAAAACAAAAGAATGTAATGTTTAAAGGTAAAAATGTTTCGGGTCGGAAAGGGTTAATTAGCTTGTCATTTTGGTTAATTATACAGATACAGAGTGAATGAGTTCCTGCACTCGAAGCAGGACACTTTGGTCCCGCCATTTTGGTCCTGCCGTTTTGGTCCCGAAGAAATTTTGGTCCCTGGCCATTTTGGTCCCGAGACATTTTGGTCCCACCAATTTTTTAAATATGTATCAGTTTTTTAATATGATAACATATTTATTGATACGGGAAAATTGAAGTGCTCTTAGAATATCTTTAATTAAGGAATATCTTACAGACAAATATATAAATTTTCGACATTACGATTGTTGCCTAGCAATTGAGATTCGGAGAATTTTGTACTAATTTTTTTGCGAACATTTTATTTATTTATTTTATGAAATTGCACTTTTTTTAATTGATATTTTTTTTCATTTGATTTCGATTTAACTTACTTCAATTGCAATTTGAATTTGAATTTACTATCAGTGACAACATTTTGTGATTTTAAAAGTATTGTTAACAATAACAACAGTAGATAAAATTTGAATTATTTTAAAAATAATAAAATACAGAAAAATTTTGTTTAAAAAAAGGGAAAAAGAAAGAAAGAAAACCTTACGATATTAAATATAATTTGCTTTTAGTGGCAGAATGCTATTTCTTTCAAAGAATTAATTATTGACCTGCTCCCATCATACACTCTTCTTTATAAGCATAAGCTTCGGATCATTTATGAAGTTCTTGAATTTATATATGAATTTATTCATAAATATATATATATATGTGTGTGTGTGTGAGAGAGAGAGGGAGAGAGAGAGTTACGTTTCATTCGATTTGATTGTGATTTAATTTTTATCATTAATCTAAGAGGAATTTTTTTCAAAATCTGTGTTATATTTATAATAATAATAATAAAATGCATGTTTGTTTGTCCGTGATACTTAATTACGTTAACCGTGTATATATGTGTATAAATTACTTTTCTTTCAATTACAATGGTTTTATTTTAAAAATGAAAAAAATGTAAGTAGTCCAATATTTAATTAACTGTGCGCATTGCAAGCATAAATGTTCAGAAAATGTTTATGTACAATTTTTTATCTTTTTAGTTTAATATTATGTTTAAAAAATATGTATATAAATAAATAAATCTGTCTGATATGTCTCTATGACTGAAAGCAATGCCCGCATTGAAATCTCTGTAGCACACTGAGATTCGTTTCGCACCTATTTCTCCCACAGACAATAAAAAGGCATTTCACTCTTTTGTTTCAGCGCATTTGAAAAAAAAAGGGGGTGGGAGGGGCTTTTAATGGACATTTTCTTAAACAATATTGTAAGGGGTTATAATGGAATAAAAATGCTTTTCCAATTCTATGTGATATGTAACTATTTCCTGTGTTTGACAAATATATCCAGATTGACAGAGAAGAAAATGAGACAAGTTTAGCAGATCTGTACAAATTATTCCTGAGATCATTATTTAGGTTCCTCGTATCTTCTTTTATTATTAAACTCTAACATTTAGGAGATGCTTCGATAAAGCATTGATTTCCTACAAATTTTGTATTCGAGCACTCTAAATATGAATGTGATAATTAAGAGCCGCATTACAGTGTTTTATATTAAAAACCTTGTATTTTATTTAAACTAAAATTTTGCAGACTTAGAAAAATTAACAATGCTTAGATCTCCGCTAATAACTAATACCTTTATCATTCCAAATTCGATCCGAAATAATAACTTTTCTGTTCCATGTGTCCTATAGTTACATCATTTTCAACAAAGGTTGCAGATATTCAACTCTCCAATTGAAAATATTCGTCTAAGTTCTCTTTTGTCCGAAGTTCCCTCATGTACGAGTATTTGCTGTCCTTTTTCCTCTATCATACAAAGAAAAAATTTAAATCTCAAAATTTTAGACATTTTTTCAGTTTTATTTGTTACTTACAACTTTCTGTTGCAAAATAATAATAACAATAATAATAATAATTTTCCTACCCCCATGTTTTCAAGTCAAATGACAAAAATTCGAAATATGAAGAACAATTTCGCTTTTTTTCTGTAATACTTTGATTATTCCTGATACCGGGACCAAAACGGCAGGACCAAAACGGCGGGACCAAAATTTCCACGGGACCAAAGTGGCAGGACCAAAGTGTCATGTACCCTCCTGCACTACCAGCTAACACACACCACTTTGGTCGCAAATCAGCAAATTTAGATAATTCAATCTTGTGATTGGGATAGTCCTCTTTAAAATGTGTGTACGCTTCTTTGAAATTACATAAAATGAGGTGTTTCTGTTTTGTAAATATTTGATTTCTTCACTAATTACTAACTTGAATTTTTAAAAATTAAAAGGTTTCCTGCATCATTCATTAAGATATCACAAAAATAGAGTAAACATTAGTTTTGTTTTAATTCCAAAATATCATAAAATCAGAATCCCTTATTCAATGCTTTATTCACCTAACACTATTTCTAATGGTAACTAAATAATGTTCAGAGGGTAAATAAAATCTAATACATGTAATAAATCAATATTTATATAATATTCAATAAGTTTTGTTTCTTTACATCTTTTTTTTATTAATGTTAGGTCTGTGAGAGGGGAAACACAAGCATGCGGTATTAGAGAAAAACATGCATATGCTATCAGCAAGATAACTCTTTATGCAAATAATAACCAAAAGTAAACTGTTTTCCTGTGAACAGTTAACATATCAGTAGCTTATTTAAAAATAATAAAAAAGTTTCTAGTGCTCCCCCTTCATGAGAAAAATGACTGCCAAGGTGGTCGAAATTGCATGTTTTTGCCCTATGGTTTATCTTTAAGCTTAAATATTTCCAAGAAGGAGTGAGAAACCCAAGTAATTTATTGTGTAGCAATTTATGGTAAACACCTGTACTCTACCATAAAGTGAGTAAACCTTTGGTTTTATTTTCCTTTTTTTTGGAATTGATGTCTCAATTTTAGCAAAATCGGGAAAATCAAATTTTCATGGTTGCAACTTCTAAGAGTTCTGTACCTTAACAATTTTCATTATAAACATTGTAGTATTTTTTTCTGAATGCCTGGAATAACTAGTTTCCATAGATACCTAACACTTTCATATTACATAAGCACTATTTTTAAGAAAAAAAACTTAAATAACATCAATTTCTTGGTATTTTGAGGGGGCGGACAAACTTCGAGGAATTGTGTATCTATAAATAAGTGGAGCAGGTAGCTAAAAATTTGGACTTTTTTATGCCTCTATATCTTCAATCTGTGTACCAAATTTAAAGAAAATCCGAGTCGGTCATGCAACCAACTTTTATTTTTTTAGGTGAGTTGGTATGGAATCACTCATATACTATTTTGTCAAAAAGAAGAGATAAATTAAAAATATAAATTTCTATGATCAAAGATTCAACACATACACTTTATATCTCAGAATACTGCATCATTAACCCCCTCCCATTAAATCAATATTTTTTTACGAGCTTAATTATTCAACACATTTTTTAAATAGTCAGATATTTTTGATTGCTTCTTTAAGTACTATCTTTGTGTCATAGCACATGACTTTAACCCATCAATTGATACAAAAACAGAATTTTTTACATTAGACATGACTTTCAATTAAAAAAAAAAAAAAAAACCTTGAAGTTCATGTATATGGACCATATTGTTTGATGCACTACACTGTAAAAAATATGTCCTATTTGCTGCGAGAAATTTTCTGTAATTTGAGAAAATACGTTCTGACAATGTAACTTTTTCATAAATTACGCGTATTTTCTCAAATTACAGAGAATTTCTGCCAATAAATAAGACATATTTTTTACAGTGTAGGGTCGTGTAATTCCTTATCCTTCTTTTGAAATACTGTTAAAAAAAAATAATGCACTTTAACTGAGAAAAATCTCTGGAACAAATTTCACTGTGATATTTTTAAAGGTAATTGTATGAAAAATTCGAATTATCCAAAATAGAATTCGAATTATCCATGATTTTTTAACATTATTTTAATACAAAATTCAAGGGACCGACTAAAAATTTCAAATTATCCAGAATTTCGAATTATTCAAGTTTCACTGTACTGAAGTTATACCTCTTCAACATATAAATACCTACAAAACAGAATCTGTAAGAAATTTATTTAACAATAGACAAAAAAACTTAGTTAAGTTAAAGTATATGATTGAAAAGTCAATAAAATAAGAAAGAATTGATACCTAATAGTGTAGAAAGAAATGCACTCACTAAGCAGCTGTCAAATATTTTCTATTAAATATTTTATTTTAGTTTCCATTAGCTGTTTCAACAGGGTTCACATTCAGATATAGAAAAAAGAAATTCCCTGGGCAATTTTAAAAAAAATATTAGTGACTATTACAAGAAATATTCCTCTAGAGAGAAGAAAATGCTATCTACTTCCACTGTATGATGTCATGTTACCGCGGATCATGATAGAAATTCAGGTAGAAATCATTGTTTCCATGCATATTTTCACGATCCTTAATCATTTGAATTTTGATATGAAGCTAAACAAAAAAAGTCATTTGACAGATAGGAAATATTTGTTTTTCCAGGTTTTATAATTGATTTTCCCTGACTTTTGATGAAAATTTTTATTTTCCCTGATATATATATATTTTTTTTTAACAAAATCCTACTTCCCTGAGTATTCCAGGTTTTCCCTGGTAAGTATGAACCCTGTGAAGGTGATTTTTAAAATTAGAAGTTACCTGAAAAATTTTCGCTAACATTGTTGTTTGGTTGATTGATTAGTTAAACATTGATAATGTCACTTTCAACAAATTGGCGAAATAAATATTTATATGTAAAATTTTTAACTGTGTTAAGTAATTTCAGAATTTTTTCCTTAACATTAAAAAAAAAAAAAAAAAATTAAAAATTAATATAACTGCAATAACTTTTATATTCACATAAAACCTTAATAAAATTCCATGCCAACAGAAAAACAAATATAGAATATGATTTTTGTGTATGTACATTACTCATACATATAAAAAAAAAGTAGCGGTAGCTAATTATCAGTTTCAAACGTGGATAAAACCAACCGAGTAATAATTTTCTTAAATTGATTTGGGAAAAATTTTCCTAATTGAAAAAATTATTCTTCATTTTTTCCCCATATTTACACGTTTGGTATAAATGACAAAAATATTTAGTTTAACTGAGGAAAAATAAACAGATTCATTAAATTCAGCAATAAAGGTCTAAAAATAATTACATACATCAGAAATATTGACCATTTCCACTGCTTTATTGTTTCTAGAATTGGTCATTGATCACAATCTGGGGAGGGGGGGGATACAAAAATAATTACAGAGTAAGAAATATTAATAAACTCTTTCAACTCTACTTCTAGAATCTAATGAAAGAAGTTTAAAATTAATATTATCATTTATGTTGCAGATGGATAAAGATTAGGAAACAAAAGACTTCTGCAGAACATTTGATTGCTGACCACTGGTTGGAGATAAAGGAGGGGGGGGGCAAAAAATAATTACATCAGCAAGAAATATTTAACAATTCTATTTCTTTACATGTTCTAGAATCTCATAAAGCAAGTTTGAAATGAATATTGACATTTATGTTATGGATGGAGAAAGATTGTGAATCTGGAGTTTTCGTTGAACATTTGGGGTTTCTTTTTAAAACGAACGATATCCGCGACTTTTTTAAAAACGGCTTGTCCTTCAGCAAAGTACGGTTGCTAAGAAAGTCACATGGTTGTTAGAACTCTAGTAGTGTCTAATTATGTATATCCTAACTATATCTATTTTTATTTTTGTGATTAATTACTTAAGTATGTCGTATTTTCGGTGATGAATAAATAGAATTAGCTAGAGCCCTAAATAAAATAATAGGCCGGCGCATCACTGCCATTTTTTTTTTTTTTTTTTTTGCCTCCGAATAGGACAGCATTCCCGCTTGGCATCCTTATTGCTTCCGTAATGATTTTAAGAAACCTTGATCTAAAGCTAATCCGGTCAAGATAACAGCAATAAGCAACAATAATATTCCTAAAAACACATTTTTCACAGTACATTCTCAGAATGTCATTTTATGGATGTACTGGGGTAAGATGTGTTGTTAGGGCGGTTTCTGTTTCTTTTACAAAATGTCGCCAAAACACAAATACACAGTAACAGAAGGTCTGTGAACACTTTATATTCACTTCTTGAATGATTATAGCAGTTTATCGCTAAACAAACTTCCATATCATAGTTTACTTAGCTCAAATTATTAAATATAATAAAACGAGTTACTCTAAATAACGTAAGACCATAAAAAAAAAGTTTCTCGTTTTTTTATTAGAGAAATGCGCTGGGTACATGTGGCAACCCTCAGGCAACAAAATGCCTGATGCGCCAGCTCGTATATATAGGAGCCTTAGAATTAGCAGCCTTTTTTCCCCTCCTCTTATATTTAATAGAAGAAAGTATTGGATACGAACATTTTTGACTTCTGGTTTTCGATGAATTTGTACATTTTCAGACCTCCTGAACACGATTAGATTATTTTTAGAAAATATCTGGATGTGTCATGCGTGTGTCATATTGTTGCACTTCTCGATCAAAAATCCTCGAACAAAATGTCACTAAAAGTTATATTTAAATGACTCTTGAAATAAATTTGTGTTTATCAGCTTTACGTGAATATCACTCAACAGGTAATGCTTTCTTCTCCCCCCCCCCTTTTTTTTATCGTAATCTTTAATATGACAGTATGAGACAAAATTTCGTATAAATGCACAGAATGAGGAAATTTTTTTATGCAAACATTACAAAAAAAAAAAAAAAAAAAAAAAAAAAAAAAAAAAAGGAAGAAGAATAGAAGACATAGCATCACTGCTGCAATACCTCTTCCCCCAGAGTGGCTCTACTCTTAAAACTGGTAGACAGGAAGTGCCGGGGTCGAACCCAGGTCGCGTTCATTAGATTTAGCTGTTCGTAGTTTTCCGTGATTTTTCCCCGAAACACGCATGAATGCTGGGTAGGACCTCTTATAAAAAATCTCCCTACTACCTAGATTTAGAACATTTGTGCAAACAAATAGCCTTACACTAACATCAACACCTACCCGTTCCCTTCCTCAGAGAATATTTTAATGTGAATATTTTTAAATAAACCGCCAGTAACTTTAAAATGAATGATTGAACCATCCAAGTTAGTCAGTCGGCCTTAACGCCCCACCAACCCACCAAACCATTTTTAATAAATAAGTATAAAAAGCTTTTATTACTATTTTTTGAAAGAGTTATGTGAAAAAAGTTAATAGATATCTGCACTGCACTTTGACACAAACAGGTGTCTATAAACTTCTGGTGCACATCGCTCAACATGTGGCGCTTTCACCTCGTTTTATCACAGTCTTTAACCCTTTGGGTACATTTGACGAGTGTGACTCGTCATCTGCTTACTTGGGCGAAGTTACGGTGGACGAGTCTGACTCGTCATCTGAATTTAAGAAGTAGGCGTTGATGTTTGCGGCACCCCCGTCAGTGGGCGTTGATCGCAAACACTTTCCTGACGTTTTTTATGATATCTTACAAGCATACTTTTATCATCAATATAAGTATATTCCAAATAAAATGTATTACTTTTACATATTAACACTTTCGCGACCGCTGACGTAGATTCACTTCAAAATCTGTAACTCCACCAGTGGGCGTTTCTTTTGTAATTTGTATGCAATATTTTTCTTAAATATATAATCAATATTCACAATTTTACAATGAAATATACTATGGATACAAATACTTTGATTAGAAAGAATAAAATTATAATATATATCCATTTGTAATAAAAATATGAATACAGAAAATTTTGCTCTGAAATATTGTAACATGGGAGAATAACGCCCACAGGCAGAACTTACTGTCAAAAATTCGAAATCATTCCATATAGCGACAAATTAAATCCGTCCCATGGGCAAAAAAATCAAATAATTCAGTACTCAAAGAGTTAATGATAATGTTACAGTATAGGAAAATGTTTCATATAAATGTACGCAATAAAAAATACTTTTAAGCAAATATAACTTTGTAATAAATTATTTAGAATAATAAGAGTGGACCAGGAAAAAACATGTATATGCAGTATTTTATATATACAGTTTCATCGCTCATTCTCCCCCCCCCCTCCACTGTCTGATCAGTTTTGCACTCAAAGCTTGTACACGGAAAGTGCCGGGTAATGACCCAGCTTTCGTGCTCGTCGATCTAGCTGTTCGGAGCTTTTTGAGGTTTTCTCCGAAACCCGCGTAAATATGAGCTAGAATCCCTTAGAAGGACACAGTCAAAGAACACACCTGTGCAGTCAAATACCGTTAACCCTTACACCAACACATGCCCCCTTCCATTCATCGAAGGAGTAAATTTTTATATGAATACATATATTTTTAAATAACTCTTCCATACCTTTAAAACAAATCGTTGAACCATGTATATGATGATTTGGAACGAAGATATTTTTATTATTATTTTTAACAAAAAATTAAAAACTTTTTTTGAAGTGAAAAATTCTTTAGGCGCGTTGAGCACTTTTGAGGGAACAAAAATCATGAAATTCGCGTCATCGTCAGCGAAGGCTTTCCAGGAGAAGAAACATTTTTTACCGATTGACATCACGTGGTTTTTCTACTAGGAATAAAAATTGCAAATTTTAAAATGCTTCAATTTTCTTTTAAATTCTTTCAAACTTTCTGTACGCCATTAACCGCACAGGGGGTATAGTTGCAGTTCAAATTTCATCGATTTTGGAAAAAAATTACATTTTAATTGGAAATTAAATTTTATTCTAATACGCGTATTTAAAATTGTAATTATGATTAAATTATTTTTAATACATCATTCGAAAGATATTTTAAAGTTCTTTTATATTATCGAAAGTGGAATTCGAGATTTCACCTCATTTACACGTTTTGAGGTTTCCTGAATCGGTTCTCTTATATCTCAGCTACTAATTAAAATAATTTCATAAGTAATCAATATTTTTACCTAATATAAGGCTTAGTTCATTTAATATGGGTAGCTACAAATATTGTGCCGAATCACATAATACAGATCATAAACACTTTTTTACAAACCAAAAATAATTCGAAATTAATAATTTAATAGCTCGACGATACAATTCACAATTCATTCATTTCTATCGGCAGTCCCCAAAGACTGCTTTGACTTTTTTTTAAGTTACATAAAAAGTTGATATATGTACATTGACATAAATGAATGTTTTTAAACTTCCGGTGTACATCGCTCATTAAGTGGCGATGTATTCCCAGTTATCATAGTCTTTAATACAACAGTATACGAGAAAATTTTTATTTAAATGTATAAAATGAAGAATATTTTACCGAACATTATAAAATTGAAATAATTTGTTTAGAATAACAATAGCCAACATATATATATATATATATATATATATATATATATATATATATATATTTTTTTTTGTATACGAAGTGCCATTGCTCCTGTACCCCCTACTCCCCTTCCAGTAGCTAAGCGGTTCTGCACTCGTACCTGGTAGATAGGAAATGTCGGGTTCGATCCCAGGTCATCCTCGTTGACCTATCTTTTTGAAGTATTCGTGGTGTCTTCTTGAAACTCGCGTAATAATGGGCTAGCATCCTTGAGAAAGACCGACACGGAGGGGACATCACCTAGGTCTAGGAATCTTGTGCTGTGAAAAGGCCTTAACACTTACAAAAATACCCTCTCCTTCCTCGAAGAAGTAAATTCTTAATATGACTATTCTTACAAATTTTAACTCGTCGATACCTTTAAAACAAATGGATGGACCAAGGATCTATGATGACGAGAAACAAAGATATTCCATTTTTATTTCTTTTCATTTTTAACAAAAAATTTAAAAACTTTTTCTCACCAGTTTTTTTTATTCTTCCCTTGTAGATGGGAAGTGCCGGTATCGATCCAGGGTTGCGCTCGTGGTCTTAACATTTATGAGTTTCTCTTACTTTTTTCCCAAAACTCGCACAAACAGGATCTCTTAGAAAGTCCTACACGGAAGGCTCACACCACCTAGACTTAAAATCTTCGTGCAGGAAATCGGCGTTAATCCATACACCAACACCTGCCACCCTACGTCGAAGGAGGAAATTTTTAATATGGATATTTTAAAAATAAACTCGTCAATACTGTTAAAACGAATGGTTGGGTCATGCATCTGTGATGATTTAAAACAAAAATATAAAGATATCCTCCCGCACATTTTTTTTTTTTTTTTTTTTTTTTTAAATCAAAAATGAAAAAATGCTTTTCTCGCCATTTTTTCTTTAAAGAGTTACAGTGGTTTCGCATTTAGAGCTAGTACACGAAAAGTACCGGGTACGTTCAAAGGTCGCGTTACCCGATATAGCTTTTCCCCCACTTTCACTATACACCAGGCCTGTTTCAATTTTTAAGTTTCGTAGTTCTGTCTTAGTTAGTTTCAGAGATATGATAGTCAGAAGATTCCTCACACACATACACAAACTGACCAATTGCCAAAAACTACTTTTTTGAACTCAAGAGACCTTAAAACATGCATTTCAGGTGAAAATTCGATATCGAGTTTTTGGACAGAATACAATATTTCCATTACCTACGATAGTCGGATAATGGAATTAAAAATATCTTAAAATAGGGTTTTAAGAATGCCAGTGCACGCTTTCAACTCCCCCCCCCCCTCCTTAAAACTCTCATTGAATAAACTGTCAGATTTGATTAATATTTTTAATCATTTGATCAACCGATTGAAGTGCTTTAAAATAAGATGCAAATTATGCCGCGAATCGATGGTCCCCGCTAATATTGAAAATTGGATCATTTATAGTTAACTGTATATAAAGAGTGATTTAAAACCAATTGCACAAATGCTACATTTACACGGATGTTTTAAAATAAAATGTGATGTGGACATCGCACGACTTCCTTATACGCCCACTGGAATATACATATTGCTATGAAAACGTTGACATTTTTGTGTGGGGTGTAACGGATTCGTAAATAAATAGGCAGGTTCAAATCACAGGAAGAAAAAAAAAAAACCTCTACTTTAACTACAAATGTCATGATAATAGGATTATATATTCCGTCAAACAAATATAAAATTTCAGGAATGACTTTTTACAGAATTACATTGGCAAATTCATAGCGTACAGTTTAATGAAAATCATTCGAGTATAGATGGCCTACTTTGGTTCTCCTTGCCGAAAATTATAGGTGAAAAGTTATACATTTTACCTATTTACTAATTCTGGCTTAACTGAAACAATATTTGCCGCAAAATTAGATCGCTAATCTCGCCAAGTCGCCAAGTTCTTACCAAATGCTGATTTCGGTCTTGGCATAGTTTTGGCGATTTTGTGTCAATTTGGGGAATTGACGACCGAATTTGTAGTTTAGTATTGCCAATGTTTAGAAGCCATAACTTCAATAAGAGGAGAATTCTGGAAATTTCCGAAACATTCATTAGTTTATAGCACTGAACTAAATTCTTGGAAAATTCTTAACAAACAAGACAAAAATAGAATAAAGTGCATTCGTCGACTAGAACCTGCTTATATATTAAGAATTACTTTCTACACGCAAAAATGTTGGCAACTTTCATAATATCATTACGGGATTTATTTATGTGTTGATTATTCAATTAATCAAAATTAATTCGTCGACTAGAACCTGCTTTAAAATTACTTTCTACACTCAAAAATATCGACAACTTTCATAATATCATTTCCGGCTCTATCATCAGCTTATTTTGAAATCTCTGATTGTAGGTCATATATAACGGCTAAAACATTTGGTCATTATGAATATAATTTTCGTAAATATCGCCAAACTGAAAGTCACAGGAAGACCAAAAGGGGAAGTGTATAACGAGATGTTATAAAGAAACCTATATACCAATTTGCAACTTCTACTTTCAACCGTTTTTGAGTTATGCGAGATACGTACACACATACAGACCTCGTGAAAAATCGTGTAAAGTCGCTCATATTTCTAAAACAAGAGCACGTATTAATACGAAACTTGTAGATGTAAAACTAGGCATACAGTCACACATATAAATTGGCAACATTCTATAATGATTTTTTTTTTTTTTTTTTTTTTTTTATGTATGCGAGGTATAAAATCTATTTCGCAAATCAGGATTACAGTACTTCCCTATACTTTGTATAAGGAAGTAAAAAATTATTAGATCTAATTTATCAACAGCTTCTATCGTATGATCAACAAAAGAAATGTACCAAAATTAGGCTATAATATAACAATGTTTAAAAGTAATCCTTTCTCTTGGTTAATACTTTCGCCGGTACATTGGTCTCCGAGACCGCTAAAAGAAAAGCGTATTCTGGGGACTTTTGGTGGCATATTCCTAGAACAGAGGTCCCATACACACATCCATTTAACATTTAAATTACATCCAATGATTCATAAAAAAGGTGCAAAATATCTTTAAAATATGCATTTAAAGTCGTAGATATCCTGTATTGATTATAGATATCTATTAGATGTTTAAATGTAGATGAAATTTAGACAGTATTTTTCAATGTATAATAGATGTAACGTGTTAAATCAAAACCTGGACTAATATATATATTACATGGGCGTCGGCACATAGGGGCAAGGGGGGCACTTGCCCCCTTTTGGAAAATTTTAATAAGTAAAAAATTATTGAAAAAAAAAAAAAAAAATTACATTTAAAGCTTTAAAATTATGTCATTAGATTTGAAATGATTAGCCAAATAAAATTCATGTCACAGTGCCATTTAGAGTCAAACCAACCTGACTTGCATTTATAGGTTATGAAATTTAGATATATATATATATTCTGAAATTTTGCACTTTTAAGTTTGCCCCCTCCTGAAAATTTTTCTAGCGACGCCACAATATATTAGGGTAGACCCCCGGTCTAGTAACCTTTCTATTCCCGAACATCATACCCCCACCACTCCACCAGTTCATTCGCCAAACCGACATTGTATTTCCACCAAAGCAGGCATTCAACCTCCTTAAACTCAGATTTCCACTAAACCATTTAAAAACATACAAAATCCCAAGAACCAGTTTCCAAGAAAGCAATTATCGCCAAAAGAACGTGCAAAAACCAAAGTGATGTTCGAGGGATTTTTCACCTTAGCCAGTATAGGGAATCCATACTCTTTCTATCACTGCTCAATAGATCTAAACAAGATTTAGATATTTTCAATATCTATCGGATATAACAATTACAATTATTGGAGATTTGGAGATTTTTTCTATATTTAACAGACATCTAATGGATGTAAAATGGAGTGGCATTTTTCGTGCTAATAGGACATTTATAGGGACTAGCAGGACATTTTAGGACATTTATAGAAGACTAGCAGGCGACGCTCGCTTCGCTGGTCTTTATTTTTGAATGAATCACTATAATTACTGAATTCTCAGAATTGCATTAATTTTTTTATCACGTGGAAAAAAAAGAGAAACAAAATCTGATTATAAAAAATGTCGCACTGGGTTCTCGCTGCCTTCTGAAAAAATGCCCAAAATGCTCTAACTCTTATTTCTATTATTTTCCCCCTTCGCCCCCCCCTCCCGTCTATCCTCATAATTTTACAAATTCGAAAATATCCGCAATCGATTTGTAAGTATCAAGAACCTCTATGAACCAGTTTTGAACGATCTATCTCTATTTTTTTGCCCCTCCGCTCCCCCCCTCCCAATAACTTTAAAAATTCAAAAATATCCGCAATCGATTTGTAGGTATCGAAAACCTCTATGTACCAATTTTGAATGATCTGACTATTTTATTATTTTTGCCCCTCCGCCCCCCCCCCTTCCCGGCCCTTCTAATAACTTTACACTTTTGAAAAGATCTCCATTCGACTTGCAGGCCTCAAAAACCTATCTGTACCAATTTTGAACGGCCTAACTGTATTTCTATTTGTTTTTGCCCATATCCCCCCCCCCTCCCTCCTAATACTTCTACAAATTCGAAAATATCCGCAATCGATTTGTAAGTATCGAAAAACTCTATAAACCAATTTTGAACGATCTAACTCTATTTTTACTTTTTTGTCTTCCCCCTTCTAATAACTTTACACTTTTGAAAAGATCTCCATTCGACTTGCAGGCCTCAAAAACCTATCTGTACCAATTTTGAACGGCCTAACTGTATTTCTATTTGTTTTTGCCGATATCCCCCCCCCTCCCTCCTAATACTTCTACAAATTCGAAAATATCCGCAATCGATTTGTAAGTATCGAAAAACTCTATAAACCAATTTTGAACGATCTAACTCTATTTTTACTTTTTTGTCTCCCCCCTTCTAATAACTTTACACTTTCGAAAATATCCCCATTCGACTTGCAGGCCTCTAAAACCTATCTGTATTAATTTTGAACGGCCTAATTGTATTTCTATTTGTTTTTACCCCTAGCCCCCCCCCCCCCTGCTGCCCCACCTGGGGGCTGAATTTCTAAAATTCCAGAATTTTTTTTTTTTTTTAGATATTTGCATTAGCTATATTTTAGAGCAAAAATTTCACGTTTTTCTGTTTGAGATATAAAGGATTATGGGAAATCACGTTTGATGACTTCCTGTAGTGTAATTTGGTTGTTAGATTTTACATCGCACTAATGCTGCACTATGGACAATTGGCGACCGTCTCCATCTCATCCATAAAGATGTTTCCAAATATATATGGGTTATAATTTGGATCAGCCGCCATTAAAATTAACATGGAAATTAATAAATCGAATTGGAAATATTTAAAATTGGAAGCATATAACTACTACTTTATAGTTTCTTACACTTTTGGCTGTTTATATCAATTTTGAGAATACTAAAAATTTTGAAACACACTGCACTAAATTTAAAGAATTATTAACTGCACTTTTAAGTGCTTGACTTCGCGTGTGGACTGTCCATAAAGAAAGAACATCAACATGTGGTTAATTTCTTAGGCGACAATTAATGTTATCTAGAATTTTGATGTTACGATATGTATCTCGTTAGTCTTATGTGTTATCAAGTACTGGACTTCATGTGGAGTTTGTTGGGTTACCAAAGTGATAGAACATCTACATGTATTTAATCTTTCTAAACAAGAAAATCGCCAAACAGGCGCTTATTTAAAGATATTGCAGATATGCTCTTATGTTCAGTAATTTTTTTATAGCTCTTGTATAGGAACTCAGCAGCTATATTTTAGGAAAATACCGTTTAAAAAATTCCTTGCACAAGATTTAATCATAAAGAAAATCGAAGATTAGCAATTGAAAGAGTTCCCTTGTAGGTATCGGCGCGTTTGAATCTCAGTGCACGAAATCATGTACCGCAGTCATTATTAAAACGCACGCAATTCTGTAATTAGGGTAAAAATGGGGAAAACTGTATTCCTAAAAACTAGGGGGGGGGGGGGGGGCTATATTTCCTCGAATCCGAGCACGGACTCATTTTCTTAAGGTTTGAAAAATAAAGAATTTTTTATTTCACATTTATTTATATTGTCCTCATTTACTTAGGATCCAAAAACTGCTCTGTAATAAGAAAACAGCATGTTTATAAGAACTAATCTTTCAATCAGTATATGCAACTCTCGAAAAGCCAAAAAAATAAAAATAAAAAATTAGTAGAAATAGTAATGTTTCGCAACTCTTTTCACTACTTGATTGTGAGTGACGCCACGTGCTCTTTCCTTATTCTATTTTTGTACTAATTTTAAAGCATCTTTTTCAAAAATCTACCATAATCTGGTCACTATAACTATAGTAAAAACTAATAATTTCATGAACCAGAGGATTCAGTCAAATAATATAGCCCGTCGCCCCCCTCCCCTCCCCTAGAGCCCATATTTGACTAGAGAGCGATTATTCATCGAAGAATGTAACCAACGTAAGGGGGGGGGAAATCACATGGCAAATGCTTTTAAGTTCTCACCAATGAAAATTATTTGTGCCGCTCCTCAACCTACTTGCACCAGGGGTGTTAAAGATTTTTAACTGTGCCATTGACTTATGGACAGATCTTCTCATCCAAATCATCCCTGTGGGGGGGGGGGGGGTCATCAAAGTGAGAGAGTCATCCCCTCCACGTAGGCAGGGCCCGACTTAGACGACCTGGAGCCCCGGGGCAAGCCTATTCTGGAGGGCCCCCTTGCAGTGGTATAAGAGGTCTTTAGGTTGCAGAATTTCTGCATTCGCCTGTAGGGGGTCCCTTCCAGAAGGGGGGCCCAGGGCATTTGCCCCGTATGCCCTGCCGTAAGTCAGGGCCTGCACGTAGGATAAAAATTGGGATGGCATGTCTCTGGACTATTCTTAAGGGTGCGTCCCAGGCTGTCACCAATTACATATTGCACAGTACCAGTGCGAAGTTAACCCCAACCAACCGTTAGTAGTAGTATTGAATGAACTCCAGTTAAATATATATTTTAGATTCGTTCCTATGATAAGTCTCATCGAGAAAGTAAAGGTACGACTGCAATAATTTGCAATTTGTCGTCGCAGAATTTCGCCAAATACATTAAGTACTATTGTTTTTATAAAGTGGTTTGCAACATCGACTAAATATTAGAGTAGACCCCGGATTGGAGCATTTTTGTTCCCCAACATCACAAATCCATTCGCTAAACCAACATTCAACTTGCACCGAAACAGGCATTTAAACTCCTTGAATGCAGGATTCCCAGCATAGATGACCAGAAACACGATGAAAACATGTTCCGGTCAATAAGTTAAAATGTAACTCATCCGACAAGAAAAGTGACAATACAAAATACAGCATAAGAAAAAAAAAATCTCTTAATGATTAAACAGCGATTAGCCGACAATAAATTTAATTGCCTCTCGGATGAATAAATTGCAAGATGGAAACAAAATTTTTCATGCACATTGGAGCACTTCAATTTTTTTTAATAATAAATTTAACATTGCCATTTTTTGACATAAGTTTTTTTTACTGCCACAGCGTGACACTAATGTAGAAAATAAATAAACGATGTAATTTCGTAAACAAATGATGTATCAGGTTTGACAAACAATTTTTTCCCTTTCTCTTACCCATAAGGTAGAGAAAGTATTGTTTTTTTTTACTTTCTCTTACCCATAAGGTAAAGAAAGTATAGTTTTTGGGTCAAATCTTCAAACGCGAGTTTTTGTTATATTTACATGTTCTGAGGTCCCTGAATACGAGAATCATGTTTTTAGCAAATGGCCTGTGTGTCTGTCTGTTATCAGCATCTCAAAAACAAATTATGGTAGAAAGTTCAAACTTGTTATTCTAAATGTGTATCATATAAGGATGCTACACTAAACTTTTCGTTAAGATCAAGCAAATGGTTCGTCTACAGGGACACTCAAAAGTATTCAAATACATTACGTCTATGGGAGAAATTGCAGGTAAGTAGAGTTTAACGTCTATAGACTGCACTAAACCAAATGAAAAGAATATATATTTTTTGTAATAGAGATAGTCAACAGAGGAAAAAAAAGTTACGTAGGAGCCTCGCCTCCCTCCCCTTTTTTTTGGAAGGGGGGGGGGGAAGTCTCCCCTCGAGGGGAGTAAATTTTCATGATGGGTATCTTTCAAAAGATCTCGCCAATACCTTTAAAACGAATGGTTGAACCATCGATCTGTGATAATTTAAAACAAAGTTATCGATTTTTTTTTTTTTTTTTAAATATTGAGAATAAAATGGACTTTTCTTTTGGATATTTGGTGTTACACTACTTCTCTAATATGGAAATAGTCTGCATTATCTTAAAAGATAAGTTTTTAAAATATTAATTTTAATGAAATTTTTTAATAACCGAATTAAATTGTATATAAATGTAGGTGCATTAATGAAACGGGGGGTTGAGGGGGACGGTAGCCCCCCTCACACACAACTAATTATCATATAAAACTCTCCCGAAGCCTAATTTCAATTGCTTTACAGAGATTTACATAACATCGTTATCTTACCTCTTAATCTCCAACCTGTATTTATAGTATTATATTTCAGGGTAACAGAAAGTCGTGTGAGTGACACACTATTACTTCTTTTCATTAACACCAGAATTGTTAAAGTATCATCTTTACCTACGATGTAATGTTTTAATGTTGGTCCCTTTCGCTTAAAAGGAATTTTGAAAGGAATTGGATGTAATGGCTTTAAATTTGTTCGATTATATAAAAAACTATTTGTCATAACTGCGAACCGAATCAACTAAAGTTATTACTGTATTGTACTTATCGCACCCCGACAAGAAAAGAGAAAACTTTGAGTTTATGTCATTAAAAATGTTTAAAATTTAGAAACCTAAACAGAAGCATCTCATCTTTATCTTGAAAATTATATACCTGAGCGGCAGTTGTTTACCTTTTATTTTAATGATACTCATTATGTTATTGGCGATTTTTACTTTTTCTTACCCACAAGGTAGTGAAAGTATTGTTTTTGGATCAAATTTTTGAAACGTAGTTTTTTTTTTTTTTTTTTTACGTTTTGAGGTCCCTAAATCCAAAAATTATGTTTTTTGCGGTTGGTCTATGTGTGGGTCTTTATTATCAGCATATATCAAAAACAAATTATATCAGAAAGTCCAAACTTTGTATTCTAAATGTATATCATATAGAGATGGTACACCAAACTTTTCATTGAGATCAAGCAAATGGGTTCGTGTACAGGGACATCCAAGGTAATTCAAATACATTATATCTATGTAGAAATTGTTGGTAAGTAAAATATAACATCTATAAGCAGACAAACAAAACTGAAACAACAAAATTTATAACATGCATAAAAGCATGTTTTATAAAGATTGTTCATTCATCATTTATTTACAGGGCTACCCAAAGTATTTGCATTCATTGCGGCTATACTTAAAAACATCTATGATTGTAATTCCTTTATATTAGATGTTTTTCAAGTAATATTAAATTTAAGTACACAATATTATTTATTATAGTGCATATTCATTTTAGACAATATACAGGGCTACCCAAAATTAAGCTAAACGTTATTTTCTATTGAATGTAACTAATGGAAGTGCTTTACTATATTTTATTATGTCGATGAAGCAAAATTAATTTTTCCTACGCATACTGTAGTCAAAGTATTTTTTGAATTTTCAAATCTGTTTTTTTTTTTTTTTTTTTGCATTAAATCACATTTTAAGGCGCCCTGTTTACGGCAGTCCAATTTTTAGCTGTCGATCTGTATGTATAACAGTTATCACCATAACTTTAATGCAAATAGTTGCAGGAAATTCAAATTTGTTATTTTTATGTGTGTATCAGTTTGCCACTTAAATTTGAAGTTAAATTACAGATTTGATTTTTTTTTTTTTTTAATTGTATGCACTATAATTGAACGAAGGGATGAGAGGGACGGCAGACACCCCCCCCCCCTCACACTCCATTACATGTCCAATAAAACTGTTCCTACTTTAGATTATTTTAAAAGTACACAACTTTATTATGTTACGCTATTGTTCTTAAGACTTGATATGCAATCTGTCATTACGGTATTGAAATGCCGGGTAAGAGAAAGTCAGTGAAACCAGTTTTTTTTTTTTTTTTTTTAATACAAATTACTACATTTCGGAGTTGGGTTACATGACTTTCCGGGTTGCATTAGGAATATTAATTTTTAAATTGCCACAGACTTGTTACTTTAAAATTGGAACTATTAAAATATATAATGGATAAAGAAGATAATATAAACTTATTTTTTTTAATCACTATTGTATGATGGTATATTAATATGGATTTTATGGTAAATTTTAACTTTGTAACCTTGAGAAATTTTGTCAACAAGACGGCTAGCAATTAAAAAGATGCCGCCTTATTTTACATATATGTATATAACATTGATAAAATATCAGCCTCATATTCTCAACTCTAATATTGTTTAAAACTTCTATAATATATAGATTCCGTCAGAAGTCCCATCATACAACATTTACACGAACCAAAATTTTTGAGAACTTAAAAAAATAATCTGGTATGGCACTTATACGAAGTACTCTTACCTTAAATTTCCTAAACTATAAAGATAAATTGCAGATTAAAGTTTAAGGTAAGAAGTATTATACATAAACTTTCGTCGAGAAGAATTAAAACTAGGTTTAGGATCAGTTTTATCGAAAACATAATTCTATGTAACGGGTGTACCGTCTCCTATACCCCCCCCCCCCTCCACTTTGAATATAGTAATTACATTTATATACAATTCAATTTTATTTAAAATTTATTTTTTATTCCAAATTATTCAGAGAACTTTTAACCGCACCATTCCTTGAATATTAACAATCTTCAAACCTTTCAACAGGAATTTCAAAATGCAACAATTGCTTGGAAATATGTTTTCTTTAAGTTACGTTATAGCCGACATTCATAAAGATCAATCGAGTCGCTAAAAAAAATGACTTCAGCATTTAGGAAGTTTCAAAACACGTAATTATTTAAAAATAAAATTGTACTTTTAAAAAATTAAAGAACACGCTTTTACTGAAATACTAACTAAAAAGCACAAAATATCTTTCTATGTAATGTTAAATGCAGGATAGGAGAAAGTCGCACCATAATATGAAAGTGACACACCATAATATTCGCATACTTTTAAAATCTTTAATAAATAATTTAGAATTAAACAAAAACCATTTTTAAAAAATCTTCCCTGACTGGGCTTGAACGTTAGGCCTTTAGTTTCGTAGCCCGGAGCTTTAGCTCACACCCACAGCGTTCACGTAGGGAATGTTTTTTTACAATATAGTTTTTTTTGTTTGCTACCAGAGCGGTTACAGACATACATACAGATGAAGCTAATAAAAGCGTGTTTAAAAAAAAAACTAGTATGTTGTGGCCACCACGAGACTTTCTTCTATATTTTCCTATACAAATTCACTCAATAACATTAATTAAAAAAAAAAAAAAAAAAAAAAGTGGAACTTTCACAAAATTTTTGGTAAAATGTGAAAAATATTCTAAGTTTGTCAAGACACGGAAACTGTAGGACTTTGACAAAATTAGGGGAAAACAGCAAAAATTAGTTAAAGTTTGTCAGAACACGGAAACCGTGGGAGTTTGATAAAATTAAGGGGAGAGAGAGAAAAAAAAAGGGGGGGTTTTTTTCCAAGTTTTTTTTCGTAAAAAGTAAAAAAAATAGATAACTTTGTTTTAAATTATCACAGATTTATAGTTCAACCATTCGTTTTAAAGGTACTGACGAGACCTTTCGAAAGATACCCATCTTGAAAATTTTTGCCCTATATCACCCTGTTAAAAATTTAAAAAAGTGGGATGGCAACGCAACCTGTAAGACGATTTTTACCAAAAGTTGATAGGCACTAATTTATGTCAAGGTGCAACTACATACCAATTTGTATGAAATTCTGTGCAGTAGTTCCACAGTTGCCCCAAAATTTTGTCACACACACACACAGAGACATTTTCTAAAAATGGTAAAATCGTGTTCTACAGCTCTCAAAACGTGTAAATCCATCAAAAACCCGAAATCGAAAATTTTTACGAATCCAATACTTTCTTCTATTGAAGATAGAAGTAAAAAAGGCACTCAAATGTTAAATTTAAAAGACTTTATTTACTGTTGTGTATGAGGAATGAATTTTCATTCCTGATCAACTTCTCTGGACATAGTAAAATATAATATAGCAAAGCTCTACCAATTTCGTTCAGTCTAGAATTTTCGCTTAATTACTAGTAGCTTTTTATATCTTCTGTAAATTTTGCACTAACCCCACTGTTTTCTTAAGTATAGTTCAATGTTAAAAACGCGCGCAGTATTCTATTTCCTGTAATTTTCGAGTACAGTCCCACTATCTTTTAGTTCTTTTTCGTAGCACTATGAAAGAATGATAATTTTCCTACCATTTTCTGCACAAAACATGCTTTTATGCATGTAAGATTTATATTACTTTCTCTTACCCATATATAAGGTTGAGAAAGTATTGTTTTCGTGTCAAATTTTCAAAACTGAGTTTGTTATATTTACACGTTTCAAGGTCCCCTGAATCTAAAAAGCATGTTTTTAGCGTTTGGTCATATCTCAAGAACCAATGTTAGCAGAAAGTTAAAACTATTCTAAATGTGTATCATATTGGGATGCCACGCTTACCTTTTCATTGAAATCAAGCAAATGGTTTGTGAACAGGGCCATCCAAGAGTATTCAAATAATACATCACGCCATTGTAACAAAAAATGTCATTGGATGAAGTATCCTTAGATCCAGTTAGTCAAACGTGTCCATCTTTACATACACACTGAAGTCGACCAAAATAGCTTTTTATCATATCCGAAGACCTGAAACTCATAATGTAGCAGTGGCGGATCCAGAACTTGACTTTTGCGGGGGGGGGGGGGCTAAGATTTTTCAAAGTGTTATTCTAGACCAATAAAAAATTTACAATTGCGATATTCAATTGTGAATGTCAGTGTTTTTTTTTTTTGGGGGGGGAGCTTCAGCCCCCTAGCCCCCCCCCCCCTTAAATCCGCCACTGTAATGTAGTATACTTCCAATATTAACACAAGTTCATTACCAAGCTGAAAATCTGAATTTCGGACAAATAGGAAAAAATCCTTGCCCCAGTTGCCAATATAGATATTATGTGCCGCTATATTATTCTGCTTGGAAACGTGATATCGACGTTCGCGCGATAATGCGCGATCGGTCATTTGGTGAAAACTCGTATTACGAGGTATCGCGTGATTGGAAATTGACGTTTTAATAAAATAGGAATTTTCAAACAAAATTCGGCGTGATTTACAGTAGAATTATTAGATTTGATCGACAATTTCAGACTTTGATGAACAACTTAAATGCCTCCAAATAATATATAAGTATTAACCGAACTTTAGCGATTAGTATCTCTGTTATAAATAGGATTTAAGTAAAAGGTTGTCTATTCTTTAAAGAATATTTAGATATGGTTTGATCAAACAATCTTCAATCAACAACGTAAATACCTTCTTATAAGGTAAACATATCAACGCTACACTTTTAAAACCTTCACAAAATTTGGCGTAGCATTTTTACTTTCTCACACTATACTAACATTCCTATAATACACTACAGTTTAAAATGAGAAATTAATTTCCTGTATTTCCACATTTACGACGTCTGTTGAAAATTACCAATTAGAAGTTTAAATTGGCAAACACACATGCATGAGGGATAGTCCCTCAACATTCCCTGCAAATATTGAAGCTATGTCATTGAAATATTTAAGACTTGTCAAAATAGAAAATGTGAATAGTTTAGAAAACTTTCACCGACACCATCCATTCTGAAATTTTGGCCTGAATTCACTTGGTGTATACTGTCTTAAAATTTAATATGAACCAACCAAGTTTTGTGCATATATTAAGCGCAGCGAAAGAGATGAACTAAAATACATTTTTAACCATTTCAAAATATATACTATCAGAATTATTTTGTGTGTTCATGAAATAGGAACGATTTTCATCCCGTATTCGATACGAAACATTTTCTTATGCATTGAGAAAACTTTTGTAAATATCTTTTGATTGTGTCAAAAGTTATGTAACTATATATCAACAGGAATTTTACTTTAAAGATGCTGTGTATTTAATTGTTTTAGCCTTTAATTTATTCCGAAATGTTGCTAATATCAGTCCTGTCTTCCTACTGAATTCTTTTGTAGAATTATGTTCCTCAGTATGCAATTGATATTCAAAATGAAACAAATTACGAAATATGAAAAACCAAGAACATTCCGAAATTAAAAAAAATTCATAGCTGTTATCTTAGCATGTCCCGGTTACACGAACATTTACTTCCATTTCTATAAAAAAGTTTAAGGTAACATTCCCATGCGATTTATGTAAGTAGTAGAATGTAGAATTTTGTTTCTGCTAATATTTCTTTAGTTATGCTGACAAGCAAGAAAATATATACAGACACGTAAGACCAACTGCTGAAAATCTGGTTTTCCTATTCAAGGGATGTCAGAACTTAATTGTAGCAAAAATATACTTCGAAACTTTGACCCATAAAAAATACTCTATACCGTACATGGGTAAGAATGAAGAAAATAGGAATATTGCAACAAAATGTATCTTTGGATAATGAATCGTTGAATTAGTTTATATTTTTTTTTTTTTTTTTTTAATCTGAATAAGATTATTAGGAAAATGAGATTTATATAGTTAGAAATTTTCCAGGTTTTACCGAAAATTGTAATACCGCTAATTTTATATAAATTCTGAGTTTTTTTTTTCACTATTTACTGTTAATTTTATTGGAAAATACGGTTAGAAAATAGTGCTGCTGTTCTTTAAAATTAACTATGTCGCAAAATTTCAGTCATAACCTCACCCAAGCTTGGAAATAGGAAGAATTGAAGATTGTTACTGGATTAATGTGTTAGGATGAGATCTTAACAACTATTTCCTTCTTTTCATCAGCACCGAAAAAATTTAAATATCCAATTTATATATGAAACAATGTCTAACTCATAACCCCCCCCCCCCCCCAAAAAAAAAAAAAAAAAAAAAAAAAAAATTGAAACCGAACAGAAGTGTCAAAAGTTAAATTATGTGTCATGTGTCCAGGTCTTAACCTTCAACCCTTAACCTTAACCTAGCAACCCCATCGATCTCTAGTAATTTAACTTTTTTTTTCCCCCCATGATCGCAAATACCATCATTCATTTAAATTCCTGTCTGTTCATTTTCGAAATGTCATCTTCCATATTTAAAATTGGTTTATAAGACATTCAAATGAGTATTTGAATGCAATATGTGTATATATTTTAATTCATTGAATTTATATTCACAGTTAAACTTCGCGGTCTCAGAGTTACAGTAGTTCTGAGAAATTTAATCAAAGTAGTTAAAACGTTGAACGCCACGCGAATTCTTAAGGAAATACCCGTGGGGCTACGCACACTACTTGAAAGGAAACATTCGAAAAGGTGTCTTCAAAAATGCTGAAAAAAAAAAAATGTTATTCTACTCTTCATAAAATACCTGAAAGTGAAACAATTATCGGCTGAAAAAGTTGTCAAAATCAAGCATTTTTGGCGACTCAGCGCTGTTATGCGATAAGTTCATTAGCTTCGAGATTAAACATTGAGGTTCCCGTGAATTCGAAAGGAAAATCCAGTGGAAAAGCTAGTATAACTCAAATTTACGAGTTTTACCCTTTAAAAATAAAAAGGTAATAAAATGTACATGTAATAAAATAGAAGCTAAAATTTACCAAAAGCACGGTGCTGCGCAACCTACCGTTTCTTATTTGACTCCTACACCGAAATTATAAATTGGCTAACTTCAGATTTTTAATTAATCATACCCACAAATATTATTCACCTGAAATCGTTTTACAAAAAGAAATTTTATAAACACTTTACCCATTAATAAAGGTTTTCCGCAGAAACTTATCAATTTCCTTTTTAAATCTGCTAATGAACACCATGAAAGCAACCCTAAAAGTAATAGGACTGGACATTGGCAAAGCCTTTCATGAAATTCTACATTCCACTTGTAAAGCGTTTAATTTTGATCTTTTATCCATTCGCCCTCCAAAATTAACCCTTTAACAGAAATTCCTTTTATTGATGAATTTAACCATCTACAATATTACATGATTACCCGGCCTTTAAAAGGAATGAGCGTATCTTAGATATAAAAAATAACTATAAAAATCTGGTTTCGCAAGATTTACAACCAAAAATGTCATAAATGTATTTGAAGATATACACCAAAATAATAATAGAAAATACGTTGTGTCACTCGCACAACTTTCTCTTACCCTGCAATATTTTTAAATCTGCAAATATTGCGTGTCAAATCTAAAAAGATCAGTAAGATAATAAAATTTAATGCTTTAAAAGTAATCTAAAATACGTCTAGGAACAGTTTTTAACAATTCTGTTTGAGAGGAGGGGGCTACCGCCCATCAATCTCTTCTTCAGCTATAGTGCTAACAATTAAAAAATCAGGGTGGCAACGTAATATAAACTTTAAAATACTAAATTTGAATTTCCTGTACTTTGTTTTATGTAAAATATTACGTTTTGAGGTGCCCCGATTACAAAAGTCATTTTTAACGGTTGATCTGTACCTATATCTGTTCGCTGTATATATAAAAAAAAAGTTGAAAACAGAACTTTAAAAAATGATTTGTTTACAGTATAGGTATAAAAATTTTCAAGATGCAGTATGGGTATAAAAATGTCTTTTTAAGAAAAGAAATCTGACTTGTACAGGTTATAATATATTTTATTCAGTTACGGTGAAAAAAATACATATTCTCATAAAGATTACAAAAAATGTTAAATTGTATATAATTTAGTAAAGAAAACACCAATAGTATTATTTTTTTTTTTTATCCTTCTACACATGTTCTTATTTAAACATATAAGTATCAGAATTAAAAAAAAAATAAAATATGAATTTTAATTAAATTACTGCCTATTCAATTTGCGATCAGTATTTTTTGAATTTCTGTGTATATATTAAAATAAATGTGTTACAAACTCTGATGAAGACTCCACGATATAAAGAGTCAAAAGCTTAGTATAAAATACAGCTAATGGAAATACTTTAATGCATGTGTGTGAATAATTTTTTTACTTGATAAATAGTTTTGTAATATTGCTGAGGTGTTTTATGTAATTACATAAAAAAAAAATATTCATTCTTAAATACATGAATTATAATAATTTAAATATACAGTGTAATTAAGTTATAAATTTTTATACAGCACATGTCCCTATTAAAAAAAAAAAAAAAAAATGAAAATGAAAATTTCAAGTAAGATTCATGATACTCGACATGAACAAATTTCGTTTTTTAAACAACTTCATTTGCGAATAAATTTTATATCTTTGGAGCTTAAGAATTTCAGTCAATAAGTGACAATGAATATATATTTCAGTTGAACCTTTAACCCAACAATAGGCATTTTCTATTATAGTAAGTATTCGCCGAGTGTCCCCCCCCCTTCCTTCCCATAAACAATAGAATATGCTTAAGAATATGTAGATTTATATCTGATTTTTATTTGATCAAAACAAAAACCAAAATTTTCAGTAAACGAATGTATACACAGAAATAGAAATAACTCAGAAAATAAAGAAAAGTTAATTAGCAACATAAAAATTAAAACATAAATGTTACATAATTGAAAAAAGATAATTACCTATTTAATAATAGAACAAAGTCAAATCAAAATAGATAGCAATGAAAACATAGCAAGTCAAATCAATCATAGCAAAAAGCAAGTGAATGGTTTTAATTCAGGAGCAGATCGAGGAAATAAGAATCTTCAAATGCGCATGCTCCAGCACAAAACTTATGATTGGTAATTCTACTTTTTAAATGGTTCGTAGAGTAGAGTGGATTTAATGTAACAAACGGAGCTACGGCGTCATGGGCACATGGCGACGGTGTGGGATTCACTCCTAGGAGAATATAGACGTAGTCTTGCAAACAGGCCACCCAAATTTCTGTTTTACGGATCTTATTGTTAATTATGACAATGCTCATTAAAATATATAACAAAATTTATTGATATTTTATGTCAAACTTAAGCTCGGAGGAAATTTTGCGACTGAATTTGAGATCATCTTTATATCTACAGTCGGTAACGAAAGTTTTCGAACACTAGCAAAAATTCCTGTCTAAAGAAAGTACGGTTAATGCAGTTTTGTTAAATAAATCCTTGTGAAATGCTGTTCTTAGACTGACTAAGAACAGGATTCGACAAGGATTCATTTAACAAAACAGTATTAAGTGTCCTTTTTTCACATAGGAATTTTTGCTAGTGTTCGGTCACTTGTTAGCGACTGTACTATTTGATACATTATGTAATAAACATTCTATTCATGTTGAGATTGAAGTGGGAGGATTTTTTACGTATTACCAGAACACTGTATTTGTATAGTGACCATATTAGAGTACTTTAATATATTATCACTAACAACTGCCATAATTACTCAATTACAGGAGTATAGTTTATGCTAAATGAAAGAGGACGCTAATGATAATTATGATAAATAATTTTCATTCTACATTTTTTCAAAATTCTGAAAAACGATTTCAAAATATGGACTGTCCTCGAAATTCGAGGACATAAGGTATTGGACAATTGTGAATGGTTTCTGATTCAAACCACGAAGATTTAATGACATACTAAAACAATTTACCCCTTTCGATGATCGGAATGGTTATTGATTTGACAGAGCAAAGAGCACGTTAGAACAACGACGTATTTCAAGTGCATAATTATTTCAGGTCGAAGTTCAGTGGGATTTAAGTCACTATAATAAGGTGACCAAACGTTTCTATTTTGTGCAGAAGTTTCCCCCTCTTCTAGTGTCTTTTTGTAATTTTTTTCCTTTTTTCTCTTTCATAAACTAGATTCCTGAGTAATTCTTTTGTTGAAATTCATAATTAAAATAATTGTTCCCTTTTTCAAATAGAGTATTTGTTGCCATTTCTTAATTTGAAATTGGACGGACCGCATCACTGTGTCCCCATTTTACCTCTAGAAAAAATTTTCGCCTTATATTAATACGGTCATGTTCTCAAACACTGATTTAAGGACAAATTAACCCTCTTACTGGAACATCGGTCTTTAAGATCATTGAAGGAAAGGGTTATTCTAGGCAGTGGCGGATTTAAGGGGGGGGGGGGGCAAAACACTGACATTCACAATTGAATACTGCAATTGTAAATTTTTTATTGGTCTAGAATAACGCTTTGAAAAATCTTAGCCCCCCCCCCCCCCCAAAAGTCAAGTTCTGGATCCGCCACTGATTCTAGGGACTTGCATATTCCTAGAACGCAGGTCCTGGCACGTTGTTCACGTTTGGCGATAAATGTCCAATTTAACAAGACGCCAAGGATGTCTATATGAAACACTAGTGCTACGTAAAATCCCCTCAACCTTCAACCTAAAGATGATGGAATATCTCAGATTCACCTTTACAGGTGAGTTCCAAATCATCGTTCCAAATCATGCCCGTAGCGTAGCACTACTGCAACGTAAAGTTTGCGTAACCTCAACCCCAAATCCGGTGTAAAAGATATTCCTCAAAATGTTGTGCAATTGATTAAAACTTTATTTCAAAAATAGTTTTCACAGTGATTGTAAATAAAATTATAAATCATATTTTACTAATATATTTAATATCCAAATTGAGTATGAGAATGGATTTTTACGTGGCACTAGTACCATACTTTTTGAATTGGATATTTATTGGAATCTACATCTAGACGCACTACTTACTTACAAAACACTACTTTGAAAATCCCTTTTCGGCAAGCTTAAAGGCAAAGGTAGATTCCTTTACGTTACTGTTACAAAAGTAAAAAACTATTACATATGCTTTAACACGCATACTTAGCCAATGACTTTGTTCCCACACATTGCATTATTTACGTCGCTATTCTATTTTAAGAAATTTAATTATCAACTACTATTATTCATTCTGCTTAAATTTTAGACTAGATTTATTGGTCAGAAAATGTTTCAATTTTTTAAAATCCAAGCTCATAATCATTCACCAAATAGAAGCCATAAAGATATACAATTTGGTTACAAAACTTGCGACTTAGCAAGGAAATTTGTGATCTGGCGGCAAAGTTTGATAGTTGACGACGAAATTTTTGACTTGACGACGGAATTAGTTACTTTATGACAAAATTTGGCGAGCTTGGCGATGAAAACTGGCAGCTTTGGCGTCATTATATTTTCTTCCACCGCAAAAACTCATATCTCTTCACAGACCAATATCTTGTTTGCCCAAGATAAAAAGTCAAAGGAAGCTGTAACGCATTTCTCTCAATTTCAGTCATAAATTTAAATTCTTGCGTAAACCGGTGTTCTAAACTATTCACCACAAACGATATTTTTACCAATAAAATTATAAATCATATTTTACTAATATATTTAACATTCAAATTGAGTATGAGAATGGATTTTTACGTGGCACTAGTGCCATACTTTTTGAATTGGATATTTACTGGGATCTACATCTAGACTAACTACTTACTTACAAAAAACTACTAGTTGGCATGGGTGGACTCTGCTCAGTTCCTCGTCATATATATATATATATATATATATTCATAAAAGAGAAATGAATATGAAAAACACTTGACACAGTGACAGAATGAAATCCCCGCCTAATAGGCTATCCACCGTTCACTTCGATATATCTATCTTATTCTAATCAATTTATTTTATTAGGGTAAATTTCATAGTTTAGTTTTCATGCAACTATTTCCAATGCAACAATCCTTAAAATTCATATTTATATGGAAAATTTTCGATTTTGTTATGTTGATAAAATCTTAAATAACGAATAGCTTACAAAATTTTCCTATTAGAATATTTGTAATCAGTGATGTTCATACAAGTATCATAAATGTTATTTTGGAGTTGTCTGATATATTTATGAACCTGAAAATGGCCGTTTATACTCAATTTTGTATTCTTCTGCCATTTTAAGATGATCGTAAATTCCAAATACCTTACGAATTTCTTAAATTAGAAAATTCATACTCTATGGTATTCATGTCAGTGTCCTAAATAATATTTCAAAAGTGGTCTGACACATTTACGATAAAAATATCCCTCAAGATTGACGCGTGTGTGAAATTTTGACCTATTCTGCCATATTAAGAAATTTGTAAATTTATAATAACTCACGAAATTTTTATATTGGAAAATTCATAGTCAGTGATATTCGTGCCTGTATCCAAAATAATATTTCAAAAGTAGTCTGACATCTTTACGATGAAAATATCTTTCAAAATCGACGTTTATGGGAAATTTTGCCCTATACTGCCATGTTAAGAAATTCGTAAATTTTCAATAACTTACGAAATTTTCAAAGTAGCATATTTATAGCTACTGATGTTCATTCCGGCATCAAAACTGATATTTTAAAAATGGTCTGACATTTTTACAGTAAAAAATCTTCCATTTAATGCACGTTTAAGTGGAATTTTGTCCTATTGTCCCATGTTATGAAAATCGTAAATTTCTAATAACTTACGAAGTTTTTTAATTCGAATGTTGTAAATGAATAGGGTTCTTGCCAGTATCGAAAGTAATATTTTAAAACTGGTCTGACCTCTCTTCGATCATTTGTTCGTGAGATATCGTGTAAACAAACTAACGGACTAACACACTAACACATTAACAAACACCCTACAGACAGACACCATACAAATTTTGTCATTTTCGGATTCCTCACACCTGAAAACATGTAAAAAGTCAAAAGACCGAGGTAAAAAATTTTCACGATTATTCAAGTTCCCCATGCCTATAGTATGATGGGGACAATTACGTGAACCAATCTATAGTTTTATATTTTTCGGTACTTTGTACTAGTAACAATATTAACGAAAATTTTTGTCGTACTAATCGGTGCTAATGAAGTATTTTCTTTCTAACTGCACTATCGAAATAAAATTTAAGTAAAAAATCATTTTTTAAAGTTAGAAGCTATTTATTGTGAAGTACTAAAAAGCATAAAATAAAATTTATTCTGACAAAGATATGCTACAAAGAAATGAAAGCTTCAACACTAAGAAAATTTTAGAGAAAAATATAGGTACTTTCCCTTTGCAAGAGATGATAATTTTTTTTTATGTTCAAAATATTTTAAAAAGCTTTCGAGTCCAATATTCTTAGTTATTAGTTTTCGTAAAATCATTCATTAGGCCAGAAATTTCAAATGTCTCGAAAGCTTTTTAAAATATTTTGAACATTAAAAATTTTCATCTGTTGCAAAAGGAGAGTACCTATGTTTTTCTCTAAAATTTTCTTAGCGTTGAAACTTTCATTTCTTTGTAGCATATCTTTGTCAGAATAAATTTTATTTTATGCATTTTAGGGCTTCATAATAAAAAGCTTCTAACTTTAAAAAATGATTTTTACTTAAATTTTATTTTGTGCTTTTTAGATACAAAAAAGGAAAAAGATCATTAAAAAAAGAAATTAAAATTTATTAGGATATTTTGTATACAACGGAAGATTTTTCGTTTATCAATTGGCATTTTTTTTTTCGATTATTTATTTGCAAAAAAAGTACTATATCGTCTTTCGAGGACCGAATCCGATACCGGTCGCGCTCTTTGACCTAGCCGTTCGGAGTTTTCCGTGGTTTCCTCCGAAACTTGCGTAAATACTGGCTAGGACCCCCTTAGAAAGACCCCCACGGAGGGCATTCTCTAGGTCTAGGACACATCAGGAGTCAATCGGCCTTAAATCCTACAACCAACCGAATCCGATACCATCGCGTTATCAGCATGACGCACTAACCAAAAGTCTAAGAACAGTCAAGAAAAATCATAGAATATTCTAGAAAAATCTAGCAAATACTTATACAAAAGGAATATTCTTTTGAATGTTTTTTAAAACATTTGGAACATTTATTTTTATTTTTATTTATTTATTTTTTTGCAAAAGTGAAATATCTATATTTTTCTTTAAAATTTTCTTATTGTTGAAACTTTTTTTTTACAGCTTATGATTTTACAGCATGTCTCTGCAAGAATAAATTTTTATTTTAGGCTTTTTAGGGCTCCACAATAATAAAAAATTTTCAGTGTTATTTTTATTTATTTATTTATATTTTCAGTCATTCATTCATTTATTTTTATTTTTGTTTTTATTTTTACTGAAATTTTTATTTTGTGCGTTTAGTAATACAAAAAAAAAAAAAAAAAAAAAAAAAAGGCTTCTTTAAAAATTATCAAAATTCTTTAGGACACTGTGTAGACAATGAAATATTTTCTTTTATCAATTGACATCTTTTCTATTAATTGTCTGCAAAAAAGTAACACATCGGCCTGCGAGAATCGAACCCACGAGCATTGCGTTTTCACCATGACGCTCTAACCAAATGCGCTAACGAGCGACGAAAAAAGTTGTTTAAATTTACGTTAAAGTGGAGGCGCCTTCCCTTTCAGAATGACACAAAGATACGATGATAAAAATCAATTTCAATAAAAAGCTTCTAAAAGAATATGTATATGTATATATAACTTTTTAGTTCGTGCTTTTTAGTATCTAAAAAAAGGCTTCTTAAAAAAATTCTTCAAAAGTTCTTAGAATACTGTGTAGACAATGGATATTTTTCTTTATCAATTGACACAATTTCTATTACACATTTCATCTGCAAAATATAGCACATCGACCCTTCGGGGATGGAACTCACCACCATCGTATTAGCAACTTGACGCTCTAACCAACAGAGCCAACGAGCGGCTATAAAGACTGCTGACATTTAATTTAGAGTTGAGGTGCCTTATTTATTAGCGTGACATGAAGACGCGATAACGAAATCCAGTTTCAATAAAAAGCTTCGAAAAAAATTATTTATTTATTTACTTTTTTTATTTTGTGCTTTTTAGTCACTAGATAAAAAGCTATTGAAAAAAAAATCCAACCTTTTATCAACTGACATCTTTTCTATTAATTATTTGAAAAATTAACATGACGCTCTAACCAACTGAGCCATTAAGATATCGAGATACAATGAACTGCTTACATTTCTTCTTCTTCTTTTTTTTTCTTTTCTTTATGTGTCAGTGTTTTGTTTTTTAGCGTGACAGAAAATGAGCTGACAAATTCAACTTCATATAATAATATGCAATATATATATATATATAACTTCTAAAAATATTTATTTATGTAATTTGTACTTGAAACTTTTTATTTTGAGCCTTTTAAATATCTAAAATATTTTGTGTTTTATAATATCTAAAAAAAAAAAAAAAGAAAGAAAGAAAAAGAAAAAACTTCTTAAAAAAACTCTTCGAAAATTCTTAAGATATTGTGTAGTCAATGAAAAATTTTCTTTTATCAATTGACACCTTTTCTATTAATTATCCTCAAAAATTAACATGCCAGACCTTCCGTGGACCAAACTCTCAACCACGGCTTTATTAACAGCATACTCTAATCAACTGAGCCACGGAGCCACATACGGAACGGCTTGCATTTACTTTAATTGTTTACTAGCGTGAAACGAAAACACGATGACACAGTCAATTTCATATAAAAAGCTCCTAAAAAAAAAGCTTCTTAAAAAAACTCCTCAAAAAATTCTTAGTACAAGCAACGAAAATTTTTTTTGTATCAATTGACACCTTTTCAACTAATTACTGCAAAAATTAACACGTTGGACCTTCCGGGGACCGAACTCACTACCACCGCACTATTAACAGGACGCTCTTACCAACGGAGCTAACAAGGGATGCTACGATTTGCTTATACTTACTTTAAAGGGCAGGAACCTTGTTTTTTGGCGTGTCACGAAGACACGATCAGAAATTCCAATTTAAATTAAACTTAAGTAAAAAATCATTTTTTAAAATTAGAAGCTTTTTATTGTGAAGCCCTAAAAAGCATAAAATAAAATTTATTCTGGCAAAGACATGCTACAAAGAAATGAAAGTTTCAACACTAAGAAAATTTTAGGCAAAAATATAGGTACTTTCCCTTTGCAAGAGATGAAAATTTTTTTAATGTTCAAAATATTTTAAAAAGCTTTCGAGACCAATATTCTTAGTTATTAGTTTTCGTAAAATCATTCGTTAGGCCAGAAATCTCAAATGTCCCGAAAGCTTTTTGAAATATTTTGAACATTAAAAATTTTCATCTGTTGCAAAAGGAAAGTACCTATATTTTTCTCTAAAATTTTCTTAGCGTTGAAACTTTCATTTCTTTGTAGCATATCTTTGTCAGAATAAATTTTATTTTATGCTTTTTAGGGCTTCATAATAAACTAGTATGTTGTGGCCACCACAAGACTTTTTTCTATATTTTCCTATATACATATTCAATCAGTAACAATATTAAAAAAAAAAAAAAAAAAAAAATTACTATTTTTTTCTAAGTTTTTTTTTTTTTTATTAAAAGACAATATTTAAAAAAAGATTTTTTTTTTTTTTTTTTTCCCCCCAAGGTGGTTTTTTTTTTTTTTTTTTTTTTTTTTTGTGTGTTAAAAGTAAAAAAAATCGATAACTTTGTTTTAAATTATCGCAGATTTATAGTTCAACCATTCGTTTTAAAGGTATTGACGAGATCTTTCGAAAGATACCCATCTTGAAAATTTACCCCCCCCCCCCTGGGAGGATACTTCCCCGAAAGGGGGGGAACCGGTGCCCCCACATGCACAAATTTTTTTTCGTAGTTAACTACTATTATTATCAATAATTCTGTAAACGAACTGTGAATGATTTCTATACCATATGGTACATGAAAAATGTTTTTACACTTATAAAAAATATATAGTCGTTTCATTTGTTTTAGTGCAGTCTATAGAAGTTAAATTCTACTTACCTGCAGTTTCCCCCATAGACGTAATGTATTAGAATTCTCTTGATTGTCCCTGTACACGAACCATTTGCTTGATCTTAACGAAAAGTTTAGTGTAGCATCCTTACATGATACACATTTAGAATACCAAGTTTGAACTTTCTGCCATAATTTGTTTTTGAGATATGCTGACAACAGACAGACACACACACAGACCATTAGCTAAAAACATGATTTTCGTATTCAGGGGACCTCAGAACATGTAAATATAACAAAATCTCGCTTTCAAAAATTTGACACAAAAGCAATACGTTCTTTACCTTATGGGTAAGAGAAAGTAAAAAAAAAAAATACATTTTTTTTTTCTTTTTTTCTTTTTTTTTTTTTGTTAAAAGTAAAAAAAATCGATAACTTTGTTTTAAATTATCACAGATTTATAGTTCAACCATTCGTTTTAAAGGTATTGACGAGATCTTTCGAAAGATACCCATCTTGAAAATTTACCCCCCCCCCCGGGAGGATACTTCCCCGAAAGGGGGGGGGAAACGGTGCCCCCACATGCACAAAATTTTTTTCGTAGTTAACTACTATTATTATCAATAACTCGTATTAATTTTACAATCACAAGTTAAAAATAACTCTCATTATGTACATTTATACGAAATTTTGTCCTATACTGCCATGTTAAAAATTTAGAAAAAATGCGATCACAGCGCCACCTGTTGAGCTATTCATCCCCAAATGTAATCAGCACCACTTTACGTCGGGGACCAACTAAATACCAAGTTTGGTTAAATTTCGTTAAAAAAAAAAATAATAATAAAAATAAAAAAAATACGATTTTTTTTATGTTTTTTTTTTTTTTTTTTTTTTGTTAAAAGTAAAAAAATCAATAACTTTGTTTCAAATTGTCACAGATTTATACTTCAACCATTCGTTTTAAAGGTATTGACGAAATCTTTCGGAAGATACCCATCTTGAAAATTTACCCCCCCCCCCGGGGGGGTACTTCCCCCCAGGGGGGAACCGGTGCCCCCACATGCACAAAATTTTTTTCATAGTTAACTACTACTATTATAGATAATTCATATTAATTTTACAATCACAAGTTTAAAATAACGCTCATTATGTACATTTATACGAAACTTTGTCCTATACTGCCATGTTAAAAGTTTACATAAAATGCGATCACAGCGTCATCTGCTGGGCGATTGATCCCAAAATCTAATCAGACACTTTCCATGTGAGGGTCCAACTATACACCAAGTTTGGTTCAATTTCATTTATCGGTTCGTGAGATACGGTGAAAAATACGAAATATTGCGATCACAGCGCCACCTGCGGGACGATTGATCCCCAAATCTAATCAGCACCTTGCCCCGTCAGGTTCCAACTATATACCAAGTTTGGTTGAATTTCATTCATTGGTTCGTGAGATACGGTGAAAACAATAAACCACAGACACACAGACAGACAGACACACAGACAGACATCCCAGGCCCAACTTTGACATGAGTCCCCCCCAAGGTACAACTTTGACATGAGTCCCCCCAAGGTACAACTTTGACATGAGTCCCCTCCCCCCAAGGCACACCTTTGACATGAGTCCCCCCAAGGCACACCTCCCCGTCATTGGGAAAAAGAGAAAAAACGTTGTTTTGCGGCTATAAGACAGTTTGGACTTCCAACGTTATTTGTTACAATATCTGCAGCTGAAACACATTGGTTTGATTTAATGAAAACTTTATCATGGAATTTAGATCGTCACGAATTAACTAAAGAAGAATTTGTCGATATTAACAAGTTTAGCAGTAGGCCTCTGGCACTAAATTAAAATCTGTCAATGTCAGATTTTCATGTTTTAAATAATGAAATAATGTCGTGTCTGTATAATTTTTTTGTCTTTTTTAATATTAAAAAAAAAAAAAAAAAAAAAAGCTTTTAAAAACTCTTCAAAAATTCTAAGGATATTGTGCAGTCAACGGAAAATTCTTTTATGAATTGACACCTTTTCTACAAATATTAATGCGCTGGACCATCGGGGATCGAATTCTCGACCACCACGTTAGTAACGTGACGCTCTAAAGAAATAAGATATGGAGCGACAAACTGAATAGGCTCATATTTACTTTAAAGTGGAGGCAAATAGTTTATTAGCGTGACACGAAGACACAATGACAATGTCTATTTCATATGAAAAGCTTAGAAAAAAAAAAAGGGGAAAAGAAAAATCTTTTAATGTATTCTTTACTGAAAACTTAATTTTATGCTTTTTTAATATCCAAAATATTTTGTGCTTTTTAATATTTAAAAAAAAATTTAGGATAATGTGTTGTCAACAAACAATTTTATCAATTGACACCTTTTTTACTAATTATCTGCAAAAATTAACAGCGCCGTACCTTCGGGGATCGAACTCTCGACCACCGCGTTATTAACGTGACGTTCTAATCAACTAAGCCATGGAGCGATAAATTGAACGGCTTATATTTACTTTAAAATGGAGATGTCTTGTTTATTAGCGTGACACTAAGACACAGTGACAAAGTCAATTTCATATAAAAAGCTTCTAAAAAGTATTTGAAAAGAAAAAAAACTGATGAATTGCATATTAGCAATTTCCTCCATTTGATTAATACCGAATTTGTTCAAATATTCTATTTATTTTTTTAGTTCGCCTTTGTAAATATGCATATATACACACACAATGATAGACAATTTCTATTGAGGAAATTGCAATTGTATATCAGTCTCTTAAATAATTCAATAAATTTCACATAATCCCCAAAAGTAAATTTAAAGTTTCAAAAAAAAAAAAAACTGCATATATGACAAGTCTTTATACAGACTATACATCAGAAAAACAATTTAAAATGTGTTTTAAAGATTTAAACATCCTGAAACAAACTTTAAATGTAATCCATAGACAATATATACCGATTCTACTTTGCATAAAGAAACAAAAGCTACTTATATAAACTAGTATAGTCTTGCGACAATGACTTTTAACGTGCCTGCAAATTTTTAACTGAATCGAAATTTTGTTTATTACACTGCCTTCCTTATATAGCATTGTTAAAATTCCTTTACTTAAAACAATTACCAATAAATAGTACAATCACTCAGCATAGGTGAAATCTGCTCAGTTCCCCATCATATATATGTTCTCATAAATTTCAAGTGCAGGCCATATTATAATTAAGTTATGAGAAATTATTTTGACCAATCAGCTTGATACAGTGACAGAATGAAATCGTCTACTTAAAATTTTAAATTACGAAGAAATTACGAAATTTTCCCATTAGAATATTTCTAGTCAAGGATGTTCAAACAAATATCACAGATATTACTTTGAAGTAGTCATATTAAGGATCCTCCAAATGGACGTTTATGCCCAATTTCGCAATATTTTGCCATATTAAGTAAATCATAAATTTCAAATAACTTACGAAAAAATCTGATGTGGGCACCTCATGAGTTCCTTATACACCTTCAGAAATATATACATAATGTTAAAAAACACTGTCATTGGACCCGAGACAGTTGGCTAAAAATATTTTAAAAATACATTATCACTGTGTTCTGAGCTTTTCTGAAAGTTTCAAATGTCTAGCTAGTCGGGAAGTTAGTTAAAAATCGATTGCAAAATTTGTATTGCCAATGCTAACGGAGGCACCAGGGACCCAAAACAGTTGGCTAAAAGTATTTAAAAAATGCATTTGCACCGTGTTCTGAACTATTCTGAAAGTTTCAAATGTCTAGCTAGTCGGGAAGATAGTTAAAAATCGATTGCAAAATTTGTATTGGCAACGCTAACGGAGGCACCAGGGACCCAAAACAGTTGGCTAAAAGTATTTTAAAAATGCATTTGCACCGTGTTCTGAACTATTCTGAAAGTTTCAAATGTCTAGCTAGTCGGGAAGATAGTTAAATAAATTTTCTGTTGAATCATATAAACGCTGCTGAAGGCAGCAGGTATCCGAAACAGTTGGCTAAAAATATTTAAAAAAAAACATTGTCAACGTGTTCTGAGCTTTTCTGAAAGTTTCAATATCTAGCTAGTCGGGAAGTCTGTTAAAAATCGATTGCAAGTTTTGTACTGGTAACGCTGCCGAAGGCAGCAGGGACCGGAAACAATTCTCCAAAAGTATTTAAAAAATGCATTTTCACCGTGTTCTGAACTATTCTGAAAGTTTTAAATGTCTAGCTGGTCAGAAAATTAGTTAAATAAATTTTCTGTTTAATCACATAAACGCTGCTGAAAGCAGCAGGTATCCGAAACAGTTGGCTAAAAATAATTTTAAAAAATGCATTGTTAGCGCGTTCTGAGCTCTTCTGAAAGTTTCAAATGTCTAGCTAGTCGGGAAGTCAGCTAAAAATCGATTGCAAGATTTGTCCAAACCGTTTTTTGATACATTATGGCCAAGACCTTTGTATTTTTGGTCATTATGAACCTAAATTCATAAATATCTCCAAAACGGAAAATCATACAAAGTCCAAAAAGGGAGGTGCAGAACTAGATGTTATAACAAACCTATGTACCTATTCGCAACATTCTACGTCCAACCGTTTTTGAGTTATGCGACATACTCACACACGCACACGTCACGAAAAATCGTGTAAAGTTGCTTATATCTCTAAAACGAGAGCTCGTGTTAAGACGACACTTGCAAGTGTACATCTAAACATCATGACAGTCACACGTATAAATTGGCAACATTCAGTGATTATTCGTTTTCGAGCAATGTGAAATACAAAACCCATTTCGCAAATCGGGATTACTATACTTCCTTATACTTTGTATAAGGAAGTAAAAATTAATAGTCAGGGATGTTCATGCCAGTATCCTATATAATATTTCCAAAGTGCTCGTAAGTCATCTTTACGATGAAAATATCCCTCGAAATGCACGTGTTTCAGATATTTTTCCCTATTCTGCCATAAAGTAAATCGTAAATTTCCATTTTTAAATTGGAAAATTCTTAGTCAAGGATGTTTATATCAGTAACTCATAATATTTTATAAGTAGTCTGAATAACTTTACGATGTAAACAACCCTCAAAAGGGACATTTATGCAAAATTTTGAGGTATACTGCTATGTTAAGAAATTCGCAAATTTCAAATAATTTGTGAAATTTTCGAAGTAGCATGTTCATCCAGGCATGAAAACCTATTTAAAAGCTGTTCTTACAACATTACAATAAAATATTTCTTTTCATGCACGTTTAAGTGAAAATATCCCCTATTCTCCCATGTTAAGGAAATCATAAATTTCGAATAACTTCTGAAGTTTTTTAAAAATTAAAATGTTACTAATGAATAGGTATCTTGCTAATGTCATACCTAAAAACTGGTCCGACATCTCCGTTCTCATTTATCAGTGAGATAACGTGTGCAAAGTCTAAAAACTAACGGATTAACAAACTAACAGACACCCTATAGACGGACACTATACACATTTTGATATTTTCAGATTCCCCACACCTGAAAAAGTAAGAAAAAAAAAGATGTCGAAAATTTTTACGATTATTTAAGTTCCCCATACCTATAGTATGATGGAGAACTAATAAGTAACAATCTGGAAATATATAATCGACGAAATACCTCTTTTCTTGGATGAAATTAATAAACTGAAACCCAATATTCAGTATACTATAACACTGTAAAACATATTCCCGTGAAATTACGGGATTCTCCCGTAATATTACAACTTTTTTTTTTTTTTTTTTTTTTTTTTTTTTTCTATAAACATTGAGGTTCCCGTGAATTTGAAAGGAAAATCCAGTGGAAAAGCTGGTATAACTTATATTTACGAGTTTTACCCTTCAAAAATAAAAAAAAGGTAATTTCCCGTAAAAAATTAGTAAAATTTACACTTTTTTTACAATTATTTTTTACAGTGTGGAATATAAAATTAGTAAAACCCCTTGATATAAAACTTTTCCATACATGTAATAAAATAGAAGCTAAAATTTATTAAAAACACGGTGCTGCGCAACCTACCGTTTCTTATTTGACTCCTACACCGAAATTATATATTGGCTAACTTCAGATTTTTAATTAATCATACCCACAAATATTATTCACCTGAAATCGTTTTACAAAAAGAAATTTTATAAACACTTTACCAGGGTTTAACCTGGCAAAAAAATTACTTTAGCATTTTAGCGAAAATAGGCAAGCACTATTTTAGCTTTTTCGGAAGTTAATTCTTTGGATTCCATTGATTTCTTTTACTTAGCTTTGTTATCCTCAGTTTTGTTTTCTATTCCTTTTGTTCATTGATGATTTTAACCAAGCATCCATATTTGTGACTTTAAAAATATGAATCAGGGAAACTATGTTTTGATTTTAACAATAGAAAAAGAGGTACTCATATCATATGTGTAAAATGAAAAAGCAATTGAAAAATTAAGTAAAGTGTAGTGGTAGATAATCGTGAAATACTAGTGCTAAAAATGCTTCTATGAAGCAAATTCTGAATTCTAACATACTTTTAAATATTTTTGCATTTAAATTCAATCATTGAAAATTAAAAATAAATCCAAATTACTATATAAATAAGGATTCCAAAAAATCTCAGTCCTTTCGTAGTTTTTGCCTGCAAATATTACAAAAAAAAAAAAAAAAAAATCCGAGTTATTATATAAAGATATTTTATACAGTTATCCAGTTTTAGCTTTTTAGCGAAATTCTGACCGACTTGTTTTAGAAAAATATGATACCTTTTAGCAAAATGCTAAAAAAACTAATGGCAGTTTAAACCCTGCACTTTACCCATTAATAAAGGTTTTCCGCAGAAACTCATCAATTTGCTTTTTAAATCTGCTAATGAACACCATGAATGCAACCCTAAAAGTAATAGGACTGGACATTGGCAAAGCCTTTCATGAAATTCTACATTCCACTTGTAAAGCGTTTAATTTTGATCTTTTATCCATTCGCCCTCCAAAATTAACCTTTAACAGAAATTCGATCCATTCATTACCAATAAATACACTTTCAGATACTTACATGAAATTCCTTTTATTGATGAATTTAACCATCTACAATATTACATGATTACCCGGCCTTTAAAAGGAATGAGCATATCTTAGATATAAAAAATAACTATAAAAATCTGGTTTCGCAAGATTTACAACCAAAAATGTCATAAATGTATTTGAAGATATACACCAAAGTAATAATAGAAAATACGTTGTGTCACTCGCACAACTTTCTCTTACCCTGCAATATTTTTAAATCTGCAAATAGATTGCGCGTCAAATCTAAAAAGATCAGTAAGATAATAAAATTTAATGCTTTAAAAGTAATCTAAAATACGTCTAGGAACAGTTTTTAACAATTCTGTTTGAGAGGAGGGGGCTACCGCCCATCAATCTCTTCTTCAGCTATAGTGCTAACAATTAAAAAATCAGGGTGGCAACGTAATATAAACGTTAAAATACTAAATTTGAATTTCCGGTACTTTGTTTTATGTAAAATATTACGTTTTGAGGTGCCCCGATTACAAAAGTCATTTCTAACGGTTGATCTGTACCTATATCTGTTCGCTGTATAAAAAAAAAAAAAAAAAATGATTTGTTTACAGTATAGGTATAAAAATTTTCAAGATGCAGTATGGGTATAAAAATGTCTTTTTAATAAAAGAAATCTGACTTGTACAGGTTATAATATATTTTATTCAGTTACGGTGAAAAAAATACATATTCTCATAAAGATTACAAAAAATGTTAAATTGTATATAATTTAGAAAAGAAAACTCCAATAGTATTTTTTTTTTTTTTTAACCTTCTACACATGTTCTTATTTAAACATATAAGTATCAGAATTTTTCAAAAAAAAAAATATGAATTTTAATTAAATTACTGCCTATTCAATTTGCGATCAGTATTTTTTGAATTTCTGTGTATATATTAAAATAAATGTGTTACAAACTCTGATGAAGACTCCACGATATAAAGAGTCAAAAGCTTAGTATAAAATACAGCTAATGGAAATACTTTAAAGCATGTGTGTGAATGAATAATTTTTTTACTTGATAAATAGTTTTGTAATATTGCTGAGGTGTTTTATGTAATTACATAAAAAAAAATATTCATTCTTAAATACATGAATTATAATAATTTAAATATACAATGTAATTAAGTTATAAATTTTTATACAGCACATGTCCCTATTAAAAAAAAAAAAAAAAAAAAAAAAAAAAAAATGAAAATTTCAAGTAAGATTCATGATACTCGACATGAACAAATTTCGTTTTTTAAACAACTTCATTTGCGAATAAATTTTATATCTTTGGAGCTTAAGAATTTCAGTCAATAAGAGACAATGAATATATATTTCAGTTGAACCTTTAACCCAACAATACGCATTTTCTATTATAGTAAGTATTCGCCGAGTGTCCCCCCCCCCCCTTCCTTCCCATAAACAATAGAATATTTATTAAAACTCATTTAAATAATTACAAAATAAAGAGAACTTTTTATATACCATACTTTTAAATGTTCTGTTGAATTATAAACGCTATCGAAGGCAGGGGAGACCCGAAGTAATTGGCTACAAGTATTTATTAAAAAAAAAAAAAAAAATGTCACCGTGTTTTGAGCTTTTCTAAAAGTTTCAAATATCTAGCTAAGCCGGAAGTTAGTTAAAAATTGATCGCAAGATTTCTACGGGACAAACACACAAACAAGAATCGAAGTTAACTGAAAACATGGTAAAATATACGGATATGCTGAAAACTAACATTTTCAAGAATTTGCTCTGCAAAGTTGTTTTAATAGTACCGGTTTAATAACCGGTTCTTCGGATCTTTTTTCTGATTTATTACAGAGAATAGATTTGATCAGCTATTATCAGGCTGCGATAAGATTGTGTGTTAAACTCGTTGGCATAGGTGGACTCTGCTCAGTTCCCCACCATATTTCTGTTCTCATAAATTTCTAGTGCGAGACATATTATAATCATGTTAAAAAAATCAATTTGACCAAAGCCTGATACAGGGACAGAAAGAAATCCCCGCCTAATAGGCTATCCATCGTTCATTTCGATATATTTATCTTATTCTAATCTATTAATTTATTTTATAAGGGTCAATTCCGTTGTTTATGTTTCATGCCAATGTTTTCATTTCCAATGCAATAATCCTCAAAATTCATATTTATTTGAAAAATTTACAATTTCGCTATGTTCATAAAATCGTAAATTACGAATAATTTACGAAATTTTACCCATTAGGATATTTGTATTTAATCATGTTCAACAAAATATCATAAATGTAATTTTGAAGTTGTCTAATGTATTTATGATCCTCAAAATGGAAGTTTATGCTTAATTTTGCCTTATTCTGACATGTTAAGTAAATCGTAAATTCCAAGTAACTTACAAATTTTTTAAATTGGAAAAATCATAGTCTATGATATTCATGCCAGTAACCTAAATAATATTTCGAAAGTGGTTTGACATCTTTACGATGAAAATATCCCTCAAAATTGACGTTTGTTAAAATTTGCTCTATTCTGCCATGTTAAGAAATTCGTAAATTTCCTATAACTCCAATAATTTGTAAATTAAGCAGTCATGAAAATTAGAGATTTTTTTAAATACAAAGATAATTAAATTTTTTTAACAAAAAGCAATAATTTTTTTTTTTTTTTTTTTTTGAAATTTCTATTATACTTAGTGCATTATATTGAAACATAACAATACTATTCCTTTTATACTTTGTATTGATAATTTTTTTTTTTAAGGATAAAATTATATCCGATGCATTTTAAAAAAGTAAATTGCATTTCAAACTTTAAATTTTTTAACAAGTTTCAATATTATTTTAATAAAATAAGTTAAAAAAAGATATTTTCAGGGTTTCCTTTTTTTAAAAAAAATTGACTTATTTAGCGTTTTGAGAAAGGTTTCGTGTTCACTTAATTTTTTGACACACTGTACAAGAATTAAAGTGAAATACAGAACACTTCAAATATTTTTTAAGGCATTACCCATTATAGAACACTTCACTAAAATTTTATATTACATTCATTTTACATTCTTTTCCATAATTTAAGCATTATAATGTTATATTTATTGATAAAACAATCTGTTTACCCAAAGTACAGAGACTACAACAAACAAAGAAATCCCCCCCCCCACCTAAAAAAAAAAAAAGTAAATCATGTAAAAAACTTTTAATTTATCGTCTTAGTAAACGAAGTAATTATTCAGTTGATTTCCAAGTTTTGATCAAATGCTACAAACAATCACTCCTAATAAATCAGTTTCAAACAATTTGTTCAAAAGTTGAGACTTTTTAATTTTACCCTTTAATTACAGAAATAATTTTTACTTCTAAACAATACTCACTTAGTTCAAAATTTGACTCTTACTTTTAATAATTTACAAGCTCTTTTAATAATTTACAAGCGCCCTTTAATAATTACCAAGCTCATGCAACTGACTCCCGTAAAATGTCAAACATAATTAACTTTAGTGCAACATCAATGGAACGTATAGAGCAGAACTCACTTGGAACAACCTGTATATTTCAGGTTAATTCTTTGAATTTAGGGTTGGTTGGAGGATTTGAGGCCGATTGACTCCGTATGTGTCCTAGGCCTATAGGGGGAGTGCCATCCGTGGGAGTCTTTTTAAGGTGTCCTAGCCCGTATTTACGCGAGTTTCGGAGGAAACCACGGAAAACTCCGCACGGCTAGGTCTATGAGCGCGACCGAACCTGGCACCTCTCATCTACCAGTTTGAGTTCAGAACCGCTAAGCCGCCTTTGAATTTAAAGAAATGCCGTTTAGGCTGGTATGTGTCATTTTCGAAAGTAGTTTGAGAAAAAGAAATCTTCTTTGACACTTTTTACTACATTTAAACACCTGTTTCTTATAAATTTGAAGATATTCAATTTGAGACATATATTGCTTTTATGAATGGTAAAACAGCGTTCGATATTCCATACACATTCTACACCGGGCAAACAATAAGAAAAATATACCGTGATCTTCCCCTAAAATGAAAATCATATTGAGAACTTTTCCTCTTATTTGCATACAAATGGTTATAAATTACTTAAAAGCATTTCTTAAAAGCCTCTAAAATGACTAAGAAAATTACATACAAATGAAGTCTTATCTGAAATTGTCTATTGCACGAAGTTTGAGAAAGTTTGAAAAATAAAAATAATAATCTAAAGGTAAAACTCTTACAAATGATATTTAATATAATCTCTCAAGTCTTAATTAAAATTTCAAGTATTATATATTTTGCAAGTTCGTTTGTAATGTAAAACAAATTTTAAAGTCCAATAATTTCATGCAACTGGTTTATCCCACTTCGTAGTAAAGAAATGCGGCACTTCGCAGCCATATTTTATAACATTTAAATAGATTTATGGTATAGATCATGTCTATTTAAAAAAAAAAAAAAACGTAAATTTAAAAAGTCATAATATTTCCCCCCTAAAGGTAGATGTTGGTTAAATCCCGTATGTCTATGCAGTTGGTAACAAAAGTGTCCGAACACTAGCAAAAATTCCTATATATATAAAAAAAAAAGTAGAGTTAATACTGTTTTGTTAAATAAATCCTTGTCGAATCACGTTCTTTGACCAAGACCAGAATTCGAAAAGGATTTATTTGGCAAAACTGTATTAAGCGTACTTTCTTATATAGGAATTTCTGCTAGTGTTCTGACATTTTTGTTATCGACAGTCCTTCAGAAACTTACACCTCTGAAGAGAGCATTTGCTTAGAAGGGGAATTAAGGAGAGGGAATAAGAAATGCTTATAATAAAATATTTGCTATTAGGAGGCACTCGAACGGTATTTTTATGGCAATGATACCGTAAAGTAACACCCCCCCCCCCCCCTCAAAAAAAAAAAAAAAAAAAAAAAAAAAAAAAATATGGCATTGCATAAGGAAATTTTACGAGATTTGATCAACACTTTCAACAGTTTTATCAACGAAAAGATGTGCCTAAAAAGAATGGTTAAAGATTTGATAGAGTTTCCTTCATTTCATCAACAAAAGAAATGCGTCAAAATTGGATTCATGTATGACGTAATATCTGGTATTAACTATTTTCAAACATCGAAAAAATATGTTTTGGGAAAAAAAAATAAAAAAAAAAACGAAGGAAGAAAAATCATTCAGTACGCATTGATGAGTAACACTTTCCAACTGTACGCAATTGTTCTATCGAATAACTATTAATATTCTTTGCCTACGTTATCGCACAACAGACTGAAGGACTGAAAAACATACAGATTGACTAATTGATTTTAAAATTACTCTTAGGCATTTTGGAAAGTTAAAAAGGCTTAACCGCAAAAGAAAATGCAGTCGTTAGATTGTAATTACAGATTTTAAACTCTCTGCATATTTTACTGTAGCCCTGTAAATATGAAAGTTAATCATACCATATTCTATACAACACAATATTTTAGAATATACATGTCAATGTTTTTAAGATTTTGGCAGTAGAAAGTTTTATAAATATAACTTTTAAAAAATTCTATCCTAAAACGTCATACATCATTTTTTTTTTTTTTTTTTTTTTTTTGTTGTTGTCATCCATGTAAACAAACTAGATGTACAGAAACTATTAATGACATTTTAAATAGGAAACATTCCATAGGGAACATGAGTATCATTTTTAAAAAATTCTCAAAATATTCACGGATGATAGGAGCCGGAGACATAGAAAGGTAGACAATCGGACAGAGATGCACAAATTGAAATCATATTCAAACTAAAATTATAAAAAAGTGTTAAAATTCTCATGTAAACAAAAGTGCAATTCTAGCAAATTTTTATTAATGCCTCTTAATGTAACTGATTATTTCTGTGTGGCCCTGTAAGTCTAATGCTAACCATACTATATTACATAGAAGTCACAATCTTTTGTGCATACGAATTTTATATTTCAATTGCGATAAGCTTTGTGGAAAATAAAATTATTAAAATTTGGTTTATAAAAATAACTCTCATACAACACAATGCTTTGGAGTACTTTCATATGCCCCTGTACACAAACCAGTTAGAAATGTACTCTACTCTACATAGGAAACATCCGATAGGGAATTGAATAATATTAAAATTTTATTAAAGTTTCTATACATTAAAGGTATTAAAATATGATTTATAGAAACTCCTCTCATCCAACACAGCTTTCGAATACTTTTGGGTGTCCCTGTACACAAATCAGAAGAGGTATCCATTCCATTTTCAATAGGGAACATCCGATAGTGAACTTCAATAAAATATATCGGTTTAAAGAAATTCCATAAATATTTCGGTAATTAGAGCGCAGAAAAACAGACAGAAACAGACCGACGGACAGGAAAACAGTCAGACATATACACAAATTGAAATTATATTCACACTAAAAAAAATGATAGAAAGTGTCAAAAACGCGTAATGTAAACGAAAGTACAATTCTAGCAATTTTTTATTAATAGCTCTTAATATAACTGAATATTTGTGTCACCCTGTAAATCAAATGGTAAACATGCTATATTCTATGCAAAGCATTCTTTTGTACATATAAATAACGTATTACAATTTCCTAAAACTTCGTGGAAAGTAAAGTTATTATAATTTGATTTATAGAAATATTTCACAAAGAACACAATGCTTTGGAGTACTTTTGAGTGTCCCTGTACATAAACTAGTGGTGGTATGTAATCTATTTTAAATAAGGAAAAAATCCAAGAGTGAAATTTAATAACAGATTTCAATTTCATGAAGATATTGTACAGTAAAGGTATGAAAATATGGTTTATAGAAATACCTCTCGTAGAACAATTCTTTGAAATACTTTCGGGTGTCCCTGTACACAATGTTAAAAACGCTTAAGGTAAACGAAAGTAGAATTCTAGCAAATTTTCAATAATAGGTTTTAATATAACAGAATATTTTTGTGTCACCCTGTAAATCTAATGCTAACCATGCTATATTCTATGTAAATCATTCTTTAGTGCATATAAATAACATATTTCAATTTCATTAAGATATGTGTACAGTAAAGGTATGAAAATACGACTTATAGAAATACCTCTCATAGAACACAATGCTTTGAAATACTTTCGGGTGCCCCTGTACTCAAACCAGTAGAGGTACAAACTATTTTCAACAGGGAACATCAGATATTGTACTTGAATGACATATATCAGTTTCAAGAAATTCCACAAATATTTACGGGAATTAGAGCGCGGAGAGGCAGACAGACGGACAGACAGACAAACCGAAGTCATTAACACTTTAACCTTGTTGGGAAGTGTTAAAAATGTTAGAAACTTAAAAACTCTTAATGTAAACGAAAGTACACTTAACAAATATTTATTAATAGCTCTTTATATAACTGAATATTTTTGTGTCACCCTGTAAATCTAATGCTAATCATGCTATAATCTATGCAAAGCATTTTCTTTCGTGCTTATAAATAACTCACTTCAATTTCATAAATCTTCGTGCAAAGTAAAGTTATTAAAATTTAGTTTATAGAAATATCTCTCATAAAACGCAATGCTTTGGAGTACTTTCGAGTGTCCCTGTGTACAAACTAGTGGTGGTATTTATTCCATTTTATATAGGAAACATACGATAGTGAACTTGAATAACATGATTCAGTTTCACTAAGATTTGTATACAGTTAAGGTATTAAATATGGCTTACAGCATTACCTCTCATAGAACACGGTGAATTAAAAAAATTTTACGGATAGAATTTTAAAAATTCCAGAATTTGGTTTTTAGACTTTTGTATTAGCTATATTTTAAAGCAAAAATTTTACGGATATATGTTTTTTTTTTTTTTTTTTGAGATATGAAGGATTTTGTGAAATCACGTTTTGCCCCCCTTCCCTCCTCGAAGGGCGAATTTTGTAAAATCGCTTTTTATTGGATGCTTACGTCATAGAACGAACATTGTCACGAAATTTCATGCTTCTAGGTCTAGGGGTTTGGTCTGGGCAATGATGAATCACTCCCTCACTCACTCAGGAAGAATGATTTTGTATATATATAGATAAGCATTAAAAGTTTGGAGTTGATAATGTTAAATTCATATTTCAAACTTTTATTAATATCTTCCAAAAAAAAGTAACTTTCTCTCTCTCATATATATATGAGAGAGAGAGGTGATTATACGAGATACAGTGAAGAAACCTAAACGTAATTCATTATCACTTTTGATTCTAAGAAATACTTTTAATTATGAAAAATATTAATAAATTCATATTAAAAAATATATACAGGAATTATGACCTATGTTAAATTTTACATAAAATGAATCTTAATGCTGAAAAATACGGGTGTGCAAATTTGTAGCTCATTGCAGTTATTAGTATTCTAGATATTTTTTTTTTTTTTTTTTTTTTTTTTTTTGAGAGGATTAGGAAGTTATGCATGAAAATAACTCTTATAAAGTTATACGTGAATATAACTCTTATAAAGTTTTGCATGAAATAACGAAGAATATCGTTAGAACAGAAAATTCAATAAATTACTTTTATTTACGGGTCAAATTGTATAACATCAACGTCGAACTCTAAGAAATTAAACAAAAAAGATAATTTTTGACATTTATGTTAGAAATCGAATTTTTGATTTTTAATGAAAACAAGCCTTGCCTTTTACCGTTTTTCTAAAATAAAAGAATATAGTAAAGAAAAAGAAAAAATTAATATGAGTATTCGTATTAAAGCCTTTATTCTAACGTTGACAAAAATATATAGAATAGGCATTTGCCTCATCGATTACTGATGATAAATTTTAAATCCTTTAAACGAATAATAAAAAAAAAATAAATCAACTAAATAGTCGGAGATTGCAGTTTAAAATAGAGAAATGGGTGGAAATTAAAAATTGACATTTAAGAAAAAAAAAAAGAATGATACTGGAATGCAATGCAGACTTGTTAAATAGCTTTTAAATTACTGTCATAATCAAAAGATTAATCAGTTAGTATTTTGCTTTTTTTTTTTTGGTTGGGGGGGGGGGGTTATTTGAAGGATACTTCAGTCTAAAAGTTATTTTAATAAACATATTTTAATTGAAAAATGTATTTTGAAAGATATTATAAAACAAATAGTACAGTTTTAAAGAGTTATACGGGCTAAAACTGGTAAGTACGATTAAAATTGTTGAATGTTTATTTCATGACACCTTACGATAATTTTTCGGAAAAGGTTTAGTTAATGTTATGTGTATATTTATACACATAAATTATTTCAATTCGTATATTACACCACACCTACAAAATAAAGGAGGAAATTTAAAGTTTTATTGGTGACCAGAATAGCCACGATGACACTTTTAAATTGAAAAATATCGCATTTTTTTTTTTTTTTTTTTTTAAGAATGCTGCGTAATAAATCTAAAATGTATTCTCTAATGATGTATTTAAGTATATACCAATCAAAAAATAGAAATTAGGGGTAACCGAAACACTGGAAAACGGTAACACTTTATTATAATTTTTTTTATAAAACTTTTTCTCAAGGAATGTCTGGTGCGAAACAGTAAAATTTTGCCTAATTTATGTAGAATCTTAATTTTATTTTTCTAGATTTGCAGATAAATCCGTAACACATTTTTGATTATAACTATCAATATTAAAGTAAATTATACAAACTGTACCTTTTCTGCACCGCCAGACTCTCACAATTTCAATTATAAAGCCAAAATTGAGTGTTATTGAAAAATAAATAAAAATTCACGTTCATTTCGGTATGTACATGACCTCTAATTAAAAAAGATCCCTTTTCGGCAAGCTTAAAGGCAAAGGTAAATTCCTTTACGTTAGTGTTACAATTGTAAAGAAATTTTACATACGCATTAATACCTAGCCAAAGGCTTTGTTCCCACACATTGCATTATTTACGTCGCTATTCTGTTTTCAAGAAATTTAATTTTCAACTACAAAAGGGTTTTATTCATTCTACTTAAAATTTTAGGCTAAATTTATTGGTTTGTAAATGTTTCAATTTTTTAAAATTCAAGCTCATAATCATTCAACAAATAAAAGCCTTAAAAATATACAATCCCAGCAATGATGAATCCCGGAGGGGGCTATTGGGCTACACCCCCCTCCCCACCCAAGCTTAATCAAAATTATAATTTTTATTTAAAATCCATATAACTGTTGTTCAATATCTTTCTTTTAAAAGAAAAAGTAATAGAAACGTGAAAATGCAATTGTGATCTTACTAGTTCTGGTAAGCCTGGCGTTGCTATGGTCAAGTCAAATACAGATAAGTGGTAGCGGTTTTTGGATAGTTATTTCATTGTAATTTTTATGGAATTATTGAAAGTTTTGTATTGTGTTTTTGTGATTCTTATTGTCAGATGAGTAAAAATTGTAAAGTGAAACTGTTTTGGTTCACATAAGCTGGAACATTAGTTAACATTTGACCATTTGGCCCCGCTGAATTTCAATGTTAATTGTTATGAATTTAGTAAATTGTATGATTTGGCTAGATTTTGGTAACAAAACTTCCGACTTCAATTCCGACTTCCGACTTCAAACTTCCGACTTCCAACTTCCGACTTCCGGCAATGAAATTTGTGATTTGGCGGCAAAAGTTGATAGTTGACGACGAAATTTTTTACTTGGCGAGCTTGGCGATGGACAAAGGCAGCTTTGGCGTCATTACATTTTCTTTCCACTTGAAAACCTCATCTCTTCACAGACCAATATCTTGTTTCGACAAGATAAAAAGTCAAAGGAAGCTGTAACGTATTACTCTCAATCTTAAATTCTTGCCTAAACTGACATTCTAAACCATTCACCACAAACGATACTTTTATTAAGATTGACGTATTATTTTAATTTTATATTTTTAAATGATTAATTAAAGCGTTTAACAAGGTTTTTAATTAACACACTTTTATTAACTTGATATGATGCAACTATTAATGTATGCAACGGAATTTTGCAATTCAAGTTTCGGCAACTTCTTGTCGTCCGAAAGACCTGAAGTTTTGCACGCGACTTCAAAATCAATGACAATACTAGATACAAGTGTTTCCAGGCACTTTTCCATCAGGGGCAGGTTCCAAGGGCAAACAAAAAATCTATACTTATACAAAACTATCGTACGTGACACAGGATTTGGATGTATTTGTATAATGTCGAGTGGCAACAATTAATTTTTTTTAATAAAGATTTAAAAGTATGTAATAGTTTTCTAAAACCTTTATTAGTTCATTTTTCAATAAAAGAGTGTTCTTTATTTTTTTAAATGGTATAATTTTATTTATCAAAATAAGGGAATTCGAGTAATGAAATACTTTAATTTAAATTTTCATGAAAATAAACTTAAACAGAAAATTCATTAAAATCGTCCCTAGTTCATTTGTTAAAGGGATACCTAAATGCCCCAAAATTTATTACCTTTTCTACCATGCCAGTTTAATTCGTTTAGCATCGATTTACAAGATTTTTTTTTTTTTTTTTTTTTAAACGATGTTTATTTATCTTTTACATTATAGCATCTATGGCAAAAAGCTAAGTCTAAATATGCTTAGACATAAGATATGTTGATTTTATTTACTTATTTTTTTATTAACTTTTATTTTATTTGTTTAAAATCACGGATAAAATTTTATTTCATTTTTCTCAGTACATTGTTGTAATTGTGACGTCATATTTTCTGTTAAATTAAACTTTTTTTTTTTTTTTTTTTTAAATCAGATTATTATATTGTTTAAAAACATGATTAAAATTTTATTATATTTTCAGTGATTTTTTTTTATTATCATTTGCACGTGACATAAATTATAAATTTTTACAATAAAAGCTATAGAAAATGTCGGCTTCATCACAAGTAAAATCACTTTTTAACTTGTAACTTTTAAGCAATTGAAGTTATCGAAAAAGTTTAAATACAAAAGTTGTTCTGTAGAGTAAGGCGGTAATTCGCCTGATTTGAAGTATTTTCCTATTTTCAATATTAAAGAAATTATGGGCAAATGAAAATTTCCACCCCCTTTGAGCTGGATACCCCCTCTACGAACTCGACCGAGATTTTTACTGTCCTGACAACATATCCAGAGCTGGTTAAATTTAAATAAAAATTACTCCAGTTACCGTGTTCACAACTTAACATGGGAAAAAGCGTTATACCTATATATATATATATATAAACTTTTGAACGGAGGGTGGTTTTGGGTTCTAGGGGTCATGATCGGTGAAGATATGAAGAAATTTTGGTTGATGAGTAGATTAGAGGGGCACTTTCTGCTTGGCGAACTTCCGTAGCGATAAAGTGCATTTGCTTGTACACATAACTTAACAATTCTATTATGACGCAGTATGGAGAGATTTGATTGGTTCATTTGTTTTTCAATGAATGGAGTGTATTTTACGTTGCACTGGAGCTACATTACTTGCATTGGATGTATTTTACGTTGCACTGGAGCTACATTACGGGGAATTAGGTGATATTTCATTGGTTCATTTGATTTTCATCGATTTTAGTATGTTTTAAATTGAGTAGTGCTACCCAATGAAGAATTGGCGACAGTGTGTGTTAAGAAATTTGTTTTTAATGAAAGATTTTATTTAAAAAAAGTTGATTGTTTATTATTTAAGAAAATTGGTAGGAGTTTTATATAAATAATTTGTGGAGATATATATATATTATTATTTTTGTTTTAATGTAGACCGAAAGAAGAATTTTTATTTTCAATGAGCAAATGTTGAAGAAGTTACAAAATATTTATTTTTTAAGCAATTTGGTAGTTTTTTTTTTTTTTTTTTTTTTTTTTTTTTTTCCCCGTTTGAATGTAAAAGAAAAGTGGTTTCTTTTTTTAATGAATAAAAGGTAATCTAGTTAATAATATACTTCGGTTTTTAAGCAGACGTTTTTTTTCTTTTTATCATCCCATGCTTTGTAGGCAGACGATTTTTTTCTTATTAAATTATCGGAATGAAATTAGTTTAAATATTGTGGAATCATTTTGTTTTTAAGGATGTTTGGCAGGTGGTTTTAGTTGGAAGAGAACTTTGAACACGGAATACGTTTGTTTCTTATGAGATTAGGTGTTGTGTTGCTATGTTCTTGTCTTTGAACAGAGAAGAAGAATTGATTATAATGATTTAAAATTTTTTTATTTGTGGCGGGTAAGTTGAAAAATTCCTTTTTTCCTCGTTGGGTGCATTGGTTGCTTTTGTGCGTGATATTATTTCACTGCTGTATATACTTTCTGTAATACTTCGTTAATATGCCTCGAAAATCTGTCTCTGATAAAAGTGTGATTGATTTGCGTTATTTGATATTGTTGAGTGGTAAGGGTAAAAGGGCTGTGATTGATTTCTGCATGGAAAATGGTTTGATTGCTGATGGATATGAGTGTCCCGTTTGTGCAAGTGAAATGAAATTAGAAGCATGTAAGAGTACTGATGGTTTTAGATGGCGGTGTGAAAAGCAAGTAGCGGATGTAAGGCATAAGGAAAGTAGGACGGTAAGATTGGGAAGTTGGTTTGAAGAGAGCAGATTAGGAATGGATGATATATTAATTATTACGTATGCATGGGTAGAAAAATACACTAATGGACAAATTTCGCGTGTAGGTAGGGTTAATAGAAAAACTGTAACTGATTGGATGAGTTTTTGTCGAGAGGTATGTACGGTTGCATGTATGAATGAGAGTAGTAATATTGGCTACATCCCATATAGCACAGTTTGAGCACAGTTTGACAGCTGTGACAGCTGACCAGGTGCAAAAAAATATCATTAAGGACTTCCTTTTCTTAAACAGCTTTACCCAATAAAAGCCGAAAAATAATTTGCTATACGTCCCCCGAAACGTTTGCTTCTTACCCCGCATTCTTTAAAGAGGATCGTTTCCTGTATTGGTAAATGTTAGTCGATGCATTTAAGAAATATTATGTTTACTAATATATATCTTTCATTTGCTGAGTGTTACAAAGGAATTAAATTATTCAATATACAATATATATATGTATAAGTATTTTACCGTATGTTATATATTTCAATATGATGTATTTATTAAGTTCGATTAGCTAAGCGCATTTACACTAAATAATGACATATATTCTCTTTCTTTCTTTTCTTTTTTTCTTCTCAAATGAATAAGACGTACATGACTAATTATTGTGTATTAATAACTGAACTGTAAGTTGATATCTCTTTATAAATTCTTTCAAGATATTTGAACTTCTATAAATCTAAAGTTTTGTTGATTAACTATAACACACGCCTCCCTATATATATATAAACAGATTTACAGAAATTCGTCTAATTTTGCATACAATAATCAACCGATGCCCATGAAGACGTATTAGGTATATTATATGCTTATATTATTTGAATTCTAATTATTTCTTTTTCTTTTTATTTAAATTTTTACTTTTCTAATGAGATATATTTCAGCACTTATATTTCCTTTTGTACAATGTTTCAAAAGGTTTAATATTATAGATATATATAGATACACACGCACACAAAAGAAAAAAAAAAAAGAAAGAAAGAAAAGAATTTGCCCGTGCTTTAATGAATGTATTTGTACATTTGCAATTCTTAATAAATTGATTTTTTATTTTGCTTTCGATAATCTTAATATAAATAAAAGTCATTGTTTGTTTGTATGTAAGGGAAAGAGGTTAAAATTATACCAAACAAATTTCTGCTTTTTATGATAAAATCTTTTAATAGGTGTTTTGAAATCTCTCAACCTCTTGAAAACAAAACCCGACACGCAGAAAAAAATTTAGTCAACTTGACCTAAACCCGAATCGCAAGAAAAAATAGTATGTTGTGGCCACCACAAGACTTTCTTCTATATTTTACTGTACAAATTCACTAAGTGCGAATAATTTAATAAATCTATTATTTATTAAAATTATTTAACATGATAAATGCAAATCCTTTTCATCTTAAGGAAATCTAACACTAAGTAGCCAAAGGAATACAGTTTTATCGCCTATAAATCTGTATTGACAAGTATAAAGGATTTAAGTCCAAAAATGTCGATTTTGAGTTAAGTACATAGTCAGACCCAGAAAAAAATTCTCTATAGATTGGTATAAAGGATTTAAGTGTATGTCATTTAGTCTTTGAGAAAATCCATTGGTAAAAAAAAGACTCAAGTCAGAAATTTAGCATTAATCTTTGTATAAAACACTTAATTCAATTTTTCCCTTTATTAAATGAAGATTGGCAATCACTGAATGGTATAAAGCGTATAAACCAACATAATCCCTTTTTCCTAATCGATTCTTCTTATTTGTTTTTAGCTAGTTTAACTTTATTTTTCGTCTCCTGAAAAATCAAGAATATGGACTTAAATCCTTTATACTTATCAGTACAGAAATAACATCTTAAAAAATGCGTTTTTATAATGATTATCTCATATATCAAGTTTCGTACAGTTACATGCCACAAACGTTGAGATATAGCCATCACTTATTGATGAAATTAGCAGCATAGGAGCGCCACCTATTGACCGATAAGCATCCAAGTTGAGTCAACATAATGTCTCATAGTGGCCTTCTTACATATCAAGTTATGTTTGATGATACGCAATAGAATCCGAGACATAGCCTTCCATTAAATTGTGGAAATCGCTGTGTAGCAGCACCACCTGTTAATCGGTTTACTCCAAAAGTTGAGGGCACTAATTTTTGTTAAGATGCATCTATCTACATACAAATTTATGTGCAATTCTGTGCAGTAGTTTCTGAGATATAGCCATTCCTTAAATTGCGGAAATCGCTGTATAGTACAAAATATGTTGGTCGATAAGCATTCAAATTGAATAAGCATAATATCTTATAATGGTCTTCTCACTTATCAAGTTTTGTTTAATTATACGCAATAGGACTTGAGATATAGCCTGCCTCGTAATTTCAGAAATCGCTGTGTAGCAGCGCCACCTGTTGAGCGGTTTGCACCAAAAGTTGACAGGCACTAATTCTTGTTAAGATGCACCAACATACAAGTTTATATGTAATTCTGTACAGTAGTTCCTGAGATATGCAAAATTTGTTTAAATTTTATTCATTGGTCCTTGAAATACAGCATCCAAAAAATTCGTGATACAGACAAATATTTTCTAAAAACAGTCAAATCGTGTTCAGGACATCCCAAAACATGAAAATACATCAAAAAGTTTCACGAATCCAATACTTTTTCTATATATACATACAGAAGAAAGTAATAATAGCTTAAAAAGAAAGAAAGAAATTGTTTTTAAACCTCGATTCTGATAACCGCTAATTTTTTCAGCGTCTTCGTCGCTTATGTCATGTCGGATCTGGGTCACCACTGCCTGCTGAAGCGCCTTACCTGGGCAATCAATATTGAACTTCATTGGATGCTAATTGCTGCTATTATTCCGTGGTTTTCTATGAAACTCGCTCATAATACGGCTTAAGTTTCTCTAGATTTCCATGAGAGCATCACAAACAGGCGTGGGACATAAGTGTTCTCAATCAGTATTAATTCGAAAATTTAGAAAGCGTAATTTAAAAGTCTATTGTACAATGCCTTGTTAAACATGTTTAGATTAATAGCTACATAAGAATGAAAATTGTTCTTAAATATGTAGTTTTTAGTCTAAATTATACACAAAATCTTGAAAATTCGAACACGGAAAAAAAGAGAAAATCCCAGAATTCTGATATTTCAGCATTTATCTAAAAAATTACCCTAAAATAATACTATTAGATAAGATTTATAAATACTGATTTTCAGCAAAATGACGCTTATCTATATAAATAAAGAGTGTGTCTGTCTCCGCTCTGGTGCTAACACTACCGATCACAGAGCTATAAAACTTGTCATATCGGTACCTGGGACCCTGTAGGTGTGCACCTCATCGAGATTTTTTCGAATTTGAACTTTTTTTTTCTTTTTTCAATTTTAAATATTGGCTTTTATGTTTCATCTTTCATGAATTTATTCTTCCATTGTAATCGTCTGCATTCTTAGCAACGGCTATTGCACAATTTATTACTTTCTCTTACCCATAGGGTCGAGAAAGTACTGTTTTAGGGTCAAATTTTCGAACATGAGTTTTTGTTATACTTACAAGTTCTGAGGTCCCCTGAATACAAAAATCATGTTTTTAGCGAATGGTCTGTGTGTCTGTCTGTTATCAGCATATCTCAAGAACAAATAGTAGCAGAAATTCCCCCCCCCCTGGGGGAAAGTCCCTCCTCGATGGATATTCATGATGGATTTCATGGTGGATATCTTTCAAAAGAACTCGCCAATTCTTTTAAAACGAATGGTTGAGCCATCGATCTGCGATAATTCAAAATAAAGTTATCGATTTTTTTCATTTTTTTCATTTTTTTCATTTTTAACATTTTTTTTTTTTTTTTTTTTTTTTTTTAATGTAATATTGAGAATAAATAAATAAATTTAACTTTTTTTGCATATTTAGTGTTATATTACTTCTCTAATATGGAAATCGTCTGCATTATCATGGAAGATAATTTTTTTAAATAATAATTTTAATAAATTATTTTTACGAATTTGTATAAAAAAAATATAGAAGAAAGTCGTGTGGTGGCCACAGCACATTAGTTATTTCTTGTTAGTAGATGTGCTTTACTAATAATATTTTACCATTTCCAAGAAAGCTGTTCGGGAATTGAAATAAATTCCTCATAGAGATATGGTAAATAATATACGTTTTAAGCTAAATATTCATCGCTTGTTTTTTGTATATTTATACATTTTGAGGGTTCCTGATTACCGTAGTCAAGTTTTTTAACGTTTGATCTTCGTCTGTGTCTCTTAGAGTAACTTAAAAACGAATAATTTTAGGAGATCCAAATGTCGTATTTTGAAGTTAATATAAGTTTGTTGCCGGAAAAGTTTGATCAAGATTGATAAGGTTGCGTGTGAAAATTGTCTGTATAATTTTAAGTAAACTTTTAATTTTATTAACAGAATTAAATTCTATATAAATGTAGGTGCATAGCCCCTCTCACACAGAACTAATTATCATATAAAACTCTTCCGAAGCCTAATTTGAATTGTTTTACATAGGTTTACATAATAGTACTCACTATCTTACCCCTTAATCTCCAACCTGTATTTATAGTATTAAATTTCAGGGTAAGAGAAAGTCGTGTGAGTGACACACCAGATTGTTTTAATTTATTATATATATTGAAAATAAAATGGCAATATAGTAGAAGAAAAAATTTATTATATTAAATTTTAAATTTAAAAACTTATTTATAACAGTTTATGCATAATTTTTATAGTATAAGAACTTTTTATTTTTCACTTTTAAATATTATTCCTTTAAAATATATATATATATTTTTTTTCTTTCTCTGTCTTTTTTCTTTTTTCATTCATTCATTCATTCTTTTTTTTTTTTTTTTTTTTTTTAAATTTATAGTATTTATCGGAAAAAATCGTAGCATATCATAGAAACCATTAAACTGACTTTTTATGAATTTAATTCCTTTTAAAAGAAAGTATACTTTTTATTTCATTTATTATATGGCTCGGAATGATATGATACTATAGTGGAAATAGACGGAACTATAAAATACACGGTTCAAAAACTAAAATATTTAATAGTTGTTGAGATACAGTCACCTTTAAAATCGTAGTTTTTCTTTTTTTTCTTTCTTTTTTTTTTTAATAATAGCAGATCTACCTGTCGTCGATAAATATCCAAAATGAAATATCCTGGAAAGATATTTCTGCAGGCAGTGGAAACCCGGACCCGCTGTAGTGCGGGTAGAGAAAAAAAGGCCGTAGGCAGCAGGTACCCGAAGCGAGGTTTAGAGCGATTTCAATATATATTTTTTAATTTTTATTTATGATGGGATGAAAAAAATTAATACCAATCCAACTCTTTTGAAAATTCATTTAAATATAGTGAGCAGCGAAGCGGGCGGAGCCTGAAAGTTTTATATAAAAAGGAGAAATAACGTACATATAAAATAAGAGACTAAAATTTTAATGCCTGTGTTCGCCTTAATTTAACACCTACAGTGCGATTATAGTAGATCTATATTTCATTTCTTAAAAATAAATAAATAAATAGCATTATATATGTTTATGTATTCTCTCTGTCTCTGTCTCTCTTTTAATACTTCCTAACAAGTTTGAAAAGTGTTAATGACTTCGGTTTGTCTCTCTTTGTCCGCGTTCTAACTTTCAAAAATATTCATGAAATTTCTTGAACTGACATATATTAATTTATTTTACTATTGGATATTTCTTATTTAAAATGGTGTGAATACCTCTACTGGTTTGTCTACAGGGACACCTAAAAACATTCCAAAGCATTGTGTTCTATGAGAGGTATTTCTAAAAACCATATAATAATAATTTTACTTCTCACAAATCTTAATGAAACTGAAATATGTTATTCAAGTTTACCATCGGATGTTCCTTTAAAAAAAAAAAAAAAAAAAATGGAGTACATACCACCGCTGATTTGTATACAAGAATTCCCGAAAGTATTCCAAAGCATTCCGTTCTATGAAAGGCATTTCTATACACCAAATTTTAATAACTTGACTTTTCACATATCGTAGTAAAATTGAAGTGTATTATTCATATGTACACAAAAATATTTTCTATAGAGTATAGTATGATCCGTATTAGATTTGTAGGGCCACACAAAAATATTCAGTTACATTACGGGCTATTATTGAAAAGTGACTGGAATTGCATTTCCGATAAACATTAAGCGTGCTTAAGCCTTTCTAACAATTCTTAAGTGTGAATATGATTGCAATTTGTATATCTATCTATCTGACTGTCCATCTGTCCGTTCCGATATTCTATAAATATTTTGGAAAATTTTAAATAACGATACTCTGTTCACTATGGAATGTTCCCTATTTAATATGGTGTTAATAGGGCCTATACATAGGTATGTGTACAAAAACATCCCGCTCGCCCCCCCCCCTTAAAAAAAAATGTATTGCGTTTTAAAACAGATTTTTATAAACCCCATTTAAATAACTTACTACCGTAAAAATCATAAAGAAATCAACATTTAATGCTAGTAATACTAACATAATGCTTTGTATACAATATGGTATGGTTAACCTCGAGATTGTCAGGGCTGCATAAAAATGTTTAGATCTATTAAAGATGGCAGTTAAAATCTGAAGACTGCATTTTCATTCGTGTTAAGGACTTTAAACCTTTTCAACAATATTTAAGAGTGACTATGAATTCAGTCTTAATATGTATGCCTTTTAGTCCTGTCTGTCTTGAAAGGAAACAAACAAACAACAACAAAAAAAAAAAGATTACTGCGTATATTTATACGCAGTTAAATACCGTTTCTACATTTTTCATTTATTAGTATTTTACGTTTTATATATCTATTTTGTACAGTATAGTTAAAATTCTTTCCTATTGATTATAATACAAAATTGTTTGGTTTATACGATTCGAATATCGACTATAAATCTTTTTTTTTTTCTCTCTTTTCTAGTATTAGCAAACTTTCTTCTTAAGTCCTTATTTCTTATTTCTTCAGATATTAATTATCTTAAATTTTGTGAGAAATTCCATGATTATGTTTATTATTATTATTCTTTTTGCGTCGCTCTAAGGAGAAAAAAAGCAAAAACTTTATTCGTAATGCTAAATTTAATACCGATAGAAAATCAGTGATTCAGATATTTGTTTATTAAAGTTATTTTGCAATTAATGCCTATCTTTAATGTTTAATATTTATTAATAATATATTTTTATTCGTGTTCAAGTTAAGCAATCATAATTAGTACTTTTATTTTAAAATTTATTTACTATCTTTAATATAAATAAATAAATAAAATAATTAATTAAAATAAACATAAACATAAACACGAATATTTTGATTTTAAGTCTTTTTAAATATCGTTTTATGTCATTTCCTTGAAAAATGTATATGGTCTCAAACTAGAAATAACTTGTGTCTTTTATCCTTCTCTTATCTGTTGTCCTTTTTCTAAGAACGCACTACGCACCTGAAAATCATGTTTAAGGGGTTTTCTGTAGTTTTAAAAGAAAATAAAGGGACAATTTCTTCTCCGTTAAAAATCCTTTATCTCTTTACAGAGGAGGGCAAAAAAACTATTAATCTTCATCGATCACTTGAGCTTGTGAAATTTGGGAATACACGGTAATATTGGGGGGGGGGGAGGGAAAAATTGTTGAAATTGATGAGAGTTTGTTCAGAAAGAGAAAATATAATAGAGGAAAGCCAGTTAAGGGTAAATGGGTGTTTGGAGGCGTGGAGCGGGAGAGTAATGAATGCTTTTTAGAAATTGTGCCAGAGAGGTCGAAAGATACGTTGCTTGAGGTTATCAAGAGGCGGATTTTACCGGGAACAATTATAATTTCTGATTGCTGGAAGTTATACGAATGCCTTCAAGATGAAGGCTTTGTACATCTTTCAGTAAATCACAAATTACATTTTGTAGATCCGGAAAGTGGGGCACATACGAATACAATAGAGGGTATATGGAGTTGGGTGAAACGCGGCCTCTACGGAAGGAGGACAGTTGAGGACAATTTCGACTCGTACTTCGCCGAGTTCATGTGGAGGAAGCGGCACAAAGACGATCCATCCGCCCTTTTTTATTCGTTTTTAGAGGCAGTTCGGAAGTGTTACCCGCCACAAAAAAAATACTCCGAACGCCGATGTAGATCGTCATCGGATGAACAGGATGATGAGGATGAAGATCCATTTGCCCCAGGCCCTTCATCCAAAAAATCAAAGTACGAAAAATAAATGTAAGTTATTTAATTTTACTATAATTTTTATTTTTTTAATTTCAGAAATTTTAAATTTCTTTCCCCACGCTTTTTTAAAAATGTCATTATTATTATTATTTATCCTACTTCAAGGTGAATGCTGCAAAAAATAGTTATGTGCGTTTTCAAATTCGTGCACAGCACAGTAGGGGTGTCCAGTGATGTTTTTTTGGTTTTAACATGCGCGATAGTGATTGCCGCGGAACGGACTTACGTGCCTTTTGAGATTCATGCACAGCGGTGTAGGGGTGTCCAGTGATGTTTTTTTTGGTTTTAACATGCGCGATAGTGATTGCCGCGGAACCGACTTAAGGGCCTTTTGAGATTCATGCACAGCGAGGTAGGGGTGTCCAGTGATGTTTTTTTGGTTTTAACATGCGCGATAGTGATTGCCGCGGAACCGACTTACGTGCCTTTTCAGACTCATGCACAGTGAGTTAGGGGTGTCCAGTGATTTTTTTTTGGTTTTAACATGCGCGATAGTGATTGCCGCGGAACCGACTTAACGTGCCTTTTGAGATCCATGCACAGCGCGTTAGGGGTGTCCACTGATGTTTTTTTGGTTTTAACATGCGCGATAGTGATTGCCGCGGAACCGACTTACGTGCCTTTTGAGATTCATGCACAGCGGGTTAGGGGTGTCCAGTGATGTTTTTTTTGGTTTTAACATGCGCGATAGTGATTGGCGCGGAACCGACTTACGTGCCTTTTGAGATTCATGCACAGCGATGCAGGGGTGTCCAGTGATGTTTATTTTTTTGGTTTTAACATGCGCGATAGTGATTGCCGCGGAACCGACTTACGTGCCTTTTGAGATTCATGCACAGCGAGTTAGGGGTGTCCAGTGATGTTTTTTTTATTTTAACATGCGCGATAGTGATTGCCGCGGAACCGACTTACGTGCCTTTTCAGACTCATGCACAGCGAGGTAGGGGTGTCCAGTGATGTTTTTTTTGGTTTTAACATGCGCGATAGTGATTGCCGCGGAACCGACTTACGTGCCTTTTGAGATTCATGCACAGCGAGTAAGGGGTGTCGAGTGATGTTTTTATTGTTTTTAACATGCGCGATAGTGATTGCCGCGGAACCGACTTACGTGCCTTTTGAGATTCATGCACAGCGAGTTAGGGGTGTCCAGTGATGTTTTTTTTTGGTTTTAACATGCGCGATAGTGATTGCCGCGGAACCGACTTACGTGCCTTTTGAGATTCATGCACAGCGAGTTAGGGGTGTCCAGTGATTTTTTTTTGGTTTTAACATGCGCGATAGTGATTGCCGCGGAACCGACTTACGTGCCTTTTCAGACTCATGCACAGTGAGTTAGGGGTGTCCAGTGATGTTTTTTTTTGGTTTTAACATGCGCGATAGTGATTGCCGCGGAACCGACTTAACGTGCCTTTTGAGATCCATGCACAGCGAGTTAGGGGTGTCCAGTGATGTTTTTTGGTTTTAACATGCGCGATAGTGATTGCCGCGGAACCGACTTACGTGCCTTTTGAGATTCATGCACAGCGAGTTAGGGGTGTCCAGTGATGTTTTTTTTGGCGCGGAACCGACTTACGTGCCTTTTGAGATTCATGCACAGCGAGTTAGGGGTGTCCAGTGATGTTTATTTTTTTGGTTTTAACATGCGCGATAGTGATTGCCGCGGAACCGACTTACGTGCCTTTTGAGATTCATGCACAGCGAGTTAGGGGTGTCCAGTGATGTTTTTTTGGTTTTAACATGCGCGATAGTGATTGCCGCGGAACCGACTTACGTGCCTTTTGAGATTCATGCACAGCAAGTTAGGGGTGTCCAGTGATGTTTTTTTGGTTTTAACATGCGCGATAGTGATTGCCGCGGAACCGACTTACGTGCCTTTTCAGACTCATGCACAGTGAGTTAGGGGTGTCCAGTGATGTTTTTTTTGGTTTTAACATGCGCGATAGTGATTGCCGCGGAACCGACTTAACGTGCCTTTTGAGATCCATGCACAGCGAGTTAGGGGTGTCCAGTGATGTTTTTTTGGTTTTAACATGCGTGATAGTGATTGCCGCGGAACCGACTTACGTGCCTTTTGAGATTCATGCACAGCGAGTTAGGGGTGTCCAGTGATGTTTTTTTTGGTTTTAACATGCGCGATAGTGATTGGCGCGGAACCGACTTACGTGCCTTTTGAGATTCATGCACAGCGATGCAGGGGTGTCCAGTGATTTTTTTTTGGTTTTAACATGCGCAATAGTGATTGCCGCGGAACCGACTTAACGTGCCTTTTAAGATTCATGCACAGCGAGTTAGGGGTGTCCAGTGATGTTTTTTTGGTTTTAACATGCGCGATAGTGATTGCCGCGGAACCGACTGAACGTGCCTTTTGAGATTCATGCACAGCGAGTTAGGGGTGTCCAGTGATGTTTATTTTTTTGGTTTTAACATGCGCGATAGTGATTGCCGCGGAACCGACTTACGTGCCTTTTGAGATTCATGCACAGCGAGTTAGGGGTGTCCAGTGATGTTTTTTTGGTTTTAACATGCGCGATAGTGATTGCCGCGGAACCGACTTACGTGCCTTTTGAGATTCATGCACAGCGAGGTAGGGGTGTCCAGTGATGTTTTTTTTGGTTTTAACATGCGCGATAGTGATTGCCGCGGAACAGACTTACGTGCCTTTTCAGACTCATGCACAGCGAGTTAGGGGTGTCCAGTGATGTTTTTTTGATTTTAACATGCGCGATAGTGATTGCCGCGGAACCGACTTACGTGCCTTTTCAGACTCATGCACAGCGAGGTAGGGGTGTCCAGTGATGTTTTTTTTTGGTTTTAACATGCGCGATAGTGATTGCCGCGGAACCGACTTACGTGCCTTTTCAGATTCATGCACAGCGAGGTAGGGGTGTCCAGTGATGTTTTTTTGATTTTAACATGCGCGATAGTGATTGCCGCGGAAACGACTTACGTGCCTTTTCAGACTCATGCACAGCGAGGTAGGGGTGTCCAGTGATGTTTTTTTGATTTTAACATGCGCGATAGTGATTGCCGCGGAACTGACTTACGTGCCTTTTCAGACTCATGCACAGCGAGGTAGGGGTGTCCAGTGATGTTTTTTTTGGTTTTAACATGCGCGATAGTGATTGCCGCGGAACCGACTTACGTGCCTTTTGAGATTCATGCACAGCGGATAAGGGGTGTCGAGTGATGTTTTTTTTGTTTTTAACATGCGCGATAGTGATTGCCGCGGAACCGACTTACGTGCCTTTTGAGATTCATGCACAGCGAGTTAGGGGTGTCCAGTGATGTTTTTTTTTGGTTTTAACATGCGCGATAGTGATTGCCGCGGAACCGACTTACGTGCCTTTTGAGATTCATGCACAGCGAGTTAGGGGTGTCCAGTGATTTTTTTTTGGTTTTAACATGCGCGATAGTGATTGCCGCGGAACCGACTTACGTGCCTTTTCAGACTCATGCACAGTGAGTTAGGGGTGTCCAGTGATGTTTTTTTTTGGTTTTAACATGCGCGATAGTGATTGCCGCGGAACCGACTTAACGTGCCTTTTGAGATCCATGCACAGCGAGTTAGGGGTGTCCAGTGATGTTTTTTGGTTTTAACATGCGCGATAGTGATTGCCGCGGAACCGACTTACGTGCCTTTTGAGATTCATGCACAGCGAGTTAGGGGTGTCCAGTGATGTTTTTTTTGGCGCGGAACCGACTTACGTGCCTTTTGAGATTCATGCACAGCGAGTTAGGGGTGTCCAGTGATGTTTATTTTTTTGGTTTTAACATGCGCGATAGTGATTGCCGCGGAACCGACTTACGTGCCTTTTGAGATTCATGCACAGCGAGTTAGGGGTGTCCAGTGATGTTTTTTTGGTTTTAACATGCGCGATAGTGATTGCCGCGGAACCGACTTACGTGCCTTTTGAGATTCATGCACAGCAAGTTAGGGGTGTCCAGTGATGTTTTTTTGGTTTTAACATGCGCGATAGTGATTGCCGCGGAACCGACTTACGTGCCTTTTCAGACTCATGCACAGTGAGTTAGGGGTGTCCAGTGATGTTTTTTTTGGTTTTAACATGCGCGATAGTGATTGCCGCGGAACCGACTTAACGTGCCTTTTGAGATCCATGCACAGCGAGTTAGGGGTGTCCAGTGATGTTTTTTTGGTTTTAACATGCGTGATAGTGATTGCCGCGGAACCGACTTACGTGCCTTTTGAGATTCATGCACAGCGAGTTAGGGGTGTCCAGTGATGTTTTTTTTGGTTTTAACATGCGCGATAGTGATTGGCGCGGAACCGACTTACGTGCCTTTTGAGATTCATGCACAGCGATGCAGGGGTGTCCAGTGATTTTTTTTTGGTTTTAACATGCGCAATAGTGATTGCCGCGGAACCGACTTAACGTGCCTTTTAAGATTCATGCACAGCGAGTTAGGGGTGTCCAGTGATGTTTTTTTGGTTTTAACATGCGCGATAGTGATTGCCGCGGAACCGACTGAACGTGCCTTTTGAGATTCATGCACAGCGAGTTAGGGGTGTCCAGTGATGTTTATTTTTTTGGTTTTAACATGCGCGATAGTGATTGCCGCGGAACCGACTTACGTGCCTTTTGAGATTCATGCACAGCGAGTTAGGGGTGTCCAGTGATGTTTTTTTGGTTTTAACATGCGCGATAGTGATTGCCGCGGAACCGACTTACGTGCCTTTTGAGATTCATGCACAGCGAGGTAGGGGTGTCCAGTGATGTTTTTTTTGGTTTTAACATGCGCGATAGTGATTGCCGCGGAACAGACTTACGTGCCTTTTCAGACTCATGCACAGCGAGTTAGGGGTGTCCAGTGATGTTTTTTTGATTTTAACATGCGCGATAGTGATTGCCGCGGAACCGACTTACGTGCCTTTTCAGACTCATGCACAGCGAGGTAGGGGTGTCCAGTGATGTTTTTTTTTGGTTTTAACATGCGCGATAGTGATTGCCGCGGAACCGACTTACGTGCCTTTTCAGATTCATGCACAGCGAGGTAGGGGTGTCCAGTGATGTTTTTTTGATTTTAACATGCGCGATAGTGATTGCCGCGGAAACGACTTACGTGCCTTTTCAGACTCATGCACAGCGAGGTAGGGGTGTCCAGTGATGTTTTTTTGATTTTAACATGCGCGATAGTGATTGCCGCGGAACTGACTTACGTGCCTTTTCAGACTCATGCACAGCGAGGTAGGGGTGTCCAGTGATGTTTTTTTTGGTTTTAACATGCGCGATAGTGATTGCCGCGGAACCGACTTACGTGCCTTTTGAGATTCATGCACAGCGGATAAGGGGTGTCGAGTGATGTTTTTTTTGTTTTTAACATGCGCGATAGTGATTGCCGCGGAACCGACTTACGTGCCTTTTGAGATTCATGCACAGCGAGTTAGGGGTGTCCAGTGATGTTTTTTTTGTTTTTAACATGCGCGATAGTGATTGCCGCGGAACCGACTTACGTGCCTTTTGAGATTCATGCACAGCGAGTTAGGGGTGTCCAGTGATTTTTTTTTTTTTTTGGTTTTAACATGCGCGATAGTGATTGCCGCGGAATCGACTTACGTGCCTTTTGAGATTCATGCACAGCAAGGTAGGGTTGTCCAGTGATGTTTTTTTGGTTTTAACATGCGCGATAGTGATTGCCGCGAACCGACTTACGTGCCTTTTCAGATTTATGCACAGCGAGGTAGGGGTGTCCAGTGATGTTTTTTTGATTTTAACATGCGCGATAGTGATTGCCACGGAACCGACTTACGTGCGTTTTCAGATTCCTGCACAGCAAGTTTCTTTGTAGGTTCATATACCTTAGGGGTATGTCCCAATGCATCCTCCGTCGTTACAGTGCCCGGATCCGTGAGCATTTAAAACAGAGAAGCTTTAAATTGCTACAATGAAGTAATTATGCATGCATTTTATTTTTTCATTTTTAATTCTTACGCAAAAAAAAAAAAATAAAATTTGAATATTAAATAGTTTACTTTCTAGAATTTTTTTTTAAAATTATAATAATGCGAATAAAGTAAATGCTGTCTGTAGAAAATGGTTGCTGTACTCATTGGCCACAACTTAGCACTATTTCGACGTAAAAATCAGTCTGTTATTCACTCGTTGGTGAAGTTTATGAAAACTACGGAATTTTCCCCTCCGCTGAACTGAAATGTAAGCGCTAATGTAAAATTCGAAACGTTGTGAATTTGCACTGCGTTGCGTAGTTCTGTTGTGAAGTTAACGAATCTGAACGTATAGTTTTTTGTTTGTTGGAACATATTATGTTAGTTAAATATATATTTTGTTATATGTGTGGAGAAATGAAAGCGTATCATTTGATAACTTAAAAATATGTTTTTTATTTTATTTGTATATTCTCATACTTTTTATACCGATGTGTTTGTTTTCATTTGAATGCGGTTTTAGAATCCTTGAAATGTTAGTGACATAATATGGAGTCAACAAAAATTTCAAAATGGAAAAAAAAAAAAAAAAAAAAAAAAAAAAAAAAAAATACATGTTCCATATATTGTAAGTTTTAATGCTTTTTTAAATACATATAGAGTTATATTTTTATTCTGATTTTTTATTTATTTAATTACATTTATTCTGTTGTTGAAACTAATTTGCTCTTAAAACTTCGATTTTAAGTATTTTGTTATTTATTAAAATATTGTAGTTAAAAAGTTAATTAATCATCGCCATATTATGAAATTTCTTCGATAATTCTATTTAATTACGTTAAATGGTCGTCTGGATTAATATTTATTTCATTTCGAACGTAAACAAACGTTTTGTAAGTTAAAAAGTTAATTCGAGCGACTCCACCCCCGTCAGAATTTTTCGATTTAGTTGTCGGTTTGAATAATAAATTTTTAGAATTTAAATATATTATTTAAATATTTTATTTTAATAATAAAATATTTAGCATTTAAATATTTTATTTTAATAATAAAATATTTAGTATTTAAATATTTTATTTGTTTATCGAATCGTTAAAAAACATATTCAATATTGGTACAACATTCATTTAACAAATGTCCCTATCTATTTAAATTTTTATCGTTTCAAATTTTATTCAATATTGTAAATTTCTATTTCAGATATAAACCGATTGACATTAGTATTTTCCACCTCAGATTAGAATAATTTATCGTATCAATATTGGTATCTCAGATATTATCTATCACAGAGGCTCCCAAATTCAAAGTCTCAATTTGTACCCATCCAATATTGGCTTACTACCGTCGCAAAAAAAATGGGCCGAACGAAGCGTCAAAGACAGAAAATCTGCCATGAGACGCTTCGTTCGGCCCATTTTTTTGCCCCCTCCAATTTAATTCTCTAAGGCATCAGTTTGTACCATCTAGATCGATCCCCCACGAAGACTTTGATTTTGGACGGAGGGGTGTCTGTCCAAGAAATGGTCTCAAATCTATCTTCGTGTAGGTGAGGGTAATCATCGTGGTCTCCATCATAGAACAGCATCGTTCTTTCGACGAAATCTCGTAGAAATTCGTCGATGAAGACCTCAGAATTCCTCACGATCCGAATTCTGACTGCTTTATGGATGCATGCAGTTGGTACTATAGGATCTAAGATATCAATTTTAGCAGATTTCATCATGGCCTCAAAACCCATGGTCGACAGCGCATCTCCGAAATGAATCTCTTCTATTGGATACACCCAGGTATTAGCTAAAGAGACAGGTATCCTGAACCTTTTGTAAACGAGGTCCCTCACCTTTAGCTTGGTAGTTTTTTTCAGGTAAGCGTTGGACTGACCCATCAGCTTGGCCACGTCAGACGCCCTTACGAATAAAAGTCCATCCGCAGAGACTATGAATAAGATTTTAGCATCCAGCTGTGGGTGTTCAATTGTGAATAGCATGACTTGACGGCAATAAAAGTCAAAATGATGCAGGCTCTTAGAGGCAGCTCGTATATATACCCGATTCGCGACCTAATTTTATCAAGCTTTATTATGAAAACGTGACTAGCTGACCTTCTGATAAAATTCTTCTAGAACTAATCTGATGACAGGATATTATGTAAACCTCAAAAACTGGACGCGATAACGCTTTTTATAGAATTAATTTGTCGTTTGAGCGGGATCTTGCATAATCTACAGGACGTAGCAACGGGAAGTGCGTAAGAGGATGTCGATAAGAAATATTCATAGAATTTAGATAGAAATAGAGATCGCTGCTAGTATAAATACAGGCTGCTGGACGAGACATTTCATTCTGACTGCTTGATATTCTAAAAGCTAGTCGTTCTTACTGCTCCAAAATGATTTTTCAAATTTTCGCGGAAGAATTAAACATGAAATTGACTTGTTTTTTTTTTTACTTTTGATGGTCAAATTTTTATCAAAGGTTCAGACGTAGCTCATTACATGCGTCATCAAAATCCTTCTGGCGTTTTAAACCTATGTCATCTCTAGCAAAGACACGTATTTTTGGATTGGAGGACGCCAACACGCTGTTGGATATGCATCCAGGCGAATTTCAATCATTATTCCAGGGGCCTATCGAGATTCTATCGCTGATAGAGTGTACGTTGTTTATTTAAAATCTGGAGGTATCGATCATTAATCTTTTCATGTAAGCATAAAACCATTATAGTATATGCAGTTGCGTTTCTAGTCTTCCCCGCATAATTGAATACCCCGCTTAATCGAATTAATATAGTTGGAACGGTAAATATTCGTTTAAGCGCGGCCGACTGCGTATGCCAAATAATTTTTTTTTCTGAAGCTTGCAAGGTGAGAAAAATTTGCGTGAGGCCTTAGTGAGGGGGCACTTAAAATTTCAGCAATGCGTCATTAAAAGTCTAGCGAATACGCTCTTTTAAAAGCTTAGTCAAAAAGTAAAACATAATTTTATTTCTGATATCATTCTTTGTACTCTTAACTTTTGTATTCACTTACAAAATGAAGTCTTTCGGCATCATTTTTTTAAAACCGGAGAACTTATGTCCAGATTTTGAAAAGTGGTTTGTTGGAATCAGCTTTCCTGCCTCTCCATACTTTTGACATTTTGCTCATGAAACATGGTTTTGTTAATGGATGGGGCAGTTCTCAAAAGGTGGTCACGATCTAAACAATGCTATTTTAACACAAACTATATGTGAACTGATAAGTATAAAGGATTTAAGTCCATATTCTTGATTTTTCAGGAAACGAAAAATAAAGTTAAACTAACTGAAAACTAATCAGCAGAATTGATTAGGAAAAAGGGATTATGTTGATTTATACGCTTTATACCATTCAGTGATTGTCAACCTTCATATTTAATAAAGGGAAAAAATTGAATTAAATATTTTATACCAAAGATTAATGCTAAATTTCTGACTTTAATCTTTTTTACCAATGGATTTTCTCAAAGACTAAATGACATGGATTTAAATCCTTTATACCAATCGATAGAGAATTTTCTTCCAAGTCTGACTATGTAATTAATTCAAAATCGACATTTTTGGACTTAAATCCTTTTTACTTATCAGTACAGATATTAAGTCTAGGTAATCTGAAATACTCTTATATCTTTCTTTAAAATAATTTCTTAAATGTTTCTATTCTAAATATTCGTTTTTATAAAATTTCTTTTCAATAAATACTTTTCTGAAATAAGAACTGCAATGTCCAAATCATATGAAATGGCTTTTTTTCCCCCCAAGTATATTAACCCGATCAGGTTATCGTGGGTCACTGGAGACCCAAGCCATTTTTCTTATGTCTCATCCGTCAAAATCCACGTATAGAAAAAATACCTATTTATCGTGCCATGACCTTTTTCGTAAAAATACCATTCTTAAACTTTATTATGCAATTTGAATTTTTCAATTATCTCAACTTGTTCAAAAGTTATAAATTTTTAGTAAATGCCTGCATTTTATAGAAATGGGCGTATTTCTAAATGAAAAATAAAATATTTGTTTAATTTTTTTTTTTTTTTTTCGCAATATTGATTGTCTGCCCTTAGATTAGAAGTATTCATAAGCGTGTTCAAGAATTTTATCACTTTTTTTTTTCTATTAAAAATTACGTGTTCTAACATTGATCGTGTCTTCAGCGACCCATGATAAACTGACAAGGTGCCAAAAAATGCGATAACGTGACCGGGTTAAATAACTGTGACTCGATATTTGATGATCTGATATCTTAAAATATATAAAGACATTCAGTGTATATTTTTTTTTCTAAATAATTAGTTGTTTTCTTTAAATAAAGCATATTTAATGCATTACTTCTACAGTTAACGCTTAATGTTCGTACATTTTGAGAATTGCCCATGGAGAATATTTTACAAATTGGATATTTTGTTTGTAAGGGAGGGGGTATAAACAATTTTTTTTTTTTTTTTTTTTTTTTTTTTTTTAATTCGTGAAGTTAAATTTCCTAAAAATATTGATTTTATAAAATTCTCTAGCTATTTTCAAGAAAATATTTAATTTGGGGTTTAAAATAAGTATTTAAACCGATAAAAGTCGAAGTCAGTGTTATCCTGACTCTCTTTACAGTTGATTATATTCTTTGTGTGATATACGAAAAGGTAAACATATACATACATGAAATACCTGGAATGAGATTTTAACAAAATACAGTGAGTAACATACATATACTATGTGCCCCCCCCTTTTTTTTTTTTTTTTTTTTTTTTTTTTTGCTCCGCTGCCTATGATTTTCTCTTTTGTATATTTAACGGCCCTCTTCACTTACCGTCGCCGGAAGCCCGAGCCAATGCTATTCTATGGGGAAATTTTCTTTACAAATAACTTGTTAACTAATACATATTTTTAAATTCTGCTTTCACATTCAGAAAATTCCCAACTGTTAAATTGACGGACCTTTTTCTAAAAATGTATTTTATTTATTTTTTTTTTTTTATTCCGAAATTGCAATAGGAAAAAATTTCATATATTGAAAATTCGCATTTTGCAGCTTCAAAATAAAATATAAATTAAAAAAAAATAATAATTTTTTAAAAAAGGCCCGTCAATTTAACAGCTGGGAATTTTCAGAATGTGAAAACATAATTTAAAATTATGTATCAGTTAATAAGTTATTTGTAAAGAAAAATTTCCCATAGAATAACATTAGCTTCGGCTTCCGGCGGTGGTGAGTGAAGTGGGCCCTTAACGACTTCTTACTATAATTTACTGTTCGGAAAGTCGAGTGGAGTCACTCTGGAATTTATTGTATATCTTAACACAAAACTTAGTTATAATCCCCCCTCCCCCAATTTAGTAATATCGTGTATTGTATAAAAAAGAAAATATCTAAAAGCTACATGCATTAAAAAAAAAGAAAAAAGAGGGGGGGGAGAGGCGGTGTCAAAAATTATCTACCTTGAAATTTAAGGATTTAATTAATGTCTTAATTTATTATAATGAAATGTTAATTTTAACGGGGTTCTATAAAACAATACAATATTAAACTTTATTTTTTGAGAATTCTGCATGTTTTTTTTTTTTTTTTTTTTAGATGGCCTTAGCGTGATGAAAATAAAAAACAATATTCTTAATCCTCATTTATAAAACAGTTAAAAAGAAAAAAATCTAAAATGACTCCCCTCGACCGACTTTCTGAACATTAAGTGATTAACAATTGTATAAATAAAGTAAGAGATGAGCATCTCTTACTTTATACAACTGTCATTAAACAAACAAAAGAGAAAATTATAATAAGGTATGTAAGTATTTTTCTCAATGTAGTATGTTTTTTTAAATTAACACCATTGCCCTTCAAATATTTTGAGCATACATCTCGATGATAAAGGAATTTTCGTTGTGTCCCTGTAAAAATCTATAAATGCTAGACTCACTAAAATCTAAACAGTTTGTCAACAGTCACCTGTAATGATTATATAAATTTTCAGCTTAATCGAATAAGGTGCTCAGATGCTATCGCACTTCAAATAATTTGTAGCCATAAGCTACACTGATAAAGAATTTTTATTTGTGTCACTGTAAAAAAGACTAAGTGCTAGATTGTACAAACCTGATACAGCTCGTTCGAAAGTGATCTAACATGCATACAAATTTTCAGCTCAATTGGATGTAGCGTTTAAGACGCTATCGAGCTTTAACGAATTTGAGCCCATAGGACATAATGATAAATAGTTATTCGTTGTGTCCTTGTAAAAATAATATACATGCTAAGTTCAGCAAAATCAGTGTAGTTTGTGCAACGGAGACGTATAACATGTGCATAAATTTTCAGCTCAATCGAATAAGATATTTAGACACTATCGAACTTTAAAAAATGTGGTCCCATAGACCATAATGATAAAGAAATTTTTGTTGTATCCTGGTAAATATTTATAAGTGCTAGATTCACCGAAATTTATACATCTTGTGCGATGGTGACCTGTAATATGTATGTAAATTTTCAACTCAATCGGACGAGACGTTTAGACGTTATCGCATTTTAAATAATTTGAGCCCATGAGTTGCAATAATAAATAATTTTTCTTTGTGTTCCTCTAAAAAAAATCTGGAGTGACTCCACTCGACTTTCCGAACATTGAGTAACTAACAGTTTTGTAGATAAAATAAAGAAAGAGGAATTGCTAAACAAACAAAAGAGAGAAAACCATAATAGAGTGTTTTTTTTCTCCATATATCACACGAGGTTTTATTTAACGCTACTGAACTTTGAGCCCTTAGATCATAATGATAAAGAATTTTTCGTTTTGTCCCTGTAAAAATCTATAGATGCTAGATTCACCAAAATGCTTATAGTTAGTGCAACAGTGATTTATAATATTCATACAAATTTTCAGCTCAATTGAATAAGGCGTTTAGATGCTATCGCACTTTTAAAAATTTGGTCTCATAGGCCATAATGATAAAGAATTTTTCTTTGTGTCCCTGTAAAAAAACTGTAGTGCTAGATTCACCAAAATCTATACAGTTGGTTCAAATGCGACCTATAACATGTGTACAATTTTTTTGCTCAGATTAATAAGGCGTTTAGACGCTATCACACTTTTAAAAATTTGGCCCCATTGGCCTTAATGATAAAGAATTTTTCTTTGTGTCCCTGTAAAAAAACTATAAGTGCTAGATTCTCCAAAATCTATACAGATTGAGTATCTGTGACCTATAATATGTGTATAAATTTTTTGCTCAATTGAATAAGGCGTTTAGATCCTATTGCACTTTTAAGATTTTGGTCCCATAGGCCATAATGATAAAGAATTTTTCTTTGTGTCCCTGTAAAAAAACTATAAGTGCTAGATTCCCCAAAATCTATAGGGTTCGTACTATGGTGACTTACAATATACGTACCAACTTTCAGGTTAATCGAACAAAGCCTTTAGACGCTAGCGTGTTCACAAACATACACACATACACACATACATACATCATCGTAAAAATAGTGAAAACGGACTCAGGGGACCTCAAAACGTATAGAAACATCAAAATCTCGAATTCGGATTTTTGACATGATTACAATACTTTCCTCACTATAGTGTTCGGAAAGTAAAAATTATAAGTGGTACAGGGTCCCAAATAAATATAGTTAGTGTGAACACTTTATATTTACTTCTTGAATGATTATAGCAGTCTATCGCTAAACAAACTTCCATATCATAGTTTACTTAGCTAAAATTATGAAATATAATAAAACAAGTTACTCTAAAGTAACGCAAGACCATTAAAAAAAAAAAAAAAAAAAAAAAAAAAATTGTCGTTTGTTTATTAGAGAAACGCGCTGGGTACATGTGGCAACCCACAGGCAACAAAATGCCTCATGCGCCAGCTTGTATAAATAGAAGCCTTAGAATTAACAGCTTTTTTTCCCCCTCCTCTTATATTTAATAGAAGAAAGTATTGGATGCGTAAATTTTTGACTTCTGGTTTTCGATGAATTTGTACATTTTCAGACCTCCTGAACACGATTAGATTATTTTTAGAAAATATCTGGATGTGTCATGCGTGTGTCATATTGTTGCATTTCTCGATCAAAAATCCTCGAACTAAATGTCACTAAAAGTTATATTTAAATGACTCCTGAAATAAATTGGTGTTTATCAGCTTTTCGTGAATATCACTCAACAGGTAATGCTCCCCCCCCCTTTTTTTTTATCGTAATCTTTAATATGACAGTATGAGACAAAATTTCGTATAAATGCACAGAATGAGGAAATTTTTTACGCAAACATTACAAATTAAAAAAAAGAAGAAAAATAGAAGACATAGCATCACTGCTGCAATCCCCCTTCCCCCAGAGTGGCTCTACTCTTAAAACTGGTAGACAGGAAGTGTCGGGGTCGAACCCAGGTCGCATTCATAGATTTAGCTGCTCGTAGTTTTCCATGATTTTTCTCCGAAACACGCATGAATGCTGGGTAGGACCTCTTATAAAAAAAATCTCCCTACTACCTAGATTTAGAACATTTGTGCAAACAAATAGCCTTAAGCCTTACACTAACATCAACACCTACCCGTTCCCTTCCTCAGAGAATATTTTAATGTGAATATTTTTAAATAAACCGCCAGTAACTTTAAAATGAATGATTGAACCATCCAAGTTAGTCAGTCGGCCTTAACTCCCCACCAACCAGCCAAACCATTTTTAATAAAAAAAAAGTATAAAAAGCTTTTATTACTATTTTTTGAAAGAGTTATGTGAAAAAAGTTAATAGATATCTGCACTGCACTTTGACACAAACTGGTGTCTATAAACTTCTGGTGCACATCGCTCAACATGTGGCGCTTTCACCTCGTTTTATCAGTCTTTAATGATAATGTTACAGTATAGGAAAATGTTTCATATAAATGTACACAATAAAAAATACTTTTAAGCAAATATAAATTTGTAACAATTTATTTAGAATAATAAGAGTAGACCAGGAAAAAACATGTATATGCAGTATTTTATATATACAGTTTCATCGCTCATCTCCCCCCCTCCCCCCCCCCCCCCCCCCACTGTCTGATCAGTTTTGCACTCAAAGCTTGTACACGGAAAGTGCCGGGCAATGACCCAGCTTTCGTGCTCGTCGATCTAGCTGTTCGGAGCTTTCTGAGGTTTTCTCCGAAACCCGCGTAAATATAAGCTAGAATCCCTTAGGACACAGTCGAAGAACACACCACATAGGTCTATGATCCTTGTGCAGTCAAATAGCGTTAACCCTTACACCAACACATGCCCCCTTCCATTCATCGAAGGAGTAAATTTTTAATATGAATACATATATTTTTAAATAACTCTTCCATACCTTTAAAACAAATCGTTGAACCATGCATCTATGATGATTTGGAACGAAGATATTTTTATTATTATTATTTTTAACAAAAAATTAAAAACTTTTTTTGCAGTGAAAAATTCTTTAGGCGCGTTGAGCAATTTTGGGTGAACAAAAATCATGAAATTCGCGTCATCGTCAGCGAAGGCTTTCCAGGAGAAGAAACATTTTTTACCGATTGACATCACGTGGTTTTTCTACTAGGAATAAAAATTGCAAATTTTAAAATGCTTCAATTTTCTTCTAAATTCTTTCAAACTTTCTGTACGCCATTAACCGCACAGGGGATATAGTTGCAGTTCATCAATTTCATCGATTTTGGAAAAAAATTACATTTTAATTGGAAATTAAATTTTATTCTAATACGCGTATTTCAAATTGTTATTATGATTAAATTATTTTTAATACATCATTCGAAAGATATTTTAAAGTTCTTTTATATTATCGAAAGTGGAATTCGAGATTTCAACTGATTTACACGTTTTGAGGTGTCCTGAATGGGTTTTCTTTTGTATCTCAGCTAATTAAAATAAATTCATAAGTAATGCATCATTTGAAAGCTTTGTTGAGTTGGAATCGAACAGTAGCTTACAGAAAATTCTACCGCCAGATGGCGCTGTAATATTTTAAAATTTCAATTTCATAATTATGATTAAATTATTTTTAATACATCACTCGAAAGATATTTTAAAGTTCTCTTATATTATCGAAAGTGGAATTCGAGATTTAACCTGATTTACACGTTTTGAGGTTTCCTGAATCGGTTTTCTTTTATATCTCAGCTACTAATTAAAATAATTTCGTAAATAATCAATATTTTTACCTAATATAAGGCTTAGTTCATTTAATATGGGTAGCTACAAATATTGTGCCGAATCACATAATACAGATCATAAACACTTCTTTACAAACCAAAAATAATTCGAAAATAATAATTTAATAGCTCGACGATACAATTCACATGTTACTTAGTTTTCACTTCTATCGGCAGTCCCCAAAGACTGCTTTGATTTTTTTTTTTTTTTAAGTTACATAAAAAGTTGATATATGTACATTGACATAAATGAATGCCTTTAAACTTCCGGTGTACATCGCTCATTAAGTGGCGATGTGTTCCCAGTTATCATAGTCTTTAATACAACAGTATAGGAGAAAATTTTTATTTAAATGTACAAAATGAAGAATATTTTACCAAACATTATAAAATTGCAATAATTTGTTTACAATAACAATAGCCAACACATATATATATGTATCTATATATATATATGAATAAATTTTTTTGTATACGAAGTGCCATTGCTCCTGTACCCCCTACTCCCCTTCCAGTAGCTGAGCGGTTCTGCACTCAAACCTGGTAGACAGGAAGTGTCTGGTTCGATCCCAGGTCATCCTCGTTGACCTAGCCTTTTGAAGTATTCCGTGGTTTTTTCTTGAAACTCGCGTAATAATGGGCTAGCGTCCTTGAGAAAGACCGACACGGAGGGGACATCACCTAGGTCTAGGAATCTTGTGTTGTCAAACGGCCTTAACACTTACAAAAATACCCTCTCCTTCCTCGAAGAAGTAAATTCTTAATATGACTATTCTTACAAATTTTTACTCGTCGATACCTTTAAAACAAATGGCTGGATCTAAGGCTCCTATATATACGAGCATGCGCATCAGGCATTTTGTTGCCTTAGAGTTGCCACATGTACCCAGCGCGTTTCTCTTATAAATGAACGACAAACACTTTTTTTTTTTTTTTTTTTAATCGTCTTACGTTACATTAGAGTAACTTGTTTTATTATATTTCATAATTTTAACTAAGTAAACTATGATATGGAAGTTTGTTTAGCGATAAACTCAGGGGTGGCGCCAGCTAGGGGGCCGGGGGGGCACAGGCCCCCCCGTCGGGGAGTCCGTGACCCCCCATCGGGGCATACTCCTAAAATCTGTCGGGGAAAAAAATACAAAATTTTCAGTTTTTCTCCTTTTAGCAGCATTTTTCTTTCCTTTTACAAACTTGGAGCATTCCAGTTTTTGCATTCTATATTCAATAGAAGAAAGTATTGGATTCCTAAAAATTTTCAGCTTCCGGTTTTCCATGAATATGAGAGGTCCAAACACATTTTGACCATGATATTTTTAGAAAATGTCTGTCCGTCTATGTGTGACAAAAATTTTGTTCTAACTGTATCTCAAGAACTACTGCACAGAACTACATATAAATTTGTATGTAGTTGCATCATGACATAAATTAGTGTCTATTAACTTTTTGTCCAAATCGCCTTATAGGTGGCGCTGCTGTACTGCAATTTCTTTCATTTAATGGAAGGCTATATCTCAGGTTCTATTTTGCTTAATGGAACAAAACTTGATATGTGAGAGCGCCATTATGAAACATCAGGTTGATTTAATTTAAGTGCATATTGGCCGATAAGTTGCGCTGCTTTGCTGCTATTTTTCCCGAGAAGATGAAGGCTATATCTCAGTTTCTATTCTATATTATTGCAAATAACTTTGTATATGACAGGGCCATTATGAAACATTATGTGGAATCAGTTTCAGTGCACATAGCCAGATATGTGACCCTCCTTTGCTTCAATTTTTTCCGTGAATGGGAAGGCTATATATCAGATTCTATCGTATATAATTACATAAAACTTGGTATATGGGAGGGTCATTTTAAAACAATGCACTGAATCAATTTAGGTGCATATGAGCTGATAGGTGGCGCTGCTGTTCTGTAATTACTCCGGAAATAGGAAGACAACATCTATTGAAAGGCCACCTATCTGAAGATCCAATTTTCTGCCGCACGATAGGTGGCTCCCTTAGGGAAATTCGACTGTATATATATATACCTGTGATCAACGGATACGAAGATTAATTTTTTCTTAAGAATTTTCCGTCAGGCACTCTGCACATATTTTTTTCTGTAGAAAGAAAATATTATACACTCAGAGAATGGCACGATGACCTCCAAAACCACGAGGAGTACTAACAAATGGAATTCTACAAATATTAACAGTAATATTATTTACAATATTGCAGTTTTTTTTAATAAATATCCATATAATAAACTCTCTCTTTATAGTGCCCTCCTGTCGGGGAGGTAGTGTCCCCCCGTCGGGGAATTTCTGGTGCCACTACTGGATAAACTGCTATAATCATTCAAGAAGTGAATATAAAGTGTTCACAGACCTTCTGTTACTGTGTATTTGAGTTTTGGCGACATTTTGTAAAAGAAACAGAAACCGCCCTAACAACACATCGTACATCCACAGGATATTGTCAGAATAAAATGACATCCTGAGAATGTACTGTGAAAAAAATGTGTTTTTAGGAATATTATTGTTGCTTATTGCTCTTATCTTGACCGGATTAGCTTCAGATCAAGATTTCTTAAAATCATTAGGGAAGCAATAAGGACGCCAAGCGGGAATGCTGTCCACTTTGGAAGCAAAAAAAAGGCGGTGATGCGCCGGCCTATTATTTTATTTAGGGGCTCCAATTATACCTAATAGTTTTTTCTACGTCAGTTAACACTTTCGCGACCGCATGTTTTTGCCTTTTTGACAGAAATGTCCGCCTTTTGGCGTTATTCTCCTAAGTTGCAGTATTTCAGAACAAAATTTTCTGTATTCACATTTATATTACAAATTGGTATGCATTATAATTATACTCTTTAATCAAAGAATTTGTATCCATTCAGATCAAGATTTCTTAAAATCATTAGGGAAGCGATAAGGACGCCAAGCGGGAATGCTGTCCACTTTGGAAGCAAAAAAATGGCGGTGATGCGCCGGCCTATTATTTTATTTAGGGGCTCCAATTATACCTAATAGTTTTTTCTACGTCAGTTAACACTTTCGCGACCGCATGTTTTTGCCTTTTTGACAGAAATGTCCGCCTTTTGGCGTTATTCTCCCAAGTTGCAGTATTTCAGAACAAAATTTTCTGTATTCACATTTATATTACAAATTGGTATGCATTATAATTATACTCTTTAATCAAAGAATTTGTATCCATTCAGATCAAGATTTCTTAAAATCATTAGGGAAGCGAAAAGGACGCCAAGCGGGAATGCTGTCCTCTTTGGAGGCAAAAAAATGGCGGCGATGCGCCGGCCTATTATTTTATTTAGGGGCTCTAGATGGACCAAGGATCTATGATGACGAGATACAATGATATTCCATTTTTATTTCTTTTCATTTTTAACAAAAAATTTAAAAACTTTTTCTCACCAGTTTTTTTTATTCTTCCCTTGTAGAAGGGAAGTGCCGGGTTCGATCCAGGGTTGCGCTCGTGGTCTTAACATTTATGAGTTTCTCTTACTTTTTTCCCAAAACTCGCACAAACAGGATCTCTTAGAAAGTCCTACACGGAAGGCTCACACCACCTAGACTTAAAATCTTCGTGCAGAAAATCGGCGTTAATCCATATACCAACGCCTGCCACCCTACGTCGAAGGAGGAAATTTTTAATATGGATATTTTAAAAATAAACTCGTCAATACTGTTAAAACGAATGGTTGGGTCATGCATCTGTGATGATTTAAAACAAAAATATAAAGATATCCTCCCGCACATTTTTTTTTTTTTTTTTTTTTTTAAATCAAAAATGAAAAAATGCTTTTCTCGCCATTTTTTCTTTAAAGAGTTACAGTGGTTTCGCATTTAGAGCTAGTACACGAAAAGTACCGGGTTCGTTCAAAGGTCGCGTTACCCGATATAGCTTTTCCCCCACTTTCACTATACACCAGGCCTGTTTCAATTTTGAAGTTTCGTAGTTCTGTCTTAGTTAGTTTCAGAGATATGATAGTCAGAAGATTCCTCACACACATACACAAACTGACCAATTGCCAAAAACTACTTTTTTGAACTCAAGAGACCTTAAAACATGCATTTCAGGTGAAAATTCGATATCGAGTTTTTGGACAGAATACAATATTTCCATTACCTACGATAGTCGGATAATGGAATTAAAAATATCTTAAAATAGGGTTTTAAGAATGCCAGTGCACGCTTTCAACTCCCCCCCCCCCCTCCTTAAAACTCTCATTGAATAAACTGTCAGATTTGATTAATATTTTTAATCATTTGATCAACCGATTGAAGTGCTTTAAAACAAGATGCAAATTATGCCGCGAATCGATGGTCCCCGCTAATATTGAAAATTGGATCATTTATAGTTAACTGTATATAAAGAGTGATTTAAAACCAATTGCACAAATGCTACATTTACACGGATGTTTTAAAATAAAATGTGATGTGGACATCGCACGACTTCCTTATACACCCACTGGAATATACATATTGCTATGAAAACGTTGACATTTTTGTGTGGGGTGTAACGGATTCGTAAATAAATAGGCAGGTTCAAATCACAGGAAGAAAAAAAAAAAACCTCTACTTTACCTAGAAATGTCATGATAATAGGATTATATATTCCGTCAAACAAATATAAAATTTCAGGAATGACTTTTTACAGATTTACATTGGCAAATTCATAGCGTACAGTTTAATGAAAATCATTCGAGTATAGATGGCCTACTTTGGTTCCCCTTGCCGAAAATTATAGGTGAAAAGTTATACATTTTACCTATTTACTAATTCTGGCTTAACTGAAACAATATTTGCCGCAAAATTAGATCGCTAATCTCGCCAAGTCGCCAAGTTCTTACCAAATGCTGATTTCGGTCTTGGCATAGTTTTGGCGATTTTGTGTCAATTTGGAAGAAACGTGACAAAAACACAGACATTTTCGAAAAAACTATCATGTTCAGGACATCGAAAAACATGTAAATCCATCAAAAAACAGAGGTCAAAAATTTTCACGAATCCAATAATTTCTCTATATTACATATAGAAGAGAGTAAAAATGTTTTCTGTAGAATATCGTAATGTTTAATAAAATCATTATAAATTTCATGAATTAAGTATGCGAGAGTCAAAGAAATTTTCTTAAATTTATATTTACTTATTTCAGTTTATGTTTCTTAATCACAATTCGGTTAAAAACAACGAAAACTAGTATGTTGTGGTCACCACAAGACTTTCTTCTATATTTTCCTATATAAATTCCAAATTCCCTAAGTAACAGTATTAAAAAAAATATATATATATTCTAAGTATTTTTTTCGTTAAAAGTAAAAAAAATCGATAACTTAGTTTTAAATTATCACGGATTTATAGTTCACCATTCGTTTTAAGAGGTACTCAAGAGATCTTTCGAAAGATATCCATCTTGAAAATTTACTCCCCACGAGGGGGGAGGCGAGGCTCCTACATACACAAATTTTTTCCCAGCTAACTATCTCTATTACAAAAAATATATATTCATTTGGTTTAGTGCAGTCTATATACTGCAAACTCTACTTTCCCGCCATTTCCCCCATAGACGTAATGTATTAGAATTCTCTTGATTGACCCTGTGCACGAACCATTTGCTTGATCTTAACGAAAAACTTACTGTAGCATCCCTATATGATCCACATTTAGAATACCAAGTTTGAACTTTCTGCCATAATTGGTTTTTGAGATATGCTGATAACAGACAGACATACAGGCACACAGACATACACACAGACCATTTGCTAAAAACATGAGTTTCGTATTCAGGGGACCTCAAAACGTGCAAATATAACAAAATCTCGAGTTCGAAAATTTAACCCAAAAACAATACATTCTCTACCTTATGGGTAAGAGAAAGTAAAAAAAAAATTTTTTTGTTGTTAAAAGTAAAAAAAATCGATAACTTTGTTTTGAAATATCACCTATGTATAATTCAACCATTCGTTTTAAAGGTATTGACGAGACCTCTCGAAAGATACCCATTTTCAAAATATACCTTCCTCCCCCAGGGGGGGGGGGGGACGGGGACCGATGACCCACATGCACAAAATTTTTTTCCTACTTAACTACTACTATTATCAATAATTCATATTAATTTTACAATCACAAGTTTAAAATAACTCATTATGTATATTTATACGAAATTTTGCCCTATACTGCGAGGTTAAAAATTTAGAAAAAATACTATTACAGCGCCACCTGTTGAGCGATTGTTTCCAAATCTAATCAGCACCAGTTTATGTCAAGAGACAACTAAATACCAAATTTGGTTAAATTTCGTTAAAAAAAAAAAAAAAAAAAAAAATCGATAATTTTGTTTTAAATTACCACATATTTATAGTTCAACCATTCGTTTTAAAGGTATTGACGAGACATTTCGAAAGATACCCATCTTGAAAATTTACTCCCCTGGAGGGGGGACTTAGGGGAGGGGGCGAGGCTCCTAAACATACAAAAAAAAAATTTCCCAGTTGACTATTTCTATTATAAATAATTCTTGTAAATTTCATAATGATTACTTAAAAATAATTCTATTTATGCACATTTTTACAAAATTTTGTCCAATATCACCATGCTAAAAATTTAGAAAAAGCGGGATGGCAAGACAATTTTTACCACAAGTTGATAGTCACTAATTTATGACAAGGTGTAACTACATACCAATTTGTATGAAATTCTGTGCAGTAGTTCCTGATATACAGTTGCCACAATATTCTTTCACACACACAGAGACAGACAGACATTTTCTAAAAATGGTCAAACCGTGTTCTACAGCTCTCAAAACGTGTAAATCCATCAAAAACCCGAGGTCGAAAATTTTTACGAATCCAATACTTTCTTCTATTGAATACAGAAGAAAGTAATAATTGGAGATGTTAAAAAACTTATTTTATACATTCATTTTAATAACTAATACTAATTTAATAATTGGTGAGAACATATTTCGGACTTGGAATGCTTTTTCTAAAGTAGAAACAGTCAATTTTAATTAAAAAATTATATAATAAAATTAGGTAAAAATACAGAATAAAGATTGAGAACCTCGATTATTCACTTTTAACTAAGAATTACTGTACATTTACAGAGAGTCTGGATAAATATTTACATTAAATTTACAGAAATTTTTAACAGTGCAAACAGACAGTCATTTTCTAAAAACTATTAATTCATGATCAGTACATCCCAAAACGTGTAAATTCATCAAAAAACGGAGGTCGAAAATTTTCACGAATCCAATGCCTTCTCTATATTACATATAGAAGTAAAAATGTTTTCTGTAGAATATCGTAATGTTTAGTAAAATCATAAATTTCATGAATTAAGTATGCGACAGTCTAAAAAGAAATTGTTAAATTTATATTTACTAATTTCAGTTTATATTTCTTAGTCACAACTTGGTTAAAGACAACGAAAACAGGTAGGTTGTGGCCACCACAAGACTTTCTTCTATATTTTCCTATACAACCCAGTAACAATATTTGAAAAAAAAAAAAAAAAAAATCCGTTTACATTACAAAAAATCGATAATTTTGTTTTAAATTATCTTATATTTATAGTTCAACCATTCGTTTTAAAGGTGGTGACGAGACCTTTCGAAAGATACTCATCTTGAAACTTGTGGGAGCCGATGCCCCCACATACACAAAAATTTTTTCCAAGTTAACTATTACTATTATCAATAACTCATTCATTTTACAATCACAAGTAAAAAAATATCTCATTTCATTACGTACATTTATACGAAATTTTGTCCTATACTGCCATGTTAAAAATTTAGAAAACATGAGATCACAGCGCCACCTTTTGAGCGACTGATTCCCAAATGTAATCGGTATCAGTTTATGTCGGGGACCAACTAGATACCAAGTTTGGTTAAATTTCGTTTAAAAAAGTTTTCTTTTGTTAAAAGTAAAAAAAATCGATAACTTTGTTTTAAGTTATCACAGATTTATGATTCAACCATTCGTTTTAAAGGTATTGGCGAGACCTTTCGAAAGATACCCATCTTGAAACTTTGCATCCCAGGGGAGGGGGGGTCCGATGCCCCCACATGCACAAAATTTTTTTCCTAGTTAACTATTACTATTATCAACGAGACCTTTCGAAAGATAACCTTCTTGAAAATTTAGTTCTCCTGGAGGGTACTTCCACCACAGGGGTGGGGGAACCGATGCCCCCACATGCAAAAATTTTTTTCCTGGTTAACTACTACTATTATCAATAATTTATATTAATTTTACAGTCACAAGTTTAAAATAACTCATTATGCCCATTTATACGAAATTTTGTCCTATACTGTCATATGTTAAAAGTTTGCATAAAATGCGAACACAGCGCCACCTGTTGAGAAATTGATCCCCAAATCTATTCAGCACCAGTTTATGTCAGGGTGCAACTAAATACCAAGTTTGGTTAAATTTCATTCATTGATTCGTGAGATACAGCATCCACAAGAAACGTGATATAGACAGATATTTTGTAAGAACTATCAATTCGTGTTCAGGACATCCACAAACGTGCAAATCCATTAGAAAACGGAGGTCGAAAATTTTCACGAATCCAATAATTTCTCTATATTACATGTAGAAGAGAGTAAAAATGTTTTCTGTAGAATATCGTAATGTTTAATAAAATCATTATAAATTTCATGAATTAAGTATGCGGGGGTCTTAAAGAAATTTTCTTAAGTTAATATTTATTTATTTCAGTTTATATTTCTTAATCACAATTTGGTTAAAAACAACGAAAACTAGTATGTTGTGGCCACCACAAGACTTTCTTCTATATTTTCCTATACAAATTCACTCAGTAACAATATTAAAACTAGTATGTTGTGGCCACTACAAGACTTTTTTCTACCTTTTCCTATACAAATTCGCTCAATAACAATATTAAAAAAAAAAAAAAAACCACTATTATTTTTCCAAGTTTTTTTTTTTTCGTTAACAGTAAAATAAAAATCGGTAACTTTGTTTTAAATTACCACATATTTATAGTTCAACCTTTCGTTTTAAAGGTATTGACAAGACCTTTCGAAAGATACCCATCTTGAAAATTTATCCCCCCCCCCAAGGGAGATTCGATGCCCCCACATGCACATAATTTTTTTCCTACTTAACTACTACTATTATCAATAATTCATATTAATTTTACAATCACAAGTTTAAAATAACTCATTATGTATATTTTTACGAAATTTTGCCCAATACTGCCATGTTAAAAATTTAGAAAAAATACTATCACAGCGCCACCTGTTGAGCGATTGATTCCCAAATCTAATCAGCACCAGTTTATGCCAGGGGCCAACTAAATAGCAAGTTTGATTAAATTTCGCTAAAAATAAAAAATTACGATTTTTTTTCCTTGTTAAAAGTAAAAAAAAAACAAAAAAAAAAAAAAAAAAAAAAAAAAAATCGATAACTTTGTTTTAAATTATCACAGATTTATAATTCAACCATTCGTTTTAAAGGTATTGACGAGATTTTTCGAATGCTACCCATCCTGAAAATTTACCCCCCCCCCCATGGGGGGAAAGCGGTGCCCCTACATGCACATAATTTTTTTCCTAGTTAACTACTACTATTATCAATAATTCATATTAATTTTACAATCACAAGTTTAAAATAACTCTCATTATGTACATTTATAAGCAATTTTGTCCTATACTGCCATGTTAAAAGTTTACATAAAATGCGATCACAGCACCACCTGTCGAGCGATTGATCCCCAAATGTAATCAGCACCAGTTTTTGTCGGGGACAACTAAATACCAAGTTTGGTTAAATTTCTTTAAAAAAAAAATTACGTTTTTCTAAGTTTTTTTTTTTCTTTTTTTTTTTGTTAGAAGTAAAAAAATCTATAACTTTGTTTTAAATTATCACAGATTTACAGTTCAACCATTCGTTTTAAAGGTATTGACGAGACCTTTCGAAAGATACCTATCTTGAAACTTTACCCCCCAGGGGATGGGAGCCGATGCCCCCCCCCCCCCCACATGCACGAAATTTTTTTCCTAGTTAACTATTACTATTATCAACGAGATCTTTCGAAAGATACCTATCTTGAAAATTTACTCCCCGGGGGTGTACTCCCCTCCAGGGAGGTAACCGATGCCCCCACATGCACAATTTTTTTTCCAAGTTAACTACTACCATTATCAATAATTCATATTAATTTTACAATCACAAGTTTAAAATAATTCTTATTATGCACATTTATACGATATTGTCCTATACTGCCATGTTAAAAGTTTGCATAAAATGCGATCACAGCGCCACCTGTTGAGCGATTGATCCCCAAATCTAATCAGCACCAGTTTATGTCAGGGTGCAACTAAATATCAAGTTTGGTTAAATTTCATTCATTGGTTCGTGAGATACAGCTTCCACAAAAAACGTGATACACACAGACAGATATTTTGTAAGAACTACAGAGGCTGTTCGCAGATTTTTACTTTCTTCTATATGTAATATAGAGAAAGTATTGGATTCGCGAAAATTTTCGAAGTCCACTTTTTGATGGATTTACATGTTTTGGGATGTGGAGAACACGAATCAATAGTTTTTAGAAAATGTCTGTCTGTCTGTCTGTATCATTTTTTTGTGGACGCTGTATCTCACGAACCAATGAATGAAATTTAACCAAACTTGGTATTTAGTTGCACCCTGACATGAACTGGTGCTGATTAGATTTTGGGATCAATAGCTCAACAGGTGGCGCTGTAATCGCATTTTATGCAAATTTTTAACATGGCAGCATAGGACAAAATACCGTATAAATGGGCATAATGAGAGTTATTTTAAACTTACGATTGTAAAATTAATATGAATTATTGATAATAGTAGTAGTTAACTAGGAAACCAATTTTGTGCATGGGGGGGGCATCGGTTCCCCCCCCAGGGGGGAAAATTCCCCCCCGGGGAAGTAAATTTTCAAGATGGGTATCTTTCGAAAGGTCTCGTTGATAATAGTAATAGTTAACTGGGAAAAAATTTTTGTGCATGTGGGGGCATCGGTTCCCCCCCCCCCCCAGCGGGGGGGCAAAGTTTCAAGATGGGTATCTTTCGAAAGATCTCGTCAATACCTTTAAAACGAATGGTTGAACTATAAATCTGTGATAATTTAAAACAAAGTTATCGATTTTTTTTTTACTTTTAACGAAAAAAAACTTAGAAAAAAAAATCGAATATTTTTTTTTTTTTTTTTTTTTTTTTTTTTTTTTTAACGAAATTTAACCAAACTTGGTATTTAGTTGGTCCCCGACATAAACTGGTGCTGATTATGTTTGGGGATCAATAGCTCAACAGGTGGCGCTGTGATAGCATTTTATCTAAATTTTTAACATGGCAGAATAGGACAAAAATTCGTTTAAATGTGCATAATTAGAGTTGTTTTAAACTTGTGATTCTAAAATTAATATGAATTATTGATAATAGTAGTATGTAACTAGGAAAAAAATTTTCTGCATGGGGGGCATCGCTTCCCCCCCCCCTAGGGGGAAAATACCCCCCAGGGGGGGTAAATTTTCACAATGGGTATCTTTCTAAAGATCAGGTTGATAATAGTAGTAGTTAACTAGGAAAAAATTTTTGTGCATGTGGGGGCATCGGTTCCCCCCGGTTCGTTTGAATAATTAAAAAAATAATTGTCAAAATGCATGAAAATTGATTTTATTTTTTATTTTACAGATTTCCCTGTTCCGATTAATAAAGTTCATACCTTGTGCTTCATCGACGTCTTACCTTTATATAAGTATATATTTTCAACATCAAAAAGGTAATTACTCATTATTATTATTTTTAAATAACTACTTTCTAATAACATTAAAGTTGATCTATCTATATATTTTAGTTTTTTCTCACATGTCTGGTTAAGAATGTGTAAACAATTTAGTTCAGAAAAAAAAAAAAAAAAAAAAAAAAAAAAATTATTTAGTATGCCATTTTTACTTTCTTCTATATGTAATATAGAGAAAGTATTGGATTAATGAAAATTTTCGACCTCCGTTTTTTTCATGGATTTATACGTTTCTGGAGGTCCTGAATACTAATTGATACAGACGCTGTTCGCACATTTTTTAGACGATTGATGAAGTGTACTGAAGCAATTTCACTCATGTTTCGTGTTTTAATTGTTCAGTTTGATAGCCCTTGTTCTTAACTATCATTCTACATCGTAATTTCTATGATAATAATGCTTTTTATAATATCGGAAGAGGTATATTTTTCTACTCCTCTTGAACGGCTTTCCGAAGTCCACAAAGCGTTGTAAGTCGGTGTGTGGATAATGTTGATTTTAAGAGTCAAAAAACACAAAAATCCAACAGTGATACATCAGAAGATTTAGCAGGAATGTCAGTGAAGGATATAGTTTTAATTCCCGTTTTTTGTTCCTTTTTTTTTTTTTTTTTTTTTTTTTTTTTTTCTAGAAAAGCTATTGCGGATTGCGATGTGTAGCTGCTTGTTTTGTCTTGATACAGTTCAACGGATTGATAGCAGTGTGGATAAAGATCTGGATTTTCATTTTAAAAAATTGGAATTAAAATATGTTCTTGATAGTATTTAGAGCTGATTTTGACATTTTTGTCACATTTTTTTTGCTTTTATCTTGCGCTTGTATGAAAAACCAGTGGCAATCATAAATCCTTTAGAAAAACTTTCTTTTGATGCTTTGAACCATGTAGCAAAAATTTTTTTCTCCACTTCTGTGATAAAAAATTGATCTCTTTTTATTGCAACCACTTAAATAGACTAAAGATTCGTCTATTGTTGCGACATTTTCCCATTTTTCTCCTGATAAATGTTTTTCATAAAGATTTCACTAAAAACTCTCTTTGGAAAGAGCGGAAACCTATCTTTCCCTCCACTGCCTTTTTAAAAGCGCATTTTTGCATCTAAACAAAAATTCTAAATATCAAAAAATAAATAAAACTTCCAAAAATATAACTGTTGTAAAAATAAAATTCTCCATGCAAACGATTTTCTCTTACTGCGAAATAAAATCGTCTAAAACTAGTATGTTGTGGCCACCACATGACTTTCTTCTATATTTACCTATACATATTCAATCAGTAACAATATTAAAAAAAAAAAAAAAAAAAAAAAAAAAAAAAAAAAAAAAATTTTTTTTTTTTTTTTTTTTTTTTTTTTTTGTTAAAAGTAAAAAAAAATCGATAACTTTGTTTTAAATTATCACAGATTTATAGTTCAACCATTCGTTTTAAAGGTATTGACGAGACCTTTCGAAAGATACCCATCTTGAAAATTTATCCCCCCCAGGGGGAGAAGCGATGCCCCCCATGCAGAAATTTTTTTCCTAGTTACATACTACTATTATCAATAATTCATATTAATTTTACAATCACAAGTTTAAAACAACTCTTATTATGCACATTTATACGAATTTTTGTCCTATGCTGCCATGTTAAAAATTTAGATAAAATGCTATCACAGCGCCACCTGTTGAGCTATTGATCCCCAAACATAATCAGCACCAGTTAATGCCGGGGACAAACTAAATACCAAGTTTGGTTAAATTTCGTTAAAAAAAAAAAAAAAAAAAAAAAAAAAAAAAAAATGCGATTTTTTTTTTTTTTTTTAAGTTTTGTTTTGTTAAAACTAAAAAAAATCGATAACTTTGGTTTAAATTATCACAGATTTATAGTTCAACCATTCGTTTTAAAGGTATTGACGAGACCTTTCGAAAGATACCCATCTTGAAACTTTGCCCCCCCCCCAGGTGGGAACTTCCCCCCCCCCCCCCCCGCTATGAGTTATCCCCCGCTTCCCTAACTATGAGTTACAATATCCTGCAAATTTAATTATAATTTGGCAATCAGCATTAAAAACTATAATTATATTGCTTATAATTACAGGTTAATCGTCACTAAATGAAAAATGTCTTAATTAGCTTTACGCACAATTGTAACTATAAATTTTAAGTTAACATTACGTTAACTTAATTCTAAACTTTTAATTTATATTTAAAATCTTAAACATTTTAAACATCGATTATGTCACTAATTACCTAAAGCAATTACTCGTTATTTTATGTGATGATAGTTAAATTCTCAATTAAAATATTGGAAATTCTTAGTTGTGATTACATGCAAATATTGGGTTGTTCGGAAAGTCATTTCGTTTTTCTCAGTAGAGGACTTAATGGTATTTTTTTCACACCTTCTTCACATTTAAGTTGCATTGCCATTACATATTGTGACAGCTGATATAGCAAGGCTTGCTTGTGAAAAAGGTAGAAAAACTTGCTTAGGAAAACCTTGACCTTCTCAGGACTAGAATCTTCGTGTACTCAATAGGCCTTTAACTTTATTCTAAAACATTTTATGAAAGATAAATATCTTAGACATATAAATGTTTTCCATCTATTTATGTATCGAGATATTTACTTTTACTTTATACATTTTGTTTATTCCTTTGTACGTTTTATTTTTGTATATGTATATATATATATATATATATATATCTTAATATATATAAATCTCGTGTCACAATGTTTGTCCTCAATGGACTCCTAAACCACTTAACCGATTATAATAAAATTCGCACACCATGTGCAGTTCGATCCAACTTGAGAGATAGGATAGTTTAAATCTCAAATTATAGTCGCAATTTTAATTTATTGCTAATTATTTGTCTGTTATTATTTGACAGTCACAATTATCTGTTAACTCCAAATGATTCTAACAGATGGCGCTGCTATGGTAAATCTACGAACGTGTCATATAAGCTACATTTTAACAGCATAATTACCACGTGTTGTTGACGCTATAAAATTCTCCTCAAAATATTTACAGTCTTTATTTGTAACAGATTACTTTCAACTTTCATATTTCCTTTCAAAAATGAAACGGGGAAAGTAGAGCGTGGAGCAATTACTCTGTTTCATATAAAAATGAAAGCTGAAATATATTTGGTGCTGCCATCTACACAAAGAATCTTCAACTTTTTAACCTATTAATAAATTTCGTATAATTCAATTATTTCCACTTTTTAAATTTTTGGTGTTAGCATAGCCGGCCACGTGTTACTTAGACTGAAGTGTAAATTGAATTCATATTATAATGAAGATAATACAGTGAAATTAATCCTGTTTTTTACTTATTTGTGCTTCATCTGTATATATATATAAATTACGTGTCACGATGTTTGTCCGGGGTAAACTCCTAAACTAAGGAACCGATTTTAATGAAATTTCGCACACTGTGTGCAGTTTGGTCCAACTTGAGAGATAGGATAGTTTTTAATCTCAATTTATTGTCACAATATTGTTTTATTGCAATTATTTGTTAATTATAGACCTTTATTAAAGTTGCTCCAAAATATCTGTGAGTTCCATTAATTTAATTGTTGCCACAAAAAAAAAAAAAAAAAAAAAAAAAAAAAATACGAGTCCATTTTCTTTTGACATAAAAATAAATACATTTAATCAAACGTGAACGTTAAAAAATTATAAAAAGTTAAATTATGCATCTCACGAAAATTGACGTCATAATCAATTTAAAGATTTTATACACATTGATAAAGTGCTAATGTAGTTCTATCATAGATATAGTAATATATATAGATCTCTCATCCCCATGTTATCGTACAAAGATTTTTGATGCCGAAAAAAAAAAAAAAATAAAAGCTTTAGAAACAGCCATTAAGTGGTATTGAAAAAAAAAAAAAGAAAAGAAAAGAAAGAAAGAAATATGAATTTGAAACTGTATCTGGAGTCTTCCATTCCCCTTTAGCAAATAAATTATTCATAAATTTTATTTGCTAAAATATTAGTATGTATTCCCGTGTGTATTCACTCGGGGAAAGACGGCCATATTTTGGTAAAAACGTTGTCTTTTCCCAAATGAAAAGGAATAACTTTTTTCTCCCCAATGATCACTCTATTCTATATATGCTATACTATATCTATGAGTTCTATACGCAAGCGAAGTGTGACTCACTGACCGTCTGTGCAGCCAAGAAAAAGATTTCCTATGTTAATTGCCCACTGGATTTTTTGTAAGAAATTATTAAAAATCGAGGAAATTTATTTCCCGATTTTAATCCTTATATTTGGGTATAGATATGTATTAGTTATCGCGGGTGTTAGATTGAATTATTTTGCTGTCAAATTGACAAAATTTTAATTTTAAATTTCAAAACTCTGTCGCGCTTGGCTTTTTTTATTATTATTATTATTATTTGGCGATCAAAAGCGTAACACGAAAATATACATGCCAGATGTATGCATTGTACGAAATGTAATATGTATTATTCATTGTACGTATGTATGACATGTAATATGTATTGTACGAAATACTGTTTCATATTATTCATTACTCTTTTAATATAAGTTGTTAAAATAACCATGATTTTTGAAAGGAATTAAATATTTTCGCCAGATAATTTGGCGATATTCTTTTGTTTTCGCCAAGGATGACAGAAATGAAATCTATTCCGCTGCAAAATATTAGTATCTTACATCAGATATTTTATTTAGACATTTGAAAACAAATTTGACTTCAAACTATGATAGAATATTTATCATTTTCTTTTTAATTAGTATATTATTAGTATATTAAAATTGAAAAGCATGGTATATAAAAAGTTTTTTTTTTTTTTTATCTTATAATTATTCTTATCTTAATCCTCAATGTTTCCCATCTTTATTAACTTGAATTTACTATTAAAATTTTAACATACTCAAAAACTTCTCATGACTTCGTTAAAATACACTAAACTTTTCCAAAATCTTTTTCTATTTAAAATGATACATGTATTTACTTTAAATGTCCAATATTTCATAAGATTTCCAATTTTAAAGTTTTAAAATATTTATCAAATTTACTTATTTTTCTGGTTTAGCCTTATTAGTTTTCCTTTTTATAACTACAGCTGTTGCCCTCTTTAAAATATTTAAAATGATGAGGTCATTTTATAGTAAAATTATCCATTATAGCATATATTATATTTCACTCCTCCATAAAAATTGATTTTAAAATCGTCTGTTTCTTTTATACTTTTATTTTAATAGAATTTTAATAGAATTTAATTTATATATTAGTCATTTTAGCAATTTTATCCAAAGTAGCATTGGAAATAATATATATCACTTCTCCATTAAAATTTATAGAACCCTACAATAAAATTAATTTGTGCTTAATATCAACACTACGAAAATTTTTATCAATCGCTTCCAAATTTTGACCTAAGTTTCAAATCTCAACCCTGTGGGTTTTTACATCGGCTGCAACGTTTTCGTCTTTGTTCGTAAATAATAATTTGACTGTACTAAATAGTTTACAGCCGTATAATTCAACGTATAACTTAGTCACAGCAACGCGTGGCCGGGTCTGCTAGTATATATATATATATAAAATATATATATATATATATATATATATATATATATATATTGGGTTGTTCGGAAAGTCATTTCGTTTTTCTCAGCAGAGGACTTAATTGTATTTTTTTCACACCTTCTTCACATTTAAGTTGCATTGCCATTACATATTGTGACAGATGATATAGCAAGGCTTGCTTGTGTAAAAGGTCGTTTTATTCTGCTCAATAGTTTTTGATTGGCGCCCTATCAAATAAAGAAAATCAGAAGCGACATTTTCGGCATATTTTGTTTTTGCTATCAAAAATGCGAAAATACTATTCAAACAAGGAAAAAAAGTATACGATGTGTGCACAGAAAATTTATTTAAAGAACGCTATTGTCAAAACTGGTTTACCAAATTTTGTTCTGGCAATTTTGAGTTGAAGATGCATAATGTTCTAGAAAACCAGTTTGTGCTAATGAAGACAAAATAAAGTATTGATTTATGAAAAACTGCCAAATAATAACTCGTGAGATCGCTAAGAAACCGATCAAAGTGGAGAATATATAATTCATTGAAATATTTATACAATATAAGAAAATCGTCTTTCATTTTCGAAGGAAAAAACGAAATTACTTTCCGAACAACCCAATAGTTCCGCGAAAAATAACACAGAACGTCAGTTCATTACCGGTTTTGATCAAAACGTTAAAAAATTGTTTTTAAACAACTAAATTAAACCTACAATTTCGTAAAAGTGGAAACATTTTTTCAGTCACTTCATAAAGGAACTAAGATACTCTTTATCCATAATTGAAAATCAAATATTTCTGAAAATTCTCGCCGAATATTAACACATGCGTAGAAAAATATGACCACAAACAACCAAATCAAACCATACCGCAGATCACAGTTTAAAAATTGCCGTTTAAAAAAACACCTTTCAAGATGATACCGCTTCATATTGTCAAAACTTACAAAATACATTCTCCGAAAAAAAAGAAAAGAAAGTAAAACAGAATTCAAACTTGTAAATGCATATAAGCATCTCGTTCTAATGTTTTTTTTTTAAGTTTAATCCAATACCTATACGTATCAAGTCAATATTGCTTTGGTAGGTTATAAAATTGTACTTGATATTCAAAGATAAAACTGCATTTTATATTCAAAAACTTTACATAGAATAGATATAATTTAGAGTATTAATAATTAAAAAATAAGCTATCGTACGACATCTTATCTGTAATTGACCCTTATAGAAAATTGTCTAAAAATTTAAAAATAAATTTATTTAATATGAAATTGTTTATTCTATAAAAATATCTAGAAAAATGGCATTAAAAGCCATCTTCCAAAAGGAATTGGTAAGACATGTATTGTAATACTTTGTATCTTTAACAGTGCGTTGTAATCCTACGACTATAGGAAATGCTATTTCCGTCACTTATTAATTTTATTTATGCATAAGAATTTTACAAGGTAAAATTAAAAAAAAAAAAAAAAAAAGTAATGACTTTTTTTTTTTTTTTTTTTTAATAATTCTAGAATCTCGAATATTATAATACATGAATTTTATCTTTTTTTAACATAAACAATTTTATGTGTATTAATAGCTTGACGGATTTATTCAATTGAATCTACATAGAATAAATATGTGGTACTTCCAGGCTATACTTAGATATAGTGTTTAATAGAGTTGCATCATAAATTAAGGAAAGGATATAAATGATTAATAAACTAGAATGTTAACAACCACACTGTTTTCTTATACATTTTCTTAAACAAATTGGTAAAAATTAATTATTCAAATTGCTATTTAATAAAAATTAACTTTTCCGTGATGAACGCAGATAATTTCCATTCGAGAAAAGTAGTATTAACACTAAATAGCCTAAGAAAGTCAATTTCTTCTCTATGTAACATATTAAAAGAATTTTGTATATCACTCACACGACTTTGTGTTACTATACTATAAAGCAATATTGCTGATAATGGCACAAGATCAATAAGGCAAGGTAATAAAGTTCAATCTAATTTAAAAACAGTTTAAACCACTCCCCCCAAGCTACCACTCCCCTTCTATCATTATACCTAAAAAAAAAAAAAAAAAAAAAAATCTGAACTCTCATTAAATTTAGAAGTTTATTTCAAATTATTCAGATAACTTTTGCAAACAATACGCCTTGACAATGACCAGTTTTGATGAAACTTTTCAAGCAGCAATTTCATACGAACTTAAACAGAAAATTTGAATTTTCCCTCCCTTGTTTTTTTCCATTCTTTATTTTATTTTATTTTCTTTAATTTATGCTATTAACAGACACACATATAGATCAACTGCTAAAAATATTATTTTCATATTCAGAAACCTCAAAACGTAATATTACACATACACACACACACACACAAAAAAAAGCTGAAAGTCAAAATTCAAAAAATATGTTTACAATATGGGTATCAGAAATTAATTTTTATCGCTGAGCAATACTTGTCAACATAGTAAAATGTAGAAAAGCACTTCCATCAATTATATTCAATAGAAAAGAATGTTTGGCTTAATTTTGCGTGGCCTTGTATATTGTCTATAAACTGTCTAGACAAAACATAGTGTACTTTAACATATTATTAAACACATACAGCATAACATGAAATGCACTACCAGCAATTTCTATGTATAACACCACTACATTCCAATTCTACTGGGCAGCCTTGTAAACGAATGGTGTAAGATTTCCATACCACTTCTACACGAAACATTGTATGGTTATAAATAATAAACTTTCACATCCTATTTTGTTCAGCTCAGTCTATAGATATTACGCTGGACTTGCCAGAAATTTCGCGCACAGACGTTAATGTACTTTAATTCTCTTGGACGTTCGTTCCCCTGTACACTAACTATTAGCTTGATCTCAATGAAAAGCTTAGTGTAGCATTACTATAGGATACAGATTTAGAATACCGAGTTCTGACTTCCTGCTGTAGTTTGTTCTTGAGATATGCAGATAACAGATACACGCACAGTCAGCCATTCAGACACTCGGGCATCTGCTAAAAAAATGTTTTTTCTTTTTTTGATTCAGGGCACCTCAAAACATGTAAATATAACAAACTCAATTTCGGAAATTTGACCTCAAAATATTTTCTCTACCATTTACGTGGATAAGCGGAAATTAATCTGGTCTGTCAGGTGCATGACTTACTCTTACCCTGCATTTTAATACTATAAAGACAGATTGTATATATTAAGTCTTAAGATAAATAAGGTAAGATAGGTTCAATGTACAGTCGGGGAAAAAAAAACGCAGCACTCGATGTAACTTCGTTGCTAATCGATGCACAAAAATGTAATAGGTATCATTCGACTGCGAATTGTGAGTAGTTTCAGAAAATGAACTGAAATTTTGAATTGGGGGTCGTCTACATATTAAAACGCGCACCAAATTTGATTTTTTCAATAGTAATGCCCCATTTTTATTTTATATTTGAATTCCTGGGATCGCGACAACGCGAAAAAGTATATTGGTTGTATATTTTACTTATTTTTTCACAGAGTTATAAGCGTTCAAAGTTTGAGGGTGCTAATGTTATATTCATATTTCAAACTTTTATTAATATCTTCACAAAAAATAACTCGATCGATATAACTCTTTTTTTACGAGATACAGTGAAGAAATCCAAACATAATCCATCATTACTTTTGATTCTGAAAAAAATTTTTAATTATGAAAAATATTAATAAATTCATATTCATAAAAATTATGAATTATGACCTATATTAATTTTTGCATAAGATTAATCCTAATGCTGAAAAATATGGGTGTGCAAATTTGCAGCTCATTTCAGTTATTAGTTTTCGAGATATAAACAAATCTTTCTTTTGTAGTGGTTTAGGGGGCCGTCTCGTATAAAATTCCGCCTGAGATAACGAGGCAAATCTTAAAAAATAACTAAGAAAATTAAACAAAATATGTTTTTTTTTTTTAATTTACGGGTAAAATTACATAAAAGCAACGTCAAACGCAAAGAAACCAAGCAAAATGATTGTTTTTAGACATTAGTGTTAGCATCAAGAATCCCTGTTTTCTAAAGAAATCATGCCCCGCCTTTTAATCGTTTTTCAAAACAAAACGATACAGAAAAGAAAAGTAAATGTGACTTTGCGTATTCGTTTAAAACCCCTTATTTTACATTGACCAGGCCCTGACTAACGCCATGTTAGGAATGTGGGGCGGCGGACCTAGGCCCTCCTTTAGGAAGGGCCCCCCTATAGACATAAACAGAAATTTTGCAACCTAAAGACCTCTTATGCCACTGCAAGGTGCCCACCTAAGCTTGCCCCGGGGCTCGAGGAAGTCTAAGTCGAGACCTGACATTGGCAAAAATATACACAAGTAATATTTACATCATCGATTACTGGTGATAAATTTTGAATCCTTTAAACGAACACTAGAAGAAAAAGATTAAATAAATAGGCCGGGTTTCCTATTTAAAATAGAAAAATAGATTGATTGTAAAAATTGACAAAAAATAAAATGAAATAAAATAAAAAGGATGGAATTGGAATTGGAATGCAAGACAGATTGTAAAATTGTTTCTAAAAACTTTCGCGACCGCATGTTTTTTTCTTTTTGACAGTAAGGTCCGCACCTGTAGGTGTAGGCGTTAATCTACGAAATTACAATATTTCAGAACAAAATTTTCTTTATTCACATTTGTATTTAAAATGATATACATCATAATTATGTTCTTTTTAATCAAAATATTTGTATCCATTGTATATTCCATTGCAAAAATACGAATATTGATTATATACTTAAGATATAAATCCATACAAATTGCGAAAGGAACGCCCACTGGCGAAGTTATAGATTTTCAAGTCAGCGATCGTGAAAGTGTTAACTACTGTCATAGATAAAGGCTTAATTATTTACTTAATATATTGCTTTATTTTTATTTATTTATGTATTTTATTATTATTATTATTATTATTATTATTACTCTTTTTTTTTTTTTTTTTTTTTTTTTTTGAGAGGGGAGGATTATTATTTTAAGGATACTTTAGTCTTTAGAATATCATCAATATATTTTAATTTTATATATGTTTAAAATATACTTTAACTTTTATAAATATATTTTAACACTTTTGCGACCTCGGGATTTTTTCTTTTTGACAGTAAAGTCCGCCTACGCACATTATTCTTTCAAAATAAAATATTTCAGAACAAATTTTCTGTATTCACAGTTATATTACAAATGGATATACATTATAATTTTATTCTTTCTAACCCATATATTTCTATCCATAGTATATTTTGTTGGAAAAATATGAACACTGGGTTACATACTTAAGCTTACCCTCCAACATCCTTATTATTATTCCGTAGTTTTGAAAGACCCGCGATTAAAATTGTTTAGTATTTACTTCATGAAACCTTACAATAATTTATCCGAAAGGATTTAGTTTATGCATTGTTGTATATATAAACACATCTATATTATTTCAGTTTGTATATTATGTTAATCCTACGAAAGAAATTTTAAGCTTTATTGGTGATCAGTATAACTATGATAGACACTTTTTAATTGAAAAATACCGATTTTTTTTTTTTTTTTTTTTTTTTAAGAGTATTGTCTAACCAATCATAAGTGTAATGTATTTAAATATACCTAAAATTATCTAAAAAAGTACTGAAGTATATCAATATCTGAAAACGGAATTCAGGAAAACTAAGGTACTAATTAATAAGAAAGCACCACAAAACTGGCGTTTCAAATTATTATTTAGAAAACTTTGAAAAAACACCGTAAAATACAATAATCTCGCAACAAGTTGTCGCTTTGAGTGCAGTACTCCTGCCTACTTTGCTCACCTGACGAAGGGTCATGTGCTCGGTCCCCTTATCCCGAAACAATTGCTGTGAGATTGTTGCATTTCATGGCGTTTATTCTAAGATTTATACGCAATAACTAAGGTACTGATAAGAAACTAACGGTTGTATTAATTTTTAAAACTCTTTCTTTTTCTTGAAACATTTCCGGTGTGAAAGTGTAAAATTTTCTCTAATTCTTGTAAGATCTAAATTTTATTTTTCTACATTTACAGATAACCCCCTAACACATTTTTGATGATAACTTTATGAATACTAAAGATAAAGTATACAAACAGTATACTTTTCCGCACTGCCAAACTCTCATAAATTCGAATATGAAGTCAAAATTGGGTGTTGCTAATGAAAAAATCAAAGTTGGCGCTCATTTCAATATGTAGATAACCCCTAATTCAAAATTTGGCCCCATTTTCGGAAAGTGCATTTAATTTCCTGTTGAATGGTGCCTGTTAAATTTTTCTGAGTGAATTAGTAACGAAATTACAGCGAGTGCTGCGATTTTTTTTTCCCCGACTGTACATTAAAAAGAATCTAAATAAGTTTAGGTACAGTTTTGAAAAAATTCTGTGTGAAGGGGTTTACCGCACCTTCAACCCCTCGTTAAATTACAGTGCTTACATTTTTTAAAAAAAGTCAAGGCTGTTATTAAGGTGCTTCAAAGTTACCAATCTTTATCAAATTTTTAAGTGACAACCTCCAAAATACGAAATTTAAATTTGCTACAGTTATTTGTTTTGAAGTTATGTTTATAAAAGGTATATATACAGATCAATTGGAATTTCGTAATCAGTGCACCTCAAAGCGTGTTATATTTAAAAAAAAATAAAAACATACGTGGTTTACAGAATGGGTATAAGAAACTAATTTTTCTTCCTTCGCGATGTTTGTCGCCGACATGGTAAAATGCAGCAAAGCACTTCTATACATTATATTTAATAAAAATAAACGTTTATATTCAATTTTATATAGAACTTTATATTGTCTATAAAATTAGTCTTACACGAAAAACATTTAACACAAAATAAATTTACAATTTCAGTAATTTCTAAGTATAACCTCAATATATCTTTGGGTAGCCCTGTAAACAAATAATGAATGATTTCCATAATACAATCTAGACAAAACACGCTTTTATGTATATGAAAAATATAAATTTCCTTTGGTTTAGGTCAGCCTATAGGTGAGATAGAGTATATATATATAGATAGAGTATATATATATAGATAGAGTATATATATATAGATAGAGTATATATATATATATATACTCTAATCTGCAATTTATCCAATAGACTCAATGTATTTGAATTCTCTTGGGTGTCCCTGTACACGAACCATTTGCTTTATCTCAATGAAAAGTTTAGTGCATACATACCTACGATACATATTTAGTAAACCGACTTTGAACTTTCTGCAACTATTTGTACTTAAGATATGCTGATAACAGACACACAAATCGCTAAAAACATGATTTTTGGATACAGGAATCTCAAAACGTAATTATAACACATTTTCGACAATTTGTTTCAAAAAACAATATTTCCCCTACCATATACGGATGTATATATTTTTTTAATTAAATAAATCTATAACAAAGTTAAATAATCGCTGATCAGTGGTTCAATCGTTAGTTTTATAGGTATTGACGAACTCTTATAAAATACCCAGAATGAAAATCCCCGCCCCCCTACATATAAAAAAAAAAAATTCCCAGTTGAATAATATTACTATTATAAACAATTTTAATTTTTCTAATGGTTATTAAAATTAATTATTTGAACGTACATTTATAGGAAATTTTATCCTATACCACCAGGTTAATTTACAAAAAGCGGGATGTCAACGTCACCTGTTGGACAAGTTTCACCAAAAATTACAGGCGCTAATATATGGCAAGGTACAACTATATACCAATTCGTATGAAATTCCGTTAAGTAGTTCCCGAGATAAAGTTGCCACAGAGTTTTATCTCTCGCTCTTTTTCTCTTTTCCCCATCACCCTCACACACAGGCAGGCAGGCAGCCATTTTCAAAAAATGTTTAAAACGTGTTCTGCACCTCTCAAAATGTACATCCATCGAAAACCGTGGTCAAAAATTTTTACGAATTCAAATTACTTTTTTCCTATTGAAGGTAGTAGAAAGTATAAATATATATTTGTCTCTAAGTAAGGTGTTATACGGAATAAACACAGTACGTGTATTTAAGAAACCTAGGCTTCAGCTGTTCCTAATGAGAGAGTTAGACTAGGAAGGGAGGGGGGGGGGAGAGCATTACAGCACGATATATATAAAAGCTTTTTTTGCGCCTACACGCAAACAATTTTTATACTTTTGAATTTTCGCACAATTGTGACATCCTAAGATGTGTATATTAGAAGTAAATAAATGTATTTAGAAATCGAAAGTAACAAGAAAATGCATTGAGTAAAATTCTTCCGTTATAAAAATTTCTTATTCCATAACATTAACCCTTTATCGATCGCAATTTGAAACAGATAAAAAATGTATTTTCAGTCCGGGAAAAGTAAATTTAAAAAATATGTGCAATAAAAAGTATGCATATTACTTCATCATAGTAATGAATGGCGACTATGTGAGGCGATATTTCAAAGCACCACTGGTACATAGATGTCAATAAATGTATTTGGACCTCAAAAAATGTAGTAAAGTTTTTAAATTTTATTTTACCTCTTTTTAAGATTTATACATATTTTATGTAATATGGGAATAAAATATAACACACGTAAAGACCGTGAAAAATGCTAAGCAAAATCAGTGGGAGCACTGTAATCCTTTCTCGAATAAAAAGGGCTACATGTAGAGTCTCGTGCTTTGTACGGATATTAAAAACCGTTCTACTCTTGTAAATTTCTTTTACAATTTGATCTTTTAATTTGGTTTTATACGCTTTTTAATCTAATGGTACGATTTAAAGTACCATAGGTAGATAAATGGTTAAAGACAAATATTTAATATCATGACAATACATAAAAGTGCACACCAAAAGAAACTATTTAAGATACATGAAAATAAATATATAAACAATTGAAAAATAAAAAAAGGTTATTTACCTTTAGCAATCTTTACACAAGAAAAAAGCAATATTTTGCTTTAAAAAAAAATATTTATATGCACTAAATATATGTCAAAAAATATATAACCTCTGAAGCTTTCAGAAATAAATATGAAAGAGAAATATGAAATTTAATGATATGATAAATTTTCGAACAAGTAATAGCTAAGATAATCAGATATGACAGCAATTATCATCACCACAAAAGTAAGACTGTAGCTTAAACTGACTTGTGGATCGGAATTGTCATAGCGCTTCCAAATGCGCATGCTCCAACTCAAAATAATTCATCCAGGTAAGCAATTCAATTTCTTAGGGTGATTGGTGATTGGGTTTTACGTCGCACTAATGCTGCGCAGATGGGCAATTGGCGACGGTCTGGGACACACTCCTAGGGGTGGTCCGGAGACATGCCATCACAATTTTGATCCTCCACGGAATGGATGGCTCTTCCGCTTCGGTAACCCCCAGAGGTATAATTTTTGATGGGAACATGGAGGACATTGTGGCCACGACAGATTTTGCGTGCACCAGCCACCATTAGTGTACACGACGGTCTTTGGCCGGCTCGAGTACCGAACCCGCAATCTTCCAATTACGAGGCCGGCGCTCTACCGACTGGGCTACCGCGGCCCTCAATTTCTTAGGGAGGCAGGGAGGAAGGGAGTGGGTTTTACCTCGCTCTAGGGCTACGCTATGGGAAATTGGAGACGGTCTAGGAAACATGCCTGTGGGTGGTCTGGAGACATCCTTATTTTGATCCTCTATAGAAATAATGGCTCTTTCGTTTTGGTGACGTTACAGGTGTAATTTTATATTTTTAGGAATCTCTAAATTCTTAATAGCTGGAGAAACCTGCATTGCAAAATTTAACAAATTTGCGAAGTTTCATTAAGCAAAAGCTGCTTCAGAAAATAATACCTTGTATGATCTCGGCCTTACGCCTGTAAACGTAGGCTCGGAGCATAATTAACAATTGATTTTTGTATTCGTTAAATCTAGTTTACGTTTCTTTGAGGAATAGAACCTTCGGTTCAGGTATATTTTCATTATACATGATGAGGAGTTATTGATAAATGATTGAGATCAAGCACATGATTCGGAATAGGAGCAGGCTTTATCGTGGCAAAAAAGCTACAGTCGGTAGCGAAAGTGTACGAGCACTAGCAATAACCCCTGTCTGAAAAAAGTACAGTTAATATTGCTTTGTTAAGTAAATCCTTGTCGAGTCATATTCTTAGTAAGTTTAAGAACATGATTCGACAAGGATTTATTTAACAAAACAATATTAAGTGTCCTTTTTTGACATAGGAATTTCTGCTAGTGTTCGGACACTTATTACCGATTGTACTATTTGATACATTGTGTAATAAGCATTCTATTCATGTTGAGATTGAAGTGGGAGGATCTTTAACATATTACCTGAACACTATTGGTATAGTGACCGTATTAGAGTACTTAATATATTACCATTAACAACTGCTATAATTAATTACGGAAGTATAGTTTATGATAAATGAAAGAGGACGCTAATGATAATTATGATAAATAATTTTCATTCTACATTTTTTCAAAATTCTGAAGAACGATTTCAAAATATGGACTGTCCTCGAAATTCCAGGACATATGGTATTGGACAATTGTGAATGGTTTCTGATTGAAACCACGAAGATTTAATAACGTACCAAAACAATTTACCCCTTTCGATGATCGGAATGGTTATTGATTTGACAGAGTAAAGAGCACGTTATAACAGCGACGTATATTAAGTGTATAATTATTTCAGGTCGAAGTTTAGTGGGATTTAAGTCACTATGATACGGTGACCAAACGTTTCTATTTTGTGCAGACGTTTCCCCCTCTTCTCGTGTCTTTTTGTAATTTTTTTCCTTTTTTATCGCTCAAAAATTAGATTCCTGAATAATTCTTTTGTTGAAATTCATAATTAAAATAATTGTTCACATTTTCAAATAGAGTTTTTGTTGCCATTTCTTAATTTGAAATTGGACGCACCGCATCACTGTGTCCCTATTTTACGTTTAGAAAAAATTGTCGCCTTATATTAATGTGGTCATGTTCTTAAATTTAAGGACAAATTAACCCCCTTATTGTAGCATCGGTCTTTAAGATCATTGATGGAAAGGGTTATTCTAGGGACTTGCATATTCCTAGAACACAGGTACTGGCACGTTGTTCGCGTTTGGCGATAAATGTCGAATTCATCAAGACGCCAAGGACGTCTATCTGAAACACTAGTGTGACGTAAAATCCCCTCAACTTTCAACCTAAGGAAGATGGCATATCTCAGATTCACCTTTACATGTGAGTTCCAAATCATCGCCAATTGCCCATAGCGCAGCACTACTGCGACGTAAAATTTGCTAAATTTCAACCCCAAATCCGGTGTAAAAGATACAGTCTGCAGCAAAAGTATCCGAGCACTAGCAATAATCCCTGTCTAAAAAAAGTACACTCAATACTGCTTTGTTAAATAAAGCCTTGTCGAATCATGTTCTCAGTCAGTCAAAGGACATGATTCGACAATGATTTATTTAACAAAATAGTTTTAAGTGTACTTTTTTGACATCGAAATTATATGCTAATGTTAGAATACTTTTGCTGCCAACTGTATTCCTCAAAATGTTGTGCAATAGATTAAAACTTTACTGACACCTATTTAAATCTGCAAGATTTAAAAATAGTTTTCACAGTGATTGTAAATAAAATTACAAATCATATTTTACTAATATATTAACATTCAGAGTGAGCATGAGAATGGATTTTTTACGGGACACTAGTGCCATACTTTTTGAATTGGATATTTACTGGGATCTACATCTAGAGGGTATACAAAGGACGCGCCATGAAAGTGTGATCCTCCACAGTGATGATGGTTTCCCCTTTCCGACAACCATCTTCCCATATACAGGTATTAATTTCACACATGGAAACTTCCTGTGCGATAAGCGCATTCAACTGAAGTTAACGCGAATATTTTTACTTTCTCTTATTCATAAGATAGAGAAAGTAAATTTGTTTTTGGACAAAATTTTCAAAATTGAGTTATATTTACACGTTTCGAGGTCGCCTGAATCCAGTTTAGCGGTTTGTCTATCTGTGCGTCTGCCTGTGTGTCTTATAATCTCCCCCCCCCCCAAAAAAAAAAAAAAAAAAACTGTAGCGAAACGTTCAAACTTGGTATTCTAAATGTGTATCATATAGGGATGCCCCATTAAAATTTTTCTTGAGATTAAGCAAATGGTTTGTGTACAAGGGACACCCAAGAGAATATAAATACATTGCATATGGGGAAAATTGCAGATGAGTAGAGTTTAACACCTATAGACTGCACTGAAACGAACATGTATTTTTTATATGCGTAAAGACATATTTCATGTAGCACATGGTATAGAAATCATTCACTGTTCGTTGACAGGAATACACAAAAGAACTAGATTATAATGCCATAGTACTTGAAAATTGATAGAAGTATACTTTAGGTTGTACCATTCATTAACATACGATTATATTTATCTGGTGTGTCACTCACGTGACTTTCTCTTACCCGGAAATTTAATATTATAAGTACAGATTAGAGATTAAGGCTTAAGATAACGAGTATTGTTATGTAAATTTGTGTTAAAACAATTTAAATTAGGCTTCGGAACAGCTTTTTTTTTTTTTTAAATAAAAATTTTTATGTAAGTGGGGGGGGGGGGGGGCTACAGCCCCTCAACCCTCCGTTTAATTACTGTATCTATATTTATATGGAATTCAAATCTGTTAAGTTCAGAAGTTCATTTAAAATTATTCAAGCAACTTTCCCACTCATCATTCCTTGAAAGTTATCAATTTTAAACTTTTCTAGTAATAAACGTATTAATTTCAAAATACATCATTTTGATCGTTGAAATTATTTGTTTTTATTTTACTCCAATAGATACAGACAAAGATCAAGTTATAAAACTTGAATACGGTAAACAGGAAGCTTCAAAATGCTCAAATATACAAAAAAAAAAAAAAAAAAAAAGGCAATGGGTCTTTAACTTAAACTAGTTGGCATAGGTGGACTTTGCTCAGTTCCCCATCATATTTATGTTCTCAAATTTCTAGTGCAAGACATTATAATCACGTTAAAAGAAATGAATTTGACCAAAGCTTGATACAGTGACAGAATGAAATCCCTGCCTAATAGGCTATCTACCGTTCACTTCGATATATTTTTCTTATTCTAATCTATTAATTTATTTTATCAGGGTCAATTCCGTTGTTTAGTTTACATGCTACTATTTCCAATGCAATAATCCTCAAAATTCATATTTATATGAAAAATTTACAATTTCGCTATATTGGTAAAATCGTAAATTACGAATAATTTACGAAATTTTCCTATTAAAATATTTGTATTCAATCATGTTCAAACAAATATCATAAATGTAATTTTGAAGTTGTCTAATGTATTTATGATCCTCAAAATGGAAGTTTATGCTCAATTTTGCCTTATTCTGACATGTTAAATAAATCGTAAATTCCAAATAACTTACGAATATTTTAAATTGGAAAAATCATAGTCTATGATATTCATGCCAGTATCCTAAATAATATTTCGAAAGTGGTTTGACATCTTTACGATGAAAATATTCCTCAAGATTGACGTTTATGTGAAATTTTGCTCTATTCTGCCATGTTAAGAAATTCGTAAATTTCCAATAACTAACGAAATTTTTATATTGGAAAATTTATAGTCAATAATATTCATGCCAGTGTCCTAAATAATATTTCAAAAGTAGTCTGACATCTTTACGATGAAAATATCTCTCAAAATTGACGTTTATGAGAAATTTTGCCCTATACTGCCATGTTAAGAAATTCGTAAATTTCCAATAACTTGCGATATTTTCAAAGTAGCATATTTATAGTTACTAATGTTCATTCCGGCATCAAAACTGATATTTTAAAACTGGTTTGACATTTTTACAGAAAAAGGTTTCCATTTAATGCACGTTTAAGTGAATTTTTATCCTATTCTCCCATGTTAAGAAAATCTTAAATTTCTAATAACTTACGAAGTTTTTAAATTCGAATGTTGCAAATGAATAGGGTTCTTGCCAGTGTCGAAAGTTATATTTTAAAACTGATCTGACCTCTTTGCGACAATTTGTTCTTGAGATATCGTGTACACAGACTAACAAACTAACGGACTAACACACTAACAGAAACCCTACAGACAGACACCATACAAATTTTGTCATTTTTGGATTCCTCAGACCTGAAAACGTGTAAAAAAGTCAAAAAACCGAGGTCGAAAATTTTGACGTTCCCCATATCTATAGTATGATGGGGAACTAAAAAGAATGTTATGGCTTAAATATATGGCAGCCCTGTATATTTTCTTAAAGTTATGTACACATCATATGGTTCACATAAATATAATCCTATATTAATAACACGACATAACCTAAAGTACGCGAACTTCTATCAATTTTTGAGTACTGTCGCATTTTTTTTTTTTTTTTTTTTTTTTTTTTTTTTTGGTAGCCCTGTGAACAGTGAATAACTTCTATACTACACTACTGGCCATTAAAATTGCTACACCAAGAAAGAATGATAATAACGGAATGAAATTTGTTGGACACATTCATTATAGTAGGAAGAACAATTGATTAAAATTTACGAAAATTTGGAGTAACATGTACTGAGAAAAGAGAATGTGTTCGACTGTCGCCCTGGCCAGCGTGTTCTCCTGATCTCGCACCAATGAAAATGACTGTTTAATCGTTGAAAAGCGACTGGCCATCACCACTCACCAGTAACATCGATCGATGTATTGTGGCATCGTGTTAAAACTTCCTGATGTCCTCTACCTGTACATGTCATCCAATCGCTGTTCGATTCAATGCCTAGGCAGATAAGTGCTGTTATTGCTCACAGATGTCGCTGCTTTATGGACTGTTTTCTCAGTACATATTACTCCAAACTTCCTGAAATTTTAATCAATTGTTCTTCCTACTATAATGTATGTGTCCAACGAATTTCATTCCGTTATTATCATTTCTTCTTGGTGTAGCAATTTTAATGGCCAGTAGTGTATATTCTACATGAAACATGTTTTCATGCATATAAGTATATACTCCTTTCATTTGGTTTAGTGCAGTCTATAGATGTAAAGCTTTACATACCTGTAAATTCAGTATAGACGTATTTGAATGATCTTGGGTACACCTGTACGCGAACTATTTGCTTGATCTCAACGAAAAGTTTAATATAGCATTCCTGCGTGATACACATTTAGAATACAAAATTTGAACATTTCGCTATCTTTATTTTGGGGGGATATGCTGATAACAGACAGACACACTAACCAACCGCTAAAAGGATAATTCTGGGATTCAGGGGACCTCAAAACGCGTAAATATAAAACCTCAGTTTTGACAATTTGACCGAAAAACGATACTTTCTTTACCTTATGGGTAAGAGAAAGTAAAAAACGATAACAATGTTTTACAATTATCACATACCTATGGTTCACTCATTAACGTAAATCTCAAATGGGATAAAAAATCTGTTCATTTAATCAGTAGTTCATGCTATCAGTAACAAATCTTCATTTCGACGGGGATTGTGGAAACAGTTCATGTTAAAAGTAATTCACGTTAATAGTGTTAAGATTAACGAGGTTCGACTGTTTTTATTTCCACCATATGGTGTGTACTTAACATATAAGACATATACAGGGCGGCCAATATTTAATCCATAACATTTTTTTCCTTTTACTAAAAAAGTGCTTTACTATAATATTTTACGGAAAGCTGCTCAGAAACTGAAATCAATTACTGTTAGTAAATAATTACTTTTTTTTAAAGTTAAATATTCATCGCTTGGTCTTTTTTATAGTTACACGTTTTGAGGTTTCCTTAATATCGAAGCCAAGTTTTTAATTTTAGATCTTTGCATCTAATAGAGTAAATTAAAAACAAATAATTTCGGGTAATCCAAATGTTTTATTTTGAAGTTAATACGTCTGTTAATAACAAAGTTTGATCGAATTGTTAAATTTCAAGGAATATTGTGTGTAAAAGTTGTTTGAATAATTTTAAATTAACTTTTGAATTTAATAATAGATTTGAATTCTATATAAATGTAGATACAATAATGAAACGGGGGGATTGGGAGGTTGCTAGCCTTACTTACACAGGATTATTTCTCAGATAAAGCTGTTCTGAAGCCTAATTTGATTTGTTTTAACACAGGTTTGCATAACAATTCTAATAACCTCATAGGTTTGCATAACCACTTAATCAAAAATCTTATAGTGTTAAATTCTAGGGTAAGAGAAAGTGATGTGAGTGACACAACAGATTTTTTTCCACCGTTGTACTTTCAGTCTGTTGCCAGTAAAATAAAACGCTTACAACTTTCTATTTCAGTCCTTAAAAGAAACATTTCTCCACACGTGTAAAAAGGAAATCTGTATCATCAAAAATATGATACAAATGACGTCATAATATTCTTGAAATCATATTTATTTAGATTTAAAATATTAATTTCATTTAATTATTTTGTACTCATATTAATCTGCTACAAAATACTATGAGTACAGCTTTAAAATAAAGTTCCCATGACGACTTAGTATTTTTGTCATTTTGGCGATAAATAAAAGTAGCTCTTAAAATCTGTACGCGTGTGTGTGTGTGTGTGTGTCTGTGTGTCTGTGAGAAACGGCTTGAAACCGCAAAAGCTCCGCCGCTAACGGTCGCACGGACTTCGAACAGGTACCGTCGGACAGAGAATTTATCGCAGATCTGGGTTATCTAATTTGCTAAACGATGCGACCCTAATTAGCGGAGATATTAATTAAAATGTCGACCATTGTCTACCGAAAAATGACCCAGAATTCATGATTAAATGCTTAAAAAGCGACATTTTTACGGAAAAAGTGGAAAATAAATTAGAAATATCAGTCGTATTGTTACAAACAAGATACCATTGGAAAGGGCTTTTTTTTCTTAATCCGATGGTTTAAACAGCTTATCGATCGGACAATTAGATTTTTTAAAATTAACTAAACTATAAAAAAATGTTGGCAACAAATCACAAGAATCTTAGCTTTGCAGACGATGTTCTAGACAGCGGAAGCGAAAAAAAATGCACCTGCCACTGATTGATAAACAGATGGATTTTAAGTGGGATAAAAAAAATGCAATTTTCTATTTTCTTCAATTTTTCAAATTTTACACATTTCACTTCATATTTAATCTTAACACCACAAAACAAACTTGCAGTTGAAATTTCATCGATTTTCGTCAATAAACAAAAGATTTACATTTTAATTGCAAATTAAATTTTATCTTTACACGAATCGCATTTTATCTGTCGAAAGAGGATGCCAGTTTCAAAACGACACAAATACACTTAAGGTAAAAATATTTCTTTTTCTATTTACTTCCATTAACCGACTACCGTAGGTAATGGAATTCGAAATTTCACCTGACTTACACGTTTTGAGGTGTCATGGCGCTGTAATATTTTAAAATTTCAATATTTCAGATACTAATTATGTTTAATTTTTTTTTTATTTTTATTTTTTTTTTTTTTTTAATACGTCATTCGATACACATTTTAAAGTACGGTTACTTTTATGTTCTTTTATATTAACGAAAGTTTTCACCTGATTTACACGTTTTGAGGCGTCCTGATTACGTTTTCTTTTGCATCTCAGCTAATTGAGTTAGACAGTTCAAAATTGGGATACGTAGGTTAATTAGGAGGGGCTGAAAGGGTGGGGAAGAAATAGGTGTGAACCGCGCGCGAGATTTCACCCGAACGTTTTGAGGTTTCCTGAATTAGTTTTCTTCTGTATCTCAGATAATAATTAAAATAATTTCATAAGTAATACATCATTAGAAAGCTTTTTTGAATTGGAATCGAACACTGGAATACAGAAATTTGTACCGCCAGATGGCGCTGTAATATTTTCAAATTTCAATACGCAAATAAGTCATTGGGTTAAAAATAAAAAGTAAACATATATAAGTAAAAATAACTAACAGTGAAAAAGTAATCTTTTTTTCAGCTATTAAAACTCATCACATCTTTTTTTTATTAATTAAATTGAGTTTTAAATTTTTATTTGGCTAACAATAAAAACTATTTTTGCCGTAGATAACAACAGACTGATGTCTAATCTTCTCTAATCCAATAGTGGGAGGTTCCGGGTTCGATCCCAGGTCGCGCTCATCGCCCTAACCTTTCGGAGTTTTCCGTGGTTTCTTCCGAATCTCGCTTAATTACAATTTTTAAGCTCAACCCAGTACGCAAATAAGTCATTGGGTTAAAAAAAAGAGTAAACATATATAAGTAAAAATAACTAACAGTGAAAAAGTAATCTTTTTTTCAGCTATTAAAACTCATCACATCTTTTTTTTTTTTTATTATTATTAATTAAATTGAGTTTTAAATTTTTATTTGGCTAACAATAAAAACTATTTTTGCCGTAGATAACAACAGACTGATGTCTAATCTTCTCTAATCCAATAGTGGGAGGATCCGGGTTCGATCCCAGGTCGCGCTCATCGCCCTAACCTTTCGGAGTTTTCCGTGGTTTCTTCCGAAACTCGCTTAATTACAATTTTTAAGCTCAACCCAGTACGCAAATAAGTCATTGGGTTAAAAAAAAAAAAAAAAAAAAAAGTAAACATACATAAGTAAAAATAACTAACAGTGAAAAAGTAATCTTTTTTTCAGCTATTAAAACTCATCACATCTTTTTTTTTTTATTAATTAAACTGAATTTTATATTTTTATTTGGCTAACGATAAAAACTATTTTTGCCGTAGATAACAACAGACTGATGTCTAATCTTCTCTAATCCAATAGTGGGAGGTTCCGGGTTTGATCCCAGGTCGCGCTCATCGCCCTAACCTTTCGGAGTTTTCCGTGGTTTCTTCCGAAACTCGCTTAATTACAATTTTTAAGCTCAACCCAGTACGCAAATAAGTCATTGGGTTAAAAAAAAAGTAAACATATATAAGTAAAAATAACTAACAGTGAAAAAGTAATCTTTTTTTCAGCTATTAAAACTCATCACATCTTTTTTTCGCAATTGCATAAGTAAAGATATTGGCAAGAAACGTCCGAGCTGTTGTTCAAAAATCGCCAACGAAGTCCGAGGTCATAGTGTTGCGTACTTAGGGGTTACATAAGTTGTCTGAGAATGAGAGGCGAAACTTATAAAAATTCAGAAGTTATATTTACAGAAAGTTCCAGAAAAATACAGGTCTATAAACCAAGTATCATTTTCCACCAGTAAACACAGCTTAAATAACATCCGCTAACAAGAAATCCACAGTACAAACTGTATAGACAATAGACATAAAGCAAGTCTCGTTCAAAGAGGTTCAGAATTCCTTCAATAGCAATGCAAGCGTTTGGCGGTGTTAAAGCTACCTACAGAAAATCACAGTTTCCTTCTGCTTTCTAAAACACTAGTGTTATCTACGGATGCCAGTAAATGAAATATTCACACTTTTATCTTCAAAGCGGCAACTCAATTGAATAACACGTACTGCGCTTTTTCTAAAAATTCAAATAACAGTAAAAAAGAGCACAGCTACGTTGAATATTATTTACGAAAAGAAATCATTTAAAAAATACAAAAAACTTTATTCCCAATGGAAAAAAACCTACTGCTCAAAAACAGAAAATTACTTATTTTAAAAATTTTAATAAACACGAGCTCTCGATTAAACGAGACCAAGAATCATATTTTTTTTAACCAACGTTGCCATCCAATAATAATAATATTCACAAAATAAATAATATACATAATAATACATTTTAAACATCCTCCCACCTGTTGATTATAAATAATAATCAAAACATAAAAACTATTAGTCAAACAACTCTGATACAAAGATGGCAACATTACATTTAAAAAATATAAAAATGAAAAAGTAAAATAAATAGTAGAATGATCAACAATATCTAATATAATCTACAAGTTCAGTCTTTCGGGCACTTTAATTCTTCTGCCAACTCTACTAAACTTCATTTGCTCATTAGTAGTACTGTCTGAAATTTTGGAGATGTTATCTGATTCTTTAACTTTACTGAGAGTCATCGGTGTGGGAAGATCATCAGATGTTATTTCTAGGGGATAAACTCTTTGAATCGGGTGTAAGAGCTCCTTTTGGGAAGTTTGCACTTTAACAAGTCGTACTTGTCCGTCTTTACCTGGTATAACCTCAGTGATACGACCTAAAGGCCAGTAGATTCTCTTTTTATTATCGGCTCCCACCATAACAATTTCGCCAACAGTAACGGTATGTTTGGCTGATTTTTTGCTTTTTCTTTTATGCAGAATAAGAGCACCAAGATACTCAGATCTAAAACGGCTTCGTAAATCTTTGAGAATGGTTTGTCTGTATTTGAGCCTTTTACACAAAAAATTTTGCTCAACAGCATCCAAATCAGGAAGACTGCATTCATGCATATCTTGGATGAACATAGATGGCGAAATAGGTTTTACAGCATCCTCTTCACAGATGTAAGTAAGAGGTCTTGAGTTGATTACCCTCTCACACTCAGCTAAAACCGTCATCATTTCTTCGTAAGCGAAACGTGCCAGTCCTAATACTCTTTTCAAGAGATCTTTTAGAATTCGAATTAATCTCTCCCACCAACCGCCCCACCAAGCAGCAGTTGGGGGATTGAACTTCCAATCAATAGAGTTGACAGCTCCATGTTTTTGTATGCGTTCCCAGTCTAGTTTCTTGAAATAGTTGGCTGCTCCTACAAAATTTGAACCATTGTCACAGTATACAGTACAGCATCTTCCTCTGCGAGCTGTAAATCTTCTAAAAGCCATTAAGAACGCATCTGTTGAAGCAGCAGTAACAAGCTCCAAATGGACCGCTCTGTATACTGCCCAAATAAAAATTAAAACCCAGCTTTTCTTGTTATCCTTGAGAAATAATGGCCCAGCCATATAAACACCAATTATCTGAAAAACTGCAGCATCTTTAACTCTGTTTTCTGGAAGTGGAGGACTGATTACTTCTAAGTTCTTTGACCGAAATCTTTTGCAAGCAGTGCAGCTGGCTACAACATTTTTCACTGCCTTTCTGCCGTTTAGGATCCAATACTTTTCTCGAAGTATATTTAATAGTATCTGGACACCAGCATGGCAGTTTTCAACATGTGCTTTATAAAGTAGCCGTTTTACCACTTCATGTTTCGATGGAAGAACAATAGGTTTAAGAAAATCTTCACTATCCTTTCGATAAATAATTTTGGTCTTCAGACGAATGACACCAAGCTCGTCTTTAAACATTTGCAAAGTTTTCAATCTCTTTTCGTCTTCTTGAGGAAAAGACTCATTCTGAATTAGAAGTAAAACCTTCATTTCTGCTTCATGAATTTCTGAGGCTGTCAATTCACCATGCTTCCTCCAATTTAAATTCTTACAGTTGTGCTTGAAACGAAGGATCCATGCAACAAGACGAATAATTCTGTCATAACTAGAAAAGTATCTATAGTACCAGTCTTCATCAACAATAGCTTCAGTATTTGTCAGTATACAAGTTTTCCTAGGTTTTTCCTTTTCAATTTCTTCCTCATTCCAATCGCGATTGGAGAAATCCATCATTGTTCGAAATTCAGAAACATCTTTCATCCATTGTGCACCCTCCCACCATTTTGATGAGATTAGATGCTTTGCTTTGCATCCTCTGGAGGGCAAGTCTGCAGCATTCTTCTCCCCCGTTATATGTCTCCATGATGAAGGATCACTCAGTTTTCTGATCTCCTGCGTTCTATTTCTTACAAAAACGGACCAATTTTCTTCTCGCTTTATCCAGGCAAGAACCGTTGTAGAATCACTCCAGTAATGAGTCATAACATTTCTCCAACCAAGAGCTTCAATAACCGAATTCGTCAGTCTCGCTCCAATTACAGCAGCTAGAAGTTCCATTCTAGGAATAGTTACACCTCTTAACGGAGCCATTCGAGACTTTGCTGCAAGCAAAAATAAATTAACTTGATTATCATCCTCTACTCTAAGGAATGTAACTGCACCATAGACATCTTTGCTTCCGTCAACAAACGTGTGCATAGTACAGTTGCTTAAATCTTCGGAAGATACTCGAATAAACCTAGGAATCCGTATATCAGTCAAATACTTCAGTTCTTGAAACCACTGCATAAACTCTTTATGAATCTCACCAGTTATCTCTTCATCCCAACTCGTTCCTAGTTTCCATGCCTTTTGTAACATTATTTTTGGACAAAGCATGACGGGTGAGGTGAAGCCAAAAGGATCAAATACTTTGTGGACGACAGACAACATACTTCTTTTTGTTACTTTTAACATGTTAATGTTGTCTAACCATTTCATGTTAATTTTCAATGCGTCCAGCTCTTTATTCCAAATAAGATCTAATACTTGAGTCTCTTTCTTAGAACTAGTCTCATTACAGTCGCCAAACCATTCCTATTCTCTAAGATCAAAACAACCTTCTGCCATTAAAGCTTTAGAATTAACGATAAACTTATCTAATTCTTCTTTGTTATTAACGCTGGTAACGACATTATCTACATAGAAACTCTCTAAAAGCCTTTTCTTTAAAGATTCTTCAAATCCGTTACAACGCCGAATATGATACTCAATTACTGCAGCCAAAAGGAAAGGACTGCATTTAACACCAAAAACAACTCTTGTATGGCGAAAAACTTTTAGTTTCTTTCCTTCTAAGTTTTCCCACCATAAAAAACTCAGGAAATCTCTGTCCTCTTTACGAATGCTTATTTGCAGAAAAGCTTTCCTAATGTCGGCAATAACGCCAAATTCTTTTTCTCTGAATCGAAGTAAAATGTCTGGGATAAGTTCCATTTGATTAGGACCACATTCCAAGCATTGGTTTAAAGAAGGATAATTTGCTAATCTAGCTGAAGCATCAAACACTGGGCGAATTGGAGTAGTGCTGCTACTAGGTTTTATTACAGCACGATGAGGTAAGTAATTGCCATAAGAGTTTACTTCGTTCTTGGGAACTTCCTCAATTATGCCTTCATTAATCCAGCTCAGAAGGACATCTTCATATTTTCCGTACATGTTCATCGCTATAAGCTTTGCTGTTGTGTATTCGAGCCGTTTCTTCGCCAAACTCAAGTTGTCGGGTAAAGGCGACTTATCATCAGCCCATGGCAAACAAACTTCATAGCGGCCCTCTCTATTAATTGCCACTGTTTCTAAAAAAATGCTCTTTAGTCTGAATATCAGTCTCGTGTTTGGACTTCTTCTCAATAGGATCATAGATTCCAATTAAATCCAACTTCCATAGATTTGAGATCTCAGCTTCATTTACATATAGCGATAACACTGACATCGCCAATTTTTCTTCCGAGGCTTTTCCAGGCGGTACTTTTCCCATTAAGGTCCAACCTAAGTATGTTTCTAAAGCCACGAGACCCGATGATAAGACCTTTCTTTTTCCTGTCAACATTTTCCCCATGACGTCAGCTCCGACGAGAATATCGATCGCTTCACATTTGTCGCCAATGTCCGTTAAATTAATCTCATTTTCTTCTAACTCTTTTATCCAAGGGCCTTTAAAAACCGGTCTGATATTTTCACATATTGTAGACTGATCCAAAACTTCGAAATTGCAGCCAAAATTTTCTTTCAAATGTTGCAATGTCACTTTATAGCAGTTATGCTTGACCTCGTTAGTGATAACTCCGCCAGAAAGGGAATGCACCATTTTCTCTAGGCGTATTGGTATATAATTCATTTCTTTGGCTACACTTTCCAGAATATATGACTTATGCGATGCGGAATCAAAGAGCAATCTCACAGTTTTCTGTTTATTGCCAGAGATCAATTTGGCTTTCACGGTTTGAAGAAATATCTTTGGACTTCGTTTGTTGAAATTGGACATACTATAACATCATTTTATGCAGGTTTTTCTTCTTTCTTTTCTACAGCCCTTTTTGTGAATCAAGTACATCACACATTAGAGGAAAATGCGTTTTAGAACAGATCACACACTTTAGAACAGCTCGGCATTTCTTAACAGTATGAGTTGGCGATAAACAGGCAAAACAACAACGTTTATCTTTAATTATTTTTTGTTTTTCTGCTAAACTCATTTTCTGAGCTGAAAAACAATCTGAACTTGAATGTTTGCCATCACAAAAAACGCAAGATTTCTTCACCTCTCTATTTGAATTGGCCGTTAATAAACCCGCAGCAGTAGGTACTTTACTTTTCAAATTTTCAAAATTGCATTGCTTCCTTTTCAAAGGTTTGTTCTCTTGGCCCTTTCCTAAACCGAAACCAGTTACAGCCAAAGATATCCTTTCTTCGCCTTCGACTTCTTTCTTGAGAAATTGCATTAAGTTATTTAACTTCTCTTTAGCATCAGTGTTTGAATGAGAAATGTTACTACGATTCCAAGCCTTTAAAAAATCAGCTGGGAAACAAGATGCAACCATGGGATACAATATAGATGCACATTTATCCGTGGTTACACCTAATGTTTCCAATGCACGTAGATACGATTCAAGTTTGTCATATAAAGAAGTTAATGAAAACATTTCTTTAATTTGAACAAAAATAATTAATTTTAGTAACTGTATAACGTATACTTCGACTAAGAGGTCCTCTCTTCCAAAGCGAGATTTTAAGCTTTCAATTGTTTTTTCGTAATTGGCGCCAGTTGGCGGAAAGCTTTCAACTACTTCTCTTGCACGGGAACCAGCAACCGTGGCTTGCACTAAATACTGAAATTTATCTTCCGGTGCGATATCTTCATCTTTATGCACCTGCTCAAATTGACTCCAAAAAGGAAGCCAATCTTTTAAGTCATCGCCAAATTGTCTAAATTCCAATCTTGGCAACGTAAATTTCCTTTTTGAATTGCTTAAATCAGGTAAATAATTTAATGGAACAGATTCACCTCGACTTTGAGCTTGAATTCTAGCGAGCTCGATTTTTTTTTTCAGCTTCAAGTTTCATTTTTTCAAATTCATTATCTTGTTTCATTTTTTCGAATTCTTTATCTTGTTTCATTTTTTCGAATTCTTTATCTTGCTTCATTTTTTCGAATTCTTTATCTTGATTCATTCTTTCCTTTTTATCTCTTTTTCTTCTTGCTCTTGTAATTTTCGCTCGGCAACAGCATTTCCTAATAGTACTTGAACAAATTCCGCATCTTTCTTGTATTCTTCACTGTTCAATATGATATTTTTTAAACCTGAAATAGTAATATAGGCTGGTACTTCTTCGCCAATTTCAGACGCCACACATATCAAATCATTTTTCTTAAATCCTTTTACTGCTTGAAACATGTTGTTTCTTCACTAATGTCCTGTCGCTCGGACTCCACAAATGTTAAAGCTACCTAAGGAAAATCACCGTTTCCTTCTGCTTTCTAAAAAACTAGTGTTATCTACGGACGCCAGTAAATGAAATATTCACACTTTTATCTTCAAAGCGGCTACTCAATTGAATAACACGTACTGCGCTTTTTCTAAAAATTCAAATAACAGTACAAAAGAGCATAGCTACGTTGAATATTATTTACGAAAAGAAATCATTTGAAAAATACAAAAAACTTTATTCTCAATGGAAAAAACCTACTGCTCAAAAACAGAAAATTACTTATTCTAAAAATTTTAATACACACGAGCTCTCGATTAAACGAGACCAAGAATCATTTTTTTTAACCAACGTTGCCATCCAACAATAATATTCATAAAATAAATAATAGACATAATAATACATTTTCAACAGGCGGAACTGACTGACTAACCTCGATTTGGCACGTTTAATTTCTATTATACTCCTCTATCGAACCCAGATTGTTCTGGAAAATTCTCGTAACTCATCAGCCAATCATGTTTCAGCTTCCATATTTGATATATCGATGAGGATTTTTTCGCCTGGGTCGCTAAAAAAGTCGCCAAGAAGGAAAAAAGTCACCAAATTTGGCGCCAAATCCATTACCTGCTTTATTGGAGCATTTTAATGCGTTCTTAAGACTTAAAAACGCAAAAAAACCCACAAAATTGACGCCTTAAAAACACAAAATTGACATTTTATCTATTTACTAAGCCTCTTTGAAAGATTTTATATAAAAATAAATACAATTATTTACAATTTCGTAACAATAATATAGCTATTTTTTAACATGAATGCGTATTTAATAGCGTGTTAATAAAATCTAAAAAATTTTCCTCTGTTAGATGTTTCCAGAAAACTACATGTAGATGTGGAATTCGGCGTACAGTGGAATGTTAGTCTTTTGTCTGGTCTTGTCTACCTGTGCTTAACTATCGATAATAACTTTATATTTAATACCTATATTTAATTCTACTATAATAAGTGAAAACAAAATAAAATTAAGCATTAGAAAACCTTTATTTTTCTTTCTTAACAGAAAAACGTCTTTTAGATATTTTATGTTAAGACATGTCGAATATCATATTTACCATTATCGGTTTACTGTATCTTACTTTGTAAATAAAAAAAAAAAATAATAAAAAAAAGGAAAAAGGAAAATAGAAATTATTTATCATATTTATTACCGCTTAGGTCCACATTTATTTATCATAAACTGTACCTCTGTAATTTGATAATTGTAACAGATATTAATGCTAATGTACTATAAAGGTACTCTAATATGGTCAATATGGTAGAGCGCCAAGCTCATGCTCAAACAATTGCGGGTTTGATACAAAAAGTTCGAAGGTCATCCTATACATTAAAAGTGGATAGCAGTGCTAGTGAAATTCTGATTAGCTGTGATGCCCTTCATGTTCTATGGAAACTCCTGGGTGTTACTGAAGCTAGAGTTCAAAGGCAATGGATAGTTTTAACGTCGCACTATAGCTACGCAGCCAGGAGTTGGAGACGGTCTGGGATTCAGCCCGAAATGTATTCTTGAGATATGTCGCGGTACATTTTGATCTTTTGAAGAGGAACGGCTCACTTGCATCGGTAACTCTCAGAAATATTAATTTCTGAATATGGAGTACATTACATCCCTAAATATGTTCTGCAATCATGCTATGACGATTTTAAATTTTTGGGGGAAGAGACGTCTATAATGCTTAAATAAACCTGAGATTGGTTGGTTGGTTGGTTGTTTTATGACGTTGCACAAGTAATGCGCTATGGCTAATTTTCAGAATATGGAGGACGTATATTTTTATATGCTTAAAAGAATATTTTATATTGAATGTAGTATGGAAATAACGCACTATATTTTTACAGGGCTATCTAAAAGTAATGAAATACGGTGGGACTATAATACAAACGGCAACAAAAGTATCCGAGTACTAGCCAATAATTCCAATATTAAAAAGGTACACTTAATAATGTTTTGTTAAATAAATGCTTGTCCAATCCTGTTCTTAGACTGGCTAAGAATATGACTCGACAAGTATTTATTTAACAAAACAGTATTAACGGTACTTTCTTTTTGACAGGGATTGTTGCCAGTGCTCGGATACTTTTGCTGCAGACTGTAAGAACAAAACTTTCAATAAGCACAATAAAATGCGCGTACATGCAAAAATTGTTTCATGTCGCAAGAAAACATGGCCCTTCGCCAGGCGAATAAAGTAGATACAGTTGCTGTAAACAAAGTAGCAAACGCACTAGTATAGCACTCGTGCCCATTTTGTTCACCTGAAGAAAAGTTGTGTTTTCTTTTGACCCTGAACAATTGTTGCTGATTCTTTCAGTTTCGTACTTATTATTTTTAACGTCAGTTCTGTGGTGCTTTTTAATAATAATACGATTACACTCTAAAATTGTTTAAATGTATTTTCTGATAATAATGTAGGACTATTTATAAATGTACAGTGTGGTGTGTTTATTATCTTTAGATACCATACAGGTTTACCAATAATTAAAGGAAGCATACTTTTCTAGTGAATGTAAATGGGAAAGTATTTTACTACGTCCAAGAAAACTACCCGGGAATGATAATTAAATACTCATACTCATACGATAAGTATATAAAGATTTTTTAAGTTCAATTTTCAGCTTTATTTTTCTTTTTTTGTATAATTAAGTTTTTTGAGGCTCCCCGAAACTTGAGGTCAAGTTTTTAACGGTTTTTCTTTGTGTATATGTGTTATCGACGTAACATAAAATCAAATAATTGAAGACAATTCAAATGTCGACTTTTGAAGGCCACATGAGAATGCTATTTGAAAAGTTTGATCAAGATAAATAAATTTTCAGGAATTCTGCTGGTGAAAGTTTTCTCAAAAATTTAGAATAAATTTTAAAGTTGTTTGAATTATTTTGAATAAACATTTAAACTTAATGACTGTCTTGATTTTATATAAACACATTTACTGTATCCAAATGGGGGTTGAGGAGGCGGTAGGCTCTTCACACTCCTCTTAAAAGAAAAATGTTTTTCCTCACAGAAAAATGTTAATAAATAGTTCATCTTGCTATCTTACTCCTTAATTTTAGATGTGCCTTTCTAATATTGAAATAAAGAATAGGAGAATGCCGTGTGAGTGGCAGAATAGATTATTATTATTGTTTAATCATATTTGTTTAATTATTGTTATTGTTCCGTCAAAATACAGAAAAAAAAATATTCACTAATACAGTAAATATATTACTTATTTTTTTAATCGTTTAGCTTTTAATTTTTGAAAAATGAAATTAGAAAGAAAGCATTTTTGAATGGAGGGAATATTTCTTTTCTTGAAAACTATTGAAAATAAATAAATAAATAAAGGAATCCTTTTCAGTGAAAATAGATAACTTTTACTTTCTCTTACCCGCATATTGTAGAGAAAGTATTGCTTTTAAGGGATATTTTCGATTAGAAGTTTTTGTTATATTTACTAGTTTTGATTTCCTCAGCGGTTGTTTTCCCCCTCTCTTTGTGTGCGTGTGTTGTGAAACATTTCACATATCTTCTACAAACACGAACTTGCACATCACAATTTCATAGTAATTATAACCTAATTAATGTTTGGTTGATTAAGTGGCTAATAGAATATTAACTACATTTGGGTCCTAGGCCTACAGGTGGAATCTCATGTATGGGAGACTTTCTAAGTGGCCCTAGTCTATATTTACACGAATCCAATTAATGGAAAAAATAAATAGAGTATCATATATGATAATTTATTATACATATGCAAAATTATTAATAAAACAATAAATAACAACTTATGATTTTAAATCTCAAATATTTCTATATAATGCAAATTTAAAGAAGACCATTGGGAAATATATATATATATATATATATATATATATATATTGTCAAGATTCAATTATTTCTCCATTTTTAAATATATATGTAATGTATGATAAAGATTTACCATTATATTATGACAGCCTGTCCATTTTTTATCAGCAACAATTGATATTTATGATTAATATAATATGTCCAAATTTAAAGACAATTAAAAAGTTATGCAATAAGGTTATCTATAAAATTTGCATAGTTATTTTTTACAGTTTTAATACGATAAGGAAATGATAATGTTTTCATGTTTTCTGGCTGTTATTTAAAAAAACTTATTTAAAATTTAAAGCGCAGAAACATATTTAATTTAAAAAATACAGTTACAAAAAACAACTTTACTCGTGCACATTAAATATATTTAGAAATTAGAACTATTCTGAAAGAAAAATCCTACATAGAAGTGGCTTAAAAATTTAGCTATACAAATATGAATATTCGTATAGAAATTATGCAGAATAGTGAAAGGAATAAAAATATTTTAACTTTATATCTGTATAGATTTTTTATAGATGCAGTTCAAAGATATCGAACTCTTGAAATAACCGCTTCATTGATTTCTTCTTTACAGACGTAGTTAATATGTTCATTTAGACGGAATTTAAGACTATGTGTAGTTTGACCAATGTAATGTATCATAAAAATCTTAAAAATAATGTTAATTGTGATTTCGCTGCACCTCATTTGTCTGATTGTTGGAAAATTTACCATAAGTTCACATTTTCGTAATTTCTTCTATATTTTTCACAACTAGTGTTTCTCAAATTGCCATTGGCCAATCTTCCACATTCTTCGTTATTTTATTGGTAGATCATTATTCGACACCTCTTATATGTATTCGAGCACTCCTCTCTCTCATTGTTTACTTCCATTACCCTACTACCGTAGGTAATGGAAGTATTGTATTCGGTCTGAAAATTCGATATCGGGTTTTCACCTGATTTGCACGTTTTATGGTCCCCTGAGTCCAAAAAAGTGGTTTTTGGCAATTGGTCAGTGTGTATGTATGTGTGTGTGTGTGTGTGTATATGTATGTGGAGAATCTTCTGGCTATTATAGCTCAAAAACTAATAAAGATAGAGCTACGAAACTTTAGAATTGAAACACGTCTGGTGTACAGATGAAATTTCCAAATTTTGGTGAAAATTGAAAAACCGGAAGTGGGGAAATCGGAAACCGGAAGTGGGACCGTAAGTCCGTATCTCAAAAACGGCTCTAACGATTTTCTTCAAACTTGCTATATAAACACTCTATTAGATGTCCTTTCGAATGATATAGTTGGTTAGTTCAGGAAAATTGATAGGCGTCCTGTATAAATAGCTCAATTTCAGGCCTCGCAAAGGCTTTCCTTTAAAAACGGTTGTACGGATTTTTTTCAAACTCGCCATATTAACTCATTTTTAAATATCCTTTTGTATATAATTATTGTTTTCCGGTCAATAATTGATTTTTTGTAAAAGTTGGTATCTCAAAAAAGGCTCTAACGATTATCTCTTTAGATCACTTTTATGTTTTCTGCTGACATTATCTCTCAAAAAAGCATATAATACGTGTAATAGTGGGTAATGGAAGTCGTGTGGCTGTTTCACACCAGATTTTTTATGTACTTAAGACAGTACTCTAAATGCTAATGAAACAGCTGTCTGCTTTCCAATTTTTTTTTTCTCTTTCACTTTATAATAATTTAACGCCAAATCTCTTTTTAATATTAGGCAAAATATTTGTTCGTTCATGCATAGTGCACAGGACATAATTAGCAGAATTTTTCGATGCATGTTTTTTGTAATAGTAGCTGTCTTAAAAAGAAAAAAAAAAAAAAAAAAAAAAAAAAAAAAAAAAGGACAGTTGGTAACAAAAGTGTCTGAACACTAGCAAAATTCCTCTCTAAAAAAAAAATACGCTTAATAGAGTTTTTCTAAATAAATCCTTCTCAAAGGGTTTTTTTCTCATATGAAGGTATTCGGGGGTAAGGGGGAGAAATTTTTTCTATTGAGAACTTTCAAGCATATTATTTCAAAATTATATACATTATTTCTACATACTTTCTTACTTTCAACGAATTATATGGTTAAAAAGAGAAGATGAAGAAAACGGAAATTCCCACTCCAGGAAATGGGGACTCTTTCCATTATTAGATCACTCAAAAATTTTATCCTTGAATCTCAAAACTTTATAAATTATTTACGATTTTTTCTTAATTTCAACTATTTTTATTATTATTATTATTATTATTATTATTATTATTATTATTATTATCTATTTATTTATTTATTTATTTTTTTGAGGAGACCAGGTCCGAGAATATTTTTATTTTCCGTTATTTGCCCCCTCAAGAGAATTTTTCCAAAATTTCAAGACACTATAAATTATTTCTCTATTTTTATTAATTTCAAATATTTGAAGTATTTTATTTCTTTGTGGCGGGCGAAAGGGAAGCAGAGAATCTCATTATATTATTATTATTATTTATTTATTTATTTATTTTCCACTGTCTGACTTTTCAAGAATGTTGTACCAAAATTTCAAAACTGGATAAATTATTTCCCATATTTTGTTTTAAAAAATTCAATAAAGTTGTACGATTAATTTAGGGTGAGGGGAGATGTTCCTACCTCTCCCCCCCCCCCAGGAATAATCCCCCATCTAATTATTAGACCTCTCTGGAACATTATACTAAATCTTCAAGGGAAAGGTCCCCCTTTTTTGTTTTAATAAATGAAATAAAATAAAATAAAAACGCCTTGTATCAATTAATAAGAACACAAATTTCACACAAATAAACTTAAAAATAAAATTGAATAAATTTGTATGAAAAAATAAAATTAATATGAAAAAGTAGTTAAATTTAGTAAATTTCATTCTCTGTATTATGTTTTCTACAAATATTTGTTATATACCATGCGTTAGTTGGTTATGTTCAAATATTTCATCGGCATACACTGTTAAAAAAATCCTGAATTTTCAGGTATATTTTTTACTGATTATAAACGAAACGTTCTATATTGTTTCCGTATCTGCCTTTTCCCATCTAAAAACGGAAATATTCTTTCAGGTAGAATTGGAATAAACAGAAACGGACATCTCTTAGCTTGTATTCGTTAGATTAGCCAGTTTAAAATTAGCGGTAGAGCACGTACTGGCATGACAAGTATCAAGTTGAAAAGGATACGCTTTCAATTCAGAAATATTTATTAAAGAAATATCGCAGCAAAAACCATACACTGTTAATATTTTTATTTGTGCAATATTTATTTCTCTTTTTCTAGGTATTTTCTCTTATACTAATCGCCAATGGTGCTTTTATTTAGAAGAGCCGGAATAAGTTGGGTTGCCATAAGATTTAAAAAAAATTATTAATTTCCTTAATTCAATCGCGAAACACGGGGTGTGCACTCCTGACATGGTTAATGTATACGTAGCTGCCCACAGTTAGAGAAATTTCAAATTTTAATGCATATTGTTTTGCTTTAAAAATAAAGTTTAACTCAAAAAATGTCAATAAATCGCTAAAATTTCGGAAGGTGTTTAAACCTACTTTGGCGTGTTTCATTTGTAACGACATAACTGTATTTAAAATGCAGAATTTTCTTACGCTGAGAGATTTTGTTTTCGTACTCAGTAAATACAGTCAGTAAAGTTTCAATATTTTTGGAACTAAAAATTACAGAAACTGTATTAAATACATTTTGCACCTTTTTTCTTTTTTAGGTTTAAATTGAAACATAAAAAAATATTTTTTAATCTTTTCTTTTCTTTTTTTCTTTTGTCTCAAACAATAAAAAATTTAATCATTTTCAATTTTCTGAATGTAAAACGGATACAAGCAGAAACTAGTATGTTGTGGCCACCACAAGACATTCTTCTATATTTTCCTATACAAATTCACTAAGGACAAATAATTTATTAAAACTGTTATTTATTAAAACTATCTAACATGCTGCATGCAAACGATTTTCATCTTAGAGAAAACTAATAATAAATATTCAAAGAAAGACAGTTTTATTGTGTATAAATAAAATCTTAAAAAGGCGCTTTTATAATGGTTATCTCACATGTCAAGTTTCGTTCAGTTATATACCGTACAAACTGAGATACAGCATTTCCGTTATGTAGGAAATTCTCAATATAGCAGCACCATCTGCTGGTCTATGAACATCCAAATTTAATCAACATAAAGTCTCATAATGGCCTTCTCACATATCAAGTTTTGTTTGATTATACGCAATAGAACCTTAGCTTTAGCAGTTCCTTAAATTTCAGAAATCACTGCGTAGCAGCGTCACCTGTTGAGCGGTTGACACCAAAAGTTGAAAGGTATTAACTTAAGTCAAGGTGTATCTACGTATCAAGTTATTTGCAATTCTGTGCAGTAGTTCCTAAGATATAGCTTTTCCTTAAATTGCAGAAATTGCTGTATAGCAGCGCCACCTCTTGGCCGATGAGCATTTAAATTGAACCAGCATAATGTTTCATAATGACCTTCTTACATATTAAGTTTTGTATGATAATATGCAATAGAACCTGAGATATAGCCTTCCCTTAATTTGCGGAAATCGTTGTATAGCAGCGCCACCTGTTGAGCGGTTAACACCAAAAGTTGATAGGCACTAATTTAGATCAAGGTACATCTGCATATAAATTTGTATGCAATTCTGAGTAGTAGTTCTGGAGATACAGTTGCCGCAAAATTTTTGTCACACACACACACAGACAGACATTTTCTAAAAATGGTAAAATCGTGTTCTAGACATCTCAAAACGTGTAAATCCGTCGAAAACCGGAATTCGAAAATTATTACGAATCCAATACTTTCTTCTATTGAAGATAGAAGAAAGTAAAAAGCTAATAAGTAATTCTATAAGCAAATATAGCCATAAAATAATACAGTTTGGTAAGGTTTAAATATTGTCGTCTTACGGACATTGTTTAATGCACGCTAGGCATAAAGCAAAATCAAAGGAAAACGGTTTTATTAATTTTATTTACTTTAAAATATTTTATACACCATCAATTTATTTTTAACTACACAGATGGCTTAGATAAGTAAAAGACGTACATATGCTTTCGATTTTAAACTGAAAACATTTTAATAAGCCTTCAAAAGTATTGCTATTTTGCCCAGTTTACCACTGTACACAGTTCTTCCCTCCCATCTTCCTTCCGAATGAGTAAATAAAAGTTACAAGTTAGTAAACTAAATTTATAATTTTGAAAAGTCTACCAGAATTAATGTATATTTATTCAAAGAAAAAGTTAAATAATTTTCCCATTTGTTAAGTCTATTAAAAGTAGAAAAGTTTATTAAATTTGCTTTGTAATTTTCATTTTGCTTTGTCTTCAAGCTTTAGAAAGTGTGTTATTGTTAATAAAAGATTAAAAAATTTGTCCAGTATACAAAAATTATAGAAAGTAACATAGTTTCTACGACAAAAATAAAAAATAAAATAAATCCAATAACTTTGTTTTTTTGCCAAGTTTAATAAATTTATAAAGTGTATTACACAGGTCTGACATGATTTTTTTTTCAAGGTGATATGATTTACTGGAGTAATTTTGGATGCTGATTAAGGAAAGAGTATTGAAAAATTTCCCTCAAGTACAGTTTAGGTATAAAAATGGGATGTTTTGAGCTTAAATCTTAAAAAAAAAAAAAAAAAAAAAAAAAAAAAAAAAATGCTCCCATCTAAATTTTTTCCTTGAAAATCTAGGTGAGGTGAGTGAAGAACAAAGAGAGCTATTTCATCAAGACATCAAAGAAATATAGACGAGGTATCAAGGACGATGGAGTGTTATCATGTTAACAGCTAATTGTTGGATATTCATAGAGAATCCTCCCCCTCCCCCTTTAAGTCCCCCAATAAACGCAGTCCACAAGAGAGAGAAAAAAAAAAAAAAAGCATTAAATAGAGCTTCGATGTAACGAAGCGCATTTAAAATCTGATGTGCAAATAATAGCCTACTTTAATATGTTTTATACATAAAGAATTTTGGATTTGTTATAGGCTGTGTGTGAAAATTTCCGATTTTTATCCTTACTTTGTAAAAAAACACTTACGTGATCAGAAGAAAAGACAAACCTTTCTGAATTCAGCTCATCAAAACAATTAGAGACATCTAAAGCAGTACAGTCACATAAAAAAAAAAAAAAAAAAAAAAAAAAAAAATTAAAAATGCGTTTTTTTTAGACCTGTATTAAAGGTTTTTTATTTAAAGGAATGTAGAAAAGTTTGAGTAATTCACCAATTAAGTTTCAAAATTTTCCCTATCTAAGAGAATTAGAAAATGTATTACAGTTTCAATTTTTTACAAAGTTTAATAATTTTACTTGGTTATTAAGGAAAAAATTAAAGAATTTCACAAACTCGCTTAAACGTGTTGTCGAATCTATATGAAATATTGTGAGATTTAGGATTTTGTATTTATTTTTATTTTTTAGTTAAACTTTTTTTCTAGCTAGGTTAGTAATCTTGACAAGTCTGAAAGAATTTTAAAACGCCTATTATAGTTTTATTTTATTAAATGTTAGTAATATTTCGAACTATGCCTGTAACTTACTCAAATCTATCAAGATTACAAAGTGTATTGCAGTTCTAGATTGTATATACACGACATAAAATAACACTGAAAGTTGAAAGTTTTATAAACTGATTTGTAAAATTGTCAAGTTTGTAAAGGTTAGAAAGTGCATTTTCGTTTTGATTAACAGAACAGTAAGTTTTGATTAACAAATTTGCCAAGAAGTTTTATGATTCTACCAAGTCATCACAAATTAGAAAGGTTCCCCCCTTTTTTTTTCAATCAACTTAAATGTTTATATATATATATATATATATATATATATATACATTAATTTTGCCAACTAAGCCGCTAAATTTTCTCTATTTTAGGACTTGAAAATGCATTATAAAATTTAATCTTAAAAATTTTGACAACTATGTTTGTAATTTTGGCAAGTCTACCAGTATGTTTTAACTTTAGCGTGTGTGTCCTCCTAGGGAAACGCACAGGCATTTTAAATAATGGTGTTTTATAAATTTAACCAAATACTTTTAAAAAAGAAAAAAATAGAACAAATAATAAGATGACAGAAATAAGAAAGTGAATTGAAAAATAAAACTGTGTATGTGTATACTAAAAGCTGAAAAGACAAGAAGTATAACAACGGAAATAGAATTTTCAAATATAATCATGCAGTTGTTAGGAATTTTCTAATACTCCTTCATTAATATATGTATATAACCACTAAATGAAAAGTGTATCTATGGTTACAGAACAAGAAATTCTTACGGTGTAATTTTCAATTCCGACAGAAAGCATCGTGTTTCTTCGATGGGCGCATCAAAGCACTTACTTTCCAGTAGGGGCGTAAACATTTATTGGATTACCGCTGGTATAAATCTGATCCTACTTTGCCCTAACTGCTGGTATTTTAGAAAGGATGAGACTTTAATGGACCCACTTCTGCTTGTGGAATTTTTTGAAGTTTCTGGCTTCGTGGAGATAGTCAAGCCCATGCTGGACCATCTGGGGTTAGAAATAAAATTTAAGTAAAAAATCATTTTTTAAAGTTAGAACTTTTTTATTGTGAAGCCCTAAAAAGCATAAAATAAAATTTATTCTGGCAAAGACGTTCTACAAAGAAATGAAAGTTTCAACACTAAGAAAATTTTAGAGAAAAATATGGGTACTTTCCTTTTGCAAGAGATGACAATTTTTTAATGTTCAAAATATTTTAAAAAGCTTTCGAGACCAATATTCTTAGTTATTAGTTTTTGTATAATCATTCGTTAGGCCAGAAATTTCAAATATCTCGAAAGCTTTTAAAAATTTTCATCTCTTGCAAAAGGAAAGTACCCATATATTTTTCTCTAAAATTTTCTTAGAGTTGAAACTTTCATTTCTTTGTAGAATGTCTTAGCCAGAATAAATTTTATTTTATGCTTTTTAGTTACAAAAAAAAAAAAAAAAAAAAAGGGAAAAAGCTTCTTAAAAAAAATCTAATTAAAATTTCTTAGGATATTTTGTAAACAACGGAAGATTTTCTTTTATCAATTGGCATTTTTTTTCGATTATTTATCTGCAAATAATGTACTATATCGTCTTTCGAGGACCGAATCCGGGACCATCGCGTTATCAGCATGACGCTCTAATCAAAAGTCTAAGAACTGTCAAGAAAAATTATAGAACATTCTAGAAAAATCTAACAAATACTTATACAAAAGGAATATTGTTCTCGAATGCTTTTTAAAATATTTGGAATATTTACAATTTTTCATGTTTTGCAAAAGTGAGATATCTATTTTTTTTCTTTAAAATTTTCGTTGAAACTTTTATGGTTTTATAGCATGTCTCTGCAAGAATAAATTTTTATTTTAGGCTTTTTAGGGCTCCATAATAATAAAAAACTTTCAGTGTTATTTATTTTATTTTTTTTATTTATTTATTTACTTTTACTTATATTTTTATTTTGTACGTTTAGTAACTCAAAAAAAAAAAAAAAAAAAAAAAAACTTCCTTAAAAAACTATCAAAATTCCTTAGGGCGCTGTGTTGACAATGAAAGATTTTCATTCATCAATTGACATTGTTTCTATTAATTATCTGCAAAAAAGTAACACATCGGCTTACGAGGATCGAGCCCACCAGCATCACGTTATCACCATGACGCGCTAACCAAATGCGCTAACGAGCGACGAAAAAGTATTTAAATTTACATTAAAGTGGAGGCGTTTTTTTTTTTTTTTTTCAGAATGACACAAAGACATGCTGATAAAAATCCAATTTCAATAATAAGCTTCTAAAAGAATATATATAACTTTTTAATTTCTGTCTTTTAGTATCTAAAGAAAAAGCTTCTTCACAAAAACTCTTCAAATATTCTTAGAATACTGTGTAGACAATGGAAAATTTTATTTTATCAATTGACACATTTTCTATTAATTATCTACAAAATTTAACACATCGATCCTACGGGTATTTAACTGACCACCATCGCATTAGCAACTTGATGCTCTAACCAACTGAGCCAACAAGCAACTATAAGAACTGCTGACATTTACTTTATAGTTGAGGTGCCTTATTTATTAGCGCGTCATGAAGACGCGATAACGAAATCCAATTTCAATAAAAAGCTTCTAAAAAAATTATTTATTTATTTATTTTTATTTAAATTTTTATTATGGGCATTTTAGTACCTACATAAAAAGCTATTTTAAAAACCCTTAAAAAATTATTAGGATACTCTGTACGCAAGGAAATATTTCCTTTTATCAACGGACACCTTTTCTATCAATTATTTGAAAAATTAACATGACGCTCTAACCAACTGAGCCATTAAGAGATAGAGATACAATAAATTGATTTTTTTTTTTTTTTTTAATTAAGTGGAAGTGTCTTGTTTTTTAGCGTGACAGGAAACGCGATGACAAATTCAACTTTATGTAATAATATATATATATATATATATATAGCTTCTAAAATTATTTATTTATGTATTTTGTATTTGAAACTTTTTATTTTGAACTTATTTAATATCTAAAATATTTTGTGTCTTCTAATATCTAAAAAAAAAAAAAAAACTTCTAAAAAGAAAAACTCTTCGATAATTCTTAAGACATTGTGCTGTAATATGCTTTTGTATGTAATTATCGTTTTCCTGTCAATAATTGAGTTTAACCGGAAGTGGGACCATAAGTCCGTATCTCAAAAACGGCTCTAACGATTTAATGTTTATAATGTTAATACTTCTTTAATGTTTATAATGTGTGTAGTACTGGGTAATGGAAGTCGTGTGGCTGTTACACACCAGATTTTTTTTTTTTTTTTTATCGACCATCTCCTTATAGCCATTACAAAGCATAGCTTATGTCCAAACAGATCTCCTTCTGAATATCCCCAAAACATCAATTTCCCATATTATGTACTGTTCATTTTATGATTCAAATCCACAACAAAAACGAGTCTACTCAAAATACCACAACATTTGAGATAAGTATATCACAAAATTTTATCTCGAGTTTTTTTTTTTTTTTTTTTTCCTTTTCTTTTTTCGTCCTAAATCTTTAAATTTCATCTAAATTCGTATTAATATCGGTATATCAGTAAGGTTTAAATTAGCGGGTAGTTTAACAACAGAATAGTAAATTCCGGACCTACATAGGGTCCGTGATTTATCCAAGCAATTTAGACGAGATAAAATTTGGAAGTGCGAGGGATAAGTTATGAGTTTAAAAAGAGGTAAATTATCTTCGTTTCTCAAATGTTTCACAGTATTAAATTTGATACTGTAGCTTATTGCATGCCAGTTTCATAATCAATGCATATGCATGGGACAGTGTTTAAGAAGTAATTTTTTTCTTACTACATTTTTTAATACAGTATTAAGCGGTAGAAGCTGATAATTTATTAAATAAAATAAAAATGCAAATTTTACTATATACATAGGGTGTTCACACAATTCTGTAAAGAATTTGCAAAGACATATATGTATAAACAGAAGAATTTTATTTTTTAATTGTTCTGTTAGACAGCCGATTTTAAAAAATATATTACATCTTGATTTTCAAGATAACAGAGCATTTTTTTAAAAACATGGATGTTTATCTCGCTCCTCTCCTTCCCAATCTTCCAGATTCTATTCAATGTTATGAGATGTGGCTTATAAAAAATCTTGTTAAATTTGCCGAAATTTAAATTTTGGTTTACAAAAAAAAAAAAAAGTCCTCTTTTTCGGCAGTAATTCGATCTTTTTCTACTGCTATAAGTTTAACCGCTTCATCCCTTGGAACTATATATTTACAATTTTTACCTAGCAAATAATTTTTATACAACAATCTGCACATATCCTAAGGCTGAAAAAAAATGTTTAGGCATCAGGCGATGAACATCTTTTTATTTAATTTTTTGATTAACTTTAAATATAATTTTACACTTTCGTTCACAGTTCCTGCAGAGTTTTAAAGATTTTGCTCTAGTTCTTTGGGAGGTTGGATTTTCTAACTTTCTTGGATATCTTTTTTTTTTTTTTTTTTTTTTTGCTTTTTATCCAGTCAAATGTAAACTTTCGCGTTTCTTTTCTTTTTATTAATTATGTCATTGATTTCACAATAAGGCATATTAAAACATTAATTTCACATCTTATGATAATGGAATAAGAGAATTTCTCTTAGTTTAGCATTCGATCCATTGTTTATTTTCTAGCGACATTTTTACGAAAAAAAAAAAAATATTTTTAATGCTGCAAACGATAATTAACCCCTTAACGCGCGCTGTCCTCGCTGCGAGGACGCAAAATTTAAGATTCAGCTGCAAAAATTCATCCCGGAAATTTTTTTGCAAAAATTCACGTTTATAACATATCAGAAAAGGCCGGTTTTTTAAACCTTAAAATTTTTTTTAGTTTAATTTAGTTCATGAATTCCGGTGGCAGTATAATTCAAATGATCCCAATTGTCTTGCGCCGCAAAGGGTTAAACTAACTAAAAACTAATCAGAAGAATCGATTAGGAAAAAGGGATTCCGTTGGTTTATACCCTTTTATACCACTCAGTGATTGTCATCCTTCATTTAATAAAGGGAAAAAAATGAATTAAATATTTTATACCAAAGATTAATGCTAAATTTCTGACTTGAATCTTTTTTTACCAATGGATTTTCTCAAAGACTAAATGACATGGATTTAAATCCTTTATACCAGTCGATAGAGAATTTTTTTTCTGAGTCTATGTACTTAACTCAAAATCGACATTTTTGGACTTGAATCCTTTTTACTTATCAGTACAGATATTAAGTCTAAGTAATCTGAAATACTCTTATACCTTTCTTTAAAATAATTTCATCAATGTTTCTATTCTAAATATTCATTTTTATAAAATTTCTTTTTAATAAATACTTTTCTGAAATAAACTGCAATGTCCAAATCATATGAAATGGCTCTTTTTTCCCCCCAAAACCCGATCAGGTTATCGTGGGTCACTGGAGACCCAAGCCATTTTTCTTATGTCTCATCCGTCAAAATCCACGTATAGAAAAAATACCTATTTATCGTGCCATGACCTTTTTCGTAAAAATACCATTCTTAAACTTTATTATGCAATTTGAATTTTTCAATTATCTCAACTTGTTCAAAAGTTATAAATTTTTAGTAAATGCCTGCATTTTATAGAAATGGGCGTGTTTCTAAATGAAAAATAAAATATTTGTTTAATTTTTTTTCTTTTTTTTACTATTGATTGTCTGCTCTTAGATTTAACAGGGAGCAGCCCCCGCTCATCACTCTTGGAGCGATGTAGAGCGCTTCTATCTGCCCTTAGATTAGAAGTATTCATAAGCGTGTTCAAGAATTTTATCACATTTTTTTTTCCATTAAAAATTACGTGTTCTGACATTGATCGTGTCTTCAGCGACCCATGTTAAACCGACAAGGTGCCAAAAAGTACGATAACGTGACCGGGTTAAATAACTGTGACCCGATATTTGATGATCTGATATCTTAACATATATAAAAACATTCAGTGTTTTTTTCTTCTTTTTTTTTTTTTTTTTTTTTTTTTTTCTAAATAGTTGTTTTCTTTAAATAAAGCATATTTAATGCATTACATCTATAGTTAATAAGGCACCTATATATGAGAGCAGACGCATCCGACATATTTGTGCCTATTTTTTTTTTTTTTTTTTTTTTGTACCCAGGCACGGAATGTACCCAAGCCGCATTACGCTTTATAGGGGCTCTAATAGTTAACGTTTAATGTTCCTACATTTTGAGAATTGCCCATGGAGAAAATTTTACAAATTGGATATTTTTTTGTAAGGAAGGGGGTATAAACATATATATATATATTTTAATTCGTGAAGTTAAATTTCCTAAATATATTGATTTTATAAAATTCTCTAGCTATTTTCAAGAAACTTTTTAATTTTGGGTTAAAGATACGTATTTAATCGATAAAAGTCGAAGTCAGTGTTATCCTGACTCTCTTTACAGTTGATTATATTCTTCGTGTGATATACGAAAAGGTAAACATATACATACATGAAATACCTGGAATAAGATTTTAACAAAATACAGTGAGTAACATGCATATACTATGTTCCCCTCCCCCCCCCCTCCTATTTTTTTTTTTTTTTTTTTTTTTTTGCTCCGCTGCCTATGATTTTCTCTTTTGTATATTTAACGGCCCTCTTCACTTACCGTCGCCGGAAGCCCGAGCCAATGCTATTCTATGGGGAAATTTTCTTTACAAAAGTGTTAACTAATACATATTTTTAAATTCTGCTTTCACATTCTGAAAATTCCCAACTGTTAAATTGACGGACCTTTTTTTTAAAAAATGTATTTTTTTTTTTTTTTTTTTAATATTTTATTTCGAAATTGCAATAGGAAAAAATTTCATATATTGAAAATTCGTATTTTGCTGCTTCAAAATAAAATATCAAAAAAATAAATAAATAAATAAAATAAATAAATAAAAAATAAATAAATAAATAAAAAAAAATATATATATATATATATATATATATATATATATTTAAAAAAGGCCGTCTATTTAACAGCTGGGAATTTTCAGAATGTGAAAACATAATTTAAAATTATGTATTAGTCAATAAGTTATTTGTAAAGGAAAATTTCCCCTAGAATAACATTAGCTTCGGCTTCCGGCGGTGGTGAGTGAAGTGGGCCCTTAACGACTTCTCTTACTATAATTTACTGTTCGGAAAGTCGAGTGGAGTCACTCTGAAATTTATTGTATATCTTAACACAAAACTTAATCATAATCCCCCCTCCCCCAATTTAGTAATATCGTGTATTGTATAAAAAAGAAAATATCTAAAAGCTACATGCATTAAAAAAAAAAAAAAGAGGAGGAGGGGGGGGGGGGAGGAGGCGGTGTCAAAAATTATCTACCTTGAAGTTTAAGGATTTAATTAATGTCTTAATTTATTATAATGAAATGTTAATTTTAATAGGGTTCTATAAAACAATACAATATTAAACTTTATTTTTTGAGAATTCTACATTTTTTTTTTTTTTTTTTTTTAATGGCCTTAGCGTGATGAAAATAAAAAACAATATTCTTAATCCTCATTTATAAAACAGTTAAAAAGAAAAAATATCTAAAATGACACCCCTCGACTTTCTGAACATTAAGTGATTAACAGTTGTATAAATATAGTAAGAGATGCGCATCTCTTACTTTATACAACTGTCATTAAACAAACAAAAGAGAAAATTATAATAAGGTATGTAAGTATTTTTCTCAATGTAGTATGTTTTTTAAATTAACACCATTGCCCTTCAAATATTTTGAGCATACATCACGATGATAAAGGAATTTTCGTTGTGTCCCTGTAAAAATCTATAAATGCTAGACTCACTGAAATCTAAAACAGTTTTGCAACAGTCACCTGTAATAATTATATAAATTTTCAGCGTAATCGAATAAGGCGCTCGGACGCTATCGCACTTCAAATAATTTGTAGCCATAAGCTACACTGATAAAGAATTTTTATTTGTGTCACTGTAAAAAAGACTAAGTGCTAGATTGTACAAAACTGATACAGCTCGTTCGAAAGTGATCTAACATGCATATAAATTTTCAGCTCAATTGGATGTAGCGTTTAAGACGCTATCGAGCTTTAATGAATTTGAGCCCATAGGCAGGGCCCGATTAAGCTTTGAAGCTAGGGAAAGCTCAGTACAATTTCGAGGCCCCCTTTCATTTCAGAAAATCTTGTTTTCCTGTTACGTATAAAAATGTTAGACCAAAAATTAGTGAGTGTTTATAGTCTTTTTTTTTTTCCTCATTCATATATCCGGATGGTTTCTACACAAAATATTAAAACCATATAACTTTTTAAGAACATTCAGATTTTTGGGGTTAAATAATAGATTTTTCCCAAAATAGTGAGTATTTTATCTTACTTTAGGCGAACTTTCTAAGAAAAAAATTCAATCTCATTGTGAAACTCTGAAACAGAAAATACAAGACCCTGTTTTTAGTCATTTTGGGACCCCCTCTTAAATTTTAAAGGGGAAGCTTGTGCTTCCCGAGCCTTTTGGGTAATCAGGCCCTGCCCATTGAGCATAATGATAAATAATTATTCGCTGTGTCGTTGTAAAAATAATATACATGCTAAGTTCAGCGAAATCAGTGTAGTTTGTGCAACGGAGACGTATAACATGTGTATAAATTTTCAGCTCAATCGAATAAGATGTTGAGACGCTATCGAACTTTAAAAAATGTGGTCCCACAGACCATAATGATAAAGAAATTTTTGTTGTATCCTTGTAAATATTTATAAGTGCTAGATTCGCCGAAATTTATACATCTTGTGCGATGGTGACCTGTAATATGTATGTAAATTTTCAACTCAATCGGACGAGACGTTTAGATGTTATCGCATTTTAAATAATTTGAGCTCATAAGTTGCAATAATAAATAATTTTTCTTCGTGTTCCTCTAAAAAAAAAACTAAGTGGTACAGGGTTCCAAATAAATACAGTTAGTGTGACGGTGATAAATAACATGCATATAAATTTGCAGCTCAATCTGGTATGGCGTTTAGACTATAATAGACGTAGAATTTGAGCCCATAGGGCATAGTGATAAAGAATTTTTCGTTGTCTCCTTATAAAAGAACTTTACGTACTAGATACACCAAAATTTATTCACCTCGTACAACAGTGACTTATACTTACAGCATGTGTGTAAATTTTCAGCTCAACTGAATAAGGTGTTTAGACGCTATCGCAGTTCAAAGAAATTGGGCCCATATAGACCATAAAAATAAAGAATTTTTCTTTGAGTACCTGTAAAAAAGCTATAAATGCTAGATTCACCAAAATTTATGCAGTTTATGTGACGATGATTCATAACATATGTATAAATTTTCAGCTCAGTTGAATTAGGCATTTAGACGCTATCGCACTTTAACCCGATCAGGTTATCTTGGGTCATTGGAGACCCGAGCCATTTTTCTTGTCTCATCCCCCAGAATCTACATATAGAAGAAATACCTATCTATTGTGTTCAAGATTTTTTCAGTAAAAATACAATTCTTAAATTTTATTTTAAAATTTGAATTTTTCAAATATCTCAATTTGTTCAAAAGTTGTGAATTTTTTAGTAAATGCCTGCATTTTATGGAAATGGTTGCATCTCTGATGAAAAATAACATATTTGTTTAATTTTTAGTTCCCCATCATACTATATGGGGAACTTAGGTAATCGTGAAAATTCTCGACCTCGGTTTTTTGACTTTTTTTATACGTTTTCAGGTGTGAGGAATCCGAAAATGACAAAATTTGTATGGTGTCTGTCAGTCCGTTAGTGTGTCAGTCTGTTTACACTATATCTCACGAACAAATGTTTGCAGAGAGGTCAGATCAGTTTTAAAATATTACTTTCGATACTGGCAAGAATCCTATTCATTAGAAACATTCGAATTAAAAAACTTCGTAATTTACTAGAAATTTACGATTTTCTTAACATGAGAGAATAGGACAAAAATTCACTTAAACGTGAGTTAAAAGTTTACATTTAATATGTAAACTTTTTACTGTAAAAATGTCAGACCAGTTTTAAAATATCAGTTTCGATGCCGGAATGAACATCAGTAACTATAAATATGCTACTTCGTAAATTTCCAATAACTTGCGAAATTTTCAAATTTCTTAACATGGCAGTATAGGGCAAAATTTCACATAAACGTCAATTTTGAGATATTTTCACCGTAAAGATGTCAGAATACTTTTGAAATATTATTCAGGACACTGGCATGAATATTAATGACTATGAATTTTCCAATATAAAAATTTCGTAAGTTATAGGAAATTTATAAATTTCTTAACATGGCAGAATGGAGCAAAATTTCACATAAATGTCAATCTTGAGGGATATTTTCATCGTAAAGATGTCAAACTACTTTCGACATATTATTTAGGATACTGGCATGAATACCATAGACTATGATTTTTCCAATTTAAAAAATTCGTAAGTTATTTGGAATTTACGATTTACTTAACATGTCAGAATAAGGCAAAATTGAGCATAAACTTCCATTTTGAGGATCATAAATACATTAGACAACTTCAAAATTCATTTATGATATTTGTTTGAACAGGATTGAATACAAATATTCTAATAGGAAAATTTAGAAAATTATTCGTAATTTACGATTTTATCAACATAGCGAAATGGTAAATTTTTCATATAAATATGAATTTTGAGGATTATTGCATTGGAAATAGTAGCACGAAAACGAAACAACGGAATTGACTCTGATAAAATAAATTAATAGATTAAAATAAGATAAATATATCGAAGTGAACGGTGGATAGCATATTAGGCGGGGATTTCATTCTGTCACTGTATCAAGCTTTGGTCAAATTCATTTCTTTTAACATGATTGTCTCACACTAGAAATTTATGAGAACATAAATATGATGGGGAACTGAGCAGAGTGCACCTATGCCAACTAATTTTTTTTTTTTTTTTTTTTCAGTATTCATTGTTTGCCCTAAAATTAGAAGCATTCAAGAATTTTATCAGACTTTTTTTCTTTAAAAATTAAATGTTCTAACATTGCTCGGGTCTTCAGCGACCCATGATAAACTGACAAGGTGCCGAAAAAAGCGATAACCTGATCGGGTTAAAATATTTTGGCCCATAATGAAATTTTTTCTTTGTCTCAAAAAAAAAAAAATAATAATAATAATAATAAATTAATTAATAATAATAAAAACTTTGATTATAAGAAACAGTTGTGCAAAATCCTAATTTAATTAATCTGTAAAAATATTATATTGAATTTTAAAGTAAAAAATAGAAATATTTGCATGTAATCACAACTAAGAATTTCCAATGTTTTAATTGAGAATTTAACTATCATCACATAAAATAACGAGCAATTGCTTTAGGTAATTAGTGACATAATCGATGTTTAAGATTTTAAATATAAATTAAAAGTTTAGTATTAAGTTAACGTAATGTTAGCTTAAAAATTATAGTTACAATTGTGCGTAAAGCTAATGAAGACATTTTTCATTAAGTGACGATTAACCTGTAATTATAAGCATTATAATTATAGTTTTTAATGCTGATTGCCAAATTATAATTAAATTTGCAGGATATTGTAACTCATATGTATTTCGTTTGAATAATTAAAAAAATAATTGTCAAAATGCATTAAAATTGATTTTATTTTTTATTTTACAGATTTCCCCGTTCCGATTAATAAAGTTCATACCTTGTGCTTCATCGACGTCTTACAGAAGGTCTTACCTTTATATAAGTTTATTTTCAACATCAAAAAGGTAATTACTCATTATTATTATTTTTAAATAACTATTTTCTAATAACATTAAAGTTGGTCTAACTATTTTAGTTTTTTCTTACATGTCTGGTTAAGAATGTGTAAACAATTTAGTTCAGAAAAAAAATATATTTAGTACGAATTTTTTACTTTCTTCTATATCTGATAGAAAGAAAGTATTGGATTCGTGGAAATTTCCGATTTCAGTTTTTTGATGGATTTACACGTTTTCGGATGTACTGAACACGAATTAATAGTTTTTAGAAAATGTCTGTCTGTCTCTGTGTATCACGTTTTTTGTGGACGCTGTATCGCACGAACCAATGAATGAAATTTAGCCAAACTTGGTATTTATTTGCACCCTGACATAAACTGGTGCTGATTTGATTTGGGGATCAATCGCTCAACAGGTGGCGCTGAGATCGAATTTTATGTAAACTTTTAACATGGCAGTATAGGACAAAATTGCGTGTATGTACATAATGAGAGTTATTACTTTCTTCTATATTCAATAGAAGAAAGTACTGGATTCGTAAAAATTTTCGACCTCTGGTTATTGATGGATTTACACGTTTTGACAGCTGTAGAACACGATTTGATCATTTTTACTTTCTTCTATATGTAATATAGAGAAAGTATTGGATTCGCGAAAATTTTCGACCTCCGTTTTTTGACGGATCTACACGTTTTGGGATGTCCTGAACACGAATTGATAGTTTTTAGAAAATGTCTGTCTGTGTGTCTGTCTGTCTGTCTGTCTGTCTGTCTGTCTGTGTGTCTGTCTGTCTGTCTGTGTGTCTGTATCATTTTTTTGTGGACGCTGTATCTCACGAACATATGAATGAAATTTAACCAAACTTGGTATTTAGTTGCACCCTGACATGAACTGGTGCCCATTAGATTTGGGGATCAATAGCTCAACAGGTGGCGCTGTAATCGCATTTTATGCAAATTTTTAACATGGCAGCATAGGACAAAATTCTGTATAAATGGGCATAATGAGAGTTATTTTAAACTTGTGATTGTAAAATGAATTTGAATTATTGATGATAGTAGTAGTTAACTAGGAAAAAAAAATCGTGCATGGGGGGGCATCGGTTCCCCCCCTGGGGGGGAAGTACCCCCCCGGGGGGGTTAAATTTTGAAGATGGGTATCATTCGAAAGATCTCGTCAATACCTTTAAAACGAATGGTTGAACCATAAATCTGTGATAATTTAAAACAAAGTTATCGATTTTTTTTACTTTTAACAAAAAAAAACTTAGAAAAAAATCGCATTTTTTTTTTTTTTTTTTTTTTAACGAAATTTTACCAAACTTGGTATTTAGTTGGTCCCCGACATAAACTGTTGCTGATTATATTTGGGGATCAATAGCTCAACAGGTGGCGCTGTGATAGCATTTTATCTAAATTTTTAACATGGCAGCATAGGACAAAAATTCGTATAAATGTGCATAATAAGAGTTATTTTACACTTGTGTTTGTAAAATTAATATGAATTATTGATAATAGTAGTACGTAACTAGGAAAAAAATTTTGTGCATGGGGGGGGGCATCGCTTCCCCCCCTGGGGGGGAAGTACCCCCCCGGAGAGGGGGGTAAATTTTGAAGATGGGTATCATTCGAAAGGTCTCGTCAATACCTTTAAAACGAATGGTTGAACTATAAATCTGTGATAATTTAAAACAAAGTTATCGATTTTTTTTACTTTTAACCAAAAAAAAAAAAAACTTAGAAAAAAATTCTTTTTTTTTTTTTTTTTTTTTTTTTTTTTAATATTGTTAGTGATTGAATATGTATTAATTTTCACACAAAAAAAAAAAAAAAGGAGAAAAAAATCTTTTTTTTTTTTTAAATATTGTTACTGATTGAATATGTATAGGAAAATATAGAAGAAAGTCTTGTGGTGGCCACAACATACTAGTTAGAAAATGTCTGTCTGTCAGTCTGTGTGTGTGTCTGACAAAATTTTGTGGCAACTGTATCTCAGGAACTACTGCAGAGAATTTTATACAAATTGGTATGTAGTTCCACCTTGATATAAATTAGTGCCTATCAACTTTTGGTAAAAATTGTCTTACAGGGTGCGTTGTCATCCCGCTTTTTCTAAATTTTTAACATGGTCATATAGGACAAAATTTTGTATAAATCAGCATAAAGAGAATTATTTTTTAGTAATCATTATGAAATTTACAAGAATTATTTATAATAGAAATAGTCAACTGGGAAATTTTTTTTGTATGTGTAGGAGCCTCGTCAACCCCTATGGGGGGGGGGGGGAAGTCCCCCTCGAGGGGAGTAAATTTTCAAGATGGGTATCTTTCGAAAGGTCTCGTTGATAATAGCAATAGTTAAATAGGAAAAAAATTTTGTTCATGTGGGGGCATCGGTTCCCCCCCCCCCGGATGCATTCCAAGATGGGTATCTTTCGAAAGATCTCTTCAATACCTTTAAAATGAATGGTTGAACTGTAAATCTGTGATAATTTAAAACAAAGTTACCGATTTTTTTTTACTTTTAACAACAACAAAAAAACAAAAAAATTAGAAAAAAATTCGTATTTTTTTTTTTTTTTTTTTTTTTTTTTTTTTTTTGTTACTGATTGAATATGTATAGGAAAATATAGAAGAAAGTTTTGTGGCGGCCACAACATACTAGTTAAAAAATGTGCGTGTGTGACAAAATTTTGTGGCAACGGTAACTCAGGAACTACTGCACAGAATTTCATACAAATTGGTATGTAGTTGCACCTTGACGTAAGTTAGTGCCTATCAACTTTTGGTAAAAATTGTCTTACAGGTTGCGTTGCCGTCCTGCTTTTTCTAAATTTTTAGAATGCTGATATAGGACAAAATTTTGTATAAATGTGCATAAAGAGAATTATTTTTTAGTAATCATTATGAAATTTACAAGATTTATTTATAATAGAAATGGTCAACTGAGAAAATTTTTACTTTCTTCTATATTCAATAGAAGAAAATATTGGATTCGTAAAAATTTTCGACCACGGGTATTTGATGGATTTACACATTTTGAGAGCTGTAGGACACGATTTGACCATTTTTAGAAAAATGTCTGTGTCTATCTGTGTGTGTGACAAAATTTTGTGGCAACTGTATCTCAGGAACTACTGCACAGATTTTCATACAAGTTGGTATGTAGTTGCACCTTGACATAAATTAGTGCCTATCAACTTTTCGTAAAAATTGTCTTGACATAGGTTGTGTTGCCATCCCGCTTTTTCTAAATTTTTAACATGTTGATATAGGACAAAATTCTGTATAAGTGTGCATAAAGAGAATTATTTTTTAGTAATCATTATGAAATTTACAAGAATTATTTATAATAGAGATAGTCAACTGGGAGAAAAATTTTGCAAATGTAGGAGCCTTCCCCCCCCTGGGGGGGGGAGTCCAGTAAATTTTCAAGATGGGTATCTTTCGAAAGGTCTCGTCAGTGCCTTTAAAACGAATGGTTGAACTATAAATCTGTGATAATTTAAAACAGTTATCGATTTTTTTTACTTTTAATGAAAAAAAACCTAGAAAAAAAAATCGTATTTTTTTTTTTTTTTTTTTTTTTTTTTTTTTTTTTATCGAAATTTAACCAAATTTGATATTTAGTTAGCCCCTGACATAAACTGGTGCTGTTTAGATTTGGGGATCAATCGCTCAACAGGTGGCGCTGTGATCGTATTTTTTCTAAATTTCTAACATGGCAGTATAGGACAAAATTCCGTATAAATGTATATAATGAGAGTTATTCTTAACCTGTAATTGTAAAATTAATGTAAATTATTGATAATAGTAGTAGTTAATTAGTAAAAAAATTTTGTTCATGTGGGGGCATCGCTTTCCCCCAGGGGGGGGGGGGATTTTCAAGATGGGTATCTTTCGAAAGGTCTCGTCAATACCTTTAAAATAAATGGTTGAACTATAAATATATGATAATTTAAAACAAAGTTATGGCCTTTTTTTTTTTTTTTTTTTTTTTTTTTTTACTTTTAACGGGAAAAAACTTGGGAAAGAAATCGTATTTTTTTTTTTTTTTTTTTTTTATAATTGTTATTGAGTGATTTTGTATAGGAAAATATAGAAGAAAGTCTTGTGGTGGCCACAACATACTAGATAGCCATCCCGCTTTTTCTAAATTTTTAACATGCTGATATAGGACAAAATTGTGTATAAATCTGCATAAAGAGAATTATTTTTTATTAATCATTATGAAAATTACAAGATTTATTTATAATAGAGATAGTCCACTGAGAAAATTTTTTTATATGTGTAGCGGCCACGCCCCCCCCCTCCCCCTCGGGGGAGTAAATTTTCAAGATGGGTATCTTTCGAAAGGTCTCGTCGATACCTTTAAAACGAATGGTTGAAATATAAATCTATGATAATTTAAAACAAATTTATCGATTTTTTTTTTTTTTTTTTTTTTAACGAAATTTAACCAAACTTGGTATTTAGTTGGCCCCTGACATAAACTGGTGCTGATTAGATTTGGGGATCAATCGCTGAACAGGTAGCGCTGTGATCGTATTTTTTCTAAATTTTTAACATGGCAGTATAGGACAAAATTGCGTATAAATGTACATAATGAGTTATTTTAAACGTGTGATAGTAAAATTAATATGAATTATTGATAATAGTAGTAGTTAACTACACACAGAAAAATAAATTGGTCACAGTGACCTGGCAAAATGCTCAACTGACAATACAGAATTGACTAACCAAAATAGCTGACTAGCCAAAAAGTGTACTTGCTGAACTAGTCTCCAAAACTGAAAAGTGTACTTGCTGAACTAGTCACCAAAACTGAAAAGTGTACTTGCTGAACTAGTCACCAAAACACTATTCCAGACTAGGAAGGTTAATATTATCAGACAAAGAAGGCTAGTCGACAATCGTAATTATCTGACCAGGAAGGTTAGTCAACAACCGCAGTTTCAAAGACAAGGCATGTTAGTCAGAATCTACACTTGATTAAGAAAGTTAGTCAACAGATCTCAGGTATCTGACTAAGAAAGGTAGTCAATTTTCAAAGAATATTTGAAGAGGCAGGATAGTCAAGATTATTTGCCTGACTAACCTGTCTGGTAATATCTGAAGAGGAAAACGAGTCTCTATTTGATTAAGCTGCCTCATAATATTTGTGGAATAAGATTAGTTAGGAAAAAAAAAAAAAAAAAAATGACTAGCATGTCTCATAATATTTGAGATAGATTCATACTTGCCAACATATCAGTTTTAAAAATCAGTAGATTTTATCGGGGAAAAAAAAAAAAAAAAAAAAAAAAAAAAAAACAGTAGAGATTTTGTTAATTGACATTTTTAACGATAGAGACTGAATTTATATAAATATATAGTAGACAAAAAGAATAATATATGAATATTTACAAAGTATTTTCCATAAATAAAAATTTTCTTTAAATAAAAATCACTCATCTTTCAAACGAAAACAAATAAAATATTGAGATTATGTGTATTAAAGAATTAATTTCAAATCCTAAAAATTAGGAAAAAAAAATATTGTCTATGATATTTACTTAAACACAAATTTTTACATTTATAGCAGATTTTGCTTCATTAAGAAAATAACAATTAAATTGTTATTCATAGAATTGTTAAACTAAATTTTCACTGCATTTAGAAATTAAAATGTTCTCCAGATTTTTATAAGATAATGAGGATCAAAATTCAGTTTTTAATTATCTTATCTGACTGAAAATACACTCACAATGACTATGTAAATATACTATTTAATTACAAAGCATTATTTACAAATCTGGTGTGAAAAACCACACGACCTCCATTACCCACTATTTCACGAATTATATGCATTTTTACTTTCATTACCCCACTACCGTAAGTAATGGAAGTATTGTATTCGGTCCAAAAATTCAATGTCGAGTTTTCGCTTGATTTACACGTTTTAAGGTCTCCTGAGTCCAAATCAGTAGTTTTTGGCAATAGTGTGTATGTGTGTGTATGTATGTATGTACGAACGAAATCTTCTGGTTATGATATCGCCTAAACTAATAGAGATAAAACTACGAAACTTCAGCATTGAGGCAGGTCTGGTGTACAGATGAAACTCTGGTGTACAGGCGCCCTGTATAAATAGCTTAATTTCAGGTCTCGCAAGTCGTGCCTTTAAAAACGGCTGTACGGATTATTTTCTAACTCGCTATAGTTACTCACTTTCAAATATGCTTTTGTATGTAATTATTGTTTTCCGTACAAGAATTGAGTACGCCAAGTTTTGGTAAAAGTTGGTATCTCAAAAACGGCTCTAACGATTTTCTTGAAAATTGTTACATAAATCCATTTTAGATATCCTTTCTCATGTAATAAGTGGTTGTTACAGGAAAAATAACAGTCATCCTGATTAGGTAGGTCAGTTTTAGATCTCGGAAATTGGTGTTTGAAAAAATAACTCATCCCCCCCCCCTTATTTTTTAACTCGCTATATAAATTCTGTTTTACATGTTTACATATGTATATATATACATATATTTATACATACATGCATGCACACACACATACACGCACACATATATATATTAGCTTTCATTATAGGAAATTTGTTTGGTGTCTACTTCGTTAGGTCAATTTTACGTGTTCGCTGACCACATTATTTCTAAAAAATGCATATAATCCGTGTAATAGTGGGCAATGGAAGCCGTGTGATTGTTTCACACCAGACTTTTTTTTTTTTTTTGAGAAAATTGAGTTAAAATGGCGAGTTTGAAAAAAATCCGTAAAGATGTTTTTAAAGGAACGCGCTTGCGAGACCTGAAATTGAGTTATTTATACAGGGCGCCTATCGATTTTCCTGAACTAACCAACTGTATCATTCGAAAGGACTTCTAATAGAATGTTTATATAGCAAATTTGAAGAAAATCGTTAGAGCCGGTTTTGAGATACGGACTTACGGTCCCACTTCTGGTTTCTGATGTCTCACTTCCGGTTTTTCAATTTTTATCAACATTTGGAAAATGCATCTGTACACCAGACCTGTCTTAATTCTGAAGTTTTGTAGTTCTATCTTTATTAGTTTCGGAGATATGATAGCCTGGAGATTCCACACACACACACCACACACACTTACCAATTGCCAAAACCACTTTTTTGAACTCAGGGGACCTTAAAACGTGTAAATCAGGTGAAATCTCGATATCGAATTTTTGGATCGAATACAATACTTCCAGAGCTGCCAACCTAATCCGGCAAATTGTTAGTACCGCCCCTTTTTCTACACCACTTAATTTTTAAAGCAATTTTCTTCAAATGTATTTACGATGAATTAAGAAGAAAAAACTCTAAGAAATGACTGGTGTAGAAAAAGGGGCGGTACTAACAATTTGCCGGATTAGGTTGTCAGCTCTGTACTTCCATTACTTACGGTAGTAGGGTGATGGAAGTAAAAAATCCAAAAATTTAAGTTTGTTTTGAGTTAATTAAAATCAATATTGTAATTTTTACACATACATTTAATAAGCCTCATTTCATTATTATATGTATTCTCTGTATATTTTCCTCTATATTTTCCAGTAAAATTGCTCAATTTTACAATTTTTCTTGTAAGTTCCTAAAAACAGCAGACCAGTAGAAATAGCTAAAAAAAAAAACGGTAGTCTACTGGTAAAAACAGTGGAGTTGGCAAGTAAGCAGATTAATCAAAATTTTAATTGGTTAAAATCCTTCATATTTTATGAAGAATAAGAGATTCGTGCTTGTTTGCAGGGGTTTTTGTAAAAGCATTGTTATTAGTCTTAACCTCTTTACTTTTGTAATTGTTTAATCTTTCCTCCCCTTTAAGGTGTTCAACCTTGAAAATACATTTAACGAACTTTTCTGGAAAATATTACTTGTCTATCAATTAAAAAAAAAAAAAAAAAAAAAATACTCATAGCTGCCAACTTCTTCAAATTATTCCGGAATGTTGTTAATATTCGCCCTTTTCTTCATACCATATTCTTTCTAGAATAATCTTCTTTAGCATGTAATTACAATTAAATATGAAGAAAATTACTCCTCAAAGAATATGATTTGAAAAAAGGGCATTACTAACAACATTCCGGAATCAATTAAAAAATTTAGCAGCTATGAATACTGGAAATTTAACAAACCACTGAAACAAAGAATTCGCTAGTTTAAACATTCTTCCCTACATTTATTTATTACTAGCAGGCTACGCCCGCTTCGCTGGTCACTATTTTTAAATGAATCATTATAATTAATGAATTCTCAAAATTGCGTTAATTTTTATCATGTGAAAAAAAAAGAAAAAAAAACTCTGATCGGGAAAAATGTCGCACCGGGTCCCCACTGCCTTCGGCAGCGTAGACCCGTGCGCGATGCGCACGCGCGAATGCATATGTATGAGCGCCCCAATAATTTTACAAATTCGAATATATCCGCAATCGATTTGTAAGTATCGAAAACCTCTATATACCAATTTTGAACGATCTAACTGTATTTTTATTTTTTTGCCCCCCCCTCCCCCCTCCCTCCTTCTCGCCCCTCCTAATAACTTCACACTTTCGAAAATATCCCCATTCGACTTGCAGGCCTCTTAAACCTATCTGTACCAATTTTGAACGGCCTAACTGTATTTCTATTTGTTTTTGCCCCATAGCCCCCCCTTACGCATGTGAAATCACGTTTTGTCCCCTCGCCCCCCTTGGGGACCGAATTTCAAAAATTCCAGAAACCAATTTTTAGACATTTGTATTAGCTATATTTAAAAGCAAAAATTTTACGGATATCTGTTTTTTTGTTTGAGATATGAAGGATTTTGTGAAATTACGTTTTGCCCCCCCTCCCCCCCTTGGGGGGCGAATTTTGTAAAATCGCTTGCGGCGTTGTCTTTCTCGGGTCGTAAACATTAACCGTGCCAAATTTGGTCCCGCTCGGTGAAACGGCCTAGGATTCTATAGCGGACACACACACAGACAGACACACACACACACAGACTCTGCTCTTTTATATATATAGATTAACGCAAGCATTTATCCAACACCTTCTTATCAAGACCTTCCAAATGGATTGTGGCGCCACATGATTTAGTCCATTTTTTATGCACATCCTCATATATGGATTTAGAATTATTTTTAGAATTTATTATATTTAGAATTTATTTATTTTTCTCCTCGGTGCTTTCGTTTTATACGCTGTGGTTACAAAAATAAATATAAACCTTTTTTTTTTTAAGTTCCTTTTTTTAATATTACCCATTTCATTCCCAATTTTTTCCCTCCATACAACAATAAATCTTATATTTAGTCATAAATTTATTTCAAAGGTAATATATATATAAATATTTAAAAAATAGGATCTCACGAATGCATTTCATTAAAGGCAACTCTATGTATTTTCTTCAAATTCACCATACTGACACCCTTATAGATCTTTTAGTATATAATTGTTATTTTGCAGTGAGTTGATGAGTTTGACCATTTTTTATGAAAATTGGCAGGGGGATTGAAAGTCGATGTCTCAAAAACAGTTCTAACAATTTTCTTCAAATTCGCTACTTGGTTACTACAAGAAAATTCACGAGCGTCCTGATTAGGCAGGACAGTTAAGGATTTTGAAAATGCATACTTTAATAAACGGTCTCTAACGATTTATTATTATTATTATTATTTTATTTATTTACTATGTACATTCTCTTTAGTATATCTTCTCGACATATGTATCAGTTTGCTGTTACAGGAAATTTGTTAGGTGTCTAATTTATTGAAACAATTTTGTGTTTTCTAAATACAATCTTTCCAAAAAGAATGTACAATATGCCTAGTGTTGGACAATGGAAATCCTGTGGTTATTATACATCATTTTTTTTTTTTTTTTTGGGGGGGGGGGGGGATTTTAAAAAAAGGAATACATTTGCAATATTCAAAATATATAAATATTTAATAATTTAAATAACGACTTTCATGTATATATATATATTGGTAATTACAATTAAATTGGTACAACATTCACTTAGTATTAATGGAAAATAAGCAGTAAGGATTATATACATCTGCGGGTGGGGGGGTCGGGTTAGCGGTAGTTTGAATTAAAATAATTGTTTTTTATATCACCTTCTTACCGATTTTAATGAAACTTTGTATAAAAATCATTTATTAATTATGAAAAATTTCAGCAAGTGTCACACTTATTTGGAAGGGAAGGATAAGTGAGAGGGACAGAGTGAAATAAAATTACTTTTTAACACGCTTTTATAAGCTTCACCTGTATGTATGTATGTTTGTTTGTAACCACTCTGGGCGCAAACAAAAAATCTATATTGTAAAAAAAAGACTTTTCGTACGTGAACGCCGTGGCAGCGAGGTAAAGAGCCGCGCTACGAACCTAAAGGTCTAGCGTTCGAGCCCAGTCAGGGGAGATTTTTTAAAATGGTTTTTGTTTAAATCTAAATTATTTTAATTAAAGATTTAAATGTATGTAAACATTATGGTGTGTCACTCGCACGATTTTCTCTTACCCTGCATTTTAATACTAAGATAGATATTTTGTGCTTTTTAGTTGACTTTTTTATAAAAGCGTGTTCTTTAATTTTTTAAAACTATAATATTATTATATTATCATGTTACTATTTTAGTGATATCTTACATAATATATCACTTACTGTTTATTGAAAATTACAATGAATGAGTATTATATATGGCTAGGGGAGGTCGCAAGAGGGGTGCATATGGATTATTTTTTTATTTTTTTTTTTTTAATCACACAGTTTAAATGAAGCTTTATATAAATAACACTTACTATTTAAGAAAAATTAAAATGCGTGTTACGTATATCTGCAAGAGGGGGTTAAAGGGAGGGCAGAGGGAAAGAAAACTGTTGTTTTTATATTCTCATATCACCGTGTTACCGATTTTGATGAAATTTTGTATAACTGTCACTTATTCTTTATGAAAATGAAAGTGAGTTTTTCATACAGTTGAAAGGGGGAGGAGGGTTAAGGAAGGCAGAGGGGAATAAAATATTTTTTAAACCGACCCCATTATCGATTGTTTGATTAAATTTTGTGTAAATATTACTTATTGTTAAAAAAAATTACAGTGAGTGTTACATATGATTTATTTTTTGGAGGGGGGGGGGGAGGGGATGATGTACAGCAGAAGAAAAGAAAATTGTTTCAAATACCACCTACTGATTAGAAAAAAATATACTTATTGTTATCTATACCTGGGGGGGGGGGGAGCAGAAGAGAGAAATGATTGCTTAAATATCATCGTGTTACCGATTTTAAATAGAATTTGAACAACTATCATCTACCTTTAAGGAAAAATCACAGATATGCGTTAGATATATCTAGGGACCAAGGGGAGACAGAGGGAAAGAAAATGATTGTTTTTACGCATCTGTCTTTACATTTATAGGAAACTTTGTACAGATATCACTTATTGTTCGTGAAAAATTACAGAGAAGATTATCTTATCCAGGGGATAGGGGGCATACGGAAAGAATATGATATTTTTATACCACACTGTTGCCGATTTAATAAAATTTTGCTTAACCCTTTACGGCGCAAGTTAATCGAGATCATTTAAATTGGACTGCCACCGGAATTCACGAACAAAATTAAAATAGAAGAAATTTTAAGTTTGTAAAAACGACCTTTTTCTGCTACGTTATAAAAGAAAATTTTTGATAAAAAAATTCACGGATGAGTATTTGCAGCTGGAGCATAATAATTGCGTCCTCGCAGCGAGGACAGCGCACCACAAAGGGTTGAATATTACTGTTTATGAAAAATTTACAATGAGGGTTACGTATCATAGTGTCTTTATCTTCCTAATACTCAAAAATTCAGTGTTTGATTAAAATCTCTGAAAAGGTAATTCAAAAACGAGATTTTTTCGTTTAATCTGTCCTTTTAGTACCCTATCGCAGGAAACAAAAAAATACGTTCTCGTAGATTTTTAGCATGCATCTTACAAGTGGCAATAAGGAAAAGTGTTCATTTTCCACGATCCGGAAGAAAGAGTGCCGGAGGGCATTTTTAATAAATGCTACTTGTTAAATATATGTGTCCTGAAAAATACTTTGGAAGGCTATAGGGGTGAGAAAAAGAAAAAAAGATGTTATAATAGAAAAACGAAATTCCCCATTGTACTTTAACCCCCAATATATTTGCAAGCCCCAAGTTTTTTTTCGTTTGCAAGTAGCATTTCTGAAAAGTCTCATTTTTTCCGGCGTCCAAAAAATAAGGTCGCTTTCCTTAATTATTAATTGTAAAATACATGCTAAACATCAACAAGTTTGTAAATATTTTTTCCCTGGAGAAAAGACAAAGGGGACAGATTAAAAAGAAAAAAAAAAAAAAAAAAAAAAAAAAGATCAAAATTTGAAGAAAATTTTTGAATACTTATTTAAGAAAAGAAAAATCACTGTGATTTGTAACACTCACTCTCATTTTCCACAAACATGGAGTTATATTTCTGAAAAGTTCAATTAAAAACGGTAATAAGGCGGTATAAAAAATCATTTTATTTCAGTGTGCCCCATGCCATCTCTGTATACGTAGCTGTCATAATATTTTTTTAAATAGACAATAATCGATATTTAAGCCAAGTTTCCTATGCATATGAAAAAATGTAATGTTGAAGAGAACTTTTCTAACTGCCTTTCCCTCTGCTCCCTTTCGCCCCCCCCCCAACTATATATAACGCTCACTGTAATTTTTCATGAAGACGCTCTCTTTTACCCCCGAAGCTATATGTACAGTCGGTAACAAAAGTGTCCGAACACTAGCAAAAATTCCTATGTAAAAAAAGTACACTTCATACGGTTTTGTTAAATAAATCCTTGTCGAATCCTGTTCTTAGTCAGTGTAAGAACATGATTCGATAAGGATTTATTTAACAAAACCGTATGAAGTGTACTTTTTTTTTTACATAGGAATTTTTGCTAGTGTTCGGACACTTTTGTTACCGACTGTAACACTCACTGTAATTCTTTATAAACAGTAAGTAATAGTTATTAAAATTTTTATTTTCAATCTTTCTTCATCCACAGCATAAATGTAAATATTCATTTTAAGCTTGCTTTTTTATATTCTACAACCTATAAAAAAGTATAATTGTTTGATATCGCTTACTGATATAATTTTTGGACTCCCTCCCTTGCCACCGCTAACGATTGGTGATCACACGTCCTACAGAAACCAATCTTTCTCTATCCACATCATAATCCACATCATAAATGTAAATATTCATTTTAAACTTTTTTTTTTTTTTAAATTCTAGAATTTATAAAGAAATAAAATTCTTTAATATCTTTCACTCATAAGATGACCCTTCTCACTTCCGCTAACGATTGCTGATCACACACTCCACAGAAGTCTTTTAATTTTTAGCATTTCTCCTTCCACAGCAAAAATGTAAATATTCATTTTAAACTTGCTTTACTATATTCTAGAACCTATAAAGGGGTAGAATTGTTCAGCATCTTTCCCTCATGTAATCCCCCCCCCTCCCACTCCATTTTCAACAAGCAATAAACGAAGCACAATCTTTTTCTCTAATTTTCTTCTATGTAAATATAAAGCTAATTGTTTGTTTGCTTGCCCAGATTTTTTGTTCGCTATACAAATCTATACCGTTCAACCGACAGCTGCAAAAAATGCCACATTTATTACTCAGGGAAAAAAAATCTAACGCCGTTTTTTTTTATTATTATTTTTTTTTTTTATTAGCTCATTCGGTAATTGGATCAAAAGATATTAAATAAAAACAACATTTTAATGGCTCCCTATACTCAGATATATGTAACACTCATTGTGATTTTTTTTATTTTTTTAACAGCAAGCGACATTTACTCTAAATTTCAATAAATCGGATACATTGTGGTATAAAATAATCATTTTTTCCCACTGCTTTCCGTGTCTCCTCCCATTCTCAGATATATGTAAAACTTTTTGTAAATTAAGTAGTTATTTACGAAAGATTTCATGAAAATCAGTATCAAGTTACTTTTTATAAGATCATTTTATTTCTGTACGCTACCCCCCCCCCCCATCTGAACCCCAGAGCTATATGTCACTCTCGTTGTAGTTTTCATAGATAGTAATTGATAGTTTTACAATTTTTCATAAAAATCGGTAGCAATTTCTTCCCCTCTGCCCCACTAACCTCCCCCTCCCAAGTATGAGTAGCACTCAGTGCAAATTTTTAAAAATGGTAAGCGTTCGTTGTTCAAATTTTCATTAACTCTTAACCGGAAACTTGCCGTCTGTGAGGCTGCTGTGTCTACGTACCTACCCTCTACGCAAAAATGAACGTCTCCAGATTTTATCATTCCACCTAATCTTTCACCTGATATGGTGATGTTAATACATTAATATAAAAGAATATGTGTTTAAGTTTACTATTTGTAAACTATTTAAATTTTTGCTTATTTTAATTTTTATAGTAAATTTTTGAATGTCAGCAGTCTCACAGACTGCACGGTTCTGTTAGTGTAACAATTTCGCATGTTTCTAATTAAGGGATATATATACTAACCCTATTAGGTTATCATTTTTTTCGGCACTTTGTTAGAATACCATGGGTCGCTGAAGATCCGAGGCATGCTAGAATGCATAATTTTTAAGGAAAAAATCTGATAAAATTTTTGAACATTCTTAAATTCTTCTACTTTAAGGGCAGACAAAGAATATTAAAAAAAAATAAAAATTAAACAAATATTTTACTTTTCATCAGGAACACACACACTTCCCAAAAATGTAGGTATTGACAAAAAAATTCGTAACTCTTGAACGAATTAAGATATTTGAAACATTCAAATTGCATAATAAAGCTTAAGAATGGTATTTTTACCGAAAAAATCACGGAATTGATGCATAGGTATTTCTTTTATGTGTCGGTTCTGAGAAATGAGACAAAGAAAAATGGCTCGGGTCTCTATGGATCTACGATAACCTCAACTGGTTAAGGATTTTCTTAAAAGTAGTAAGATGACATCTTAAAATATAAAATTGAAATAAATAAAATACCTTTATATATATGTGGAGTTCTTTCTTTCTTTCTTTCATTTTTTCAAATGTCAAAAATGAAAAAAAAAAAACAGAAAGCCTCATTTTGCTTATAGTTTAATAGAGATACTCCAAGTATATTTAAAATATAAAAACATAAAAATCGAAAATGACAAACGACATATTATATTTGTAATGTTTTGATAAATTTTAAAATATTATGTTTTTCCTTTAAAGAAATAAAAATAAAATGTATTAAATATATATATATATATATATTTCATTTCTTTAACTTTATCGGATGATAAATTAGTGCTTCGTTTTTCTAGCTTTTCCAGAGTCATTAGAAATAAAAAGGCAAATGAAATATAGTTATATGTATATTTATACTATCAGGTGTTGCATGCTTCGCAGGTCACTATGTTTAAATTAAGACTTAAAATTACATATAAATTATTAAAATCTACCCACCCGCAAATAAAATAAAATAAAATAAAATGATTGATTGAAACTTGTCAAAAACCTCAATCTTTTTGCCCCTTCCCTTCCCACCCCGCCGAAGTGTGTGGGGAAGATTAAGGTAAGGCACCGTGGGGGGGGGTAGGACCCTTTTTCCTTTCAACGGTGCACTCTTTGTCATATTAACAGCAAACAACTCCAAATTTAAAATTTCGTGAAGTTTGGACCATAATTTTTAGTGATAAGGCACCATGGGGGGTAAGGCCCTCCCCTCTCCCAACAGTGCTGTCTTTATTATAGTAACACCAAACCAACTTCAAATTTAAAATTTCGAAAAATTAGAACTGTAACTTTCCGAGATAAAGGCACCGTGGGAAGTAAGACCCCTTCTTCAAACAGTCTTTGTTAAACTAATACCCAACCAATTCTAAATTTAAAATTTCGTGAAGTTTCGACCATAATTTTTCGTGATAAGGCGCTGAGGCCCTGCCCCCTTCCAACAGTATTCTTTATCAAAGTAACACGAAAACAACTCCAAATTTAAAATTTCGAAAAAACGGAATAGTAACTTTCCGATATAAGGCACCATGGGGTGTAAGACCTCACTTCAAACAATGTAGTCTTTGTTAACCTAACACCCAACAAAATCCAAATTTAAAATTTTGTAAAGTTTGGTCCATACTTTTTCGAAATAAGACACCGTAGGGGTAAGAGCCTCTCCCTTTCTATCGGTGCACTGTTTGTCATATTAACACCAAACGAACTCCAAATTTGCAATTTTGTCAAGTTAGGATAATCAATTTCCTAGATAAGGCACCGAGGGGAGAAAGGAGGTAAGACCTTTCCTCTTTCCAACGGTGCAATCTTTGTTATAATAATAGCCAACCAACACCAAATTAAAAATTTTTTAGAGTTAGGGCTGTGACTTTTCGAGACCCCCCTCCCCCTTTCCAACGGTGCAGTCTTTGTTATAATAGCACCCAAACAACTCAAAATTTAAAATTTCATAAAGTTCGGACCATTATTTTTCGAGATAATGTTCCGTGAATTGTAAGACCCTCTCCCCTTCGAAAGGTGCAGTCTTTGTCATACTAACACCAAACCAACTACAAATTTTAAGTTTCGTAAAGTTAATGCCGTAACTTTTCGGTCCACCAGCGGCCGAGCGGTTCAACACTCAAAGCTGGTAGACGTGAAGTGCCGGGTTCGATTCAAGGTCGCGCTCGTCGGCCTAGCTGTTCTGATTTTTCCGTGGTTCTCTCCGAAACTTGTGTAAATACAGGCTTGGACCCCTTAGAAAGACCTCCACGGAAGGCACTCCCCCCAATGGTCTAGGACCCAAGAGTAGTAAATCGGCCTTATTCCGCAACGCTAACATCGTAACTTTTCGAGATAAGGCAACGGAGGTGGGGGGGGGGGTTAAGACCCTTCCCCTTTCAACGGTGTAATCTTTGTTATATTAACACTAAACCAACCCCAAATTTAAAATTTCGTAAAGTTTGGAACATAATTTTTCGAGATAAGGCACTATGGGGGGTAAGACCCTATTCCCTTCCAATGGTGCTCTCTTTGTCATAATAACACGAAACCAACTCCAAGTTTAAAATTTCGTAAAGTTAGGACAATAACTTTCCAACATAAGACATGCGGGGGTAAGAACTCCTCCCCCGTTCAAACGGTGCAGTCTGCTATACTAACACTCAAACAACTCCAAATTTAAAATTTTGTAAAGTTCGGCCCATTATTTTTCGAAATAAGGCTCCTTGAGGAGGGGGGGGGGGGTAGGTAAGACCCTTCCCCTTCCAACAGTGCAGCGTTTGCTATACTAACACCGACTGTCCCGAAATTTAAAATTTCGTAAAATTTGTACCCTAATTTTGGTGAGGGGGAAGGGGATAAAACTCTCCTTCCTTTCAATAGTGCAGTCTTTGTTATACTAACAGCTAACCAACCACAAATTCAAAATTTTGTAAAATTTTGACCATAATTTTTCGAGATGAAGCTCCGTGCGACGTAAGATCCTCCCTCCCCTTCCAACGGTTCGATTTTTGCATACTAACACCAAACTTAAAGTTTCTTAAAAGTTCGGACCATAATATTTGAGATAAGGCAAGTTGGGATCAGACCCTACCCCTTCCAGGAATGCAGTGTTTGTCATACTAACACTTAATTCAAAATTTCGTGTGAATCGAATCATAGCTTTTCGTCAGAACATCAGCGAAGAAGTTAAATCGATCTCTACCTAAATGTAATTTGAATTCCAAAGTCACAATTACAATATTATAATTATAATTATATCGTCAGTAATTACATTTCTAATAGCGTAAAAAAATTAACCATTAAATTACATATAATTGCAATCGTAAATTTTTAAATATAAGTACAGAAAAGTAATTATAATTATAACGTTTCTAATTACAATTATATTCTAATTCTATAAAATGATTACCCATTAAAATTACATATAATTGTAACTGCAACATTTAATTATAATTACTGGCAGATAATTATAATTATAATGTTTTTAACTGCAATTACATTTCAATTTCATAAAATGATTATTCATTACATTACATGTAATTGTAACTAAAAGTTTTCAATTATAATTACAGCAAAGTAATTATAATTGAAAGCTTTTAGTTACGATTAAAGTAATGATTAATTTCAGATGCTAAGTTACAATTACAAGTAATCATAATTGTAATTGCTTACTGTCAATTGAAATGTAATTCATTACAAATTAATTGAATTACGATTTTGCCCAACTCTGCTTCTCTTCCATGCCACCTCGTTAGTTCACCGCCGAAGCGGCTATCCAGGGGCACCAACTGGGAGGTGAGGCGGCTGCCGCATGTAGGACCACTACCTGAGGGTAGCGCGTCCCACGGCCCCCATTCGTTTTAACAGTATTAACGAGTTTATTTTTAAAATATCCATATTAAAAATTTCCTCCTTCGACGTAGGGTGGCAGGTGTTGGTGTATGGATTAACGCCGATTTCCTGCACGAAGATTTTAAGTCTAGGTGGTGTGAGCCTTCCGTGTAGGACTTCCTAAGAGATCCTGTTTGGGCGAGTTTGGGGAAAAAAGTAAGAGAAACTCATAAATGTTAAGACGACAAGCCCAACCCTGGATCGAACCCGGCGCTTCCCTTCTACAAGGGAAGAATAAAAAAAAAACTGGTGAGAAAAAGTTTTTAAATTTTTTGTTAAAAATGAAAAGAAATAAAAATGGAATATCTTTGTTTCTCGTCATCATAGATCCTTGGTCCAGCCATTTGTTTTAACCCTTTCCGGCGCAAGACAATTCGGATCCTTTAAATTACACTGCCACCGGAATTCGTGAACTAAGTTAAAGTAAAAGAAATTTTGAATTTTAAGGTGAAAAAAAAAAGGCTTTTTCTGATATGTTAAGAACGTAAGTTTTTTCTAAAAAATTTCTGGAATGAATTCTTGCAGTTGGGAAGTGAAATTAGGTGGTATAAAATATATCCCACCGCGCATGAAAGGGTTAAAGGTATCGACGAGTAAAAATTTGTAAGAATAGTCATATTAAGAATGTACTTCTTCGAGGAAGGAGAGGGTATTTGCGTAAGTGTTAAGGCCGTTTGACAGCACAAGATTCCTAGACCTAGGGGATGTCCCCTCCGTGTCGGTCTTTCTCAGGGACGCTAGCCCATTATAACGCGAGTTTCAAGAAAAAGCCGCGGAATACTTCAAAAATCTAGGTCAACGAGGATGACCTGGGATCGAACCCGACACTTTCTGTCTACCAGGTTTGAGTGCAGAACCGCTCAGCTACTGGAAGGGGAGTAGGGGGCACAGGAGCAATGCCACTTCGTATACAAAAAAAAAAAAAAAAAAAAAAAAAGAAAAAAAAAACATATATATATATATGTTAGCTATTGTTATTCTAAACAAATTATTTCTATTTTATAATGTTTGGTAAAATATTCTTCATTTTGTAAATTTAAATAAATTTTCTTCTATACTGTTGTATTAAAGACTATGATAACTGGAAATACATCGCCACTTACTGAGCGATGTACACCGGAAGTTTAAAGACATTCATTTATGTCAATGTACATATATCAACTTTTTATGTAACTTAAAAAAAATCAAAGCAGTCTTTGGGGACTGCCGATAGAAGTGAAAACTAAGTAACTTGTGAATTGTATCGTCGAGCTATTAGATTATTTTCGAGTTATTTTTGGTTTGTAAAGAAGTGTTTATGATCTGTATTATAGGATTCGGCACAATATTTGTAGCTACCCAAATTAAATGAACTAAGCATTACATTAGGTAAAAATATCAATTACTTATGAAATTATTTTAATTAGTAGCTGAGATATAAAAGAAAACCCATTCAAGACTCCTCAAAACGTGTAAATCAGGTGAAATCTCGAATTCCACTTTCGATAATATAAAAGAACTTTAAAATATCTTTCGAATGATGTATTAAAAATAATTTAATCATAATTACAATTTGAAATACGCGTATTAGAATAAAATTTAATTTCCAATTAAAATGTAATTTTTTTCCAAAATCGATGAAATTTGAACTGCAACTATATCCCCTGTGCGGTTAATGGCGTACAGAAAGTTTGAAAGAATTAAGAAGAAAATTGAAGCATTTTAAAATTTGCAATTTTTATTCCTAGTAGAAAAAGCACGTGATGTCAATCGGTAAAAAATGGTTCTTCTCATGGAAAGCCTTCGCTGACGATGACGCGAGTTTCATGATTTTTTTTTCACCCAAAAGTGCTCAACGCGCCTAAAGAATTTTTCACTTCAAAAAAAGTTTTTAATTTTTTGTTAAAATTAATAATAAAAAAAATATCTTCGTTCCAAATCATCATAGATGCATGGTTCAACGATTTGTTTTAAAGGTATGGAAGAGTTATTTAAAAATATATGTATTCATATTAAAAATTTACTCCTTCGATGAATGGAAGGGGGCATGTGTTGGTGTAAGGGTTAACGCTATTTGACTGCACAAGGATCATAAACCTATGTGGTGTGTTCTTCGACTATGTCCTTCTAAAGGATTCTAGCTCATATTTACGCGGGTTTCGGAGAAAACCTCAGAAAGCACCGAACAGCTAGATCGACGAGCACGAAAGCTGGGTCATTGCCCGGCACTTTCCGTGTACAAGCTTTGAGTGCAAAACTGATCAGACAGTGGGGGGAATGAACGATGAAACTGTATATATATAAAATACTGGCATATACATGTTTTTTCCTGGTTCACTCTTATTATTCTAAATAATTTGTTACAAATTTATATTTGCTTAAAAGTATTTTTTATTGTGTGCATTTATATGAAACATTTTCCTATACTGTAACATTATCATTAAAGACTGTGGTAAAACGAGGTGAAAGCGCCACATGTTGAGCGATGTGCACCAGAAGTTTATAGACACCAGTTTGTGTCAAAGTGCAGTGCAGATATCTATTAACATTTTATACCGCTATAGACCGGTGTTCCCGGTAAGCATGATGAAAACATGTTCCGGGCAAAGGGTTAAAGGAATATTGGTTGATGAGTAGATTAAAGGGGCACTTTCTGCTTGGCGAACTTCCGTAGCGATAAACTGCATTTCCTTGTACACATAACTTAAGAATTCTATTATGACGCAGTATGGAGAGATTTGATTGGTTCATTTGTTTTTTATTGATTTGAGTGTATTTTACATTGCAGTAGAGCTACATTCTGGGGGAATTAGGCTATATATAATTGGTTCATTTGTTTTGAGTATATTTTACCTTGCAATAGAGCAACATTACAGGAAATTAGGCGATATTTGATTCGTTCAGTTGTTTTGAGTGTATTTTACGTTGCACTAGAGCTACATTACGGGAAATTAGGCGATATTTGATTATTTCATTTGTTTTGAGCGTATTTTACGTTGCACTAGAGCTACATCATGGGAAATTAGGCGATATTTGATTGGATCATTTGTTTTGAGCGCATTTTACGTTGCACTAGAGCTACATTATGGGAAATTAGGCGATATTTGATTGGATCATTTGTTTTTAACGCATTTTACGTTGCACTAGAGCTACATTATGGGAAATTAGGCGATATTTGATTGGATCGTTTGTTTTGAGCGCGTTTTACGTTGCAATAGAGCTAGATTATGGGAAAATTTTGGTCTTAACATGCGCGACAGTGACTGCCGTGGAGCCGAGTTACGTGCGTTTTCAGATTCATGCACAGCGAGGTAGGGGTGTCCAGTGATGTTTTTTTGGTTTTAACATGCGCGACAGTGATTGCCGCGGAGCCGAGTTACGTGCGTTTTCAGGTTCATGCACAGCAAGGTAGGGGTGTCCAGTGATGTTTTTTTGGTTTTAACATGCGCGACAGTGATTGCCGCGGAGCCGAGTTACGTGCGTTTTCAGATTCATGCACAGCGAGGTAGGGGTGTCCCAGGGCTGCCAACAACTACACATTTGGTGTAGTAACTACACTTTAGCCTGCTTCTACTACACTCTACACATCGTATACTTAAAGCTACACTTTTCCTTTCCCCACCATCATCTTGTTTACAACGAGCGAACTACGATTTCACACCGTATTTCCAAATCGCTGTTATGAATGAAGTAGCTTGAAAACTCCAGAGGTTGATAGGTTGTTTCATTTCCTCCTCATAAACTGTGACGATAGCGTGACTGTGTACGCATGGTGATTGGATGTTTGGAGAATCCCTTTTCTATCGCTAAAGCTAGTCTAATCTGTTTACTTTCGATTTTCGGTGTTGTGTGTTTGTTGTTGGCTAGACTTGCTTTTCTGCATTTATTTATTCTTATTTTTTGCTTAAAAGTGTACAAATTTATTTAGTTTTCTATTTAATAACATTTTAAGTTAAAATGTGCGATGATGATAATACAAAGAAGAAGAAAAAGTTCCTTATCAAAAATCTCTATTGGAGTATTTTGCTACAATCTGTAGATTGCAAATTCTGTAGGTTCTGTGGCCGTGTATCTGTAGATTCATCCCATGTTTATTCACCCCATGAGGCATATTGTGCAATATGTAATAGCAATTTTCGCGTAAACCATCGTGGACTTTATGATTGTTCGCGTCATATTGCAACAAGCTGACACAAGCGTTTAAGTAAAATAAAAGAACGATAAAGCCTTTGCCATCCAGTTTTTATGTGAAAAGTGATGCAGCATCAAAGACTACCAAAACAGAAATGCTCTTTACGTCATTTCTAAGTGACATAATGTTCCAATTTCTACAGCAAATCATGCTAGAAATTTATTTAGAGTTATGTTCCCGGATTCAAAAATCGCCAGACAGTGTCCTAGCGGTAGTACAAAGATGGCAGCCCTATTGAAATGAATGGCAAAAATAACCTGTTCTGATATCGTTGGCGATTTGAAACATTTGCCGTTTTCGATGGCAACTGATGAAAGCACTGATCAAAATGCTGTTAAACTGTATCCATGAAGGTAGAGAGAAGGAGGAATTTCCTCTACGGCGATTTCCCGAAAAAATGGGCCTAACGCGCAAACCACCGCATAGTGGCGCTGATGTGAGTTCTTATGCCGTTTTTGTATTAGCATCTTCGTGAAAGTTAAATTTTTTTAAATATTAAATTAATTATTTGATCGCAATATGTCCAGCTCTAGAATATGTTTTGTGTATGGGTGCGACACAGGATATAGGAAAGCCTTGAAGAGAAATAAAGAACAGGAATTGAAGAATCCATCAATGTTTTCTGCTCCTAAGGTAAGCGAGCTAGATGAATGTTGTTGAGTAAATATTTACGTAATATTAAATTTAAATTGAATGAATATTGATAAATAAGCAAGGTAAATATAAGTTATTATGTTTCGATTTTTTCCAATAGTCTTACTGAAGATCCTTCAATCAAATTTCGCTTTAAAACTGCATAACAAAACTGACAGGATTGCTAAGCCTTTTAAATCTACATCTGAAAGGTCTTGTTTACGTTTGTCATGCAATCAAAAAAAAAAATGTACTACATTTAAAAAATGTTTTCTGCATGAGAAAAGAAAGTTTTTGGTATTTTGAGTGTAATGTTGAAATGTCTTATTAAATTTTCATTAGAATTCTTAAACAATATTGCCAGGGATTAAAATATGTAAATATGGTTTTTAGTGCGAACGATTAAAGAGATATTTACGTCTTTCATTTTATATATTATTTTGTAGTTATATTTTTATTGCTTTTACAAATGACTTGAATTATTAAGTAATTTGGCCGTAGTAAATTTTGCAGGAAGGATCGTTGTTTTTCCTACTTTTTATAAATTTTCCTTTCACTAGACAAAACTAGGGACAAAACTAAATTAAAAATAGACGAATCTGGACATAATATAAGCAATTTAATGAATTATTTATGCTTGATGCATAAAAAATTTATGAGATTATTCTGTCAAAGCAATAAATTGTACTTTAAACTTAGCAATCGATCTTAAATTTGCAATCGATATATTTTCCCTTAAATTAATAATTTGAAAAGTAGAAGATGTCATTTTATTTCTCAATTAAAAGAAAAAAAAAAAAAAAAAATCCTAACTACATAGTGTATTGTATAGTTTCCTAAGTAAATCTGTTGCTGATTATTATTATTGCATTATCATGTAGATTTAAAGAGGGGGGGTATGTAAATATGTATATATATTTCATGTTCTATAACCTAAAGTTTAAAAACAAAGGAAAGAGACTATTTTCAATGAAAGTTTTTATGAACATGTGATTGTATAATTACCTTTTGTAAACAATTACCTACAAAATTTTATTTTCATTAATCATATTTTATTTATTTTTTATGTTGAAAATTTTGCCAAGTTCATCTTTATTTGAAGAAACAATCTTAAAAATAATTTAAATTGATTATGTAATGTGTACTTTGCATGGAAATCTTTTATTTAACATTTCTAATATAGGGAGTAAAAAAATTTATAAATATAAGTGGAATGTGTTTTAATAATTTATATCAATAAGTCATTTCAATGCATTGTTTTCATTTTTATACAATATTTTACTTAAAATACAAATTTGTTATTTATATAATTTATTTTTTATCTGAGAGTTTAAAAAATGAAATTATATGTTTAAACGTTTGAGAATTTTATATTTATATACCCTATATCAAGGTCTGGCTTTATATGAGTACTATGTATTTAGTAACAGAGTAAAAAAGCGGCTACATTAATTTCTTAATCATTCTAGATAATATGAAATTTGGCCCTTTTTTTATTATTATTCTATCTACTAAATTTTAGTTTGGGCAAAATAAGGATCATATTTGGATTCAGGATGTCATTTTACATAATAATCAGCGGGAATGGTATCAGGACACAATTTTTTTTTTGCAGAGCAGTGTTATTTAAAATGCTGCCCGAATTTGCATTCAGAAAATTAACAGTAGTGTAATTATTTTTTAATCACTTTACTTACTTTTTAAAAATTTCGCTAGAAATAAATATATAGAATATTGATTTTTGTATAACTGTAAGTAATATAAAGTTTTGTACTTCGATTAGCTCATTAGTTTTTTTTTTAGATTTTATCTGTAACGAAAGCCTGACCAGATGAAGAATAAAGAGAATTTCTAATTTTTAAAGTGGGCTTTGTCTGAATGAGAACTGATTTGTTATGTTAGTTTTGATGTATTGACGTAACAAAATAGGTTCTTTTTCGGATTTATATATATTGTGTCTGCTCCCTCCAAAAATACTTTTTCAAGAATTGAACGAAAATGACTAAGAAAAATCAATTGCCATGTAGCTGGATAGTATTCACAAGGATTTGAAGCTGAATGAGGGCTATTATGCTGGAATAATTTGAAGAGACAGCTTTAGTATATAATAAACAGAAGTGCTTCAGAAGAAAAGGAATTGCGAAAACTTTGGATTGTCCTATTTATTTTTGTAAGTATTATACTTTTCAAGTTGTATAGTTTTTCATTACTCAATTATTTAGCAGTTCTACACAAGAATCAGGTGAGTATTTCGAAATATGAATTAATTTGATAATTTAAATATAAATTTGTCTGTTTTCGTTTAAAAAAATTTCTGCATAGACTCTGTAAAATGTCAATTTTTAAAAATCAATTAATGAAACTTGCACATTTTTGTGGTTGATTGTCAAATAAAATTTAACATTCTTGCGGCTTGTTTCTAAAATATAGATATTTCATCGCTGATCAAAATAAATTATATTTAATCACAAGTAACTGCTGAAATACCTTTTTATATGTATTGTTAGCTGTGGCGTTTCATGAATGATTTTTTTGGCAGTCTCGGCACAGGTGCCTGGAAATGATAGATGGAGTATTTATTTGTTGTATTCAGTGATGCTGTTATTGTGTGGAAAATCGAAGACAGGACGTGGAAAATTTATTGTGGCGTGTCCCAGGGGACGCATAATTTTCATTCTTAAAATTATTGCATTTGTTTCTTAACAGCAACCACTTCCTACATAATATTAGTTTTAAGACAATCTCAAAAAGAGCTGGTTAAAAATTCATAAAAAACTTTTTTTCATTTACAATAAGATAAAATTTCAATTTATATCTTTAATATATAAATTAATTGGAACAGCTTTACTATACAGCACCCATTGCTTATTGCCGTTGCCGATGTTTTGATCACGTGGTATGATGGTGTTTTGATTCAGTTCGTGAGTCGGTACCGTGAATCGTTTCACAATGCCGTAAATTGAATCAAAATGTCATGAAACAATACTTTTCATTATTATGAAACATTTTCTTTATGTTTCACTATGTTTTCTGCTGTTTGCTCACTTCGCGAGCATTAAAACAAAAAAAAAAAAAATCACTGGATACCCCTAATTTGTGGAGCATGAAAATTCATGGAACCGCGGTCACAATGTTTTCTGCTGTTTGCTCGCTTCACGAGCATTAAAATAGAAAAAAAACATCACTGGACGCCCCTAATTCGTGGAGCATGAATCAGTAAAAGCATGAAAATTCATGGAACCACGGTCACTATGTTTTCTGCTGTTTGCTCGCTTCGCGAGCATTAAAACCAAAATAAACATCACTGGACGCCCCTAATTCGTGGAGCATGAAAATTCATGGAGCCGCGGTCACTATGTTTTCTGCTGTTTGCTCGCTTCGCAAGCATAAAAAAAAAAAAAAAAAAATCACTGGACGGCCCCTAATTAGCGATGCATGAATCGGTAAATGCATGAAAATTTGTATAAGCTGCGATCAGTACACTAGCTGCTGTATGCTTGCTTCGCAAGCATTAAAACCAAAAACAATCATCACTGGACACCCCTATTTCGAGGAGCATGAATCAGAAAATGCATGAAATATTTACTGTAACGGTGAGTATTCCGATGGTAGATTGCTACGCAAGCATTATAAATAAATAAATAATCACTGAATGCACCTAATTAAATCACGATGCATGAAAAAAATTTGTACTGAAGCAATGACTATTATGCCCTACCCTTTCTTTCTTCGTAAATTTATTAAAAATATATATATAAAAATACACTGAAAAAATTTTGCTTTAAACTTTGTAAAATCATTTAAAAACAATAAAATCTAGAATTAATCTCACTTACATATACCGCGGCGGCTTTAAAAAAAGTAGAAGAGAAGATATAAACGATCTTTAACAATTGAAGATCTTTTTGTTACGTTTCGATACAACGGGAAAAAAGTATCGATACTCTGATTCGGGTTTCGAATCACCATCATATCACATGATCAAAACATCGGCAACGGGGTGCCGTATACTAAAGCTTAGCCAATTTATGTGAAGACCCATGATTTTGAAAGCCTAGCGACATCACTGTTTATTAGTTAATTCATTTACTTCAAGAAACAATACAATGTAAATATGATGACATTTTAAAGCATCCAACCCGTTAAGCTTGGCACGTCCAGGCAGGCAGGGGCTGTCCAAAGGTTTCAATGACATTTTAACCCTTGCCTTTTGGTAACATATTCAATTTTGTCTTCTAAAATATTATTAGAGTAATATTCTAGCTCTAATGCGTAATGTTAGCCAATAAATTACATACTGATAGTATTATTAAATAGAATTTCATCATGTTCCTTCGGCAACACTAGTGCTAAAAATTATTAGGTACATGGTAAAGTATGTACATTTTTAACCGTTTGAGTCCCAGGGGGTATTGAAAAAACACTGTCGAAGAATCCCAAACAGCACAACCGCGCTTTCTCTAAGTAAGTACGAAAAGACCCGAGCAGCGCGATAGCATTTGTTTTATTTTATGTCGAGAAATACCAAACGGCGCGATAGCACTTTGTTTATTTTACATTGATGAATCCCAATTGGAGCAATAGCGCTTCTTTTATTTGTTAGGTAACGCGATTCTCGTCTTTTTCTCATCGCTCCGTCATATTTATTGCAGTTTGCAAAGCGATCGGACATTTTCTTGCGCAAGTGTTTCTCATTGTTAATAATTGTGTGTTTCAAAATGATTTGGCAAAGGAATTTGTGTTCTCAATTTCGATTACAAGAATTCACTACTTTATGCATACAAATGTACTGGGTTTTCTCGACGTAAAATCTCAACAGCGCAATCACGCTGCTTGGAACTCAAACGGTTAAATTGATTTATCAGGCATTTAAGGGTTAATCATCAGATAAATAAACTCTTTATGTTAATGGTTTTTTTCCAGCCACCCACACATATATAGTTCAAAACTGATTGATGTCACATATTCCTAGATATATATATATTTCTTTTTTTTATGTAATTTGTGTGGTTCTGTGTATAAGTGACTAATGATTTGCTAGGCAAAACAACAGAGTACTATGATATACTAACAAAAATGAAGAAGACTAATATTAAAACCCGAATAAACTACTACGTCAGAAACGCCAAAGAAAAATACTTGAGATGCATACAGCTGTTTCGGTAGCCTTAAGCATACAGTCTTCAGTGCAAAAAGAATTCTGGATCTGGAGAAGTGCTCGTATATATAGGAGATGGACTGAATTTAGTTCAACCAATAGGATTATGGGAAAGGTGGGAATGACGTAGTAGTTTATTCAGGTTTTAATATTCCAACGCCAAGTCTCCTGTTATTATAAGACTTAAATACTTTAACACCGCTTTAAAGGGGATACATGGGTTCAAAGACTAAAGCATATTTTGTCTTTTTTTTTTTTTTAATGTAATAAATAAGATTTTTTGTTTATAATTTTGAGCAGTTAAAAGAGCAATATTTAAACAATACATTATAAATTTTGTATTAAAAAATTTGGAAAATTCAGCCGACATGTCCTGGTTTCCATTCACCCTTCAGGAAAGTAGTCAACAAAATTTCCTAAAACCTGAAGCACTGATCTTATTCAAATTTTGTACATTTTTTCAAATTAGAATTGACTAGGGCTTGAACGAACAATTTTATTATTATTAAAATTGATCTTATAAGGATATATGTGGGGTAAAATGCATCAAAAATGTATTGTTTTTGCATAGAACTTCTCTAAAAATTTAAATGCCTTTTTAAAAGAAAAAAAAAATGTTCAAGAACATTTTATTCCGAAGAAGTGTACAAAATTTCAATAGGACTGATACATTAGTTTTTGTGAAATCATGTCAAGTGCTTTTCTAAAAGTCTCCGAAAACCAGAACCTGCTGCCTGAATTTTTATAAAATTTTTTAATGAAAATTTTACATGATATTATTTAAATGTTGTTCTTTTATGTGCTCAAAATTTTAATTTTTTTTTTAATAAACATATAGAGAAAATACTTTTTTTAGCCTTTGAAACTATACTTATCACTGAAAGCTAAAGCCAATGTTATTCTATGGGGAATTAATCGCTATTACAACCCTAACTAATACAGGTTTTTAAATTCATTTTTCACATTCAGGAAATTCACAACTGTTGAAACTGGTTATCATTTTCTAAAAACTGATTTTTCAAAATTTTCTTTACAGTGAAACCCCGATCTATCATTCCCACATTGATTTTTTTATTTTTATGGTCCCTGCACAAATATTATTTAAATAATGTTAAAAAAACCCACATGTATCGTGCTTAAAAAAGTCATTTTCCCACATTCATTGTTGTAAAAATTTTCTCCTGACCTCGTAAACATTTTCTCCTGAAGCTCAAGCGTTTCCATATGGCATACAAACTGGAATTACTTTTTTCTTCCAAAAATAACTTTTTCCCCCCATTTCCATTGAGGATCAAAATTGGGATGCTTTTGTCTCTGGACCATCTATTCATTTTGCAATTTCAGCATGGCGGGAAATAACCACTTTAGTAAACCAGAAAATTGTTTTGTGAAATGCGGTTACATGCGAAAAAATGATGAATATCAAACAGAAAAGCAATTTAATCTTATACCGTAAAAACTGGCAGATCGTCCGCATTCGCATATGAGCCGCATCAACACAATCTTAGGTAATGAAATGATAAGTTTTTCAGAAGTGCCACACCTTCGTGAGAGCTGCACTATTTTATTTCGGCCCTTATGAAGGTGCGATGCCAGAAATCTGCTCCAGCTCTTTCATAATAAAAATAATATATAAGAAATATAAAGATTGTTTAAATGAAAACGAATTCATTTTTAATTTATACTAGCCGCCTTCGGTGACCAGCTGTTTCGTGATCCTTGAAAAATCCTATTTTACAAAATTCCCGCTCGGTGGCGAGTGCGGCACCTTTTTCCCGTTTCAGGTCCTGACACCCCCGTACTGAATTTAACGACTTATATAAGTTTAAAAGTCTTCAAAATTTTAAATGATGTGTTATAAATAATTTAATCATAATTAGAATTCTAAATATTGAATTATTAAAACATTAAAGCGCCCTCTGACGACAGAGATTTACAACATACACTCTTCAATTTCAATTCAAATAACTTTTAAAATGATACATTACTTATGAAATTATGTTAATTAGAAGCTGAGATACAAAGATAATATAAAACATTTTTATAAAAAGATTTGTGTTTGATTTATCCAAGGTTTTCTCCGAAACTTGCGTAATTCCGGTATATATAATGGTAAGCATCCTTAGTACAAAATGTGAGCGGAAATTGAAATTCGAAACTCTGCAAAATATAAAAGAATAAAGGCGTTCTATGTTTTCCATTGTTTTCTCCAAAACTCCCATTCCTTTTCTACATTTTTACCCCCACCTTTCCGTCCCTCCTAATAAATTTACACTTGAAAATATCTGCAATCAATTTATCTTAACTTAAAACCTAATAATACCAATTTTAAATGCAGTAACTTTCTTTCTTTTTTGCCCCTTCATCCCCCTCCTTAAGCCCTTCCTAATAATTCTACACTTTCAAAAATATTCACAATTGAATTATCGGGCGTTAACACCAAATATTAAGAAATTTCAATGGCATATCTCAATTTAAAATACTACAAAATAAAGAGAAAACTTAATCTTAACTTTTTTTTTTTTGGTGACGTGAGTCGTGATAAATATAATTCCCAATAAAAATGTAACTTTTTTGTTCATTCACATATTTTCATGAAAGTTGAACTGTAGCTTTATAATATGCTGTCTAGGCCAAATGTTAAATAAAATGTAAGGTGAATGAAAATTGCCATTTTTCCCTCTCTTGCACACCATTGGAGAAAAGTTCAGAATGTGTCAAGGGAGGAGGGTGGAAAAGAAAAAAAAATTGCGTAAGAGCTGCAGATAGAAAAAATACAACTTTTTTTTTTGTATCTGTAGCGGTTCATCTGCCGGTTTTTACGGTAATTATATGAAAAACTTGCCTTGTAGGAAATAGTATATGAAACAAATGAATTTTTCAAATGATGAATGCTGCATTCAGTTTTTACCTAGCCATTAACTGGTACTTATAATAAAATCTCAGCGTGTTTTTTTTTTTTTTTTTTTTTTTTCTGGAGGGGGGGGGGGGATATGTGTGTGTGGTAAAAATAACTCTTAATGTCAGATATAATAAAGGCCAATTGATTACACAAAAGTCCTAGTGCCTCCTGTAGGAAGTGGGGTCTTTCTAAGGAGTACTATCTTGAACACGAGGTTTGAGCGAAAACTCCAGATGTTTATAATAAAAGCTCAACATGTGAATTTTTTATTTCTGTGTCTGTGTGTGTGTATGTGTTATAAATAATATTAAATGTCAAATTATAAGAATTCTATAACAAAATTTAAATTTGAGCATGAAAAATTTTAACGATTGTAATATAAGATCCTAGGTGTGTTGAAATTGAGGCCAATTGACTACATCAAAGTACCAGAACTTTCTGTGGGAAAGGGGAGTGAGTCTTTCTAAAGGGTCCTGATTTGTACACGAGTTTCAAGGAGAACCATGGAAAATTCTAGACAAGTAGGTCAATGAGGTAGGTACATATGAAAGCTCAACCTTTTTTTTTTTTTTTTGGGGGGGGGGGGTAGTATGTGTGTGGTAAAAGTAACATGTCAGATATCAAAATTCAGTAACACACTTTATGCATGGGAAAAAGTATGATTTCTAAAATAAGATCCTAGATGTGTTATGGCCATATCACACGAACAATTTCGTTTAGCTTTTTACTAGACACAACATGCTCAACTTTTCCAAAAGATGGTTGAACAAGTTGATTACATGCTGACCTTGAATCTTCCCCATACACTGCTGTGTTGTGTTTAGTAAAATATTGTGCAAAAATCTATCATATGACATGGGCATTAGAGTTAAGGCAAATTGACTGTGCGAATGTTCTAGTCTGTTCTGTAAGAAAGAAGGGGTCCTAATTGGTACACGAGTAAAGTGCAAGGCTGAGGTAGATACCAGTGGCGGATTTAAGTGGGGAGGCTAGGGGGCTGAAGCCCCCCCCCCCCCCAAAACACTGACATTTACAATTGAATATTGCAATTGCAAATTTTTTATTGGTCTAGAATAACACTTTGAAAAATCTTAGCCCCCCCCAAAAGTCAAGTTCTGGATCCGCCACTGGTAGATACATATAATAAAAGCTCAACATGTGAATAGTTATATGCATGTGTTATATAAACATTTTATGTCAGATATAAATAATTTCTGACAAACTAAATTGCATCAATTGTAACATAAATCTAAATTTGTTGGAGTAAGGCCATTTGATTACATGAAGGTCCTAGGACCTTCTGTGGGGAAAGGGAGAGGGTCTTTCTAAGGGCACCTAACTTGTACTATAGTTTCAAAGAAAACCGTGGAAAACTCCTGATGGCTAAATCGATAAGTAAGGTATTTATAATAAAAGCTCAACATGTTTATATATATATATGTGTGTGTGTGGTATAAACAGAGATGACAAGTTATTGCTAAAAGAAAAGATCAATTTCATACCACTATAAAGACAATATATTGAAATCCTATAACAAACTTGGAAATTGGTTTTTAAAAAAAAGGCACCACTATATATATATATATTTTTTTTTAACTCGCTATATAAGTTCTATTTAAAGTCTATCAGCTTTCTCTTACAGGAAAATTTTTAGGCGTCAACTTTGTTAGGTCAATTTTATATCTTCTGATCACATTATCTTAAAAAAAATAAAAAATACTTCTAATATGTGCAATAGTGGATTATGGAAGTCGTGTGGTTATTTCACACCAGATTTTCTTTTTGTATGTATGTATTGTATAAATAACATTAAATATCAGATATGAAAATTCAATAACAAACTTTACATTTCTGCATAGGAAAATGTATCAATTGTAACGTGAGATTCTAGATATATTTGTCATTGGCCAATTAACTACATGAAAGTCTTAATACTACCCTTGTGGGGGTTTTCCTAAAGAGTATTAACTTGTGTTCAAGGTTTGATTAAAGAAAAAAAAAAAAAAACTATAGATAATTTCAAAGGGCTATGTTGATGAGTGTGATCTGGTACTTTTTGTTTAGAACCTTGTTCAGGATAAGAAACTCAGCTACTCAAAATCCTAGAGAAAACACAATTACAGAATATATCTAGAATTTTTTTTTCATGACATTGTAAGATGAGTACATTCCTTAAAATACATTTCTTACCTCCCCCCCACACACACATTCCCTCTTAAAAATAATAAATGAAATTTCTGAGAAGAATAAATTATAGTTAAGTTGTATTTCTCAATTTTTTGTTTTGTTTTTTAAATAAAAGAATATATAAATTTTTTTTTAGGTATTCATTATTTCATTATACACACGTTAGTTACAGTTCATATCAATTTCAATACATAGATATCAATTCATGTTTTAATTTATGTGCAGGGGGTAGAACATTTAAGTAGCCAGGGTTTACTTCTAGCTCATAATACAGGAAGTCATTGATAACTTATTTATTATCATAGATCTTAATTAAATTTCTGATGTTTGTACTGAATTTCAAAATATGTAAAAATAAAAAGCTTGAAAACGGAAGCGATATCCATGGTTTTTTTTATATGCTTATTTGTTTGAAATTATAGAGTGGGCAGCAAAATTATTGAAGCACACATACACACATTTCATATACATTTTTTTTAAACATGATCGCTAGTTTTTATCATATTGCATTTTTAGAAACAGCATAAGATTAAGTTAATGAACTCGACAAATATTTACCTAACAAAACAGTATTAGGTGCCAATCTTTTCCATAAGAATTATGTTAGCGTTTCAATAATTTTGCTGCCGAATGTACAGTTTGGAAAGAAAAAAAAAATACATGTTTTAAATTACATTAACTTTTACAATAATTATTTCAATTGTATTTAGGATCTTTCACTTATATTCAACAATTTCCTGAATTGATTATTAATATTTTTCATCATTCATTTGATTTGCAACAAAAAATTGCAAGTTAAATAAAATATTTATGGAATATTTATTTAGAACCATACTGTTGCTACCGCTACTAAGATCGCGGCTCGCAGGCAGCCATGTTTGTTTAGAAATATGTTTTCTATTGCTAGCGACAGGCGGCGCTTCAGACGTTACTTATGACGGAAGCGTAGCTGAAAACTCGATTTTAGGTACCATATTTCTAATATGGCGATACTATACCTTACCCTCTAATACCATGACTGTATCTAATTGCACAGGCGATTAAACGTAGAACAGTAACAAGGGAACTTTTTTCCTCTGATTGGTTCTTCAAATTACGTAGTACTGACGCAAATTTCGTCATTTCACGCATGCGTCTTGGAATTTGATCAACGAATCCCTATCGCGCTGCGGTGTGTAAAATGTAAACATAAACATGTAATTTATCCAAGTTAGTCTGGTCTATTCTCAAAGAAATCCCCCCAACCACAAATTAGTCTATGGTTAGAAGTAATCTAATGCAAGTCTGATCTTAAAAATAAACAAATGAAAAATAACACAAATAGATTTAAGATTTACTTTTTGATAATTTATTCTTGATAATATGGTACTTTAAAACTACTCAAATACATGCTTCAAAATATCTATTTTTGTCACGGGAAACTTCGTTTATTTTCTTATATTTGTGTATGTTTATCTTAAATTTAATACCTTAAAATTTGATTATGCTATAGTTCTAGAAATTTCCTGAGTATTTAGTTTAATACAGCATAGATGTTTTATAAATATTTAAGATGTTTTATATTGGAGACAAAATACGTTCATAGACGTTGGCGAATTTTTTTCTTTTTTTTTTGGGGTCTTAGTGAATGGCTTAATTGGAATAAGTGTATGATTGTTATACTAGTAAGCAAAACTTATCTCACTAACAAGTGCATGCATTATTAAAGTAAAACTAAGTGCAGTATGTCTTACTTAGTTTTTCATATCAAGTTTGTACAGAATCGGAAACTTTTTATTTAATTTTACTTTTTTTTTAAGGAAGAAGTGCAAGATAAAAGATGAAGTTTATTTAAATTAATATATTAAACATCAACTACTCAGTTCTTTTTTTTTTTTGTGCTTTTCCATTTTGCTGGTGCAAATCTAGCCAAGCAAAACTTTATTAGCGACAATGATGCATTAATGGATTATTATTTAATTTGTAACCTAGGTTTATTTATTTTTTAATTTATAGTTAATTTACATCCGTAATTATGGATATGATAAAATAAATATTGTATTTAGCTTTAAGCAAAATTTCAGAAACTTTACTTCTTAAAAAAAAAAAAAAAAAAAAACTTAATAAATGATAGTTTCTTTAATTTTCTTATTACTCCAAGTGTTTTGAAACAATTACTTTCTTAGGTGCTTAAAGACAAGTGTCTGTTGTATCATTTTGACGAGTGAAATGGAAAAGTACTTTTATTTATTTTTTTTAATTTTATGAAGTCTATGTCATTTTGAACATTTTTTCATTTTGACAGTGTTTGTTAAATTTGCCAAAATTATTTCATATATATTTGCATTTAGCTTCCACACTTTTTAGCTGTTTTTAAATAAAAAACACACTTCTTTCTATATTCTCTTAACAAATATTTAGAGTTAAGAAAAATTTATAAAGACTTACTCAATTTTGGTGTAATCCTTTTTATTTTACTTTATTTTATTTTAATATAATGGGATTCTCGCAATCCCACTCTCTAATGTGAACCTTGTTTTGCCTGCATTATTTGGTTACCACAGAAAAATTTATAGGTAGCATAAGATTGGTCAGTTTTAGATATCAGAAATTATTGTTCCCTAAAAAAATTGCTTTTCGAATTTTCTTTAAACTTGCTGCATAAATTATCTTTCGTATGCCTTAAGACATATGTATTATTTTTCTATTACAGAAAAATTGTTAGGCAAGTGATTGATTACAAGGCTGGAAAATTGGTACAGAATTCATACCACAAGTAAATGAAACAGAATTTTCTTATTAAACCGATTATTTAATAGGTAGAGAAATATTTTAAATGATTACTGCTATGAGCTCTGCATTAATTTTATAGCCTCGGTGGTGTCATTTATGTCTTCTGACCATATTACTTCCAAAATAGTTTATAATAGTCAGGGGCGGTCCGACGGAATTTTGACACCCGTGCGAGTATCCATATCAGCGCCCCCCCCCCAAATCTCGAAAGAAGGTGATTGCAATTTAGTGGTCATAAATTATGCAGATATATATATATACTTTCTTCTCAAAAATCTTGTGTATTCATAGAAAAAAAAAACTAGGAACATAGAAAAAAAAAAGGATCAATTTCGCACTTCCTTTCGGATCCTTTTTGCACTGAAGACGGCACGCTTAAGGCTGCCGAAACATCTGTATGCATTTCCAATATTTTTCTTTGGCGTTTCTGACGTAGTAATTTATTCGGGTTTTAATAAAAATATTGATTACTTATGAAATTGTTTTAATTAGTAGCTGACATACAAAAGAAAAACAATTCAGGACACCTCAAAACGTGTAAATCAGGTGAAATCTCAAATTCCACTTTCGATAATATAAAAGAACTTTAAAATATCTTTTGAATGATGTATTAAAAATAATTCAATCATAATTAGAAATTCAAATATTGAAATTTTAAAATATTGTAGACAAACATTTGATATAGCTTTTTTTTTTTTTAAAAAAAAAAAAAAAAAGCTTCTCAAAATTGAAAATAACAAAGTCCCGAGAAAATGTTCGTCCTTTTAGCGCCCTTTCATTTGTGCATCGAGCGAGAGCCCCGTGCGACCGCACACCCTTTGTTCCACCCCTGATAATAGTCGATACTGGAAGGTGGAGTCATGTGGTTGTTAGAAACAAGATTTAAAAAAAAATAAATAAATTGTGCAAGTCGTATTATAAGACATAGTATGAAGCAACGCTGAAGTTATTTTAGATTGAATCTCAGGTAGAATATTAAATCAGTTTAGTTGGCGCTAGAGTCCTGCACGGGTTGGGGTTTACCCGACCCGAACCTGACAAAAAAAAAATTTCTTCAACCTGAACCCGCAACAGAGAATTTTTTGCGACCTGAAACATAAATCAACATTACTTATTCATCTAAAAGTCATGCAAAACGAGGTAAAATGATATAACATGATATAAAATAAATTTTCATTGTCACACAGTTGGTAAATTATAAAAAAAAAAAAACTAGTATGTTGTGGCCACCACAAGACATTCTTCTATATTTTTCTGTCAAATTCACTAAGTGCGAATAATTTATTAAAACTATTATTAAAAAGTTTAAAGTGATGAATGCAAATAATTTTCATCTTAGGGAAATCTAACACTAAATATCCAGAGAGACAGTTTTATCGTCTGTAAATAACTTGTTAAACAATGCATTTTTATAATGGTTATCTTGCATATCATGGTTCGTACAGTTATATGGCATAGAAGTTAAGATATAGCCGTCCTGTTATCGATGAAATTTGCAGTATAGCAGCGCCACCTATTGGCCAACAAGCATTCAAACTGAGTCAGTTAATATTGAGGACTTTTAAATGGACTTTTTTTTTTATATTTAGTGTTATACTACTTCTCTAATACAGAAATCGTCTGCATTATCATGGAAGATAATTTTTTTAAATAATAATTTTAATAAGTTATTTTTACTGAGTGAATTTGTATAGGAAAATATAGAAGAAAGTCATGTGGTGGCCACAACATACTAGTTTTATATAGGAATTTTCGCTAGTGTTCGGACACTTTTGTTACCGACTGTACATGTATTTCATTGAAATGATAAAAGCTATTTCTTTTCGCTGATATGTTTTACCGGTTAAAAAAAGTAGGCTATCAACGAAAATTTATTTTGCCCAAAATAAAAATTTGCCAGTTTGATTTCTTACTCATCAAAAGCAAAACCCCTCGTCTTTGGTTTTCACTTCACATTAAGTCAAATTTTATAATATTTCATAAGATTTTTAAATTTGAGAACACATTCTTTCTGTGCGTGAACTTCAGCGAATAGAGAAAAAAGATATCAATTCAAAATTATACTTGAACTTTGTATTTAAGTATTTATAAATTGTGAAACAAACAAAAACATATTTAGGTAGAGTCAGTGAGAACTGTTTATTTGATTTAATATGGTTTAGTTGGCTATAAGCTGCATTAATGATAATTCACTACCAGCGTTTTATAGTCAATCTTCTTAGTATATTTTATTAAAAATTCGTGACAATTCAGAATTGCCGAAGACCATACTTTTTTTTTTTTTTTTTTTTGTCATTATTCATAAGCAGCATTTTTTGCAATATGTTTAAGCAATTAAAAAAAAAGCATAGATTTCTACACAAAAATAGTGGTGGAAAAAATACAGGTGGTGGCAACCCTGCATATTTGGAAATAAAAGCATGATCAATGACAAACAAATTAAACTGATGAACATATTTCAACTGCATTGGGAAGTTAAAAAAATAAACTTTCACTCAATATACCATAAAAGTATATAAACATAAAAAAATTGTGTTAAGTTTTATCTGCATAAGGGAAAAAAGAGAAATTTTTGGAGGGGGCGACCCCCCCCCCCCCCTGAAAATTTTCAGTGCCAATGCATGTTAAAGTAAATATTGCGAAAATGTAATGAAAGTATTTAGCCATTGTCTTGTGTACGTGCATAAAACTGATCCATACCTATTTAAAAAATGATGTACCTGTAAGTATATAACATACAGATTCTATTATTATATAAAGACATTTTGTTGTTGTTAAATTTGATTGTACAGGGTTCATAATCAAATATGAGAAAAAATTTCCCTGAGTTTTCCAGACAATTTTAAAGAAAATATTAGCAATATATTACAAGAAACACTCCTCTAGAGAGGCGAAAATACTTCTAATTCCATTGTATGATGTCATATTACTGCCGATCATGACAGAAATTTACATAGAAATCATTGCTCACATGCGTATTTTCACAATACTTAATCATTTGAATCAATATGAAGGCTAAACAAGGAAATTATATTATGAGAGAAAGGAAATTGTCGTTTTTCCAGGTTTTATGATCAATTTTCCCTGATGAAGTATGAATCTTGTTAAAAATATTTGTATTTATCTAAGAGAAAAAAATAAATAAACACTTCTTTATTTAATGAATAAATTTTTAAAATATATAACATTGCATGACTCTATAGGCCTATTTAAAGCTATCAATTAACCTTGCTGTGGCAAATGTGCTCTTAAAAAAATATAAAACAATTTATTTGATACAATAATAATAAGTAGTAATAACTGCCAGAATTGCATTTTATGTTTAATGAAAAACTTATAACCAGTAACAGTGAAATCTCAATAAAAAATATTTTAATAAATATCCATTAAAATTTTTGAAAATGTGTTAAATAAAGAGAGTCTAAAACTTAATTTTTATCTCTTAACCAAAACGCCAATAATATGCACTATGTACGGAATACACACAATCAAAAGAAAATTTATTTAAGTAAATATATATATATATATAATTTGAATAATTCAATTCCTTTACAACACTCAGCAAATGAAAGATAAATGAAAATACCAACATATGAAATTTTAAATGAGATGTATTTCGAATCAGAGGAAAAGAGTTGATATATCAAACAACCAATTAAATGCCAAGTTTAATATGCAAAAATTAATAATTTAAAAAATGCATAAAATCAATACTAGGAATAAAAGTTGAATATATAAGTTAGTAATGCAATAAAATAAGAAATACTATAAAACAATTAAAAAACAGCATTTTATATCTCTAATGATCAAAATAATTTACAAAATTTAGAATTATGTAATACAAATAATGAAAATAAATAAATAAATAACTTACTTATAAATTAAATCAAGTTCATTCTTTCACTAGAATATCATATTCAATATATTACTATGATTCTTTAATGGATTACATACATATGTATCTTTCTTTTCAATAAAATCAACCAAAAATTGGAATTCCTTATAACTGTGGGGTACAGTTTAAGAAAATAAACTTACTGCAATGCTCTAAATTAATACATAATGCAGTAGACTTATTCACTTTAACAATTTACCCCATCTCCAAGAATCTCTTAATCCTGAAAATCGCTTTTCACAAACTAAATTCATGGCAGCTTTTCATAATATGCGTTTTAAGAGTTCATAGGAAAAATGAAAAATTTTTCAGAACTAGGTAACGAACATATTTTTATCATAATGACATATCTCCGTTTCTTTCTATCCTCCCTTGCAATATTTAATTTCCATTTGTTTGTTTGTTGCACTTGCACGGAGGCATGGAGGTTTGTTGTTATTTTCATATCAGCGTCCGTGTTTAGGCGCATGCGTAAAGTGACGTACTACCAGCTTATCGAAAGAACCAATCAGAGGAAAAAAGTGCCCTTGTTACTGTTCTAAGTTTAATCGCCTGTATCACGGAGTAATATTAATAGGAGTTGAAGGTCCAATGGGAGAAAGCTACGAAACTGTGATCTAAATTTTTGGTAAATATTGAGGGCGCCACTTGTCGTTCCTCCCTACCTCGGCGCGGATATACTGTTGTTTTCAATAGAATTTTGCTGGAGTACATTTAAAATTTTTTATTTTAAGCAATTTAATTTCTTTGTAAGTTCTTAAAACTGCATAATTCAGATGTTTCAAATAAATGCTTCGTTCCTAGTTGTAAAACAGGCTATGATAGTGATAAGAAAAGAAAAAAAAAGCCCTAGGAGAAAAATAAAGTCCGAGTTCGTGTTTTCTGCACCTAAAGTAAGTTTATTTTTTTTCTTTACAAAATTTCATCCATTCTCCTTCCTCCCAATTGTCTGTTTTAGCTAGCTTCGGTTCATAAGAATCGTCATTTTTTTAAAAGCTTTCTTTCAAACTAAAATTAGTATAAAATGGCTCTTAAAAAAAACATGTTGGTTAGAATACTCTATTTAATGAAATTTGCTTTCAATCGAAATTTTTTCAGCTTGATATTATTTTTAAAAAAATAATTAAAACGAGACATTTCCCCATTGAATAACATTGCGGAAGCTGGAGAGAAGGAAGGATTGCACGCTGGCGCCATCTGTAAACATTAGAAAACAACATCACAAAATTTTAGCGTTACCTTCTTCTCCTGTCTTACTACTCCGTGGCCTGTATCTAATTGCTGTTAGGTATTTCGATAATTGCCAGAAAAAATTTTATGTGCAATGTTATTTTTAAAAGAATGCAGTGATATTTTGTATGTTTGATTGTTAAAAATCAATAAATTTCAGAAAGTAAGTCTTAGTGTAAACAAAAGATTTTATGCTTATTTATTTTGAGCATTTTCTTATATTTTAGCGGCTACACTTTGTACCTTAAAACTACACTTTTTCTTGTTTGTTAACTACACTTTAGCGCTCCCAGAGGTTGGCAGCCCTGGTGTCCAGTGAATTCAGAGCCTGACTAAGGCAGGGGCATACGGGGCAGCTGCCCCGGGCCCCCACATCAGAGGGGGCCCCCAAATCGAATAGAAAGTTTATTTTACGTTTCTTCTTTAATGAATTTTTTTTTAAACAAAATATCAGTATAATGTAAAATCTGTCAGTTGTATGTTAGCTTCTTCATTAATCTATCGTATGAACACAAAAAATCTATATTTCGTAAATCCATGGCTTTCTAGGGCGGAATTCAGCTAAATTTTAGCAAATACGTTACAGTTGCATCTGAACGTATTGATTCGTGACCGGTTGGATCGATCCTAGATCGGTCGAAAGCCTGAACCCGCCTAAGGCGTGATGACTGCAACCGGTATCTTAACTGTTTGCTATTTTTCTTCCGCGTGGTATTGTGAATGTTGTTAATAATATCTGCCCTATTAAGTGGATATTGGTCTGAGATTACTTGAACATCAATTATTAAAGACTTTTCATTCTTATAATCAACAATGTGGGGCTTATATGGTTGTTGTTGAGCTGGCTGTTCGTGAGTTTGCATTGTTGGTTGTTTGGTTTCCGGGTTATTTCTATTATAGAATTTGTCGAAGAGATCCTTTCATAGCCTTTGATATACGGGACATGTAGAGGAATAAGCGCAGTGTTATTGTTCAGGTTCTTTTGATATTTAGAGTTGATGCAATTTTCTTTAACTCATGTGCAGGTGTTGGTAAAACGATCGTCGCCACATTTGGCACAGAAATAGCATGGAGATTTACATTGATTTTTGAGGTGAGTGAATGGTAGGCATTTTGTGCATCTATTGAGTTGAATGTAATTTTGGACAGTAACTTTTGTAAAACCTATTGTGATTGATTTTCTGCTGAGTAGTAATCGGGCTATTGCTTTCTTAGTTTCTATTACCCAGTATTTGCACAACCTTTCTTTTCAATTGCTTTTTTCTTTTTGGAATTTTCGTAATACCTTGATTAATCTTATGAAATATATAGTTCGCGATGAAAACTATTTTTGTTTATCATTAATTTAGAAAAAAAAAAGGTAAAAAATTAAAAACAATAATAATTAATTTTTAATTTACTAATATTTGTAAATTTTTGACTCATTAAATCTTTTTTGGCTTGTCTGTTCTATCTCCCTTTAGCATGTTTATTTTCACAATCCGGCGGGTCACGTACATTAGGATCCAAAGTCCTCCCCGCAGCCGGGGGTGAGGTGAAGCCTTCTCTACACTTTCAGCTTTAAATTGTACTCACACTTCATGGTAACAGGGACATGTTGTTAGTTGGGGGGCTCCTGTAGGGACCTCCCTTCTTCTTTTTAATAAATTTTTGTTTAGTTTTTGCACTTTCTCTCGTTGTTATTATACCATAAATTATTGTACATATCTCATTTTGATTTTTGAAGTTAAAACAAAAAAACAAAAAAAAAAAAAAAAAGGAAAGAAAAAGAAGGAAAAAAAAAAAAATTGTTGTCTCAATTGTAGACCATTCTGTTTATTGTTTTACCAGTTATATGGTGTTTGTCATTCTAGGGCTTTTGTTCTGATGGTGTTTCCATCTGGCTTTTATTTTTTGGTGACTGTATTTCTTTTACTATTTTTTGGTCTCTGGCACCCGCATGTGTTTGCGTCTGTTTTGTCTGAACCTGCTTTTTCTGTTCTTTACTAGTTGTACTGAATCGTTGCTTTATTCTTATTTTTCTCGTTTATTGGGTAGTATTCTCCCAGGAGAGAGTGGAGCTTCAACTATAATTATATCAAGTGTTTGTAATGAGATGATCGAGAGTTCAGAATTTATACTATGTTGAGATCTTCGGAAATGTTTAGGATTTGTTTTATTTCTTCTTGTACTTGATCTTCTGTAAGGTCTGAAGGTAGGTTGAGAATTATTTTTCTTTTCTATCTGCTGGATTCATGATGTTGACAGTTGTTTTCATTTGTTCGTTGGAGTTGATTAAGGTTTTAAATTTGTGCTGGTTGTCAGTTGGCTGTTGATTCTTTGACTGCATTGTAGGTGGTTGATTGACTGGAGAGGTTCTATTGTAATATTTATCAAAAAAGCCTTTTCGTAATCTTTGATACACAGGACAACTTGATGAGAAAGCACAATGGTTTGAATTAGGATTTTTCTCTGATTTACAGTTGATACAGGATTCTATTGTAGTGGTACAGGTATTAGTGAAGTGATCTTCACTGCATTTTGTCCAGAAGAATCAGGGGGGATTTACATTGATTCTTTAAGTGGGTGTATCTCTGGCATTTCGTGCATCGATTCAATTGAATATAGTTGCGTATTGTTACTTTCATGAAGCCTATTGTAATGGATTTTTTATTGATTAAAAGTCAGGCAATTGCTTTTCTAGTTTCTACTATCCAGTGTTTGTAGTCAGGGGATTTGAAATTTAAGATTTTGATTATGGAGAGATCTTCAGGGATGTTTAAGGCTTGTGATATTTCTGTGAGAACTTGTTCTTCTGAGAGGTCGGATGGAATCTTGAAGAGGATGATTTTTTCATTTTTATCTTCTGGATTTATTATGTTTGCCGTTGTTTTCATCTGATCGTCTGAGGAAAGTAGTGTCTTGAATTTATCCAGATCTTCTTCTGTGACAAAGGAGTAAATTAAATTTCTATTTCTTGTTTCCTTGAGGGATTGTACTTTGGCTATTGTGTTAGTGTCTGTTGCTAGGGTACGAAGTTTTTTGGATATGCATTCTTTTGTTATCTCTGATGAGCTTGGCTGTAAAATGAGTCTCGGTGGGTCTTTTGGTGGTTGTCTGGGTAACGCTGGAAAGTCTGCCATATGTCGTAGGAGGTAATGTTGTTACTGGAGTTGAGGCTTGAATGTTTTGTACTGATTTCTTTATTATTTCTTCTGTTGTGTGGATTAGTTGTTCTCGTCTTGATGTTATGAGTAGCTCTGTGATGGCTGTTATTGGAATATCGTTTGTATGATCTTCAAGATTTACTAGAGTTGTTTGGAAGGTATTTGATAAGGTTTCAAGTAATTTTATATGATCGTTTAATGGTTGAGTTTTTACGTTTTTGTATAGAACATTTGCTTTACAGTTATCTAAAACTTGTTTTGCTGTCTTATGGTTTGAATGGAATCTTTAAATATGATGCTAAGTTCTTTTAATAAGTCTCTTGTTTTTAGGATGTTGTAAGCTGGTTGATCATTAGCGTCATCAGTCATTTTCTCTCTTACTACTCAGTAAAAGAGGATTTTCCAGCCGCCATACTCTGCACCCATGGATTTTTTTTAAAATATATATAAAATAAATAATTGGAGTTAGTAAGTTATGAGAGTCTAAAGCAAAACTTAATAAATTTAAAGTAAGCTATAGCTCATGAAAAGAGAGAAATTAGATGTTTATACATATAACAGAAAAGAAAAGAAATCTAAGAAAATAAAAAGGAGAAATGATGAAGGATGGTCGCCGCCTGAGCAGTTAATTATTGATAAGAATAATGGCTGATACAAATAATGGATAATAGCCCATCCATGGATGGGACCAAGGAGCTGTTGGAGGATGTTGTACGTTTGTATTGATACTTGTAGGTTGTTCTGGTGGCTTGTTGTGTGATGTTACTTTTTGACGTTGAAATCTTGGAATTCTGTGTTCTACTTTGGGCTGTTGCTGTTTGTTGTTGGTAATAAGTTTTGAGCAGGTTGTTCTTATGTTCTTGGTACACCTGACACACATTAGAATAGGCCGGATGATTTTGAGAAGTTTTTTTCTGAATTTTACAATTAGCACATAAAATTTTTGTTGATTGACATTGCATGGTTGCATGATCATCACAACATTTTGCACAAACATGAACTTTGCTCTTACACATTGATTTTGTGTGTGTATATTTCTGACATTTCGTGCACCTTTTAACAGATATAATTACGTATGGTTATCCTCGCGAATGCTATGGTGTAGGTTTTTAGATTCTGAATATATTTGCTAGTTGGTTTGTGAACGTCTATTAACCAGTGTGTTATTTTGGCAGATTTTGATTTGATTTTAGGACTTTTATGCTTTTTACGTGTTGGTCCTTTTGTAGTTCATCTGGAATTAAATCTTCAGGAATATCTGATGGGACATTTATTAACATCAGTTTGTCTCGGAGTTGGGTAGCGTGAAGTATTTGAATGTCACTTTCTATTTTTTCTGCAGCTTTTAAGAGCTTTCTAAAGTCGTTAGGTTCGGTGGTGTTGTTGAATTCCATTATAATGTTATTATTTCTGTCTAAGGAAAGATTACATTCAATCTGACAGAGCTACAGGTGGTGTGGCTCTATTAATCTCCAATAATGTTCCTCACACAAATATACCTTTAAACACAAATATTCAAGCCATAGCTGCCCAAATCCACATCAATATGCTAATAACCATCTGTACTGTCTATTTAACACCTAATATGTCTGTACCAAAACAAGATCTGAATAATTTAATTTTGCAACTCCCTGCCCCATTCTTAATTTTCGGTGACTTCAACGGACATAACCCGCTTTGGGGGAGCCCCAATGTTAATTCCCGTGGACAAGTCATTGAAGACTTCATCAATGATAAATTCTTTATGTCTTTTAAACAATGGGGACAATACTTATTTCCACGAACCATCTGGGACTTTTCACGCAATAGACCTTGCAATCTGTTCTCCAATTCTTTACCCATATTTTAATTTTTTTGTTTCTGACGATCTGCATAGCAGTGATCATTTTCCTATATTTTTATCGCTCTATAATTTCAATCAAGTTAACCACCATAGTAATCCTCATTACATTTATGACAAAGCCAATTGGACTACTTTCTCTTATAATGCCTCCATTACTTCTACCATGATTGAGGGCGATATTAACAGTGCAGTTTCAAATGTCAGCCATTGTATCATTAATGCAGCTAACATTTCGATTCCAAAATCATCTGGATATTCTCTTAAACACTCTCGACCTTGGTGGAATGAAGACTGTAAAATTGCAAAAAGGCGCCAACAAAAAGCGTGGGGGATTTTTCGGAGATATCCGACTACAGCAAATTATATTGCATATAAACAAGCTAGAGCAAGTGCACGAAGGATTCGAAGAAAATCCCAAAAGGAATCATGGATTAACTATGTATCCAGCATTACCTCGAATACCAGTAGCAAACAATTGTGGCATCGTGTCAAGAAGGCCATGGGTATATATTCTAATGACAGTATCTCTTTTCTTAAAGATAATGGTCAGACAATCACTTCCACCCAAAACATTGCAAACACTATTGGTAAAACTTTATCCCACATTTCCAGCTCAAACTCATACTCAGAGCCCTTTCTATCATACAAACTACGTTCTGAATGCTCTGCAATTAACTTCAGATCTCGCTCATTATATGAATACAATAGCCCATTTACAGAAAATGAACTGAACAATAGTCTGAAACTCACTCATAACTCCGCTCCTGGTCCCGATGGTATCAGTTACCTTATGATCAAACATCTATCCAAAGCATCCCTTAAAAATCTACTTCATCTCTTCAATAGAATCTGGACTGAAAATATCTTCCCCGTTGCTTGGCACGATGCTATTGTTATACCCTTTCCAAAACCAGGTAAAGATACTACAGACCCAAAAAATTATAGACCTATTGCCCTCACTAGCTGCCTTTGTAAATTGCTTGAGAAAATGATAAATACTAGACTTGTTTTCACTCTTGAAAAAAATAATCTAATTTCTCCATGGCAAAGTGGTTTTAGACAAGGCCGTTCTATTGACAATATCCTCTTGCTTGAGACTAATATACGGAATGCTATTGTTAGACGTAACCATTTGGTGTCAATTTTCTTCGACATTGAAAAAGCATATGACAAAACCTGGCGTTATGGCATTTTAAGGGACCTTTTTAATTTGGGTTTAAGGGGCAATCTTCCTATATTCATTGAGAATTTTTTAAAGGTGAGACGCTTTCAAGTTCGAATTAGATCAGTATACTCAGACTTTTACTTCCAGGAGGAGGGGGTTCCTCAAGGTAGTGTCTTAAGTGTAACACTGTTCTCTATAAAAATTAACAATATACTAAAACAACTACCTCAAAATGTTCATGGGAGCCTGTATGTTGACGACCTGCAAATTTCTTGCCAAGGGAATGATATGCGTTTTATTGAACGCCAGCTACAAATAGCTGTCAATAACATTATTAAATGGACAAATGGAAATGGTTTTACTTTCTCTGCTGACAAGACACACTGTGTGCATTTTTGCCGCAAACGAGGACTCCATCCCGATCCAGAGATTTTTATTGACAATAGAGCTATTTCCGTTGTTGACTCAGCCCGTTTTTTAGGTATTGTTTTTGACAAGAAACTCAATTTTAAGCCTCATATTGAATATTTAAGGACAAGATGTGACAAGACTTTAAATCTTTTAAAGGTACTTTCAAATACCTATTGGGGAGCAGATCGTACTTCCTTACTGAAAATTTACCGAGCTGTTATCCGTTCTAGACTAGATTATGCCTGTCAGGTTTATGGTTCAGCTCCTGTTTCCTATCTTAAGAAACTGGACACCGTACATCATAGTGCGCTTAGATTTTGTTCAGGGGCTTTCCGCACTTCTCCAATCCTTAGTCTTTATGCTGACTGTGTGGAGCCTTCTCTTGCCAGTATTAGACAACAACTATCGTTGAATCTCTACTATCACATTCGTTCACATCCTAATCATCCACTTCATCCTCATTTAAATAACAACAATGAAAATCTTTTTCTGATTCGTCCATCTTGCATTCCACATTTTGGTCTTTGGATTAAAAACCTTCTTGCAGGCACCTCTCATATTCATACCAAAGTTCGTCCCCGGTCTCTTTTAAACATGACACCTTGGAATTTCCAGGCTATTTCCTGTCTTTATCCGTTTAATGGTTTTGACAAATCTAACACAGATGCTTCCATTTTTCAAGCGCTTTTCTCATCTCATCGCTCTGAATATAAGAATTATATCGAGATTTTTACTGACGGTTCCAAGACAAGTGATAAAGTTGGCTGTGGTGTTGTCACTGGTAACACCATTTATAGCTATCAACTGCCTAGTTCTTTTTCCATTTTTTCTGCTGAATTTTTTGCTGTTGAGGTCGCTCTTAATATTATTTCATCTCATCCCAATCGAAAATTCATAATATACACAGACTCTAAGAGTGTTCTGGATTCTCTTTCATCTAGCTCTTGTAACCTGACTTTCATTTCAATTTTAAAAACTTACAACGACCTTCTGAAAAAGGGATTTGACATCTTGTTTTGCTGGGTTCCTGGTCATGTTGGCATCAAAGGCAATGAAGCAGCAGACAAAGCCGCAAGGCAGGCTTCTGTTTTTTTAAACTGTCCCGTTCCTTATGATGACATTAAACACACATTTAGAGGCTTTTTTAAAGGTATTTGGCAAAGGGAGTGGAATAATCAAAATAATAATAAATTCCAAGAAATCAAACCTCAAATAGTTATCTGGCCTACACTTACTCCTAGAAAATATGATGTAATTATTACTCGTCTGCGAATTGGCCATTCAAGACTCACACATAAACACTTGTTACTTGGACAGCAGGAGCCCACTTGCCCGAAATGTCATTATGTTTCACTTACAATTCGTCATATACTCACCGATTGTCCATGTCTTCGGCATTTATACAGATATTACTTTCATTCATCATCTCCAAATCTGACAGACCTTTTGGGTACTATTCCACATCATCATTTGACCAACTTCTTAAAAGAAGCAGGCTTTTATAATGATCTCTGATTTTATTTTTTACACTTTATCACTTTTTACTTCTGTTTTTACTATATACACTGTTTATTTTTTACATATGCTTTTATTATATACACTGCTTATTTTTTGACAACATCTGATTTTATTAATTACATTGTTCATTTCATTATATACACTGTTCATAACTTTTAACATCATTTTATCGTATACACAGTGTACTCTGTTTTCTATTTTTTTTTAAGTATTTGTCTTTCTTACATTTTTTAACTTTTTACATTATTCTATTTTTAACATTGAACGTGTTGTTTTTTTATGACCATCTGGATGGGTAAACCCATCCAGAAGCTACACTATTCTTTAAGCTATTGTTTGGCGCAGTATGTCCCATTGCGGATCTTGCGCCAATAAAAGGCAACCAACCAACCAACCTTTCCTTAAACTTAATGGTCAGACTATTACCTCTATAAAAAATATTGCAAATACCATTGGCAGTTGTTTCTCTAGTACATCAAACTCAAATTCCTATTCTGATCCATTTCTTTCATATAAAAATAGAACTGAACGCTCTATTATCAACTTTAATTCTAACTCTTTTGAAGATTACAATAAGCCTTTTACTGAAAATGAATTAACCAATAGTCTGAAGAATACTCACTCCTCTGCTCCTGGGCCTGACGGCATAACATACACCATGATTAAACACTTATCCAGATATTCCCTTAAAAATCTGCTTAAACTTTATAATAGAATCTGGTCGGAGCATGTTTTTCCCATTGCCTGGCGCGATGCTATCGTTATACCATTTCCCAAACCTGGTAAAGATGCATCTGATCCAAAGAACTATCGACCAATCGCCTTAACTAGCTGCCTGTGTAAACTTTTAGAGAAAATGATCAACAACCGACTTGTTTTTATGTTAGAGAAGAATAATTTAATTTCACCATGGCAAAGTGGATTTCGTAAAGGTCGTTCGACAATCGACAATATTCTTTTATTAGAGACGAATATTCGTAATTCTATTGTTAGACGTAGCCATCTGGTGTCCGTTTTCTTTGATATCGAAAAAGCATATGACAAAACCTGGCGTTACGGTATTTTAAGAGATCTTTTTAATTTAGATTTTAGAGGAAACCTTCCTATTTTTATTCAAAACTTTCTAAATGTTAGACGTTTCCGTGTTCACATTGGTTCAACTTACTCAGATTTTTATTTTCAGGAAGAAGGTGTACCTCAAGGCAGTGTCTTGAGTGTCACACTTTTCTCATTAAAAATTAATGATATTCTAAAACAGTTGCCACCTAATGTACAGGGCAGTCTTTATGTTGATGACCTACAAATTTCTTGCAAGGGAAATGACATGCGTTTTATCGAACGTCAATTACAACTTGCTATAAATCGCATTACAAAATGGACAAAAGAAAATGGCTTTACGATTTCTAATGACAAAACACAGTGTGTGCATTTTTGTCGTAAACGTGGTCTTTATCCTGACCCAGAGATTTTTATGAATGGTAACAAAATTTCTGTTGTTGACACAGCTCGTTTTTTGGGTGTTCTTTTTGATAAAAAACTTACTTTTATTCCACATATTTTATATTTACGGACAAAATGTGATAAATCATTAAATATTTTAAAAGTTCTTTCAAACACTTCCTGGGGTGCTGATCGTACTTCTCTCCTGAAAGTTTACCGTGCTCTTATACGCTCCAAGTTAGATTATGCATGCCAAGTTTATGGCTCTACTTGTGTTTCTTATCTGAAAAAACTTGACACGGTGCACCATTCTGCTCTCAGAATTTGTTCCGGTGCTTTCCGTACATCTCCCGTTCAGAGTTTATATGTTGACTGTGTGGAACCTTCCCTCACTAACATCAGACAAAAGCTCTCCTTGGAGTTGTATTATCGCATACTTTCTCATTCTCATCACCCACTTCAACCTCATATTGGCAGCATAGATCATTCTCTTTTTCAAAATCGCCCTTCTTGCATCCCACCATTTGGTCTGAGAATAAAAAACATTCTTTCCGGTACATCACTCAGTGACATTAATGTTCGCCCTCGCTCCTTTTCATATATGACTCCTTGGCATTCCAAGACTGTCACTCTCATTCACCTGTTCAATGGTTTCGACAAATCCAGTACTGATGCAACCGTTTTTCAGACACTTTTCGCATATCATCGCCAGACATACAATGACTACATTGATATTTATACAGATGGGTCAAAAATGAGTGGACTTGTTGGCTGTGGTGTCGTTCTGGATAACACTGTTATTAGCTATCGCCTCCCGAGTACATTTTCCATTTTTTCTGCAGAGTTCATTGCTGTTGAGGCTGCTCTCAAACTCATTTCATCCCATAGTCATAGAAAATTCATCATCTATACTGACTCAAAGAGTGTCTTGGATTCCTTGACTTCTAGCTCTTGCTCTTCCTCTTTTACTTCAGTTTTAAAAATTCATAACGAACTTCTTAGAAAGGGATACAAAATTTTATGTTGCTGGGTTCCTTCTCACGTTGGCATTAAAGGTAATGAAGCTGCAGATAGAGCTGCAAAGCAGGGATTGACTCCTCTTGAATGTCCAATTCCATATGAAGATATAAAACTTGCATTAAGAAGTTCTTTAAGAAATATCTGGCAACGAGAGTGGGAATGGGAAATTAATAATAAATTACAGGGGATTAAATCAAACATTGAAATATGGCCTACATTAACTCCACGAAAGCATGATGTTATTATTACTAGACTTAGAATTGGGCATTCAAGATTTACACACCGGCATTTACTCCTAGGGGAAAGTGAACCTTCTTGTCCCAAATGTCACTTTAGTCAACTTACCATTCGCCATATCCTGACAGACTGTCCTTGTCTCCGTCATCTTTATCGGCAGTTTTTTAAATCATCCTCACCAAATTTGACAAGCCTTCTGGGTAGCAATCCTCATTCAGAACTGATAAATTTTTTAAAACATTCGGGTATTTATTGTGAAATTTGATTTTACTCTATCTTTTATCTTGTGCTGTTTGGTTTTAATTATTATGTAGCTGCTTTAATTTTGTAAAGTATCTTTTTCCTTGACTTTGTGGATGGGGGTAATCCCCCCCATTCATGTGCTTACCTTTGGATATTTTTTTTAGCATCTCTGTTTGGCGCAGTATGTTCTTCCTGGGACGTTGCGCCATAAAAAGACACCAACCAACCTGGTCACGTAGGCATTAAAGGCAATGAAGCAGCAGACAAAGCCGCAAGGCAGGCTTCCATACTTCTAAACTGTCCTGTTCCTTACGAGGACATAAAGCACACACTTAAAAGCTATCTTAAAAATATGTGGCAAAGGGAGTGGAATAACCAAAGTAATAATAAGTTGTATGAAATAAAACCTCAAATTTCAGTCTGGCCTACACTTACCCCCAGAAAATATGTTCTTATTACACGACTACGAATCGGGCATTCAAGATTTACCCATAAACACTTACTACTTGGACAACAGGAACCTGAGTGTCCAAAATGTCATAATAGTGCTTTAACCATTCGTCATGTCCTCACCGACTGCCCTTGCCTTCGTCATCTTTACCTACAAAATTTTAATTCATCTTCACCCTCTGACGAGCCTTTTAGGTGTAATTCCTCATTATCATCTGACAAACTTCTTGAAGGAGGCTGGTTTTTACTTCGACATCTGATTTTATTATTTACAATGTTCATTCTGTTTTTACATCTGTTTTATTGTATATACTGTTTTTTATTATTTTTAATTTTATCTTGTATGTATTTTTGCTTCATTTTTCTACTGTGATTTTTTAATGACTTTCCAGAAACTACTGTCTCTTTTATCCGTTTGCTTGGCGCAGCATGTCCAACTTTGGACCTTGCGCCAAAAAAAGGCCATTCAACCAACCAACCAACCAACCCTATGGAAAACCTAACAAGGGGTAGCCCCTAGCATCCGGCGATTCCACAACCCAGGGCGGCAAGTCTGGGTCAGCAGGAAAGAAACCCGCTTTATTGAGAATTCAATAAATTTACATTATGATTCACATGAATCTTAGATAATTTTGGTCTTCTTTACATTTATTATTTGTACGTTGAGCTTGATTAAAGTTCTTATAGTTCTGAATGTTCTTTTCAAAAGTAGTATACATTTCTTCTGATAACCAAGTAATTGATAAAACAAAGAAAGAAACATAGAATTGAGATAAGTCAATGCGAAACATGAGACCTATAAAAAACATATCGGATAAAAGAGAAATGTTTATTTAAAATATTGTAAATTTTTGAAAGATTGGTATAGTTATGAGGAAGGATCTAGTAAAATATTTTTCATGTTTTTCTTTACCGTTAGGTTTCGATTAAATGCACGACTAAAAGAAATATTAGAGGGAATTAAGTTACATTTTTGAAAAATAAAGTGAAATGGGGAACCTATGAAGCTATTATAGCAGGTAGGACACTTGATGGATTGTAGTTTTTTGATTTTGTATAGATAAGTGGGGAAGCTGCCATGACCAGAAAAGAAGTAGGTGACTATGTTATTGGGTGAAATAAATGTGGTATCAACTTTGTTTAAAAGAGCATATGTATCCCTGCCCTTGAAAGAATGTGTCCATTTTGTCTGCCAGTCACTTATTATTTTATTCTTAAAGTATGACTTGACTTTGGAAATAGGGAATGGAAGAGACATTTCCTTATCGTAGATATTATCAGTGATTAACTGTTTAGCTAGTGAATCTGCCTTCTCATTTCCACAGTACCTACATGCGCCCTTGTCCATGAAAGATATATCGGTCTATTCAATAAGGAAGTATTTTCGTATAAAGTTTTCGTTAGGAGAAATTTCGGAAACGGATGTTTTAATACTTCTGTGGCTGATTTATTATCGGTGTAAATTACCATGTCATTCATTGTATGCCCCCCAGGGGGGTACCTTCTTCAGGTATTCAGGGGGAGTCACGCACCCCGGGCCCGAGTGATCTTTTTTTGTCTCTCTTTTTTTTTTTTTTTTTTTTTTTTCCTTTCTACCTTCCTTTCTTTTACTTTTTATTTATTTATTTATTTTTTTATTTATTTATTTTTTTTATTTTTTATTTTTTTGCTAATAAGATTTTGGCTTTTTGTCTTACTTTTTTGTCCTTGTTAGTTTTTTGGTTTTTACTGCCAATAAGGTTTTGGTACTTGTTCTTGTTTATTGTTCTTGTAAAAAAAAAAAAATGTAAAAAAAAAAATAAAAATTTGAAAAACTTACAAAAAAAAAATGAAACTACTTACCTTGTTTTACTCACCTTGTTGGGTTCTACTTACCTTGTTTATTTTCCACTCACCTTTATTTTTTTGTCTTTTTCTTGTTGGTTCTACTAAAAATAATTAACTTCTAAAACATTAACCAAGCTGAGACCGGTGTAGGTGTGGCGCTAGTTATTGGGTTGGCGATTTGGTGAGGGTCTCACGGTAGTCTAGCCTTGGGATCACACTGGGAGACTGGTGCCCTTGGTGAAGGTGAGACAACGGTGACTACTCGAACGAGAAACACCGGACTAACACGACTACCACATGTGATTCCTGAGCTGGGTCACTAATCTGGTAGCTGGTGAGTGGTTATGGGTGTCCCAGGGAGCGATTCTGAAAACCCTTTGCTTTCCGTCTGTTCAAGAAACGGGCTGACTTGTGGGACTAAGGAAACCCTCAACCTTTTTATCTTATCTCAATATGGCTACAAGTAAAGGAAATTCGATTAATGCGTCTGGCTCGGGCCAAGCTACTGAAAATTCAAATGTGAAATCTTGGGCAGAGAGAATGGAAGAATTTTCTTCGTCCCTTAATGAGAAAAATATATTTCTAAATTCTGAGGCAAGATTTTTTGTGATAAAGAGGAATGAAGGAGATTTCTTGCGAACATCTCCATTTTTGATCCAGAAAGCGCTACAGTCTATCATGGGTGATCCAAAATCCGTAAAGAAATTAAGATCAGGTGAGTTATTGGTTGAGGTAGAGAGTCAGAAACAAGCTAATAATCTTAAGAAATGTACCAAATTCGCAGACATACCAGTTACTGTTAGCCCACATAGAACATTAAATATTTGCCGTGGCGTCATATCAGAATCAGATCTTCAATTTATCCCAGAGGCCGAAATTCTAGACAACCTTAAAGACCAAAAAGTAATTGCAGTGAAACGTATTTCCATTTTTCGTGACAATAAGCCCATCCCTACAAAACACATAATTCTAACAATAGACTCCCCTAATCTACCACGCTTCATAAAGGCTGGTTACCTTGAATGCCCAATCAGACAATATATTCCAAATCCTCTACGCTGCTTCAATTGCCAACGGTTTGGCCATTCTAAGACCTCATGCCGTGGAAAGCAAACATGTGCCCGTTGTAGTGCCATTGGTCATGACAGTGAAAATTGTGAAGCCCCAATCTGTTGTGTTAATTGCAAAAAGGATCACCCATCCTATTCAAAATCGTGTGAAAAATGGAAAAGGAGATACAAACAACTAAAACAAAACAAAACATATCGTATCCCGAAGCAAGAAAAATTGTGGAATCAAGGACACCCACTGTTGGAAAATCATATGCTGCTGCCATAGTTACCAAAAAAACATATCAGTCTATCGCAATCCAAACTGACACTGTTCATAACACTAGCTCTCCCGTTGTAACAGCATTAAAGAATTCCCCAAACTTACAATCGAATCCAAATCAGACTTCTAACTCTTCACAGTCATCTTCATCCAAATCAAGAAACTTAAAGAAAATGCCACAAACTACTAAAACATTATTGTCTGAAAAAAGTCTTAACTCTCCCTCTCTAAAACATTCTAATTCACCCTCTCATCTCAATATCAAGAAAAAGAAACTAACAAAAGTGCCCATTCCCACTACAAATAAAAATAATAAAGTAAACATTCCAAAACAAGATGATACTATCAGCCTCTATCCTTCTGATGGGGAGGACGGAATGTCTACTGCATCAGAGGAGAATGACGTGGATGTTATAATCTAAAAAATAAAAATAAAAATGACAAATTTCATTTCATGGAATTGCCGAGGTTTTATTAATAAACGTGATGAAATCAGAGATATAATCTCTGATCATCAACCTATCTGCTTCGCTTTCCAAGAAACATACTTAAGACAACACGATAAAGTCAAAATTCGTGGCTATACATGTTTCAGGAAAGATTTTACACAGTCTGACCGAGCTACAGGTGGGGTTGCCCTTCTGATTTCTAATAATGTACCACACTCCAATATACCATTAAATACGAACATTCAAGCTGTTGCCATTCAAGTACACTCTCATCTTTTAATGACCATTTGCACTCTCTATCTTCCACCAAATGCATCCATAAACCAGCATGACCTCAATAGCCTTATTTCTCAGCTTCCTACTCCCTTCCTAATGTTTGGAGATTTCAATGGACATAATTTGCTGTGGGGATGGGGAAGCCCTAATAATAACCCCCGTGGTCAAATCATTGAAAATGTTATTTCTGACAACTCCTTGTGTATCTTAAATAATGGGGACAATACTTACTTTCACGAACCTTCTAGGACTTTCCATGCTATTGACCTTGCCATCTGCTCTCCCAATCTATATCCATATTTTAATTTTTTTGTGAGTAACGATCTACATAGTAGTGACCATTTTCCTTTATTTTTATCATTTTATAATTTTAATGAACATCATCCACGTAATCCACATTATATATATGACAAGGCCAACTGGACTGCTTTCACTATCAATGCAACTATTACCCATGATATGATTGAAGGTGATATCAACAAAGCAATCACTGATGTCACTAATTGTATAATAAATGCAGCTAATCTGATGATTCCAAAATCATCTGGGCGTCTCCATAAACATTCAAAGCCATGGTGGAATGATGAATGCAATATTGCAAAAAGACAGCAGCAAAAAGCCTGGGGAATTTTTAGGAGGTACCCTACTACTGCTAATTATATCGCATTCAAAAAAGCAAGGGCAGCCGCACGCAGAATTCGCAGAAAATCCCAAAAGGATTCCTGGATTAAATATGTGTCCAGCATTACCTCCAATTTAAGCAGCAAACAGCTTTGGCATCGCGTTAAAAAAGCAATGGGAATTTACTCTAATCATAGTATTTCTTTTTTGAAGGATAATGGCCAAACGATTACTTCAATGAAAAATATTGCAGATACCATTGGTAGAACTTTATCTAATATATCTAGCTCAAACTCCTACTGTGAACCTTTTCTATCTTATAAGTATAATTCTGAACGTTCAACAATAAATTTTAGGTCCTGCTTTTCACAAGATTACAATAGCCCATTTACTGAAAATGAATTAAACAATAGTTTGAAACATAGTCATAACTCTGCCCCTGGTCCTGATGGCATTTCTTACTTCATGATCAAACACTTATCAATACAGTCTCTTAAAAATCTCCTTCATCTTTATAATAGAATCTGGACCGAAAATACTTTTCCTATTGCTTGGCATGATGCCATTATCATTCCTTTTCCTAAGCCCGGCAAAGATGCAACCGATCCAAAAAACTACAGGCCAATTGCTTTGACTAGCTGCTTATGTAAACTGCTCGAGAAAATGGTAAATACTAGGCTGGTTTATATTCTTGAAAAGAAAAGGTTAATATCCCCATGGCAAAGTGGTTTCAGGCGTGGCCGCTCTGCTATTGACAATGTTTTACTTCTAGAGACTAATATTCGGAAAGCTAATGTTAGACGTAACCATTTGGTGTCAATCTTTTTTGATATGGAAAAGGCATATGACAGGACATGGCGCCATGGCATTTTGAAGGATCTATTTAATTTGGACTTCCGTGGTCACCTTCCCATTTTTATTAAAAATTTTTTGAGAGTCAGACGCTTCCAAGTTCGGGTTGGTTCAGTTTATTCAGACTTTTACTTTCAGGACGAAGGTGTACCTCAAGGCAGTGTCTTGAGTGTTACACTCTTCTCTTTAAAAATCAATGATATAATAAAACAACTTCCACAAACCGTTCACGGCTGTTTATATGTTGACGACCTGCAGATTTCTTGCCAGGGAAATGATATGCGCTTCATTGAACGACAGTTGCAACTTGCTGTTAAAAACATCCTTAAATGGACTAATAAAAATGGTTTTATTTTTTCCAGTGACAAAACACAGTGTGTGCATTTTTGCCGCAAACGTGGTCTTCATCCTGATCCACAAATTTTTATTAATGACATACCTATTTCGGTAATTGACTCTGCCCGTTTTTTGGGTGTAATTTTTGACAAAAAACTCAATTTTAAAGACCATATTTCTTATTTAAGAACGAAATGTGAAAAAAATTTAAATATTTTAAAAGTCCTTGCGAACACATCTTGGGGTGCTGATCGCATTTCTCTACTAAAAATCTACCGCTCCTTAATCCGTTCAAAATTAGACTATGCCTGTGAAATTTATGGGTCTGCTCCTAATTCTTACCTTAAAAAACTTGACACAGTTCATCACAGTGCACTCAGGATCTGCTCAGGGGCCTTTCGAACTTCTCCAGTCGTCAGTTTATATGCTGACTGTGTAGAGCCTTCCCTTACTAATATTAGACAGCAGTTATCTTTACAACTGTACCATAGGATACTTTCTCATCCTAATCATCCAATTCATCCTCATATCAATAACAGTAATGACAATCTCTTTTTGAACCGTCCATCTTGCATCCCACATTTTGGCCTCAGAATCAAGAATATTCTTGCCGGCATTCCTCATCTTCATACCAAAATTCGAACTAGGGGTTTTTTAAATATGACTCCGTGGAACTTCCAGGGTATTTCATGTCTTCATCCTTTCAAAGGTTTTGACAAAGGTAACACTGATGCCTCTATCTTTCAGACCCTCTACAAAGCTCATCGAAGCAATTATAAAGAATATACCGAAATTTTTACTGATGGTTCTAAAACAAGCAATAAGGTTGGTTGTGCGATTATCTCTGACAATACTACTCTAAGCTATGAACTTCCTAACGCTTTTTCTATTTTCTCTGCAGAGTTTTTAGCTATTGAAGTTGCCCTTAATTTTATTTCATCTCATCCAAATCGTAAATTCATTATATATACAGACTCAAAGAGTGTTCTTGATTCTCTTTCATCTACCTCTTGTAACCCATCTTTCACCTCAATTTTAAAAACTTACCACGACCTTCTGAAAAAGGGATTTGACATCTTGTTTTGCTGGGTTCCTGGTCATGTTGGCATCAAAGGCAATGAAGCAGCAGACAAAGCCGCAAGGCAGGCTTCTATTCTTTTAAACTGTCCTGTTCCATACGATGACATGAAGCACACACTTAAAACCTATTTTAAAAATATTTGGCAAAGGGAGTGGAATAACCAAACAAATAACAAATTGCAAGAAATAAAACCTGAAATTTTAATCTGGCCTACACTCACCCCCAGAAAATGTGATGTCATTATTACTAGACTAAGAATCGGGCATTCAAGACTCACACATACAGTCAGTCACAAAAGTCTACATACACCCGCTAATTTTCGCAGATCTAGCACTTTACTCATATTTTTGAATATACAACTTTATTTTCGTTAACATCTTGGATAATAACTCATATTTAACAAAAAAAATTATGAACAAGTTCGTTAAAATATAACAAAAATTAACAACATATTAAATTATATAGTCACAAAAGTCTACATACAGAGACAGAACAATACAAACTTTTAGAATTAAATGCCAAAAAATGTAACATTAATACTTTGTAGGACCTCCCTTTGAAGTAACAACTGCCTGAATTCGGTTTGGCATCGACATAACCAGATTTTTTGTCGTCTCAGGTGTAATTTGAGACCATGAAAGCTCTATTGCCTTCTTTAGGGTTTCCTTGCTTGTTACCGATTGCTCCCGAACTCTCCTATCAACTTCCTCCCAAAGGTGCTCGATGGGATTAAGGTCTGGGGACTGTTGCGGCGAATGGAGCTGTTTAGGCGTTTTATAGAGTAGCCATTCCTTAACAATCTTAGCTGAATGTTTTGGGTCGTTGTCTTGCTGAAAGACTAAGTTGTTCCCAAGTCCCAATTTTCGAACCGATGGAAGTAGATTGTCTTGCGAAATCTTCAGGTATTCAAATCGATTCATTATGCCATCGATAAACACTAAATTGCCCACTCCAGCGGCCGCCATTGCTCCCCAAACCATAACACTGCCTCCACCGTGTTTCACAGTTGGAGTCAAATTCTCGGGATTCATTTCTGTGTTTTTTTTTCCTCCAGATTTTTCCGCGGCCATCACTCCCGAACACGTTGAACTTACTCTCGTCTGTAAAAACAACTGTTTTCCAAAAATTAAAATCTTGGTCAATATGTGCAGAAGCAAAATCAAGTCTCTTTTGTTTGTTAGTAGATGAAATGAACGGCTTTCGTCTAGAAACTCTACCATTGTAGCCGGCTGATCGAAGAATTCTACGAACAGTTTCTGGATGCACTTTCTTTCCACTAGCTGTTGCAATTTGATTCGCTAATTTTGGAGCACTAATTTTTGGATTTTTCTTCACTTTTTTTACTATGGTTCTTGCATCACGATCATTAACTTCCTTGGACGACCACATCGATATTTGTTAAGCACATTTCCACGCATAACACAATTTCTGTAGATTGTTTGAACAGTTGACCGACTTTTTTTTACAATTTTTGCAATTTCTGCATAAGATTTCTTTTCACATTTCATTCTTACTATCATATTTTGAAGTTCTAAAGATGTTTCCTTTCCCTGACTCATTTTGTTGAAGTTACAATGTCAAAAAATCACGGGAAATGAAGATTAGAATAGATAACGAAACATGTAATCTCAAACTAAGACAATCTTCCAAAATAACTTCGTATGCAAATTTTTTTCCGTCCACCAATCAGGTGTATGCAGACTTTTGCGACTTGATAATTACTATACAAATCACAAAATTACCTAGAAATTATTATTTCTGAATATTTTTATTATGGAAAACAAATTTTTTAGAGAAAACTGAAGGAGTGATATGATTTTTAAAATTGAAATTTAATTGCTTTTTGAGAAAACTTTATTTTGATCAGTGTATGTAGATTTTTGTGACTGACTGTAAATATTTATTGCTTGGGGAACAACAACCTGATTGTCCGAAATGTCATTATAGTGCACTAACCATTCGCCATATTCTCACCGACTGCCCTTGCCTTCGTCATCTCTATCGACATCATTTTAATTCATCTTCACCCAATCTGACAAGCCTTTTAGGTGCAAATCCTCATTATCACTTGACAAATTTTTTGAAGGAGGCTGGTTTTTACTTTGACATCTGATTTTATTGTTTACAATGTTCATCCTATTTTACATCTGTTTGTTATTGTATACACTGTTTTTATTATTTTTGATTTTATCTTGTATGTATTTTTGTTTCTTATTTTTACTGTGTTTTTTAATGACAATCTGGATGGGTGAACCCATCCAGAAGCTGCTTTTTATCTTTTTACATTTTTGTGTGGCGCAGCATGTCCAAATATGGACCTTGCGCCAATAAAAGTTAATCAACCAACCTTTACATTTATTATTTGTACGTTGAGCTTGATTAAAGTTCTTATAGTTCTGAATGTTCTTTTCAAAAGTAGTATACATTTCTTCTGATAACCAAGTAATTGATAAAACAAAGAAAGAAACATAGAATTGAGATAAGTCAATGCGAAACATGAGACCTATAAAAAACATATCGGATAAAAGAGAAATGTTTACTTAAAATATTGTAAATTTTTGAAAGATTGGTATAGTTATGAGGAAGGATCTAGTAAAATATTTTTCATGTTTTTCTTGACCGTTAGGTTTCGATTAAATGAACGACTAAAAGAAATACTAGAGGGAATTAAGTTACACTTTTGAAAAATAAAGTGAAATGGGGAACCTATGAAGCTATTATTGCAGGTAGGACACTTGATGGATTGTAGTTTTGGATCACAGTTTAAATAATTCGAGGTCTTAGGCCTTGACTTATTTTTTTACAAGTACTAAAAAAAAAAAAAAAAAAAAAAAAAAAAAGTGCTAGATTCACCAAAATCAACACTATAGGATACAGATTTAGAATACTATAGGATACAGATTTAGAATATCGAGTTCTGACTTCCTGCTGCTGTTTGTTCTTGAGATATGCTGATGACAGATACACACAAAGACACGATAAAGGCATTTGCACCTAAAAAAAAGTGTAGTAAAGTATTTATACTTTATGTTACTTTTAAGATTGTTAGGTTTTTGAAGTAATATAGGAATAAAATATAACACATGTAAAGATTGTGAAAAATGCTAAGCAAAATCAGCGGGAGCCATGCATTAAATCTTTTCTCAAATAAAAATGGCTGCATGTAGCTTCTCGTGCTTTGTACAGAGATTAAAAAGAGGTATAAACTTTCTACCCTTGAAAATTACTTTGACGTTAGTTTTTTACGCTTATGGTTTTATACGCTTATTAATCTAATGGTACTATTTCAAGTGCCATAGGTAGATAAATAGTTGAAGACAAATATTTAATAGAATGGTTATCCATAAAACTGCGCAGCAAAGGAAACTATTTATGCTGTCAATAAAAACATAAAATTATAAAAACTAATATATAAACAATTGGGAAAAAAAAGGTTACTTACATTTGGCAAACTTTATAAAAACCAGAATTTTACACACACACACCAAAAAAAAAAAAAAAAAAAAAAAAAAAAATGCAAAACTTTGCTTTAAAGACAATAAATATATATATATATATATATATATATAAAATATAATGATGATTCTGAAACTTTCAGATTACAAATACAGATGATGACACTATATATGATCTTAACAAACGAAATATCTCAGATAAAGTATCTTAGTATTGACAGTGAAAGCCACCGGGTGGCTTTCATTAACTGATGAGACCTGATGATGTGCTAGTAAATAAGCACGAAACATGTTGTCTAACTGTTTTTTAACCTTTTAAAATTCTTTTAAATATTTTTAACGTGCCTTTTACAGCGGATTTTACTCTTTTAAATAATCAGGGACTTGTATTCGTATGGTCTCACCAATTTAAGCGGGAGGAAATTTTCAGTTTGAGGTTCATAACATTTTCGTTGCTTGCATTTGAATATTCTCTTTTTTGGTCGCTCTTTTTATAAAAATAACTCCTGTTGTTCAGTCAGGACTTTATATGAAGATGTGGTAGGTTGAAGCTCCTCTTCAATATCTTCCTTTGGAATATGGTTTTCGGTAAGGACACTGCTCAGATTTTCTTCAAAAATATTAACAATTTCTTTGAGCTGTTCTTTGGTTTCAATATTTGCGATTTGATCGCCGGGCAAAAATGATAATTTTTCCTCTTTTTGGTTAAACTATAAATATGGCTTCATAAAGACTTTGGCATATTCCTTTATGGTATGTGGTGTCCTTGACAAATTGAACAAAGGGCAAACCCTCTGGCCATTTATTTGTATTGTTATTGTTCATCCATGCAATTAACATATTCTGTATATCCTGATTGGCCCTTTCAAATGAGCCTTGTGTTTGACTGTGACGAGGCTTTCCATGAACTATCTTAATATCTTTCCACATAGGACATAGTTTGGATATGACTTGATTACTGAATTCCCTATCATTATTTGAATGCAAGATAGCTGGGGCACCAAATGTTAAAAATATTTGAAGGTGATATGCTACTTCTTCAGCTGTCTTAATTTTCAAAAGTCGTAGCTGGACAAACTTCATTAAATGATCTTGATACACCATTAAGAATCTTACATTGCTATCCCTGTGTGACTCCAGTTCTATCAGATTGACTTGACATCTTGAGTTTAACTCTCAACTGACCAGTGGTTTCACAACAATTCTTTTTTAAGTGCACTGTGTTACATTTGACATTGTTTACATAAATTTAAATACAACATTACAATTTCATACGTAATATTTTTTAAATTCACTTGCAATTCTCTAAGCATATACGTTTTCTTCATCATGGCCTATTCTGGTGTGTGTTTCAGATACTATACTGAACAATTCATCATTGGTAACATAATACTGTATACTTGTTTCTCCCAGTTTTAATGGTATAATTAACTTTTCTTCCTCAATTTTTAAAACATCAAAACATTTTAATCATCTCTAATTCAAAGGTGTGCTGCACTTAGTTTTTGCAGAAATCACTTCAAAAAGTATTTTAGAGTACTTTTCTCAAGAAAAATAAAATCAATTGTCTTCTTGTTTAGTCATAATTAATGCACTCAACTTTTCGAGAAAAAGATCACAGTTCACTGCAGGTTCCTAATTAAGATCTCGTATGAAAAATCCAATTTAAGAAAACACTGCACTCACCAGCAAACTTTGCATGACTGAAAAACAGCAGTGTTACAGGGTATATATAACAAATAGATGCCTTCCCAAGACACATGACCTTAATCGCGCCAGAAGAAGATTTGGTGTCAGACTGGGGCCTCTCCGTCAACTTTTCATTTCGACCTCCACCAGAACATGTCTGTGATTCTCGACATACACCAGTGATAGTCTGAATATATAAGAATAAAATTCAAATATTTCGGACATACACCAAACGACTATGTGAATGTTGACATTCTCAGATTTCAGACATTCACAGTAACACATATACATATTTTTTTTCAGCAATTAAACACTGAAAAAAGTTTTCAAAAATTGCAAATTTTATAGTGGCATAATAATTGCTATTTAAATCATCAGCAGTAAAAAAAGAACCCTGTCATTATAGTTTTTCACAGAAATTCAATAAAAATAATAGCTTGGTAATAAATAATAAACTAAAATGTACCTGAGTAATCATCAGTTTCAAAAGCATTTCTTGCAGCAACAAAATTTTTTTTATTTTTCTTAAGATCTAATTCTTTTATTTTTAATGCTTCATATTCTTTCTTCAGGTCCTCTAACTTATCAATGTAAATTTTGTAATAACAACTGAGATCAGGACATTTTTTTTTGCACATCTTCAATAACTTTTCTTAATATTTGGTGTTTATGAGCACTAGGTGCTCCAGAAAGCCTTGTCTTATATTTTGCATAGACTTGTAACAAACAATAAATATGGTGCAACTTCCAATTTTTCAGCGATGCAGTACTAACTTGAGTAGGAGGTGGAGGTAGAGGTGGAGTAGGGAAACCTAAAAAAGATCATAATAAATAGTTTAACAGTTTTATACATAATTTATAATATTTTAAACTCTTAAAAAAAAAAAAAAAAAACTATTATGTTATAGTTTTTACAAAATTTTCTTCTAAATTTCCTGTATAGGAAATTTAGAAGAATTTTTAGAAGAAAATTACCATAGTGCAAATTAATTATTAAAATTATTTCCCATGGTGAATGCAGACTATTTTTATCTTACAAAAATATAACACTAAATATTGAAAGAAAGCCAATTCCGTACCCTATAAGCAACATCTTAAAATATGCTTAAGAAAAAAATAACACTGCTTGGCATGAAAATTGCCTCTGACACCATTTCAGCATATTCTTATGTAAAATTACCTCCTGAATAAGAATATGACGCCTATTTTGCCCTAACACCCACCTTTTTTAGGAATGGCCCCCCTTATTTTTATCATTTTATGGCTATAAATTTGATTTTTAGAGGGGGAGGATTATTTTAACTGTTCAATATCTTCTGAGGGGCTACAGAGATGGAAAATTCTAAAACATGGACATTTCCGACAAGGGAAAAATTTTGGGGTGGATTTGCTACTGAAATTATGCATTACATATCTTATATATTTTTAATCTGTTATTAATGCAATGCTATTTTTTAAACTTTATGTTTTTTTGTTTTTAGGTGTGAATTATTTTTCATTCTTAAAATTAAATTCATGGCCATAAAATTATCGAACAGGGAGGAGAGAAACAGAGGGTGGGGGTGGTGTATCTAGAAAACGGTGGGCGATTGGGCAAAATGGGAGTCCTATTCGGATTCAGGAGGTCATTTTACATAAGAATCAGCAAGAATGGTATCAGATCTGATTTTTTTTTTTTTTTTTTGCAGTAATTTAAAAATATAATTGATATATATATAATGATAAAATATAATTGATATAATTTAGTTTTTTATCTATAGCTGCAAAAAATTTTAGCTATACATACCGGAAAATCAAAACATGTTCATGGCTTTTAAAAGATATAAAATTGTCAAAAACTAGAAGTTGAAAATTATTAGGATAACATTTTTTTATGAGTGAAACTCTGAAGATCATCATAACGCGGCAGCCATTCCCTCTGAGGAGTATAAAAAGTATCACTGTATGTCTCCAGTCCAGACCACCCTTGATGGTAAGTCCTAGACCATCGCCATACGTCCTTTTCGTAGCTCTAGTGCGACTTGAAACTCAATCAACATCGGCGTAAACGTTTATAACATGCCATTTCAGAGTGCCTAAGATAAACAATGAAGTAACCCTAACTTCTAATATAAAAGTAAAAAGAAAGGCATTAAAAAACTCAAATAAAAGCAGAAAAATCTGCGATATTAGTAATTTAAGAGCCAGGTGGACTTTAAAGAGCAGAGTGAAAGACTGGAAAAAAAAAAAAAAACACTGACAAATCTTCTCATGAATATAGAATACTGCTGTAGTTCAGTGTGCAGAAAGTCAAACTTGTATAAGGAAAGGGCATGTTTACAAACAAACGCTCCTTTAATCAATCTTTCCCACTCACGAGTGAGGCAGTGTTTTGAGCGTTACACTTTTTTCTTTAAAAATAAACAATATTCTTAAACAATTGCCTCCAAGTGTCCATGGAAGTTTATATGTAGATGACCTGCAAATTTCTTGCCAGGGAAATGACATGCGTTTCATAGAACGTCAATTACAACTTGCTATAAAAAACATAATTAATTGGACAAATAAAAATGGTTTTAAATTTTCTACTGACAAAACACAATGTGTGCATTTTTGTCGTAAACGAGGTCTTCATCCTGATCCAGAGACTTTAATAAATAACAGGCCAATCTCAGTTGTTGACACTGCTCGGTTTCTGGGTGTTATTTTCGACAGAAAACTGAACTTTATGCCACATATTTTGCACTTGAGAACTAAATGTGACAGAGCACTTAATATTTTAAAAGTGCTTGCTAACACTTCTTGGGGAGCAGACCGCCCATCTTTACTCAAAATTTACCGTGCTACTATTTGCTCCAAACTCGATTATGCATGTCAGGTTTATGGTTCAGCCCCTCACTCTTATATTAAAAAACTTGACACAACACATCATAGTGCACTCAGAATTTGCTCAGGTGCTTTCCGCACGACTCCAGTCCTTAGTTTATATGCTGACTGTGTGGAGCCTTCTCTCACTGATATTAGACAAAGACTTTCGTGTGAATTGTACTTTCGCATCATTTCACATCCTAATCATCCACTTCATTCACTTTTAAATAGTAACGATCATAATCTTTATGTGAATCGCCCATCTTGCATCCCACATTTCGCTCTTAGAATTAAGAGCTTTCTTGCTGGCACCTCTCACATTCATACCAAAATTCGTCCTCGGTCACTTTTAAACATGACGCCTTGGAATTTCCAAGTTATTTCTTGTCTTCATCCATTTAAGGGGTTTGACAAATCTAACACAGATGCTTCCATTTTTCAAGCACTTTTCTCTTCTCATCGTTCAGAGTATAAGGACTATGTCGAGATTTTTACTGACGGCTCCAAGACAACTAATAAAGTCGGTTGTGGTATCATCATTGATAACACTACATTTAGCTATCAACTCCCTAATTCATTTTCCATTTTCTCTGCAGAGTTTTTTGCGGTTGAGGTTGCTCTTAACATTATTTCATCTCATCGGAGGAGGAAATTCATTATCTATACCGACTCGAAGAGTGTTCCTGACTCTCTCTCTTCTAACTCTTGTAACCTGTCCTTCATTTCAATTCTCAAAACTTACAACGACCTTCTTAAAAAGGGATTCAACATTTTGTTTTGCTGGGTTCCTGGCCATGTTGGCATTAAAGGAAACGAAGCAGCAGACAAAGCCGCAAGGCAGGCTTCTCTACTTTTAAATTGTCCTGTACCTTACGATGACATGAAGCACACACTTAAAAGCTATTTTTAAAAATATTTGGCAAAGGGAGTGGAATAACCAAAACAATAACAAATTGCAAGAAATAAAACCTGAAATTTCAATCTGGCCAACACTCACCCCTAGAAAATATGATGTCATTATTACTAGACTAAGAATTGGGCATTCAAGACTCACACATAAATACTTATTGCTTGGAGAACAACAACCTGATTGTCCAAAATGTCATTTTAGTGCACTAACCATTCGCCATATTCTCACAGACTGTCCTTGCCTTCGTCATTTGTATCGACATTATTTTAATTCATCTTCACCCAATTTGACAAGCCTTTTAGGTGCAAATTCTCATCATCACGTGACAAATTTTTTGAAAGAGGCTGGTTTTTATTTCGACATTTGATTTTATTCTTTACAATGTTCATCCCATTTTACATCTGTTTTTACTTTGAGATCTGATTTTATTGTTTACAAATTCATCCTATTTTACATCTGTTTTTTATTGTATACTGTTTTTATTATTTTTGATTTTATCTTGTATGTAGTTTTACTTCTTTTTTCTACTGTGTTTTCTTAATGACTTTCTGGATGGGTAAACCCATCCAGAGGCTCCTTTTTTCTTTTACCTTTTTGTTTGGCGCATCATGTCCTACTTTGGACCTTGCGCCAGGAAAAGTCATTCAACCAACCAACCAACCCACTCACGAGTGGCAAAAGGACAATCTCTATTGGTGGAAAGACCAATGTTTTGCTCTGCGTAGAGTGTTTTGCCCTGAGCGTGACGTCACCAGCGCTCTTCAAGAGACTGCTATTTACATTAACAATGGCTGGAGAATGTAAGATTCGTCGTGGCTGAAATATCCTCCGTGAAGTGTTACTGAAGCAGGAAGCCATCCCCTCCGCGGAAGATCAAAATATTGTAATGGCTTAACTCCAGACCACCCTCAGAAAAGAATCCCAGGTCTTCGCGTAAAGACTACTAGGCAGTTGTTTTGTGACGTTAATTAACCCAACCCATAAAGTACTTGTAGTGTTTATCAGTGATTTTTAGATACTTAACTGTCTTCCGCCTTTTGCTTCATCTTAATAAAGTACCTTTATAAGAACGCATAGGATCAAATAGCTGACTTCGAGTCAAGCATACAAATCTGATGCATATGTGTTATCAATGAACAAACAAACAAGTTGATCAAATAATAGGTTAACTTTCGCGAGTGCTAAGTCGTATAAGAGCTATGCAGTTGGCAATTGACAATGGTCGGAGATAAATCTCTAATGGTGATTCAGAGACATGCCATCACTTGGACTTGATCTTCCACTGAGGGGATGGCCCTTTTGCTTCGGTAGCTCCTTGCTCCTTGAGGTATTAATTTCGTGGCATTGTAACCACGACGTATAGGTGTACCACCACCAGAATGAGTTTGAGTGGGTTTCGCGCCGTACTGGAACTGGAAGATGGGCTATTGGCGACGCTCTGGGATTCACCCCTGAGTTATCTTGAGCCTTGCCGCAGGAATAGCTTTTCCTCTTTGGCAACCCACGGAGATATCAATTTATTTTACAAAACATGGAGGACATTGAAAAAGGGCCCACCGTGGCCGAGTGGTTATGTCACCACACAGCTAACCGCCTTCGAGCGTAGGAGAGCGGGTTCGATTCCCGTGCTGGCCCTGGGTGTTGTTCCACTTCTTCGTATTGTAATTCTGTCATGTGCTATTCGTCTTTATCTGATGAGGATTTACAAGCGGACTTCGAGTCAGGTATACAAATCTGATGTATATGTGTTATCAATAAATAAACATTGTAAAAACACAGCGAATTTTACGTATAATAGTGTTGAGTTAGTTTCAGTTAAGTTAATTTTACGTAATACTAGAGCTATGCATTAGGCCATCACAATTTTGACCCACCACGGAAGGGATGCTTTCCCTTCCCTCCCACTTGAGCAAATGTTCATTGCAGAGATCTCAAATTTATTTCAAGACTTTATTAATGAGTGTAACTTTGTACGAAATCTTAAGGTATTTCGATACTCTTTTATAAAGTTACTCTAGAAAATAGAAAAGTTTTTCTTAAAGCTGTTCTTTACGAATAAATAATGATCAATAAATTACAAATAGCATTTATTTATTGTAACGAAGATTTAATTTGTCAAAACACGACAGTTTAAGCATATTTATTTAGGGTCCCAAACATCTGCATTTTCTGGGGACAGTCCACAACAGCCAGCATTAGTAGGGTGATCAAAAGTCTATGATTTTTGGGGACATTGTTCCCCATTTTTCGACACTTGTAACTTGTTTGAGATGTTCAATGTCTTCCTCAGCCAGGTCCTTCAGTTTTCTTAGCCTCCCCTCACTAATACGCTGAAATTTCAGGATGCTATGCAAGGCCTTGCGTTTCAGAACACTGCCATTCCTTATCAAGATACTGTGAAAGCTTGGTGCAGCTAGCACTCCTCTCTTCTCTCTGCTCATTTTTCGCCGCTGACACCACTAACTCAAAAGATGCTTATCGGATCGCTATTGCAGCCGTCGATATAGAATCCTCTGTTTCGCTTGCCCCTCTGCTCCCGCATCTTAACTCCATTTTTACAGCTGAGGCCCTGGCCATCTGCCTCCTTATCTCTAAACTCCCTTCCTGCTACACCACCATCGTTGCATTGACTGGCAGTCTTGCAGCCCTCAAAGTCCTTAGCGCTTGCTCGTTTCAATCTCCAAAAATCATTCATTTCCTTCTCTCCTTTACCCCAGGGGGACACCTTCTTTAGGTATTCAGGGGGCGTCACGAACCCCGGGCCCGAGTGATCTTTTCGTCTTCCTTTTTTTTCCCCCCTTCTATATCTTTTTCTTTGGTTTATTTTTTTACTTATTTATTTTATTTTATTTATTTATTTATTTTTTCTCTGCTAATAAGTTTTTGGGATTCGTTCTTGTTTTTCTGTTCTTGTTGGATTTTTGTTTTTTGCTGCCAATAAGTTTTTGGTACTTGTTTTTGCATTTTTGTTCTTAAAAAAAAAAAAAACTATAAAATTTCTAAACACAAAAAAAAAAAAAAAGAAACAACTAACTTTGTTTCACTCACCTTGTTAGTTTCTCATTCACCTTTTTGTTCTTACTCACCTTCATATTTGCCTTGTTTTCGTTCATTAAACTAAAATTTTTTAACCTCTAAAACATTAACTAAGCTGTGTCCGGTGAAGGTGTGGCGCTGGCTATTGGGTTGGCGATTTGGTGATGGTCTCACGGTAGTCTAGCCTTGGGAGCACACTGGGAGACTGGTGCCCTTGGTGAAGGTGAGACAACGGTGACTACTCGAACGAGAAACACCGGACTAACACGACTACCACATGTGATTCCCAATCTGGGTCGACGGTCTGGTAGCTGGTGAGTGGTTATGGGTGTCCCAGGGAGCGATTCTGAAAACCCTTTGCTTTCCGTCCGTTCAAGAAATGGGCTGACTTGTGGGACTAAGGAAACCCTCGACCCTTTTTACTTATCTCAATATGGCGACAAACAAAGGAAATACGAATAATGCGTCTGGCTCGGGCCAAACTAGTGAAAATTCAAAGGCGAAAACTTGGGCGGACAGAATGGAAGAATTTTCTTCCACTCTGAATGAGAGCAATGTATTTATGACCTTAGAAGCTAGATTTTTTTGTGATAAAAAGAAAAGAGGGTGATTTTCTAAGGACATCGCCTTTTCTTATACAGAAAGCATGTCAATCAATAATGGGCGATCCAAAGTCTATAAAAAAAACTGAGATCGGGCGAACTTTTAATTGAAGTCGAAAATGCCAAACAAGCCAACAACTTAACAAAATGTAATCAATTTGCTAATATTCAAGTCACTGTTGATGTCCATAGAACATTAAATACTTGCCGTGGTGTCATATCTGAACCTGACCTCCAGTTTATACCAGAAGCCGAAATTCTTGAAAACCTCAAAGAGCAAAAAGTTATCGGAGTAAAACGTATATCCATATTTCGCGACAATAAACCAATTCCAACTAAACACATTATCTTAACTATAAACTCCCCAAAACTCCCAACATCAATAAAAGCTGGGTATCTTGAATGCCCCGTCAGACAATACATACCAAATCCGTTACGCTGCTTCAACTGCCAACGTTTTGGCCATTCTAAAACATCCTGCCGTGGAAAACAGACATGTGCCCGTTGCAGTGCCATTGGTCATGACAGTCAAAATTGCGAAGCCACAGTATGTTGTGTAAATTGTAAAAAAGATCACCCGTCATATTCTAAGTCTTGTGAGAAATGGAAAATAGAAAAAGAGATTAAAACCACTAAAACAAAACAAAATATATCATACCCAGAAGCCAGAAAAATAGTAGAATCTAGAACACCCATCGTTGGTAAATCATATGCTGCTGTTACTTCCACCAAAAAATTTGTAAAACAATAGCTACACAAACTGACTCTCTAATCAATACCAGCCCCCCAGTTGAAACTGTTTCACGTAATTCTACAAAAATACCCAATACTAGCTCTCCACTCGAAACTACAGTGAACAATTCCCAAAACTTACAAACCAAACCAAATCAGTCTTCTAACTCTTCACAGTCCTCTTCATCAAAATCAAGAAATTTAAAGAAAATTCCACAAACTGCTAAAACCTTATTGTCTGGGAAAAGTCTTAACTCTGCCTCTCTAAAGCATTCTAATTCACCCTCTCGTCTCAATATCATCAAGAAAAAGAAACTAACAAAATTGCCCACTCCCACTACAAATAAAAATAATAAAGGAAATCTTTCAAAACAAGATGATATGATCTGCCTCCATCCTTCTGATGGAGAAGACGGTATGTCTACTGCATCAGAGGATAATGACGTGGATGTTATAATCTAAAAAAAAAAAAAATCATGACTAATTTCATCTCATGGAATTGCCGAGGTTTTATTAATAAACGAGATGAAATAAGAGAAATAATCTCTGATCATCGACCTGTATGCTTCGCTTTCCAAGAAACATACCTAAGACAAAACGATATTGTTAAAATCCGTGGCTATCAGTGTTTCAGGAAAGATTTTACACATTCTGATAGAGCTACAGGTGGTGTAGCCATTTTAATCTCTAACAATATTCCACATTCATGTATCACTTTAAATACCGATATCCAGGCTATTGCAGTTCAAATCCATATACACATACTTATCACTATCTGCACTGTCTATTTACCGCCAAATATGACCATTCGCCCAAGTGACCTAAATAGGCTTATTTCACAACTGCCGACACCTTTTTTAATTCTTGGTGATTTAAACGGGCACAGTCCACTTTGGGGTAGTCCCGATATTAATCCTCGTGGACAAAATATTGAAGACTTAATCACTGACAATAATTTATGTATTTTAAATAATAGTGACAATACCTACTTCCATGAACCTTCCAGAACTTTTCATGCAATAGACCTGGCCATCTGCTCTCCATCTTTGTATCCGTATTTCAATTTCTTTGTTAGTAACAACCTTTATAATAGTGACCATTTTCCTCTATTTTTATCTTTTTATAATTTTAATGATCATCATCCTACAAATCCACATTATATTTATGACAAGGCCAACTGGACTACGTGAAAGTAGTCCAGTTGGCCATCACGCAACCATCACGTACGAAATGACTGAGGATGATATCAACAGAGCAATCAATGATGTCACAAAGTGTATTATAAATGCAGCTGAAATTAGTATTCCAAAATCCTCTGGACGTCTCAGTAAACATTCAAAGCCATGGTGGAATGAAGAATGCAATAATGCAAAAAGACAGCAACAAAAAGCTTGGGGAATTTTTTAGGAGGTACCCAACTACTGCTAATTATATCGCATTCAAAAAAGCAAGGGCAGCCGCACGAAGAATCCGCAGAATCTCCCAAAAAAATTCCTGGATTAAATATGTTTCCAGCATCACCTCTAATGTAAGCAGTAAACAGCTTTGGCATCGTGTCAAGAAAGCAATGGGAATATATTCTAATCAAAGTATTTCATTTTTAAAAGATAATGGCCAAACTATAACCTACTAAAAATATTGCAAACACCATTGGTAAAACCTTATCTCACATCTCCAGTTCTAATTCATATTCCGAACCTTTTTTGTCTCATAAACATAATTCTGAACGATCATCAATCAGTTTTCACTCCCGCTCTTCACCAGACTATAATAGACCTTTTACAGATAATGAATTAAAAAATAGTTTGAAACATTGCCATAACTCTGCTCCCGGACCCGATGGTGTTACCTATATTATGATTAAACATTTATCAAAACAGTCTCTCAATAATCTCCTTCATCTTTACAATAGGATCTGGACTGAAAATAACACCATTGGTAAAACCTTATCTCTCATCTCCAGTTCTAATGCATATTCCGAACCTTTTTTGTCTCATAAACATAATTCTGAACGATCATCAATCAATTTTCACTCCCGCTCTTCACCAGACTACAACAGACCTTTTACAGAAAATGAATTAAAAAATAGTTTGAAACATTGCCATAACTCTGCTCCCGGACCCGATGGTGTTACCTACATTATGATTAAACATTTATCTAAACAGTCTCTTAAAAATCTCCTTCATCTTTACAATAGAATCTGGACTGAAAATATATTCCCTGTTGCTTGGCACGATGCTATTGTTATTCCTTTTCCTAAGCCAGGCAAAGATGCTACTGACCCAAAAAATTACAGGCCCATTGCTCTTACAAGCTGTCTATGTAAACTACTTGAAAAAATGGTAAATACTAGATTAGTTTTTATTCTCGAAAGAAATAATTTGATTTCTCCATGGCAAAGTGGTTTTCGACGGGGCCGTTCTACGGTTGACAATATTTTATTATTAGAGACAAATATTCGCAAAGCTAATGTGAGACGTAACCATTTGGTGTCAATTTTTTACGATATAGAAAAAGCTTACGACAAAACATGGCGCTATGGTGTTTTAAAAGATCTTTTTAATCTGGACTTTCGAGGAAATCTCCCCATTTTCATTCAAAACTTCTTAAGAGTCAGACGCTTTAGGGTTCGAATAGGATCAGTTTATTCAGATTTCTATTTCCAGGAGGAGGGTGTGCCTCAAGGCAGTGTTCTGAGCGTCACACTTTTTTCTTTGAAAATAAATGATATTCTAAAACAATTACCACAATCTGTAAATGGAAGTTTATATGTTGACGACCTGCAAATTTCTTGCCAGGGGAATGACATGCGTTTCATTGAACGCCAATTGCAACTTGCCATCAAGAATATCATCAACTGGACAAATAGAAATGGTTTTACATTTTCTACTGACAAAACACAGTGTGTGCATTTTTGCCGCAAACGAGGGCTTCATCCTGACCCAGAAATTCTTATGAACAACAGGCCAATTTCGGTTGTTGACACTGCTCGCTTTTTGGGTGTTATTTTTGACAGTAAATTGAATTTTAAACCACATATTTTACACTTACGAATTAAGTGTGACAAAGCTCTTAATATTCTAAAAGTCCTTTCTAATACTTCTTGGGGTGCCGATCGTCCATCTCTCCTGAAAATATATAGAGCTACTATTCGGTCTAAAATTGATTATGCCTGCCATGTTTATGGATCAGCACCCGATTCTTACCTGAAGAGACTTGACACAACACATCATAGTGCACTAAGAATTTGTTCAGGAGCCTTCCGTACTACTCCCATCTTTAGTTTATATGCTGACTGTGTGGAGCCTTCTCTCACTTACATCAGACAAAGACTTTCATGTGAATTGTACTTTCGCATCCTCTCGCATCCTAATCATCCACTTCATTCACTTTTAAATAGTAACGATCATAATCTTTATGTGAATCGCCCATCTTGCATCCCACATTTCTCTCTTAGAATTAAGAACTTTCTTGCTGGCACCTCTCATATTCATACCAAAATTCGTCCTCGGTCTCTTTTAAACATGACACCTTGGAATTTCCAGGTTATTTCTTGTCTTCACCCGTTTAATGGTTTTGACAAATCTAACACAGATGCTTCTATTTTTCAGTCCCTTTACTTATCTCATCGCTCCCATTATAAGGACTACGTCGAGATTTTTACCGACGGATCAAAGACCATTAATAAAGTCGGCTGTGGTGTTGTCATTGGTAACACCACTTTTAGCTATCAACTGCCTAACTCCTTTTCCATTTTCTCTGCAGAGTTTTTAGCTATTGAGGTTGCGCTTAATTTTATTTCATCTCATCCAAATCGTAAATTCATTATATATACGGACTCAAAGAGTGTTCTTGATTCTCTTTCATCTACCTCTTGTAATCCATCTTTCACTTCAATTTTAAAAACTTACAACGACCTTCAAAAAAAGGGATTTGACATTTTGTTTTGCTGGGTTCCTGGTCATGTTGGCATCAAAGGCAATGAAGCAGCAGACAAAGCCGCAAGGCAGGCTTCTATTCTTTTAAACTGTCCTGTACCATACGATGACATGAAGCACACACTTAAAACCTATTTTAAAAATATTTGGCAAAGGGAGTGGAATAGCCAAACCAATAACAAATTGCAAGAAATGAAACCTGAAATTTTAATCTGGCCTACACTCACCCCCAGAAAATGTGATGTCATTATTACTAGACTAAGAATCGGCCATTCAAGACTCACACATAAATACTTATTACTTGGAGAACAACAACCTGATTGTCCAAAATGTCATTTTAGTGCACTAACCATTCGCCATATTCTCACCGACTGCCCTTGCCTTCGTCATCTGTATCGACATTATTTTAATTCATCTTCACCCAATTTGACAACCCTTTTAGGTGTAAATCCTCATTATCACTTGACAAATTTTTTAAAGGAGGCTGGTTTTTACTTTAACATCTGATTTTATATTTTACATTGTTCATTCTATTTTACATCTGTTTTTTATTGTATACACTGTTTTTATCTTTTTTCTTATTTTTAATGTGTTTTTTAAATGACAATCTGGATGGGTAAACCCATCCAGAAGCTGCTTTTTATCTTTTTACATTTTTGTGTGGCGCAGCATGTCCAAATATGGACCTTGCGCCAATAAAAATTATTCAACCAACCAACCAACCTGGACTGAAAATATTTTCCCTGTTGCTTGGCACGATGCTATTGTTATTCCTTTTCCTAAGCCAGGTAAAGATGCTACTGATCCCAAAAATTATAGGCCCATTGCCCTCACAAGCTGTCTATGTAAGCTGCTAGAAAAGATGGTAAATACTCGGCTTGTTTTCATTTTAGAAAAAAATAACTTGATTTCTCCATGGCAAAGTGGTTTTCGACGGGGCCGCTCAACGGTTGACAATATCTTATTACTGGAGACTAATATTCGAAAAGCTAATGTGAGACGTAACCATTTGGTTTCAATTTTTTTCGATATAGAAAAAGCTTATGACAGGACATGGCGCTATGGTATTTTAAAAGATCTTTTTAATTTGGACTTTAGAGGAAATCTCCCCATTTTCATTCAAAACTTTTTAAGAGTCAGACGCTTTCAAATTCGGATAGGATCAGTTTATTCAGATTATTATTTTCAGGAGGAAGGTGTGCCTCAAGGCAGTGTTTTAAGCGTTACACTTTTTTCTTTAAAAATAAATGATATTTTAAAACAGTTGCCACTAAGTGTACATGGAAGCTTATATGTTGACGACCTGCAAATTTCTTGCCAGGGAAATGACATGCGCTTCATAGAACGCCAGTTACAACTTGCTATAAACAATATCATTAAATGGACAAATAAAAATGGTTTTAAATTCTCAACTGACAAAACACAATGTGTGCATTTTTGTCGTAAACGAGGTCTTCATCCAGATCCTCAGATTTTGATGAATAACAGGCCAATTTCAGTTGTTGACACTGCTCGATTTCTGGGTGTTATATTTGACAGAAAATTGACTTTTATTCCACATATTTCATATTTAAGAACTAAATGTGATAAAGCACTAAATATTTTAAAAGTCCTTTCTAATACTTCTTGGGGAGCAGACCGTCCATCGCTACTCAAAATATATCGGGCTACTATTCGCTCCAAACTAGATTATGCTTGCCAGGTTTATGGATCAGCAGCTCATTCTTACCTCAAAAAACTGGACACAACACACCACAGTGCACTTAGAATTTGCTCAGGAGCATTCCGGACCAGTCCTGTTTTTAGTTTATATGCTGACTGTGTGGAGCCTTCTCTCACTGATATAAGACAGACTTTCACATGAATTGTACTATCGCATCCTTTCACATCCTAATCATCCACTTCACTCACATTTAAATAACAGCGATCATAATCTTTATTTGAATCGACCATCTTGCATCCCTCATTTTTCTCTTAGGATTAAGAACTTTCTTGTGGGCACTTCTCATATTCATACCAAAGTTCGTCCCCGTTCTTTTTTAATCATGACGCCTTGGAATTTCCAAGTTATTTCTTGTCTTCATCCATTTAAGGGATTTGACAAATCTAACACAGATGCTTCCATGTTTCAAGCACTCTTCTCATCTCATCGCTCTGCCTACAAAGACTATATTGAAATTTTTACTGATGGCTCCAAAACAACTAATAAAGTCGGTTGTGGTATTATCATTGGTAATACAACGTTTAGCTATCAACTCCCTAATTCTTTTTCCATCTTCTCTGCAGAGTTCTTCGCTGTTGAGGTTGCCCTTAACATCATTTCATCTCATCACAGTAGAAAATTCATTATATATACAGACTCAAAGAGTGTTCTTGATTCTCTCTCTTCTAGCTCTTGTAACCTAACTTTCATTTCTATTTTAAAAACTTACAACGACCTTTTGAAAAAGGGATTTGATATTTTGTTTTGCTGGGTTCCTGGCCATGTAGGCATTAAAGGCAATGAAGCAGCAGACAAAGCCGCAAGGCAGGCTTCCATACTTTTAAACTGTCCTGTTCCTTATGAAGACGTTAAGCACACACTTAAAAGCTATCTTAAAAATATTTGGCAAAGGGAGTGGAATAACAAAAATAGTAATAAATTGCGAGAAATAAAGTCTCAAATTTCAGTCTGGCCTACAATTTCACCTAGAAAATACGATGTTATTATTACTCGACTACGAATTGGGCATTCCAGACTCACACATAAATACTTATTACTTACAGAACAACAACCTGAGTGTCCAAAGTGCCATTTCAGTGCTTTTACCATTCGTCATGTCCTCACCGACTGCCCTTGCCTTCGTCATCTCTATCGAACACATTTTAATTCATCTTCACCCAATCTGACGAACCTTTTAGGTGTGAACCCTCATCATCGCATTACTAATTTTTTAAAAGAAGCTGGTTTTTATCATGACATTTGATTTTATATTTTACACTGTTCATCTTTTTATTATATACACTGTTCATCTCCTTTTACTTCGGTTTTTTATATTTACACTGTTCATAACTTTTTACATCATTTTATTTTATACACTTTTTACTCTGCTTTCTATTATTTCAATCTTTGTCTTGTGTTTTATTATTTTACCTGTTGTCTTAATTTTCAATGTGTTTTTTACTGACCATCTGGATGGGTAAAACCCATCCAGAAGCATCCTTATTTTTCATCCTTTTGTTTGGCGCAGTATGTCCCATTGCGGACCTTGCGCCATTAAACAACAACCAACCAACCAACCTAAACTTCCCCAGTCAATCAAAGCTGGTTACCTTGAATGCCCTATAAGGCCATACATCCCTAACCCTCTAAGATGTTTCAATTGCCAACGTTTTGGCCACTCAAAGACGTCTTGCCGTGGTAAACTAACATGTGCCCGTTGCAGTGCAATTGGCCATGACAGTGAAAATTGTGAAGCCCCAGTCTGTTGTGTTAACTGCAAAAAGGATCACCCATCTTACTCGAAATCATGTGAAAAATGGAAAATTGAAAAGGAGATACAAACTACTAAAACAAAACAAAACATATCATATCCCGAAGCACGGAAAATTGTGGAATCAAGGACACCCATTGTTGGAAAATCATATGCTGCTGCCATAGTTACCAAAAAAACATATCAGTCTATCGCAATCCAAACTGACACTGTTCATAATACTAGCTCTCCAGTTGTAACTGCATTAAAGAATTCCCCAAGCTTACCATCCAATCCAAATCAGGCTTCTAACTCTTCACAGTCATCTTCATCCAAATCAAGAACCTTAAAGAAAATGCCACAAATTACTAAAACCTTATCGTCTGGGAAAAGTCTTAACTCTCCCTCTCTAAAACATTCAAATTCACCCTCTCGTCTCAATATCAAGAAAAAGAAACTAACAAAATTGCCCACTCCAACAACAAATAAAAATAATAAAGTAAATGTTCCAAAACAAGATGATTTGATCAGCCTCCATCCTTCTGATGGAGAGGACGGAATGTCTACTGCATCAGAGGACAATGACGTGGATGTTATAATCTAAAAAAAAAAAAAAAAATAATAATGACCGATTTCATTTCATGGAATTGCCGAGGTTTTATTAATAAACGTGATGAAATCAGAGACATCATCTCTGATCATCGACCTGTCTGCTTCGCTTTCCAAGAAACATACTTAAGACAACACGATAAAGTCAAAATTCGTGGCTATACCTTTTTCAGGAAATATTTTACACAGTCTGACCGAGCTACAGGTGGGGTAGCCCTTCTGATTTCTAATAATGTACCACACTCCAATATCCCTTTAACCCTTTCAGGGGCACTAAGTAAAAATGATTGAATTTCCTTTTAAATATATATATATCATAAAGTAAACATCCCCTACAAGTCATATTTGATGAAGAAAAAAATTCAGCCTGTGGGGATTTTTTTGTGGGTGGTGGCTAGGCGTTCTAGCCACTGTGTCTATCCACCTAAAAGATGCTCCTAAAAATCAAACTAAAATTAATGATCTAAGATAATATGTAAATCTGTTGTATTTAAAAGGTGCATTACAGTATATTTACACTACCAAATACTTTTGAATAAAAAATTATTTTTCATAAAAATATAGAAAAGAAACTTCAAAAATATTTTCCGCAACTTGTCCATTTAAAAAAGTCACAGGCACATCCTGCTTAAAGTTACTGTAGTTCTGCCATCTCTATTTCAATTTTAGAAGTACACACTAACTTTTCATAAAAGTGGATAAAAAAAGTAGCCACTGCACACTTAGAGAAAAATTTCTAAAGTAGGTGGATAGACCCTCTAGCCACCGCCCCTGAAAGGGTTAAATACAAACATTCAAGCTGTTGCCATTCAGGTACACTCTCATTTATTAATGACCATCTGCACTCTCTATCTTCCACCAAATGCATCCATAAACCAGCATGACCTCAATAGCCTCATTTCTCAACTTCCAACTCCCTTCTTATTTTTTGGAGATTTCAATGGACATAATTTGCTGTGGGGAAGCCCTAATAATAACCCCCGTGGTCAAATCATTGAAAATGTTATTTCTGACAACAACTTGTGTATCTTAAATAATGGGGACACTACTTATTTTCACGAACCTTCTAGGACTTTCCATGCAATTGACCACGCCATCTGTTCTCCCAATCTTTACCCATATTTTAATTTTTTTGTGAGTAACGATCTACATAGTAGTGATCACTTTCCTTTATTTTTATCTTTTTATAATTTCAATGAACATCATTCGGGTAATCCACATTGTATATATGACAAGGCCAACTGGACTGCGTTCACTATCAATGCAACTATAACCCATGATATGACTGAAGGTGATATCAACAAAGCAATCACTGATGTCACTAGTTGCATAATAAATGCAGCTAATTTTGCTATTCCAAAATCTTCAGGGCGTCTCCAGAAACATTCAAAGCCATGGTGGAATGATGAATGCAATAATGCAAAAAGACAGCAGCAAAAAGCATGGGGAATTTTCAGGAGGTACCTAACAACTGCAAATTATATCGCATTCAAAAAAGCCTGGGCAGCCGCACGAAGAATCCGCAGGATCTCCCAAAAAAATTCCTGGATTAAATATGTGTCCAGCATTACCTTCAATGTAACCAGTAAACAACTTTGGCGTCGTGTCAAGAAAGCAATGGGAATATATTCTAATCGAAGTATTTCGTTTTTAAAAGATAATGGCCAAACTATAACTTCTATTAAAAATATTGCAAACACCATTGGTAAAACTTTATCTCATATCTCCAGTTCTAACTCATATTCCGAACCTTTTATGTCTCATAAACGTAATTCTGAACGATCATCAATCAATTTTCACTCCCGCTCTTCACCAGACTACAATAGACCTTTTACAGATAATGAATTAAAATATAGTTTGAAACATTGCCATAACTCTGCTCCCGGACCCGATGGTGTTACCTATATTATGATTAAACATTTATCAAAACAGTCTCTGAAATATCTCCTTCATCTTTACAATAGGATCTGGACTGAAAATATTTTCCCTGTTGCTTGGCACGATGCTATTGTTATTCCTTTTCCTAAGCCAGGTAAAGATGCTACTGACCCAAAAAATTATAGACCCGTTGCCCTCACAAGCTGTCTATGTAAGCTGCTAGAAAAGATGGTAAATACTAGGCTTGTTTACATTTTAGAAAAAAATAATTTGATTTCTCCATGGCAAAGTGGCTTTCGACGGGGCCGTTCAACGGTTGACAACATTTTATTACTGGAGACTAATATTCGAAAAGCTAATGTGAGACATAACCATTTGGTGTCAGTTTTTTTTTTGACATGGAGATAGCTTATGACAAGACTTGGCGCTATGGCATTTTAAAAGATTTATATAATTTGGACTTTCGAGGAAATCTCCCTATTTTTATTGAAAACTTTTTAAGAGTCAGACGCTTCCAAATTCGCATTGGATCAGTTTATTCAGATTTTTATTTCCAAGAGGAAGGTGTGCCTCTAGGCAGTGTCTTGAGTGTTACTCTTTTTTCTTTAAAAATTAACGATATTCTAAAACAACTGCCTCAAAGTGTCTATGGAACTTTATATGTTGACGACCTGCAAATTTCTTGCCAGGGAAATGACATGCGCTTCATAGAACGCCAACTGCAACTTGCTATAAAAAATATCACTAAATGGACAAATAAAAATGGTTTTAAATTTTCCACTGACAAAACACAATGTGTGCATTTTTACCGTAAACGAGGTCTTCATCCTGATCCTGAGATTCTGATTAATAACAGGCCAATTTCCGTTGTTGACACTGCTCGCTTTCTGGGTGTTTTTTTTGACAGGAAATTAGCTTTTATTCCTCATATTTCATATTTAAGAATCAAATGTGATAAAGCACTAAACATTTTAAAAGTCCTATCTAACACTTCTTGGGGAGCAGACCGTCCATCGTTACAAAAAATATATCGGGCTACTGTTCGCTCCAAACTTGATTATGCTTGCCAGGTTTATGGATCAGCACCTCAATCTTACCTTAAAAAACTTGACACACCACACCACAGTGCACTTAGAATTTGCTCAGGAGCATTCCGCACTAGTCCTGTTTCCAGTTAATATGCTGACTGTGTGGAGCCTTCTCTCACTAATATTAGACAAAGGCTTTCACTTGAATTGTACTATCGCATTCTTTCACATCCCAATCATCCGCTTCATTCACATTTTAATAGCAACGATCATAACCTTTATGTGAATCGACCATCTTGCATCCCTCATTTTGCTCTTAGGATTAAGAACTTTCTTGCAGGCACCTCTCATATTCATACCGAAGTTCGGCCCCGGTCTCTTTTAAACATGACACCTTGGAATTCCCAAGCTATTTCCTGTCTTCATCCATTTAGTGGTTTTGACAAATCTAACACAGATGCTTCCATTTTTCAAGCGCTTTTCTCATCTCATCGCTCTGAATATAAGGATTATGTTGAGATTTTTACTGACGGCTCCAAGACAAGTAATAAAGTTGGCTGTGGTGTTGTCACTGGTGACACCATTTATAGCTATCAACTCCCTAGTGCTTTTTCCATTTTTTCTGCAGAGTTTTTTGCAGTCGAAGTGGCTCTAAATATTATTTCGTCTCACTGCAGCAAAAAATTCATTATCTATACGGACTCAAAGAGTGTTCTTGACTCTCTTTCTTCTAGCTCTTGCACTCTTTATTTTATCTCTGTTTTAAAAACATATAACGACCTTCTGAAGAAGGGATTTCATATCTTGTTTTGCTGGGTTCCAGGCCATGTTGGCATCAAAGACAATGAAGCAGCAGACAAAGCCGCAAGGCAGGCTTCTATTCTTTTAAACTGTCCTATACCTTATGATGACATTAAGCACACACTAAAAAGCACTTTCAGAAATAATTGGCAAATGGAGTGGAATAATCTACAAAATAATAAATTACTTGAAATAAAACCTCAAATTGCAGTCTCGCCTACACTTAGTCCTAGAAAACATGATGTCATAATTACTCGTTTAAGAATTGGGCATTCAAGGATCACACATAAATACTTACTACTTGGACAACCGGAACCTGACTGTCCGAAATGTCATTTCTGTGTTCTTACCATTCGCCATCTGCTCACTGACTGTCCTTGTCTTCGTCATCTGTATAGGCATTATTTTAACTCATCTTCACCCAATCTGACAAGCCTTTTAGGTGCAAATCCTCATCATCAGTTGACAAATTTTTTAAAGGAGGCTGGCTTTTACTTTGACATCTGATTTTATTGTTTACAATGTTCATCCTATTTTACATCTGTTTTTATTATATACTGTTTTCATTAGTTTTGATTTTATCTTATATGTAGTTTTACTTCTTTTTTCTGTGTTTTTTAATGACTTTCTGGATGGGTAGCTTCATTTTCTTTTACCTATTTGTTTGGCGCAGCATGTCCTACTTTGGACCTTGCGCCAAAAAAAGCCATTCAACCAACCAACCAACCTTATCCCCGTTTTAGAACTTACAACAGCCTCCACGCTCATACCGCAAATAGATTTGAAAATTTTAGCTGTAGCAAATTTTCGCTCTGTGGCGACTAAGGCGGCGCTTTATGTTTCAGGATTTGAAATAGCCTGTCCGCTCACCACGTAAAGGACCTTTGAAAATTCTGATCGTGGCAAATCCGCAACCCGGTGGGGCCCGCAGTCTTCCAATCTTCTGCCTATAAGTAATTTACTAATAATCAGAATTGGAGATATTGAATTATTAAAATGTCAAAGCGCCCTCTAGCGACAGAGATTTGCAATATGTACTCCTCAATTTCAGTTTAAAAGACTTTTAAAATGATATTTTACCTATGAAATTATGTTAATTAGAAGTTGAGATACAAAGGTAATATTAGCATTGTTATAACAAATTTGTGTCTGATTTTTTTCGTGGTTTTTCTTTGAAACTTGTGTGTTAAAAATCCTTAATACGAAATGTGAACGGAGTATCGGAATTCGAAAGCCTGCATCACAATTAGAATTGGAGATATTGTAATAAAGGTGTTCTCGCTTTTCTGTGGTTTTCTGTGAAACTCCCGTATGGAATTTAACGGCTTATATCAGTTTAAAAGTCTGTAATATTTCAAATGATGTGTATAAGTGATTTAAGCATAATTAGAATTCTCATTTAAAATACGATCAAAACTCATTAAATTTTTTGCAGCCTCCGTCATAGCCACAAATTCTGCCTCCATTGTTGAAAGGCAGACTGATATGTTTTATTACTTGGATCCCCTCCATTCAAAACAAACCACAATCAACTCCATTTGGTTGTATTTGCATACATTTAGAATTTATTGATAAATTAGGTGTCCAAGCTTTCATTATATTACATAATTGAGGAATTGCATCTCGTGGAACAGGCTCATTCAATGAATCATAAATATATACTATCCCTTTAGGAGCTCCTATAGTACTTGCAGCTATCCAATGGAGAACACTTTTACAATTCAAAATTTGCACAAATTCTGTTTCAATAACTTTAAATTTTAATGTAATACCTAAAATTACATCTTGCAAACCATTTATATGTGGAAATTTAAGTTTTATTAATTTCTGGCCAGCATTAATAATATTATCATTTAACATATCATTGCAAGTTAAACATTTAAAATCAATAAGAGAGAGGCCCGAATTTTGCTCTATCAGGTTTTCGTTGTTTGAATTATATCTGGATTTTGTTTTACTTTAATTTATCTAACTGTTATTTTAGTGTACGTTTAGGTTGGATACTATATTGTGGAAAAGCACCTTTCGCCCTTCCTCGTCTATGTTTTTAATAGTAGGAATTACTAATTTCTCTTCGGAAAATTCTTTAATTTCTGTATTGTTTTGTTCTACTTTATGTAATTTTTTAGACAACATAACCTTAGTTGTATTGTTCTCATTAGATTCAAAATATGAATTGCTTATTATAAGGTTCGAAATCAATTTTTCCCTTTTTGAACAAACATACTTCTTCATTGTTTTCCCATGCCCTGCTCAATTCTGACAAAAAATTAATTTTTTCTTTAAATTCTTCGGCACCACATTGTGATAATAATGTTGCTAGCTTATCAGTAAGAACTCGAGCATATACAAATTTTTGTACTCCTGTTTGTGGTGCTCCTGGGGAAACAACTGCTTGTTTACTGATATTTTTTTTCAAAGGGAGCACTAGGCATCTCCAAAGTGGATTTCAACCATCTACTGTTAATTAAATTCTCATTAAATAAATCCTCCCCTAGGACAAAGCGTGTAGCAAAATTATGTTGGCAAGGAAGACCATACTGACAATTAAACGAACAGGTACATGAAGTTTAATTTTGGATTGAATAATTTTTATCTTTAAAATGAACACAGCACAAATTATCATCTATTTTCTCAATTAAGAATGTCCCATCCTGAAACTTACTGATTTCCTGAAATATTAAAGTACATGCTTCTGCAAAAGCTGTGTGAAGATGTGTAATACTGTCCTTAACTAAAGTACATTTAAGTTCCTTAAAGGATGTATGGATAAATGAATTGGTAACATCTTTTATATAGTTAAAAAGTTCTCTAACAGCAACATGAATATGCATTTCTGGTTTCAAAAAAGCTTTTATTTTTTGATTATGGCTCTCTATTCGATTATTGGTTGTATTTCCCAAATGTTGCAGTGTTTTTGTATGTGCCCGTGCATATTTTTCTCTGCAACTGAGCCTGCTAGTTAAAAAAAAAAAAAAAAAAAAAAAAAAATCTGAAGGACAAGATATTTTCAACTTTTCTACATATTGAAAATATTCTTCTTCAGAATTTGAATAAATTAGTCCCTGTAAAATTGATCTAATTTGGTTCTTTCCTTCATTATTTATGTCCAAATTTAAAGCTTTTTGCCTCCAATACTTTAAAATATGAAAAATACATAATATGTTTATTGCAGATGGGAAAATTTCTTTTATTATATTCATTTCATTCAAATCTTTATCCGTAACAATAATTTTGCACAAATCTGTCACAATAGGATTCAAGTCAACAAATTTTTTAAGTGCAGGTTTTATAGTGTTTACTCTTTCATTTCAAACAAAAATATAACACAGCAGCCTACCTACTCCATGACTATCCTCACACATGATTGTATAAAGAGGAAATCCTTCAATATTTATTTTATATGTAGCATTTATGAATAATACAGAAGATAATTGTTGCGTTAAGTGTCTCATAATTTTTGTTTGGATTGGTAAAAACTGAAATACATTATTTTCATCTATTTCCAAATGAATATTACAGTCATCATTTTCTGCTAGTTTGTCAAGCTCATTAATTAGGAGATTACTAACATTCAATTTTCTATCCTGTGTCTCATTTTGATATTTTAGATTTTTTATGTCATAAGATGTCAAATTTTTACCAGTCTTATTCTGTATAAATAATCTTAAATCTTTGTTACTTACATTGCAGGAAAGTAGATCATTAATGCCTGTTTTTTCTTTACTATCATGCCGACGTTGTTTTGGATACAGATCATAAAACAAAGGTCGAATTTCATGATTGTGTATTTGGTGAATTTGTGTAATTTTATAATGGGGATTTGGTGCATTATTCAATCTGACACAAATTTTAAAAGGACAATCTACCGCAAATGTTTTCTGATTTGGACGTACTCCTTTACTTTTTGTCTCATATTTCCCACCATGTACACAAATATATGTTACATAATCTCCTCATATTATTAAAATCTGTGCGCATCTGTCTGTCTGTGAGAAATGCCTTGTGACCGCTAAAGCTCCGGCGTTAATAGATGCAGCGCCTCGAAACCGGTGTCGACAGACGCAGAATTTCTTCATCTCGACATCGCGATAATTTGCTAAGCGATGCGACCCTAATTGGCGGAGATAATAATTGAAACGTTGACCCATGTCTACCGAAAAATTACCCAGAATTCATGATTAAATGCTTAAAAAGCGACATTTTTACGAAAAAAGTGGAAAATAAATTAGAAATATCAGTCGTATTGTTACAAACAAGATACCATTGGAAAGGTTTTTTTTAAATTTTCTTTTCTTAAGAATAAAAATTTGACTTGAGAAGGAATATGCGCGCTCAGTGCGCATGGGTCTGCGCTGCCGAAGGCAGTGTGGACCCGGTGTGAGTTTTTACCCGATCAGAAATTAATTTTTTTTAGGGAGCACGAAGGATCAGGGAAGGAATACGCGCGCAAGGGACTGCGCTGCCGAAGGCAGTGGAGACAGACGAAGAATTTCTTCCTCTCGACATTGCGATAATTCGCTAAGCGATGCGACCCTAATTAGCGGAGATATTAATTAAAACGTTGAGCTATGTCGATCGAAGAATGACTGAGAATTCACGGATATTTGCTTAAAGAGAGACATTCTTACGGAAAAAGTGGAAAATAAATTAGAAATATCAGTCGTATCGTTACAAATATGGTATCAAATGAAAGGTCCGATTTTTCTGAATCCGATGGTTTAAACGGCTTATCGATCGGACAATTAGATTTTTTAAAATTAACTAAACTAAAAAAAACTAGTATGTTGTGGCCACCACAAGACTTTCTTCTATATTTTCCCATATACATATTCAATCAGTAACAATATTTAAAAAAAAAAAAAAAAAAAAAAAAAAAAAAAAAATTACGATTTTTTTTCTATTTTTTGTTAAAAGTAAAAAAATTCGATAACTTTGTTTTAAATTATCACAGATTTATAGTTCAACCATTCGTTTTAAAGGTATTGACGAGATCTTTCGAAAGATACCCATCTTGAAAATTTACCCCCCGGGGGGGAACCGGTGCCCCCGCATGCAGAAAATTTTTTTCGTAGTTAACTACTACTATAATCAATAATTCATATTAATTTTACAATCACAAGTTTAAAATAACGCTCATTATGTACATTTATACGAAATTTTGTCCTATTCTGCCATGTTAAAAGTTTACATATAATGCGATCACAGCGCCATCTGCTGGGCGATTGATCCCAAAATCTAATCAGACCCTTTCCATGTCAGGGTCCAACTATACACCAAGTTTGGTTCAATTTCATTCATCGGTTCCCCCCAGAAGGGTACCTTCTTCAGGTATTCAGGGGGAGTCACGCACCCCGGGCCCGAGTGATCTTTTTACTTCATCTTTTTTTTTTTTTTTTTTTTTGTTCACCTTTTTTTCCACTGCCAATAAGTTCTTGGTCTGATTTTTTTGCTTTGTTTCTTTGTTTGTTTGTTTTGGATTGTCTTTTATTTTTCATTGCCAATAAGTCCTTGGTCCATTGTTTTGTTGTTCAAAAAAAAAAAAAAAAAACCCAAAAAATTAAAAAAATTTTTGAAAAGAGAAAAAAAAAAAAAATTATACCACTCACCTTGTTATCCTAATATACTTTTGTTGTGTTCTGACTCACCCCTTCTTTTTCTGTGTTGGTTGTTATTAAAAAAATAGAAAAATTGTAAAAAACAAATAATAAAAATAAATAAAAGGCAACAAAAAATAAATATACTAACTAATAATCCATTAACCAAGTTAAGTCAGGTGTTGATGTGGCGCTGGCTATTGGGGCAATGATTTTGGTGCGGGTGCCACGGTAGTCTAGCCTTGGGATCACACTGGGAGACTGGTGCCCTTGGTGAAGGTGAGACAACGGTGACTACTCGAACGAGAAACACCGGACTAACACGAATACTACATGTGATGCCTGAACTGGGTCGGCGACCTGGTAGCTGGTGAGTGGTTATGGGTGTCCCAGAGAGGATTCTTAAAAACCCTTTGCGTTTGGCCCCCAGGGGGGTACCTTCTTCAGGTATTCAGGGGGAGTCACGCACCCCGGTCCCGAGTGATCTTTTTTACCCTCTCATTTTATTTTATTCCCCTTCCCTTTTATTTCTTTCACTTTTGGTTTGGTTTATTTTGCTTTTGTTGCCAATAGGTTTTTGGTACTTGCTTGTTCCTGTTGTTTTGTGTTTTTGTTAAAAATAAAAATATTAAAAAAAATTATAAAATTTGAAAAAATCCAAAAAAATTGAAACTACTCACCTTGTTTACTCACCTTGTTTTTACTTACCTTTTGTTGTTCTTGTTCTCATTTGTTAAACTAAAACCATAAAACTACTAATATCTTAATTAAGCTAAGTCCGGTGTAGGTGTGGCGCTGGCTATTGGGTTGGTGTTCTGGTGTGGGTCTCACGGTAGTCTAGCCTTGGGAGCACACTGGGAGACTGGTGCCTATGGTGAAGGTGAGACAACGGTGACTACTCGAAAGAGAAACACCGGACTAACACGACTACCACATGTGATTCCCAATCTGGGTCACTAATCTGGTAGCTGGTGAGTGGTTATGGGTGTCCCAGGGAGCGATTCTGAAAACCCTTTGCTTTCCGTCCGTTCAAGAAATGGGCTGACTTGTGGGACTAAGGAAACCCTCGACTCTTTTCTCTTATCTCAATATGGCGACAAACAAAGGAAATACGAATAATGCGTCTGGCTCGGGCCAAGCTATTAAAAACTCAAACGAGAAATCTTGGGGAGATAGAGTGGAAGAGTTTTCTTCCACCCTTAATGAGACGAATGTGTTTGCTAATTGTGAAGTTAGATTTTTTGTTGTAAAGAGGAAAGAAGGAGATTTCTTAAAAACATCTCCTTTCTTAATACAAAAGGCACTGCAATCTATAATGGGTGATCCAAAATCAGTCAAAAAACTTAGATCAGGGGAATTATTAATAGAAGTTGAAAATAACAAGCAAGCTCAGAGTTTAAAAAGATGTTCCTTTTTTGCAGACATACCTATCACTGTTACTCCTCATAGAACTTTGAATATTTGTCGTGGTGTTATCTCCGAATCTGACTTGCAGTTCATACCAGAATCAGAAATCCTTGAGAACCTTAAAGAACAAAAAGTTATAGCAGTTAAACGCATTTCCGTTTTCCGAGATGACAAACAAATACATACCAAGCATATTATTTTAACAATACTCTCCTAAGCTTCCACGCTCTATAAAAGCCGGTTATCTCGAATGCCCCATTAGGCCATATATTCCGAATCCACTACGCTGCTTCAACTGCGAACGCTTTGGACACTCTAAAACTTCATGCAGAGGAAAACTGACGTGTGCCCGTTGCAGTGCCATCGGCCATGACAGTCAAAATTGCGAAGCCCCAGTCCGTTGCATTAACTGTAAAAATGATCACCCATCCTACTCCAAGTCTTGTGAAAAGTGGAAAATAGAAAAAGAGATTCAGACCATTAAAACTAAAGAAAATATATCGTACCCTGAGGCTAGAAAAATAGTTGAATCAAGAACACCCATCATTGGAAAATCATATGCTTCTGCTACTTCCATCAAAAAAACTTCTAGAACAATAGCTACACAAACCGGCTCTCTAAACAATACCAGCTCTCCAGTTGAAACTGCTTTAATTATTCCTCAAAAATTGCAACCAAAGCCTAATCAGGCTTCAAATTCCGCACAGTCTTTCAATGGCACTCCTATGGAAAACGTACAAATGAATCCCTCAAATCTACAAACCAAACCAAGTCAGACAGCTACCTCCACACAGTCTTCTTTACCTAAACCAACATCTTCTAAAAAATCTCCATTAATACCAAAAAGTGTTTTGTCTGACAGGGGACATTCCTCAGTCTCCCTAAAAAAATCTAATTCACCCTTGCATCCCCATACCTTTAAGAAAAAGAGAATTGCAAAATTGCCAACTCCAAATTCAAACAAAACAAAAAAAATAAATCTTACTAAACAACAGGACTCAATAAGCCTTCATCCTTCTGATGGGGAAGGTATGTCTACCGCATCAGAGGATAATGACGTGGATGTTTTAATCTAAAACAAAAAAATCATAATGACTAATTTCATTTCATGGAATTGCCGAGGTTTTACAAATAAACGAGATGAAATCAGAGAGATTATTTCTGATCATCGACCCATTTTTTTTGCCTTTCAAGAGACCTACTTAAAACAAAATGATAATGTAAAAATTCGTGGCTATAACTGTTTTAGAAAAGACTTTATTCATTCTGACAGGGCTACAGGTGGTGTAGCTCTTCTTATTTCTAATAATGTACCTCACAGTAATATTTCTTTAAATACTAATATCCAAGCTGTAGCAGTCCAGGTCCATATTCACATGCTTGTCACTGTTTGCAATATCTATGTACCTCCAAATATGACTCTCAGCCCTCATGATCTCAATAACCTTGTTTTGCAGTTGCCAACTCCTTTTGTCTTTCTTGGTGACTTTAATGGGCACAATCCACTCTGGGGTAGTCCCGACACTAATCAGCGTGGTCAGGTTATTGAGGATTTTGTCACAGATAATAATCTATGTATCTTAAATAATGGTGACAATACATACTTTCATGAACCTTCCAGAACATTCCATGCAATAGACCTAGCCATTTGCTCACCCACTCTGTATCCATATTTTAATTTCTTCATAAGTAACAATCTACATAATAGTGATCATTTTCCTCTATTTTTATCATTTTATAATTTTAATGAGCATCCACCTGGAAACCCGCATTATATTTATGACAAGGCCGATTGGGTTGCCTTCACTACTAATGCTGTAATTACACATGACATGATTGGAGGTGATATTAACAAGGCTGTTACTGATGTGACTAATTGTATCATAAACTCTGCAAACATTTCTATTCCAAAATCTTCTGGCTGCCACAATAAACACTCAAAGCCCTGGTGGAATGAAGAATGTAATGCTGCAAAAAGAAAGCAACAAGAAGCGTGGGGGATTTTTAGGCGGTACCCTACCACTGCCAACTACATTGCATTCAAGAAAGAAAGAGCAAATGCTCGAAGAATCCGCAGAAAATCACAAAAAGAGTCCCCCCAGGGGGCTACCTTCTTCAGGTATTCAGGGGGAGTCACGCACCCCGGGCCCGAGTGATCTTTTTTCCCCCTCTCCCTTTTTTTTTTTTTTTTTTTTTTTTTTTTTTCCTTCCCTTTTATTTCTTTCACCTTTGGTTTGGTTTATTTTGCTTTTGTTGCCAATAAGTTTTTGGTACTTACTTGTTCCTGTTGTTTTGTTCTTTGAAAAAAAAAAAAAAAAATCTTAAAAAAAATTATAAAATTTGAAAAAACCGAAAAAATGAAACTACTCACCTTGTTCCATGATCTTTTTTTGTTTCTACTCACCTTGTTTTCACTCACCCTTTGGTTCTCATTTGTTACGCTAAAAACCTTAAAATTACTAATACAGTAACCAAGCTGAGACCGGTGGAGATGTGGCGCTGGTTATTGGGTTGGCGATTTGGTGAGGGTCTCACGGTAGTCTAGCCTTGGGAGCACACTGGGAGACTGGTGCCCTTGGTGAAGGTGAGACAACGGTGACTACTCGAACGAGAAACACCGGACTAACACGACTACCACATGTGATTCCTGATCTGGGTCGACGGTCTGGTAGCTGGTGAGTGGTTATGGGTGTCCCAGGGAGCGATTCTGAAAACCCTTTGCTTTTACGTCTGTTCAAGAAACGGGCTGACTTGTGGGACTAAGGAAACCCTCGACCCTTTTTTCTTATCTCATTATGGCGACAAATAAAGGAAATACGAATAATGCGCTTGGCTCGGGCCTATCCCTCAATGCTAACTCTAATAATACTAAATGGGCAGATAGAACAGAAGAATTTTTTTCCAGCTTACCTGAAAAAGAAATTTCCACATACAATGAGGCAAGATTTTTTGTAATCAAGCGTAATGAAGGTGACTTTTTTAAAACGTCACCATTTCTAATTCATAAAGCTATTCAATCAGTCGTGGGTGAACCGAAATCAATTAAGAAAATCAAATCAGGAGAACTTTTAATTGAAGTAGAAAACAGCAATCAAGCAACTAACCTAAAAAAATGCACACATTTCGCTAATATTCCCGTTACTGTTACTACTCACCGAACATTAAATACCAGTCGTGGAGTTATTTCAGAACCTGACCTTCAATACATACCAGAAGGAGAGATACTTGAGAACTTAAAAGATCAGAAAGTTATAGCAGTTAGGCGTATTTCAATTTTCCGTGAAAATAAACAAATCCCAACTAAGCACATAATACTCACTTTTGATTCTCCGAAACTCCCACGCTCTATAAAAGCTGGATACCTGGAATGCCCTTTAAGACCATACATCCCAAATCCTCTGCGCTGCTTCAAATGCCAACGTTTTGGTCACTCAAAAAATTCTTGCCGTGGTAATCTCACGTGTGCCCGCTGTGGTGGTGTGGGCCATGATAATGAAAACTGTGAAGCTCCCATATGTTGTGTAAACTGCAAAAAAGACCACCCATCTTATGCTAAAATATGTGAAAAATGGAAATTTGAAAAAGAGATTCAAACTGTGCGTACCAAAGGAAATATATCATATTTTGAAGCCAGGAAAATTGTTGAAACCAGAACACCCACAATTGGAAAATCCTTCGCTGCTGCTGTTGCTTCTATTAAAGTACCCAAAAATTACAAAACAATCTCCACACAAACAGATAGTATTACTAAGAGCATCCCGCCTGAAGAAGCCAAAAATAATTCGCAAAAAGTTCAAGAAAAGCCTACTGAAACACCTAATTTGTCACATCAAACACCTAATTCTTCTAAGCCAACATATCCTAGGAAAAGCTCACAAATTCTGAAAAAGCCCATATCTCATAAAAATCGCAGCTCTGAACCTCTAAAGCATGGAAATTCTCAAAACAACTTGGTTAAAAGGAAAAAAATACCTAAGCTAGCTGAGTCTATAAAATCAAAAGATAATAATATAGCTAAACAAGCAGACTTAATTTGCCTTCATCCTTCTGATGGAGAAGGTATGTCTACTGCATCAGAAGATAACGACGTAGATGTGTTAATCTAAAAACCACATCATGACTAATTTCATTTGCTGGAATTGCAGAAGTTTTAACAATAAATGGGATGAAATAAAAGACATTGTCTTTAATCATCGACCAACTTGCTTTGCTTTCCAAGAAACGTATCTAAAGCAAAATCATAATGCTAAAATCCGTGGTTACAACTGTCTAAGAAAAGATTACATTCAATCTGACAGAGCTACAGGTGGTGTGGCTCTATTAATCTCCAATAATGTTCCTCACACAAATATACCTTTAAACACAAATATTCAAGCCATAGCTGCCCAAATCCACATCAATATGCTAATAACCATCTGTACTGTCTATTTAACACCTAATATGTCTGTAAGAAAACAAGATCTGAATAATTTAATTTTGCAACTCCCTACCCCATTCTTAATTCTCGGTGACTTCAATGGACATAACCCGCTTTGGGGGAGCCCCAATGTTAATTCCCGTGGACAAGTCATTGAAGACTTCATCAATGATAATTCCTTATGTCTCTTAAACAATGGGGACAATACTTATTTCCACGAACCATCCAGGACTTTTCATGCAATAGACCTCGCAATCTGTTCTCCAATTCTTTACCCATATTTTAATTTTTTTGTTTCTGACGATCTGCATAACAGTGATCATTTTCCTTTATTTCTATCTCTCTATGATTTTAATCAAGTTAAGCAAAGTAAACCTCGTTATATTTATGAAAAGGCAAATTGGACTACCTTCTCCTGTAATGCCTCTATTACTTCCGACATGATTGAGGGAGATATAAACAATGCAGTTTCACAGGTCAGTAATTCCATTATTAATGCAGCCAATATTTCAATTCCAAAATCATCTGGAGGTCCCGTTAAACATTCCCGACCTTGGTGGAATGAGGACTGCAAAATTGCAAAGAAGCGCCAACAGAAAGCATGGGGGATTTTTCGGAGATATCCCACAACTGCAAATTATATAGCCTATAAACAAGCAAGAGCCAGTGCACGGAGGATTAGAAGAAAATGCCAAAAGGAATCGTGGATTAATTATGTATCCAGCATTACCTCGAATACCAGTAGCAAACAACTGTGGCATCGTGTCAAGAAGGCCATGGGCATTTATTCTAACCACAGTATCTCTTTCCTTAATGATAATGGTCAAACCATCACTTCCACCCAAAATATTGCAAACACTATCGGTAAATCTTTATCCAGCATATCTAGTTCAAATTCATACTCTGAGCCCTTCTTATCATACAAACATCGCTCTGAATGTTCGGGAATTAACTTCATATCTCGCTCTTTACATGAATACAATAGTCCATTTACAGATAATGAAATAAACAATAGCCTGAAACACACTCATAATTCTGCTCCTGGACCTGATGGTATTACTTACCTTATGATTAAACATTTATCGAAAGCATCCCTCAAAAATCTGCTTCGGCTTTTCAATAGAATCTGGTGTGAAAATGTCTTTCCGATTGCTTGGCATGATGCGATTGTTATCCCCTTTCCAAAACCTGGCAAAGATACTAGTGACCCAAAAAATTATAGGCCCATCGCCCTCACTAGTGTTCTATGTAAATTGCTCGAAAAAATGGTTAATACCAGGCTTGTCTTTGTACTAGAAAGTAACAATTTAATTTCTCCTTGGCAAAGTGGCTTTAGACGTGGACGTTCTACCATTGACAATATCCTTATGCTTGAGACAAACATCCGGAATGCTAATATTCGACGAAACCACTTAGTGTCAATCTTTTTTGATATAGAAAAAGCATATGACAAGACATGGCGGTATGGCATTTTAAGGGACCTTTTTAATTTAGACTTTAGGGGTAACCTTCCTATCTTCATCGCAAATTTTCTGAAAACCAGACGCTTCCAGGTTAGAATTGGTTCAGTTTACTCTGACTTTTATTTTCAGGAGGAGGGTGTTCCTCAGGGCAGTGTCCTGAGTGTCACTCTGTTCTCTTTGAAGATAAATAATATTTTAAAGCAGTTGCCACCAAATGTTCACGGCAGCCTCTACGTTGACGACCTGCATATTTCATGCCAGGGAAAGGACATGCGTTTTATTGAACGACAATTGCAACTTGCTGTTAACCACATCTTAAAATGGACAAATGAAAATGGCTTTTTATTTTCATCTGACAAAACACAGTGTGTGCATTTCTGTCGTATACGTGGTCTTCATCCAGATCCAGAGATTTATATTAACAATAACCTGATTAAAGTAACTGACACAGCCCGCTTCTTGGGTGTTATATTTGACAAGAAACTAACCTTTGTTCCACATATTTTAAACCTTAGGAAAAACTGTGACAAGAAACTAAATATTTTAAAAGTACTGTCTAACACTTCTTGGGGTGCAGACCGAACTTCCATGTTAAAGATTTATCGGGCAGTCATTCGCTCAAAATTAGATTATGCTTGTCAAATTTACGGCTCTGCTGGTTATTCTTATTTAAAAAAACTAGACACTGCGCATCATAATGCACTTAGGATTTGTTCTGGTGCCTTTCGCACTTCTCCAGTACAGAGCTTATACGCTGACTGTGTGGAGCCGCCCTTGGATATTAGAAGAGAACAGCTTTCCTTGGACTTATATTACCGAATTCTTTCACACCCACACCATCCACTTCATCCTTATATAAAAAACAATCATCGTAATCTGTTTATGAATCGCCCATCTTGCATCCCACATTTTGGCTTAAGAATTGATAACATCTTAACAGGCACACCTTATATTGAGATCAAAGTTCGTCTCCGCCCCTTTTTAAATATGATTCCTTGGAATTTCCAAGTGATTACTTGCATTCATCCTTTCAAAAGCTTTGACAAATCAAATACAGATGCAACTATTTTTCAGTCACTTTTCGCTTCTCACCGTTTTAATTACCAGGACTATACGGATATTTATACTGATGGTTCCAAGACTGGTAATCGTGTTGGTTGTGGTGTAGTCTGTGGCAGAACTTTTTTCAGTTACAGCCTTCCTGGTTCTTTCTCTGTCTTTTCTGCAGAGTTTTTTGCCATTGAGGTTGCGCTAAATTTTATTTCCTCACATCTTCACAGAAAGTTTATTATCTACACTGACTCAAAAAGTGTTTTGTTATCACTATCATCAAACTCTTGTTCTCCATCCTTTATACCCGTTTTACAAGCTTATAACGACCTTATAAAAAAGGGATTTCACATTTTATTTTGTTGGGTTCCAGGACATGTAGGCATAAAAGGCAATGAAGCTGCTGATAAAGCTGCGAAGCAAGCTCTTGTACCTTTAAATTTATCTGTTCCATATGAAGATCTTAAATGTGTCATAAAAAGTTTTTTTAGAGACAATTGGGAAAAACAATGGCAATGTCAAACTCAGAATAAATTACTAGAAATTAAACCTAATATTTCGATCTGGCAAACCCTTAGTCCACGGAAACTTGATGTCATAATTACGCGTCTTAGAATCGGGCACACTAGATTAACTCATAAGCATCTACTTCTGGGAGAACAAGAACCCAATTGTCCAAATTGTCATTTTAGTTCTCTAACGATTCGCCATATCTTGACTGACTGTCCATGCCTACGCCATTTATATAGATATTTTTTTAAAACATCCTCACCAAATCTGACGAGCCTTTTAGGTATAAATCCTCACATTCACCTTTTTAATTTTTTAAGAGATGCGGGATTTTACAATGATATTTAATTCTTATGTCGTTTTATCGTTTATTATTTTAGCCTTTTCATTCTTGTTCTGTACTTTGCTCATAACGTTTTACATTGTTCTTACTTTATACACTGTTTTACTTGTTCTCTGTATATACTTGTAATTTTATACACTGTTTACCTTGACTTTTATTATTTTTATATTTAAACCTTTTACCTTTTTATGTTTTTAATGTTTTGTGTGTTAAATGACAATCTGGATGGGTATCCCCATCCAGAAACTCTAATAAGGTTCTTATTTTATTTTAATGTCATTTTACCTTTTATTATTTTAATGTTTTCGTACTGTAGAGTTCTTTGAAAATCTGGATGGGTAAACCCATCCAGATATTTTTATTTTTATATATGTATTTTTTCTTACATTTCTTGATTGGCGCAGCTTGTCCTATCATGGACCTTGCACCATAAAATCCAACCAACCAACCAACCAACCACAAAAAGAGTCATGGGTTAAATATGTTTCCAGCATTACCTCCAATATAAGCAGCAAACGACTTTGGCATCGTGTCAAGAAAGCAATGGGAATTTATTGTAATCAAAGTATTTCCTTTTTAAATTATAATGGCCAAACTATAACTTCAACTAAAAATATAGCAAACACCATAGGTAGAACATTATCTGACATATCCAGCTATAATTCCTACTCCGAACCTTTTTTGTCATATAAACATAATTCTGAACATTCAACAATTAATTTTCACTCCCGTTCTTCACCAGAGTACAATAGTCCTTTTACTGAAAATGAGTTAAAAAACAGTTTAAAAAATTGCCGTAACTCTGCTCCTGGACCCGATGGTGTTACTTATATTATGATTAAACATTTATCAAAACTGTCACTTGAAAATCTCCTCCATCTTTACAATAGGATCTGGACTGAAAATATTTTCCCTGTTGCTTGGCACGATGCTATTGTTATTCCTTTTTCTAAACCAGGTAAAGATGCTACTGACCCAAAGAATTACAGGCCCATTGCTCTTACAAGCTGTCTATGTAAACTACTAGAAAAAATGGTTAATACTAGATTGGTTTTTATTCTTGAAAAAAATAATTTGATTTCTCCATGGCAAAGTGGTTTCCGACGAGGCCGTTCTACGGTTGACAATATTTTATTATTAGAGACAAATATCCGCAAAGCTAATGTGAGACGTAACCATTTGGTGTCAGTTTTTTTCGATATAGAAAAAGCTTATGACAAGACATGGCGGTATGGTATTTTAAAAGATCTTTTTAATTTGGACTTTCGTGGAAATCTCCCCATTTTCATTCAAAACATTTTAAGAGTCAGACGCTTCCAAAGTCGTATAGGATCAATTTATTCAGATTTTTATTTCCAAGAGGAAGGTGTGCCTCAAGGCAGTGTTTTGAGCGTTACATTGTTTTCTTTAAAAATAAACAATATTCTTAAACAATTGCCTCCAAGTGTCCATGGGAGTTTATATGTAGACGACCTGCAAATTTCTTGCCAGGGAAATGACATGCGTTTCATAGAATGTCAATTACAACTTGCAAAAACATAATTAATTGGACAAATAAAAATGGTTTTAAATTTTCTACTGACAAAACACAATGTGTGCATTTTTGTCGTAAACGAGGTCTTCATCCTGATCCAGAGATTTTAATAAACAACAGGCCAATCTCAGTTGTTGACACTGCTCGATTTCTGGGCGTTATTTTCGACAGAAAACTGAACTTTATGCCACATATTTTGGACTTGAGAACTAAATGTGACAGAGCACTTAATATTTTAAAAGTGCTTGCTAACACTTCTTGGAGAGCAGACCGCCCATCTTTACTCAAAATTTATCGTGCTACTATTCGCTCCAAACTTGATTATGCATGTCAGGTTTATGGTTCAGCCCCTCAGTCTTATATTAAAAAACTTGACACAACACATCAGAGTGCACTCAGAATTTGCTCAGGTGCTTTCCGCACGACTCCAGTCCTTAGTTTATATGCTGACTGTGTGGAGCCTTCTCTCACTGATATTAGACAAAGGCTTTCGTGTGAATTGTACTTTCGCATCCTTTCACATCCTAATCATCCACTTCATTCACTTTTAAATAGTAAAGATCATAATCTTTATGTGAATCGCCCATCTTGCATTTGCATCCCACATTTCGCTCTTAGAATTAAGAGCTTTCTTGCTGGCACCTCTCACATTCATATCAAAATTCGTCCTCGGTCACTTTTAAACATGACGCCTTGGAATTTCCAAGTTATTTCTTTTCTTCATCCATTTAAGGGGTTTGAGAAATCTAACACAGATGCCTCCATTTTTCAAGCACTCTTCTCTTCTCATCGTTCTGAGTATAAGGACTATGTCGAGATTTTTACTGACGGCTCCAAGACAACTAATAAAGTCGGTTGTGGTATCATCATTGATAACACTACTTTTAGCTATCAACTCCCTAACTCATTTTCCATTTTCTCTGCAGAGTTTTTTTGCGGTTGAGGTTGCTCTTAACATTATTTCATCTCATCGGAGGAGGAAATTCATTATCTATACCGACTCGAAGAGTGTTCTTGACTCTCTCTCTTCTAACTCTTGTAACCTGTCCTTCATTTCAATTTTCAAAACTTACAACGACCTTCTTAAAAAGGGATTCAACATTTTGTTTTGCTGGGCTCCTGGCCATATTGGCATTAAAGGAAATGAAGCAGCAGACAAAGCCGCAAGGCAGGCTTCTCTACTTTTAAACTGTCCTGTACCTTACGATGACATGAAGCACACACTTAAAAGCTATTTTAAAAATATTTGGCAAAGGGAGTGGAATAACCAAAACAATAACAAATTGCAAGAAATAAAACCTGAAATTTCAATCTGGCCAACACTCACCCCTAGAAAATATGTCATTATTACTAGATTAAGAATTGGGCATTCAAGACTCACACATAAATACTTATTGCTTGGAGAACAACAACCTGACTGTCCAAAATGTCATTTTAGTGCACTAACCATTCGCCATATTCTCACCGACTGCCCTTGCCTTCGTCATTTGTATCGACATTATTTTAATTCATCTTCACCCAATTTGACAAGCCTTTTAGGTGCAAATTCTCATCATCACGTGACAAATTTTTTGAAAGAGGCTGGTTTTTATTTCGACATTTGATTTTATTCTTTACAATGTTCATCCCATTTTACATCTGTTTTTACTTTGAGATCTGTTTTTATTGTTTACAAATTCATCCTATTTTACATCTGTTTTTTATTGTATACACTGTTTTTATTATATTTAATTTTATCTTGTATCTTGTTTGGTTTCTTTTTTCTCCTGTGACTTTTTAATGACTCTCTGGATGGGAGGCTCTTTTTATTTTTTTACCTGTTTGTTTGGCGCAGCTTGTCCTACTTTGGACCTTGCGCCAGAAAAAGGCATTCAACCAACCAACCAACCAACCACGTGATTTACATGTTTTAGAATGTCCTGATTAGGTTTTCTTTTGTATCTCAGCTACTAATTAAAATAATTTTATAAGTAACACATTATTTGAAAGCTTTGTTGATTTGGAATTGAACAGTAGATTACAGAAATTTCTACCATACCAATTCCCCCAGGGGGGTACCTTCTTCAGGTATTCAGGGGGAGTCACGCCCCCCGGGCCCGAGTGATCTTTTTTTTTTTTTTTTTTTTTTTTTTTTTTTTTTTTTTTGTTTGTCCTCCCTCTTTCTTTTTTTCTTTCTTTTACTTTTGTTTTTATTTATTTATTTATTTTTATTTTTATTTTTATTTATTTATTTATTTTTTATTTATTATTATTTTTTTTTTTTCTTGTTGTTAGTTATTTTGGTTTTTCCTGCCAATAAGGTTTTGGTGCTTGTTCCTGTTTATTGTTCTTGTAAAAAAAAAAAAAAATTGAAAAAAAAAAATAAAAATTTGAAAAACTTACAAAAAAATGAAACTTCTTATCTTGTTTTACTCACCTTTTCAGTTTCTACTTACCTTGTTTATTTTCACTCACCTTTATTTTTTGGTCTTGTTCTTGTTGTTTATACTAATATTACTTAACTTCTAAAATATTAACCAAGCTGCGACCGGTGTTGATGTGGCGCTGGTTATTGGGTTGGCGATTTGGTGAGGGTCTCACGGTAGTCTAGCCTTGGGAGCACACTGGGAGACTGGTGCCCTTGGTGAAGGTGAGACAACGGTGACTACTCGAACGAGAAACACCGGACTAACACGACTACCACATGTGATTCCCGATCTGGGTCGACGGTCTGGTAGCTGGTGAGTGGTTATGGGTGTCCCAGGGAGCGATTCTGAAAACCCTTTGCTTTCCGTCTGTTCAAGAAACGGGCTGACTTGTGGGACTAAGGAAACCCTCGACCCTTTTTTCTTATCTCAATATGGCAACAAATAAAGGAAATACGAATAATGCGTCTGGCTCGGGCCAAGCTAATCAGATCTCAAATGCTAATTCTTGGGCGGATAGGATGGAGGAGTTTTCTTCATCTTTAAATCAAAAAAATATTTTCGATAGTGATGAGGCACGGTTTTTTGTAGTAAAACGGGATGATGGAGATTTCTCTAAGACTTCTCCATTCTTGATTCAGAAATCTTTGCAATCCATGGTAGGTGAACCTAAGAATATTAAAAAGCTTCGTTCAGGAGAATTATTGATTGAAGTAATGAACAGCAAACAAGGAAGTAATTTGAGGAAATGTAAAAGCTTTGGTAATATACCAATAACTATCACTGCACACAGAACTTTAAATATAAGCCGAGGAGTAATTTCTGAAAGAGACCTGCAATACGTATCTGAAAGTGAAATCTTGGAAAATCTAAAAGACCAAAATGTTGTTGCTGTTCGCCGTATCTCAGTTTTTCGAGAGGGCAAACAAATTCCCACCAAGCATTTAATTCTTACGATCGATTCGCCTAGACTTCCACATTCAATAAAAGCTGGATACCTGGAATGCCCCATTAGACCGTATATCCCAAATCCCTTGCGATGCTTTAAATGTCAACGTTTCGGCCACTCGATGACCTCTTGCCGTGGAAACATAACATGTGCTCGCTGCAGTGCAGTGGGCCATGACAGTAAAAATTGTGAAGCTCCTATCTGCTGCATTAACTGTAAAAGAGATCACCCAGCATACTCGAAAGCATGTGAAAAATGGAAAATTGAAAAAGAAATTCAGACTGTGAAAACAAAACAGAATCTCTCGTATCCTGAAGCACGTAAAATAGTAGAAGCCCGGACACCTACCATTGGTAAATCTTATGCAGCCATTACTTCCAGCAAAAAAACTTATCATACAATAGCAACACAGACTGAATGCCTTGAACAAACCAGCCAACCAGTTATTGCATTAAAAAATAACACACTTCAATCTAAGTCTAATCAAACACCTCATTCTTCTCAGCTTAACCCCAAAAAACCAACAGTGCCTAAAAAAAATACACCGAATTTGAGAAAAACCCTGTCTGACAAAAGCCATAATTCTGTATCTTATAAGCATTCTACCTCTACTTCCACTAAAAGTACAATTAAAAAGAAAAAAACTTTACCTAAACCCATCACCAATACTCATAACACTGCCACTGTTAGTAATGTTACACACGAAGACTCACTTAGCCTCCATCCTTCTGATGATGAGGACAGTATGTCCACTGTATCAGAAGACAATAACGCAGATATTTTAATCTAAAAAATAATAATAACATGACTTATTTCATTTCCTGGAATTGCCGAGGTTTTAATCATAAACGAGACGATATTAAGGAAATTATTTTTAATCATAAACCTGTTTGTTTTGCATTCCAGGAAACTTATCTTAGACAAAACGATAATGTTAATATCCGTGGCTACAATTGCTTCAGGAAAGACTTTCTAAGAACTGACAGAGCTACAGGTGGTGTAGCTCTTTTAATTTCCAGTACTGTTCCACACACTAATATCCCTTTAAATACCAACATCCAGGCAGTTGCAATCCAATTGCATATCCATATGTTACTGACTGTTTGCTCCATATACTTACCACCCAATATGCCTGTCAACCAGAACGACCTCAATAGCCTCATTTCCCAACTACCTACTCCATTCTTAATCCTTGGTGATTTTAATGGGCATAGCCCTCTTTGGGGAAGTCCCGACACAAATGGTCGCGGGCAACTCATAGAAAACTTCATAAGTGACAATTCTTTATGTCTTTTAAATAACGGCAGCAATACATACTTTCATGAACCATCCAGAACATTTCATGCCATTGACCTTGCAATTTGCTTTCCTACTCTCTTTCCATATTTTAATTTTTTTGTTTGTGACGATCTACATAATAGTGATCATTTTCCTTTGTTTTTATCATTTTATAATTATGACCAGACTCATCCCAAGAAGCCCCATTTTATCTATGACAAGGCCGATTGGGTTACTTTTACTTTAAATTCATCTATCAAGAGAAATATGACTGAGGGCGATATCAATAAGGCTGTAACTCTTGTCAGCCAATGTTTTATTAATGCTGCTAACAGCTCTATCCCAAAATCCAGTGGACATCACTCTAAACATTCTAAGCCTTGGTGGAACGAAGAATGCAGGCTAGCGAAAAGGAAGCAACAAAAAGCATGGGGGATTTTCCGCAGGTATCCAACAACAAGTAATTATATTTTATTTAAACAAGCTAGGGCACATGCACGGAAAACTCGTAGAAAAGCTCAAAAGGAGTCCTGGATCAACTATGTCTCCAGCATCACTTCTAATATTAGCAGCAAAAAATTATGGCATCGTGTCAAAAAATGTATGGGAATTTATACAAATCAAAGTATTTCCTTCTTAAAAGATAATGGGCAAACTATAACATCCACGAAAAATATTGCTAATACCATCGGGCAAACTCTTTCAGATATCTCTAGCTCTAGTTCCTATAATGAACCCTTTCTATCCTACAAGCAAAACTCCGAACGCTCCACTATAAACTTCAGATCCCGCTCATTAGAAAGTTATAATGCACCTTTTACAGAAAATGAATTAAAAGTTTGTTTAAAATGCTGTCATAATTCTGCTCCTGGACCTGATGGCATTACCTATCTCATGATCAAACATCTCTCAAAGGAATCTCTTAAAAACTTACTTCACTTGTACAATAGGATCTGGTCTGAACATGTATTTCCTGCTGCATGGCACGATGCTATTGTCATTCCTTTTCAAAAACCCGGCAAAGATGCAACTGATCCAAAAAATTACAGACCAATAGCTCTCACTAGTTGTTTGTGCAAAACTCTTGAGAAAATGGTAAATACAAGACTGGTTTTTATCTTGGAAAGTAATAGCATTATTTCTCCATGGCAAAGTGGTTTTCGACGTGGCCGCTCAACAATTGACAATATTTTACTGCTGGAGACAAACATCAGAAAAGCTTATGTAAAACGTAATCACTTAGTTTCAGTTTTTTTCGATATTGAAAAAGCGTATGATAAGACTTGGCGATATGGTATATTAAGGGATCTTTTTAATTTAGACTTTCGTGGAAATCTTCCTATTTTTATTGAAAATTTTTTAAAACTCAGACGCTTCCAAGTTCGCATTGGTTCAGAATACTCAGATTTCTACCATCAGGAGGAAGGTGTACCTCAAGGCAGTGTCTTGAGCGTTACACTCTTTTCTTTAAAAATTAACAACATTTTAAAACAATTACCACTAAGCGTTCATGGTAGTTTATATGTGGACGACCTGCAAATCTCATGCCAGGGTAATGACATGCGTTTCATTGAGCGCCAATTACAACTTGCTATCAAAAATATTATTAAGTGGACAAATGAAAACGGGTTTAACTTTTCTGTTGACAAAACACAGTGTGTGCATTTTTGTCGTAGACGTGATCTTCACCCTGATCCAGAACTTTTTATTAATAACAGACCTATCTCAGTTGTTGACTCTGCTCGCTTCTTGGGTGTAATTTTTGACAGGAAACTTACTTTCATCCCACATATTTTAAAACTTAGGACGAATTGTGATAAAAAATTAAATATTCTGAAAGTGCTTTCCAATACTTCCTGGGGTGCTGATCGTACTTCCTTGCTTAAGATCTATAGAGCAATCATCCGCTCTAGGCTAGACTATGCTTGTCAGATTTATGGTTCAACTCGCTACACGTACCTTAAGAAACTTGACACAGTGCACCATTCTGCACTTAGAATCTGTTCTGGTGCCTTTCGTACATCTCCCATTCTTAGTCTATATACTGACTGTGTAGAGCCATCTCTCACTATGACCAGGCAAAAACTTTCACTTGAACTATATCTCCGCATTCTATCACATCCTCATCATCCACTCCATCCTCATTTTTGCAACAATGATCACATTTTATTCCATAATCGCCCCTCTTGCATTCCTCATTTTAGCCTAAGGATGAGGAACATTCTTGTTGGTATGCCTCACATTGACACTAATGTTCGTGGTAGGCCTCTCTTGGCTATTACACCATGGAACTTTAAGGTTATTTCCTGCATTCACCCTTTTAAAGATTTTGACAAATCGAACACAGATGCTTCAATTTTCCGGTCACTATATGCTTCTCATTGCTGCAATTACAAGGACTACATCAAAATTTTTACAGATGGCTCAAAGGCAGGCGATAAAGTTGGCTGTGGTGTTGTCTCTGGTACAACTATTTTTAGCTATCATCTTCCAAGTACATTCTCAGTTTTCTCGGCAGAATTTTTTGCAATTGAGGTTGCACTTAACTTGATCTCTTCTCATCACTATAGAAAATTTATAATTTACACAGACTCAAAGAGTGTTCTTGACTCTCTTTCTTCCATTTCATGTACATCCTCATTTATTTCAGTTTTAAAAACATATAACGACCTGTTAAAAAAGGGATTTGATATTTTATTTTGTTGGGTTCCAGGACATGTTGGGATTAAAGGTAATGAAACTGCTGATAAAGCTGCAAAACAGGCTTTAACAAAACTAAACTGCCCAGTTCCATACGAAGATTTAAAGCATGCCCTCAAACAGTCCCTTAAAAACCATTGGCAAAGAGAGTGGGAATGTCAAGTGGATAATAAACTACAAAAGATCAAACCACACATATCAGTCTGGCCTACACTCTCATCAAGGAAGTACGATGTCATTCTCACACGTCTCAGAATAGGGCATTCCAGGCTAACACATAAACACTTACTTCTGGGAGAACAAGAACCTGACTGTCCTAAATGTCATTTTACTTCACTTACCATTCGCCATTTACTTACAGATTGCCCATGCCTTCGTCATTTGTACAGACATTATTTTAAATCATCATCGCCAAATCTGACAAGCCTTATAGGTACTAATCCTCATCCTTTGCTGACAAACTTTTTAATAGAGGCTGATTTTTATTACGATATCTGATTTTATTTTATACACTGTTCATTTTCTTTTTATTATATACTCTGTTATTTATTTTTTACTTCTGATTTTATTGTATACACTGCTCATTACTTTTAGATCATTTCATCTTATACACTGTTTGCTCTGTTTTTATTTTTTACTTCATTATTTTTTAACTTTTTACAAATATTTGTATTTTAGTGACCATCTGGATGGGTAAACCCATCCAGAAGCTATACTTCATTTTCACATATTTGTTTGGCGCAGTATGTCCAATTGTGGACCTTGCGCCATTAAAAGACAACCAACCAACCAACCAACTACCATACCAATTTCTTAAGATTAAAAATTTGACTTGAGAAGGAATATGTGTGCGCAGCGCACGTATAGCTTCACATGTGCACGCGCATGGGTCTGTGCTCCAGGAGGCAGTGGGGACCCGGTGGGAGTTTTTACCCGATAAGAATTTTTTTTTTTTTTTTTTTTAGGAGTCACAAAGGGGCAGGGAAGGAATATACGTGCGCAGTACGTGTATCCCTTAAGTTGTATGCGCGCCGAAGGCAGTGGGTACACAGGCCGACTTTTTACCCAATCAGAAATGATTTTTTTTTTTCAATTTCTTTTCTTAAGACTAAAAGTTACTGTTAGTGATTCATTTAAAATTACTGACCCGCTAGCCGGCGAAGCTCGCTAGTAGTAATAATAATCAGGGTCATTTGGATTGTTAACCAATGATCGATGCACTTTAACTGGATAAAAATTTCGTGTACAGTAACGTGTTATTGATGAATAAGCCTCTCCAAATGTTTTACAGCAATTACCAACTTCAAGAATTTTAGCCTCAACATCATTACCACCACCAAAGAATCGCGACATCTCCATTTTCTCTTTCTTGAAATGTTGAACAAGAAATTAAATAAAAGCAGTAATATCAAAACTGAAAACAGAAAAAAAAAAAAGTTAAAATAACTCGTTTGGTTTTGAAATTACTATTATTTTCAAAATTATAATGTATATAAAATGCAAAAGCAGATTCAAATTACGAGTTTTCAAAATAAAAATACATGAATTTATTTGAAAACGATACTGAAAACTATTTTTACTTTTTGCATATATAATAATAAACACTGAACCATGCTGGTGACAAAGTAAATCTAAACCGGAAACGAAAACTGGGAAAAATAATTAGTTTGAGTTTTAAAATTTACGCTTATATAAAATAAAGAAACATATTAAAAAAGCTTTCAACATTTTTAAACATAAACAGAAAACTATTCATTCAAAATTATTTGCAATAGAACAACATCCTTTGTTCTCGTTTTATTAAATTATTGAACAAATAATTAAAAAATACAAAAATTAAGTGAAAAAGAGAAAAACAAATCTTGATTCTCCTAGTTATAATTGTAAACAGCTTTATAAATCACAGTTGTTATTTATACTTTAACAAAAATTCAACAAATAAATTTTTTCAACATCTGCAATCCACACAGCACAGGAAAAGCTTAATTAAAATTAACGCTAATTTAAAAATTGATGCTTATATAAAACAAAGAAACATATTAGAACATTAAAAAAGCTTTCAACATTTTTAAACATAAACAGAAAACTATTCATTCAAAATTATTTGCAATAGAACAACATCCTTTCCTTTGTTCTCGTTTTATTAAATTATTGAACAAATAATTAAAAAATACAAAAATTAAGTGAAAAAGGGTATACCAAATTATGATTCTCCGAGTTATAATTGTAAATAGCTTTACAAATCACAGTTGCTATTTATGCTTTAATAATAAAAATTCAACAAATAAATTTCTTCAAGAACATCGGCAATCCACTCCACACAGCAACAGCACAGGAAAAGAACAAATATTGGCGGTCTTATTTTGGCAAATTATTTAGCTAGAATATTTGGCGATAATATAGGGTTGCAACATACAAATTACATCACGGTTACAGCTACATAATCTCTTAACGGGCGTGAAAATAGCCAATCCGAAAAGAAAGTTCAAGCTCTCAAACGAATGGAAGGATCTTTACTTTAGTATACTATCCACAAAAAAGAAGATTCAGCTGGTGAAGAAAACTGTGAAGAAATTGAAACAGCAGAAAATGGCAAAGATAATAAAATAGTAGAAAATAATGAAACAGTAGAAAATATTGAAAATAATGAAACAGTAGAAAATGTTGAAGATAATGAAACGACAGAAAATGTTGAAGATAAGGAAACTGCAGAAAATATTCAAGATAATGAAATAGGAATTCAAGATAATACAACAGCAGAAAATGCTAATCAGTTGTCTGATTGTGAGAAAATCATTTGCAATGCAGATGCAGAATGTAATTTAGAAGAATTTAATGCAGATCCTGCTACGTGGGAAAAAATAACGGATCAAATGCGCGAATATTTTTTGGAATATCCAATACCTCAAAATATTGATTTGATTAGCAAAACTGAACGTGTCATAGCCGATAAAAAATGGTCGCTAACTGAAGCCCATTTCTACAGGTATAAATGCACAAAACAAAAAGTTAAGAGAGACTGGCTAACTTTATCATCCTCATCATTAAAACTTTTCTGCTGGATTTGTAAGTTATTTTCCCAGAATTCACAATCTGTATTATCAACATCTGGGTTTACAGATTGGAAGCATGCTACTGAACGATTGCATGAGCATGAAAATTCTTATTTTCATAGGGAAGCAGTATGCGCTATGATAAGACGTAAAGAAATTGCTCTTCGTATAGATTCCCCCCAGGGGGGTACCTTCTTCAGGTATTCAGGGGGAGTCACGCACCCCGGGCCCGAGTGATCTTTCTTTCTCTTCTTTTTTTTTTTTTGTCCTTCTCCCTTCCTTTTATTTCTTTTAATTTTTTTTTTTGTATTTTTCTTTATTATTTTTCTTTTTCTTTATTTTATTTTATTTTATTTTTATTTTATTTTTAATTATTATTTTTGCTTATTTTTTTAATTTTTTGGCATTTTTTCTTGCTTGTAATTTTGGTTTTTACGGCCAACAAGGGTTTGGTACTTGTTCTTGTTTATTGTTCATGAAAAAAAAAAAAAAAAATTGGGGAAAAAAAAAAAAATTTGAAAAATTTACAAAAAAATGAAACTATACTTACCTTGCTTTACTCACCTTTTTGGTTTCTACTTACCTTGTTTATTTTCACTCACCTTTATTTTTTGGTCTTGTTCTTGTTGTTTATACTAATATTACTTAACTTCTAAAACATTAACCAAGCTGAAAACCCCCCAGGGGGGTACCTTCTTCAGGTATTCAGGGGGAGTCACGCACCCCGGGCCCGAGTGATCTTTTTTTTCCTCTCCTTCGTTTGTATTATTCCCCTTCCCTTTTATTTCTTTCACTTTTGGTTTAGTTTATTTTGCTTTTGTTGCCAATAAGCTTTTGGTACATACTTGTTCCTGTTGTTTTGTTCTTTGAAAAAATAAAAAATCTTAAAAAAAAAATTATAAAATTTGAAAAACCAAAAAAATGAAACTACTCACTTTGTTCACTCACCTTTTTGGCTTCTACTCACCTTGTTTTTACTCACCATTTGTTCTCATTTGTTACGCTAAATACCTTAAAATTACTAATCTATTAATTAAGCTGAGTCCGGTGTAGATGTGGCGCTGGCTATTGGGTTTGCGATTTGGTGAGGGTCTCACGGTAGTCTAGCCTTGGGATCACACTGGGAGACTGGTGCCCTTGGTGAAGGTGAGACAACGGTGACTACTCGAACGAGAAACACCGGACTAACACGACTACCACATGTGATTCCCAATCTGGGTCGACGGTCTGGTAGCTGGTGAGTGGTTATGGGTGTCCCAGGGAGCGATTCTGAAAACCCTTTGCTTTTCGTCTGTTCAAGAAACGGGCTGACTTGTGGGACTAAGGAAACCCTCGACCCTTTTTTCTTATCTCAATATGGCGACAAATAAAGGAAATACGAATAATGCGTCTGGCTCGGGCCATGCAAACTCAAATTCTTGGGCTGACAGAGTGGAGAAGTTTTCTTCTACCATAAATGAGAATATCTTCAATAGTAATGAAGCAAGATTTTTTGTGGTTAAAAGAGTAGAAGGAGATTTTTCCAAAACTTCTCCTTTTCTTATTCATAAGGCACTTCAATCGATGGTAGGGGAACCAAAATCTGTTAAAAAACTTCAGTCAGGAGAACTGTTAATCGAATTGTCAAATAGTGTACAAGTATCTAATTTTAAAAAATGTAAACAATTTGGAAATATACCAGTAACTATTAGCGCACATAGAACCCTAAATACAAGTCGTGGTGTAATATCAGAGCCTGATCTCCAATATATTCCAGAAAGCGAGATTCTCGAAAACCTGAAAGATCAAAGAGTCATTGCAGTCAGACGGATAACAATTTTCAAAGAAGATAAGCAGATCCCTACTAAACACATAATTTTGACAATTGATTCTCCCACTCTTCCACGTTCTATAAAAGCTGGTTACCTCGAATGCCCTCTAAGACCATATATCCCAAACCCCTTACGCTGCTTCAACTGCCAACGATTTGGACACTCTTAAAACATCTTGTCGTGGGAATATGACGTGTGCCCGCTGCGGGACAGTTGGTCACGATAACCAGAACTGTGAAGCCCCAATTTGCTGTGTAAACTGTAAAAAAGAACATCCTTCTTACTCAAAGTCTTGTGAAAAATGGAAATTAGAAAAGGAAATCCAGACAATCAGAACAAATCAGAATCTAACCTACATAGAAGCAAGGAAGATAATCCAGTCTCGAATTCCTACTGTTGGAAAAACATATGCCTCTGCAGCTTCATCACAAACTAATAAAACTTACAAAACCATAGCTACACAAACTGATAATAACAAAAGTACTTCTCCTGAAAATAATATAAAAAAGGACAGTTCTCTCAGTTTGCAGACAAACCCTAGTCAATCTTTGCATCCCTCACAGTCTTCACCTAAACCTGTCTTCCCCAAAAAAAATACCAAAGTTATAAAAAGTCTCCAAAATGGGAAAAAACTTCTTCCCTTGTCACTGAAACATATAAAATCAACTTCTGCAAATAATGCTCCTAAAAAGAAAAAAATTGAAACTAAGCCTGTATCAAATAAAAAGGATGAATGTCTCCATCTACATCCATCTGACGAAGAGGGCATGTCAACTGCGTCTGAGGAAAACGGTGTAGATGTTTTAATCTAAAAAAAAAAAATGACCAATTTTATTTGTTGGAACTGCCGTGGTTTAAATAACAAACGAGATGAAATTAAAGACATAGTCTCTGATCATCGGCCACTTTGCTTTGCTTTTCAAGAAACCTACCTTAAACAGAATGATAAATTTAAAATTTGTGGCTTTAATTGCATCAGAAAAGACTTCCTCCAAGCTGATAGAGCTACTGGTGGTGTAGCTCTTTTAATAGCAAATAATGCTCCCCATGCAAATATACCTTTAAACACAAATATTCAAGCTATAGCTGTCCAAATCCATATCAAACTGCTAATAACTGTCTGTACCATCTATTTACCACCCAATATGTCTATACAAAAACAAGATCTCAATAATCTAATTTTGCAACTCCCTACCCCTTTTTTAATTTTTGGCGACTTTAATGGACATAACCCGCTTTGGGGCAGCCCAAATATTAATTCCCGTGGACAAATTATTGAAGAAGTTATCAATGATAACTCTTTATGTCTTTTGAACAATGGAGACAATACTTACTTTCACGAACCATCCAGGACCTTTCATGCTATAGACCTGGCAATCTGCTCACCAATTCTCTACCCGTACTTTAAGTTCTTTATTTGTGACAATCTCCATAATAGTGATCATTTTCCTCTGTTTTTATCTCTCTATGATTTTAACCAAGTTAACCATAATTATAATCCTCGTTTTATTCATGACAAAGCCAACTGGACTACCTTCTCTCGAAATGCATCCATTACATCTGACATGATTGAGGGCGATATAAACAGTGTAGTTTCACGAGTCTCCCAATGCATTATCAATTCTGCCAATGCTTCAATTCCAAAATCCTCTGGCTGCTCCAATAAACATCCACGACCTTGGTGGAATGAGGATTGCAGACTTGCAAAAAGGTGCCAACAGAAAGCATGGGGAATTTTTCGGAGGTACCCTACTACAGCAAATTATATAGCATATAAAAAAGCTAGAGCAAGTGCACGGAGAGTTCGTAGGAAATGCCAAAAAGAATCCTGGATTAATTTTGTCTCTAGCATTAATTCTAATACTAATAGCAAACAACTGTGGCATCATGTCAAGAAAGCTATGGGTATTTATCATAACCAAAGTATCTCCTTTCTTAAAGACAATAATCAAACCATCACTGCACCCAAAAACATAGCGAACACTATTGGTAAAACATTATCCCACATCTCTAGCTCCAACTCTTACTCTCAGCCCTTTTTGACCTACAAACTCAATTCTGAATGTTCTACAATTAACTTCAGGTCACGGTCTTTACATGACTACAATAACCCATTTACAGATAACGAACTTACCAATAGCCTAAAACACACCCATAACTCTGCTCCTGGACCTGATGGTATTACTTATATCATGATCAAACATCTATCTAAATCATCTCTCAAAAATCTGCTTCAACTTTTCAATAGAATATGGACTGAACATGTCTTTCCACTTGCTTGGCATGATGCTATCGTTATACCCTTTCCAAAACCTGGTAAAGATACTAGTGACCCCAAAAATTACAGGCCGATCGCCCTCACTAGTTGCCTGTGTAAACTGCTCGAAAAAATGGTAAATACCAGGCTCGTTTTTATCCTCGAAAAAAATAATCAAATCTCTCCTTGGCAAAGTGGCTTTAGACACGGCCGTTCCACTATTGACAATATCTTATTGCTAGAGACTAATATACGAAATGCTATTGTTAAACGTAACCATTTGGTTTCAGTTTTTTTCGACATTGAAAAAGCATATGACAAAACATGGCGTTATGGCATTTTAAGGGACCTTTTTAATTTGGATTTTAGAGGAAATCTTCCTATTTTCATAGAGAATTTCTTAACGGTCAGACGCTTCCAAGTTCGTATTGGATCAGTTTTTTCTGATTTTTACTTTCAGGAGGAGGGTGTTCCCCAAGGTAGTGTTTTAAGTGTGACACTTTTCTCCATAAAAATTAATGGTATACTCAATCAACTGCCTCCAAGTGTTCACGCTAGTCTGTATGTTGACGACCTGCAAATTTCTTGCCAGGGAAATGATATGCGTTTTATTGAGCGCCAGCTTCAACTAGCCATCAATAATATTACCAAATGGACAAATAAAAATGGTTTCACTTTCTCAATTGACAAAACACATTGTGTGCATTTTTGCCGCAGACGAGGTCTTCATCCCGATCCAGAGATTTTTATTAACAATAGAATTATTTCTGTAGTTGACACTGCCCGCTTTTTAGGCGTTATCTTTGACAAAAAGCTGAATTTTATGCCACATATTTTAAATTTAAGGACAAAGTGTGATAGAACATTAAATCTTTTAAAGGTACTTTCAAATACCTCTTGGGGAGCAGATCGCATTTCACTACTGAAAATCTACCGAGCTGTTATCCGTTCTAAATTAGATTATGCCTGTCAAGTTTATGGCTCAGCTCCTATATCCTATCTTAAGAAACTAGACACAGTTCATCACAGTGCGCTTAGATTTTGTTCAGGGGCTTTCCGCACTTCTCCAATCCTTAGTCTCTATGCTGACTGTGTGGAGCCTTCTCTTGCCAATATTAGACAACAACTATCGTTGGATCTCTACTATCGCATTCGTTCACATCCTAATCATCCACTTCACGCTCATTTAAATAACAACAATGAAAATCTTTTTCTGATTCGTCCATCTTGCATTCCACATTTTGGTCTTCGGATTAAAAACTTTCTTGCTGGCACCCCTCATCTTCACACAAAAGTTCGGCTTCGTTCCTTTTTAAATATGACTCCTTGGAACTTCCAAGTTATTTCTCACCTTCATCCTTTTAGTGCTTTTAGAAAATCTGACACAGATGCTTCAATTTTTAAGACACTTTATGCTGCTCATCGAAGCGTTTATCAGGATTATATTGAGATTTTTACTGATGGCTCTAAGACCTGCAATCAGGTTGGTTGTGGTGTTGTTTCAGGCGAATCCTTTTTTAGTTATCGACTTCCTTACTCATTCTCCATTTTCTCTGCAGAGTTCTTTGCAGTTGAAGTTGCACTTAATTTTATTTCATCTCATCCCAACAGGAATTTCATCATTTACACCGACTCTAAGAGTGTCCTAGATTCTCTTTCTTCTAACTCTTGTGCACTCTCTTTTATGTCAGTTTTTAAAACCTATAATGATCTTTTAAAAAGAGGCTTTGACATATTATTCTGTTGGGTTCCGGGTCACGTTGGCATCAAGGGCAATGAATTAGCAGATAAAGCAGCAAGACAGGCATTGGTAGATATTAACTGTCCAGTTCCATATGAGGATATTAAGCATTCCTTTAGGGGTTTCTTAAAAAATATGTGGCAAAGAGAGTGGAATTATCAGACCAATAATAAATTACAGGGCATCAAACCACACATTTCAGTCTGGCCTACACTTACTCCTAGGAGTTACGATGTGATAATTACTCGTCTCAGGATTGGGCATTCGAGGCTCACACACAAACATTTACTTCTTGGAGAACAGGAACCTACCTGCCCCAAATGCCACTTCAGCTTACTCACCGTTAGCCATATCCTCACCGATTGCTCTTGCCTTCGTCATCTGTACAGGCACTATTTTAATTCATCGTCACCAAATTTGACTAACCTGTTGGGTATCAATCCTCATTGTCATCTCACTAACTTTTTAAAAGAGGCAGGTTTTTACTGCGATATATGATTTTATTATTTACTTTATCATTCTTCATCTCTGATTTTATCATTTACACTGTCATTTTCTACCTGTGATTTTATTATATACATTGTTTATAACTTTTACATCTTGTTTTATCTTATACACTGTTTGCTCTATTTTCTATCATACATATCTAATATTATATACATTTTTTACTATTCTTTTTGTCTTTTTTTAGACTCTGGATGGGATCCCCCATCCAGACATTAAAGTTTGGCGCAGTATGTCCAATACTGGATCTTGCGCCACTAAAAACCAACCAACCAACCAAGCTGAAAACGGTGTAGATGTGGCGCTGGTTATTGGGTTGGCGATTTGGTGAGGGTCTCACGGTAGTCTAGCCTTGGGATCACACTGGGAGACTGGTGCCCTTGGTGAAGGTGAGACAACGGTGACTACTCGAACGAGAAACACCGGACTAACACGACTACCACATGTGATTCCTGATCTGGGTCGACGGTCTGGTAGCTGGTGAGTGGTTATGGGTGTCCCAGGGAGCGATTCTGAAAACCCTTTGCTTTTCCGTCTGTTCAAGAAACGGGCTGACTTGTGGGACTAAGGAAACCCTCGACCCTTTTTATTTTTCTCATTATGGCGACAAATAAAGGAAATACGAATAATGCGCTTGGCTCGGGCCTATCCCTCAATGCTAACTCGAATAATACTGCATGGGCAGATAGAACAGAAGAATTTTTTTCTAGCTTACCTGAAAAAGTAATTTCCACTTACAATGAGGCAAGATTTTTTGTAATCAAACGTAATGAAGGTGACTTTTTTAAAACGTCACCATTTTTAATACATAAAGCTATTCAATCAGTTGCGGGTGAACCAAAGTCAATTAAGAAAATTAAATCAGGAGAACTTTTAATCGAAGTAGAAAGCATTCAGCAAGCAAGTAACCTCAAAAAATGCACACTTTTTGCTAATATTCCCGTTACTGTTACTACTCACCGAACATTAAATACCAGTCGAGGAGTTATTTCAGAGCCTGACCTTCAATACATACCAGAAGACGAAATACTTGAGAATTTAAAAGATCAGAAAGTTATAGCAGTTAGACGCATTTCAATTTCTCGTGAAAATAAACAAATCCCAACTAAGCACATAATACTCACTTTTGATTCTCCGAAACTCCCACGCTCTATAAAAGCTGGATACCTGGAATGCCCTTTAAGACCATACATCCCAAATCCTCTGCGCTGCTTCAAATGCCTACGTTTTGGTCACTCAAAAAATTCTTGCCGTGGTAATCTCACATGTGCACGCTGTGGTGGTGTGGGCCATGATAATGAAAACTGTGAAGCTCCCATATGTTGTGTAAACTGCAAAAAAGACCACCCATCTTATGCTAAAATATGCGAAAAATGGAAATTCGAAAAAGAGATTCAGATTGTGCGTACCAAGGAAAATATATCATATTTTGAAGCCAGAAAAATTGTTGAAACCAGAACACCCACAATTGGAAAATCCTTCGCTGCTGCTGTTGCTTCTATTAAAGTACCCAAAAATTACAAAACAATCTCCACACAAACAGATATTATTACTAAGAGCATCCCTCCTGAAGAAGCCAAAAATAATTTGCAAAAAGTTCAAGAAAAGCCTGCTCAAACACCTAATTTCTCACACCAAACACCTAATTCTTCAAAGCCAATATATCCTAAAAAAAGCTCACAAATTCTGAAAAAACCCATGTCTCATAAAAATCGCAGCTCTGAACCTCTAAAGCATGGAAATTCTCAAAACAACTTGGTTAAAAGGAAAAAAATACCTAAGCTAACAGAGTCTATAAAATCAAAAGAAAGTAATATAGCTAAACAAGTGGACTTAATAAGCCTTCATCCTTCTGATGGAGAAGGTATGTCTACTGCATCAGAAGATGACGACGTAGATGTGTTAATCTAAAAACCAAATCATAATGACTAATTTCATTTCCTGGAATTGCAGAGGTTTTAACAATAAACGGGATGAAATAAAAGACATTCTCTTTGATCATCGACCAATTTGCTTTGCTTTTCAAGAAACGTATCTAAAGCAAAATCATAAGACTAAAATTCGTGGCTACAACTGTCTAAGGAAAGATTACATTCAATCTGACAGAGCTACAGGTGGTGTGGCTCTATTAATCTCCAATAATGTTCCTCACACAAATATACCTTTAAACACAAATATTCAAGCCATAGCTGCCCAAATCCACATCAATATGCTAATAACCATCTGTACTGTCTATTTAACACCTAATATGTCTGTACCAAAACAAGATCTGAATAATTTAATTTTGCAACTCCCTGCCCCATTCTTAATTTTCGGTGACTTCAACGGACATAACCCGCTTTGGGGGAGCCCCAGTGTTAATTCCCGTGGACAAGTCATTGAAGACTTCATCAATGATAATTCTTTATGTCTTTTAAACAATGGGGACAATACTTACTTCCACGAACCATCTGGGACTTTTCACGCAATAGACCTTGCAATCTGTTCTCCAATTCTTTACCCATATTTTAATTTTTTTGTTTCTGACGATCTGCATAGCAGTGATCATTTTCCTTTATTTCTATCTCTCTATAATTTCAATCAAGTTAATCATAGTAATCCTCATTACATTTATGACAAAGCCAATTGGACCACTTTCTCTTGTAATGCCTCCATTACTTCTGCCATGATTGAGGGCGATATTAACAGTGCTGTTTCACATGTCAGCCATTGTATCATTAATGCAGCTAACATTTCGATTCCAAAATCATCTGGATATCCTTTTAAACACTCTCGACCTTGGTGGAATGAAGACTGTAAAATTGCAAAAAGGCGCCAACAAAAAGCGTGGGGGATTTTTCGGAGATATCCCACTACAGCAAATTATATTGCATATAAACAAGCTAGAGCAAGTGCACGTAGGATTCGTAGAAAATTCCAAAAGGAATCATGGATTGATTATGTATCCTGCATTACATCGAATACTAGTAGCAAACAATTGTGGCATCGTGTCAAGAAAGCCATGGGCATTTATTCTAATGACAGTATTTCTTTTCTTAAAGATAATGGTCAGACAATCACTTCCACCCAAAACATTGCAAACACTATTGGTAAAACTTTATCCCACATTTCCAGCTCAAACTCATACTCAGAGCCCTTTCTATCATACAAACTACGTTCTGAATGCTCTGCAATTAACTTCAGATCTCGCTCATTATATGAATACAATAGCCCATTTACAGAAAATGAACTGAACAATAGTCTGAAACTCACTCATAACTCTGCTCCTGGTCCCGATGGTATCAGTTACCTTATGATCAAACATCTATCCAAAGCATCCCTTAAAAATCTACTTCATCTCTTCAATAGAATCTGGACTGAAAATATCTTCCCCGTTGCTTGGCACGATGCTATTGTTATACCCTTTCCAAAACCAGGTAAAGATACTACAGACCCAAAAAATTATAGACCTATTGCCCTCACTAGCTGCCTTTGTAAATTGCTTGAGAAAATGATAAATACTAGACTTGTTTTCACTCTTGAAAAAAATAATCTAATCTCTCCATGGCAAAGTGGTTTTAGACAAGGCCGTTCTACTATTGACAATATCCTCTTGCTTGAGACTAATATACGGAATGCTATTGTTAGACGTAACCATTTGGTGTCAATTTTCTTCGACATTGAAAAAGCATATGACAAAACCTGGCGTTATGGCATTTTAAGGGACCTTTTTAATTTGGGTTTAAGGGGCAATCTTCCTATATTCATTGAGAATTTTTTAAAGGTGAGACGCTTTCAAGTTCGAATTAGATCAGTATACTCAGACTTTTACTTCCAGGAGGAGGGGGTTCCTCAAGGTAGTGTTTTAAGTGTAACACTTTTCTCTTTAAAAATTAACAATATACTAAAACAACTACCTCAAAATGTTCATGGGAGCCTGTATGTTGACGACCTGCAAATTTCTTGCCAAGGGAATGATATGCGTTTTATTGAACGCCAGCTACAAATAGCTGTCAATAACATTATTAATTGGACAAATGGAAATGGTTTTACTTTCTCTGCTGACAAGACACACTGTCTGCATTTTTGCCGCAAACGAGGAATCCATCCCGATCCAGAGATTTTTATTGACAATAGAGCTATTTCTGTTGTTGACTCAGCCCGTTTTTTAGGTGTTGTTTTTGACAAGAAACTCAATTTTAAGCCTCATATTGAATATTTAAGGACAAAATGTGACAAGACTTTAAATCTTTTAAAGGTACTTTCAAATACCTATTGGGGAGCAGATCGTACTTCCTTACTGAAAATTTACCGAGCTGTTATCCGTTCTAGACTAGATTATGCCTGTCAGGTTTATGGTTCAGCTCCTGTTTCCTATCTTAAGAAACTGGACACCGTACATCACAGTGCGCTTAGATTTTGTTCAGGGGCTTTCCGCACTTCTCCAATCCTTAGTCTTTATGCTGACTGTGTGGAGCCTTCTCTTGCCAGTATTAGACAACAACTATCGTTGGATCTCTACTATCGCATTCGTTCACATCCTAATCATCCACTTCATCCTCATTTAAATAACAACAATGAAAATCTTTTTCTGATTCGTCCATCTTGCATTCCACATTTTGGTCTTTGGATTAAAAACCTTCTTGCAGGCACCTCTCATATTCATACCAAAGTTCGTCCCCGGTCTCTTTTAAACATGACACCTTGGAATTTCCAGGCTATTTCCTGTCTTCACCCGTTTAATGGTTTTGACAAATCTAACACAGATGCTTCCATTTTTCAAGCGCTTTTCTCATCTCATCGCTCTGAATATAAGAATTATATCGAGATTTTTACTGACGGTTCCAAGACAAGTAATAAAGTTGGCTGTGGTGTTGTCACTGGTAACACCATTTATAGCTATCAACTGCCTAGTTCTTTTTCCATTTTTTCTGCTGAATTTTTTGCTGTTGAGGTCGCTCTTAATATTATTTCATCTCATCCCAATCGAAAATTCATAATATACACAGACTCTAAGAGTGTTCTGGATTCCCTATGTCTAGCTCTTGTAACCTGACTTTCATTTCAATTTTAAAAACTTACAACGACCTTCTGAAAAAGGGATTTGACATCTTGTTTTGTTGGGTTCCTGGTCATGTTGGCATCAAAGGCAATGAAGCAGCAGACAAAGCCGCAAGGCAGGCTTCTGTTTTTTTAAACTGTCCCGTTCCTTATGATGACATTAAACACACATTTAGAGGCTTTTTTAAAGGTATTTGGCAAAGGGAGTGGATTATTCAAAATAATAATAAATTGCAAGAAATCAAGCCTCAAATAGTTATCTGGCCTACACTTACTCTTAGAAAATATGATGTAATTATTACTCGTCTGCGAATTGGCCATTCAAGACTCACACATAAACACTTGTTACTGGGACAGCAGGAGCCCACTTGCCCGAAATGTCATTATGTTTTACTTACAATTCGTCATATACTCACCGATTGTCCATGTCTTCGGCATTTATACAGATATTACTTTCATTCATCATCTCCAAATCTGACAGACCTTTTGGGTACTATTCCACATCATCATTTGACCAACTTCTTAAAAGAAGCAGGCTTTTATAATGATCTCTGATTTTATTTTTTACACTTTATCACTTTTTACTTCTGTTTTTACTATATACACTGTTTATTTTTTACATATGCTTTTATTATATACACTGCTTATTTTTTGACAACATCTGATTTTATTAATTACATTGTTCATTTCATTATATACACTGTTCATAACTTTTTACATCATTTTATCGTATACACAGTGTACTCTGTTTTCTATTTTTTTAAATATTTGTCTTTCTTACATTTTTTAACCTTTTACATTATTCTATTTTTAACATTGAATGTGTTGTTTTTTTATGACCATCTGGATGGGTAAACCCATCCAGAAGCTACACTCTCTTCTTTAAACTATTGTTTGGCGCAGTATGTCCCATTGCGGACCTTGCGCCAATAAAAGGCAACCAACCAACCAACTTCGTATAGATTCCAGCATTGTAGAACAAGACCGCTGTGAAAGCAAATATTGGTTTGAAGTTTTGCGTCGTGTTGTAGCAGTCACAAAATTTTTAGCTTCTCGTGGTCTACCATTTTTTGGACGGAATGAAACCATTGGATCTTCAAGTAATGGAAATTTTCTTGGCTGCATGGAATTGCTTAGTGAGTTTGATCTTTTTCTTGCCACACACTTGCAGAATTATGGGAATCCAGGAAGTGGACGAACTTCATATTTGTCCTCCACAACACTCAATGAATTTATTGACCTTATGGCTAATAAAGTAAGTAACACTATAATTAAACAAATAAAGTCAGCCAAGTTTTATTCAATTATTCTTGATTCAATTATTCCTGACTTATCTCACTGTGATCAGTTAACATTTGTTGTAAGATATGTTACCCTTGACTCTGAACCAGTTGAGCGTTTCTTAACTTTTATTCCAATCAGTGGTCATTCCTCTGAATATTTAGAACAAACTGTTATGAATTATATTCAAAATGTTGGTTTAAACATTGAAGATTGTTGTGGACAAAGCTACGACAACGCAAGTAATATGGCAGGAAAATATAATGGATTACAAGCTCGCCTCAAAACCTTAAACTCATTAGCAGAATTTGTACCGTGTGCAGCACATTCTTTAAATCTAGTTGTGGTTAAAGCTGTTGAATGCAATGGAAAAGTGCTCGATTTTTTTCATTTTCTGCAAGAATTATATAATTTTTTTTCTGCATCCACACATCGGTGGAAACTATTATCAGAAGAAATGAGCAAAAATGGACGTTCTCTTACTGTTAAGTCAAGATCAGTAACAAGATGGTGTGCAAATGCTGCCGCTACAAGAGCAGTCAAAGAAAGCTATAAAGAAATTTTACAAGTTCTTGCAGACATTTCCATGAATCCAGAAGAATCTCCATCTACTAGAAACGAAGCAATTCTTTGCACAAAAAAAAATGATGAAGTTAGAAACTGCAATATGTACAATAATGTGGGATTCTATTCTACAAAGAATTGACTGCGTAAATAAACATTTACAAAACCCTCAACTAGATTTATCAGTGGTTTCAGATTATTTTAGATCATTAATAGATTATGTTAATTTTGTGCGGGATAGATACGAAGAATTTGAAGACAAAGCGTTTGATCTACTAGTTGACCATAAAAATTATTCTGAGACGAGACAGAGAAAAACATCAGAATCGTTCTATGAAGGTCAAAGTACAGAAACTGTTTTAGGGAACAGAGATAACTTTAAAGTTTCATGTTTTTACACTGCATGTGATACTATAGTTTCAAATTTAGCGTCACGAATGAAAGCTTACAATGATATCTTGAAAAAGTTTTCGTGTTTGTTTGATAAAGACAAACAAAAAATGCATGATAATGCAAAAATATTACAAAATATGTATTCAAACGACTTAGAGGAAGAATTTCCAGACGAATTGGTTCATGTTTTTCCGCTAATTCAAGATAAGCCGACTATTTCAGAAAAACTGAAAAAAAAATCACTAACTTTGGTGTAACAAATACATTCACAAACATTAAAACTGCATTAAAATTGTTTTTAACACTACCGCTGTCTAACTGTTCAGGAGAAAGATCGTTTTCTTTACTCAAAAGGATCAAGTCTCCTTTACGTACTTTACCTACGGATGATAAACTGTCGTCATTAGGTCTTCTGACAATGGAATCGGATATTACACTTACCATTGATTATGAAGATGTAATAAATGATTTTACTGCTAAACGATTTAGGCGGAAATACATAAGAAATCATTGAAAAAGTAGTAGTATTATTATAACATATTAAGTGATTCTTGGCACTCAACCTTATTTTAGAAATCTAAATTTTTAATGACTTTTTTTTTTTGGTAAGTGATTTCTTAAATTTAGTTATTTATTTTTTACTATTAATTCTTTTATCAATGGAATCTGATACCTTTTGAAATGATGTTAATGATTTAACTTTTATTTCAGAGTATAGTTTTGTTAGTACTCATCTTTTTTAAATATTTTTCTTAAAGGGTATTTTTTTCCCCTTATTTAATTGTAATTTGATATTGGAGAAAATTTCACTATGAATAAAATTTGGATTTAAAAAGGTGGGTGTTTATAATGCTCTGAAACAAATAAAAATGTTGACTTGGCTCCTTGGCTGTGGTACTTTTGTTTAATTTAGTGCATGAATGAACTTGCACATTGTACTTTTGGTTCATCATAAATTAAATTTTTTTCTTTATTGGTTTTGCATCTTAAAAATTATAAAATACAAATATTTTTACGTATGGTAAATATTTTCATTGTTTATATTATTGGAAGATAAATGCTTTCATGTAATTGCAGTTGACTTAGAATTAAAATATATAGATTAAATGTATGTAACATATCCTTTAAACTAAAATGTTTTTGAATTTATTTATTTCTATGTCTAATGCTGTACGTATATTTTTTGATTAAGAAGAAATTAAATTAATTAAGAAACTTGAGTAATGCCAGTAGTTTATTACTGACCACTTTTTCATGTTATCAGTTACTTGATGTCAAGAATAAAAAAAAAATATATATATATATATATATCTGTACTGATAAGTATGAAGGATTTAAGTCCAAAAATGTCGATTTTGAGTTAAGTACATAGTCAGACTCAGAAAAAAATTCTCTATCGAGTGGTATAAAGGATTTAAATCCATGTCATTTAGTCTTTGAGAAAATCCATTGGTAAAAAAAGATTCAAGTCAGAAATTTAGCCTTAATCTTTGGTATAAAATATTTAATTCTATTTTTTTCCCTTTATTAAATGAAGATTGACAATCACTGAATGATATAAAGCGTATAAACCAACATAATCCCTTTTTCCTAATCAATTCTGCTGATTAGTTTTCAGTTAGTTTAACTTTATTTTTCGTCTCCTGAAAAATAAAGAATATGGACTTAAATCCTTTATACTTATCAGTACAGATATATATATATATATATATATATATATATATATATATATATGATGCTGAGGGGAAAAAAAAAATTATTTTACAGCAACTGTATAACTTTAAAAATAGGAATGAAATGATCATGATTATGCTACACTGTTAAAAATTTCTATAAATTTAATGTAAATATTTATCCAGAGTCTCTGTAAATTTACAGTAATTCTTAGTTAAAAGTGAATAACCAAGATTCTCAATCTTTATTCCCCCCAGGGGGGTACCTTCTTCAGGTATTCAGGGGGAGTCACGCACCCCGGGCCCGAGTGATCTTTTTATCTCTTCTTCATTTTTTTTTTTTTTTTCTCTGAGTTTTTGGCATTTTTCTTGCTTTTTCGCCCTTGTTTGTTTTTTTGGTTTTTAATGCCAATAAGGTTTTGGTACTTGTTCTTGTTCATTGTTCTTGAAAAAAATTGTAAAAAAAAAAAATTAAAAATTTGAAAAACTTACAAAAAAATGAAACTACTTACCTTGTTATCCTCACCTCTTTGGTTTCTACTTACCCTGTTTATTTTCACTCACCTTTATTTTTTGGTCTTGTTCTTGTTGTTTATACTAATATTACTTAATTTCTAAAACATTAACCAAGCTGAAAACGGTGTAGATGTGGCGCTGGTTATTGGGTTGGCGATTTGGTGAGGGTCTCACGGTAGTCTAGCCTTGGGAGCACACTGGGAGACTGGTGCCCTTGGTGAAGGTGAGACAACGGTGACTACTCGAACGAGAAACACCGGACTAACACGACTACCACATGTGATTCCCAATCTGGGTCGACGGTCTGGTAGCTGGTGAGTGGTTATGGGTGTCCCAGGGAGCGATTCTGAAAACCCTTTGCTTTCCGTCCGTTCAAGAAATGGGCTGACTTATGGGACTAAGGAAACCCTCGACCCTTTTTACTTATCTCAATATGGCGACAAACAAAGGAAATACGAATAATGCGTCTGGCTCGGGCCAAACTAGTGAAAATTCAAAGGCGAAAACTTGGGCGGACAGAATGGAAGAATTTTCTTCCACTCTGAATGAGAGCAATGTATTTATGACCTTAGAAGCTAGATTTTTTGTGATAAAAAGAAAAGAGGGTGATTTTCTAAAGACATCGCCTTTTCTTATACAGAAAGCATGTCAATCAATAATGGGCGATCCAAAGTCTATAAAAAAACTGAGATCGGGCGAACTTTTAATTGAAGTCGAAAATGCCAAACAAGCTAACAACTTAAAAAAATGTAATCAATTTGCAAATATTCCAGTCACTGTTGATGTCCATAGAACATTAAATACTTGCCGTGGTGTCATATCTGAACCTGACCTCCAGTTTATACCAGAAGCTGAAATTCTTGAAAACCTCAAAGAGCAAAAAGTTATCGGAGTAAAACGTATATCTATATTTCGCGACAATAAACCAATTCCAACTAAACACATAATCTTAACAATAAATTCCCCAAAACTTCCAACATCAATAAAAGCTGGATACCTTGAATGCCCCGTCAGACAATACATACCAAATCCGTTACGCTGCTTCAACTGCCAACGTTTTGGCCATTCTAAAACTTCCTGCCGTGGAAAACAGACATGTGCCCGCTGCAGTGCCATTGGCCATGATAGTCAAAATTGTGAAGCTACTGTGTGTTGTGTTAATTGTAAAAAAGATCACCCATCATATGCTAAGTCTTGTGAAAAATGGAAAATAGAAAAAAAGATTCAAACCATTAAAACAAAACAAAATATATCATACCCAGAAGCCAGAAAAATAGTAGAATCAAGAACACCCATCGTTGGTAAATCATATGCTGTTGTTACTTACACCAAAAAAACTTGTAAAACAATAGCTACACAAACTGACTCACTAATCAATACCAGCCCACCAGTTGAAACTGTTTCACGTAATTCTACAAAAATACCCAATACTAGCTCCCCACTCGAAACTACAGTAAACAATTCCCAAATCTTACATTCCAAACCAAATCAGTCTTCTAACTCTTCACAGTCCTCTTCATCAGAATCAAGAAATTTAAAGAAAATTCCACAAACTGCTAAAACCTTATTGTCTGAAAAAAGTCTTAACTCTACATCTCTAAAGCACTCTAATTCACCCTCTCGTCTCAATATCATCAAGAAAAAGAAACTAACAAAATTGCCCACTCCCACTACAAATAAAAATAATAAAGGAAAACTTCCAAAATAAGATGATATGATCTGCCTCCATCCTTCTGATGGGGAGGACGGTATGTCCACTGCATCAGAGGACAATGACGTGGATGTTATAATCTAAAAAAAAAAAAAAAAGTATGACCAATTTCATTTCATGGAATTGCCGAGGTTTTATTAATAAACGAGATGAAATCAAAGATATTATCTCTGATCATCGATCTATTTGCTTTGCCTTCCAAGAAACACACTTAAGACAACATGACAATGTTAAAATCCGTAGCTACCGGTGTTTCAGAAAAGATTTTACACATTCTGACAGAGCTACAGGTGGTGTAGCTCTTTTAAATTCAAATAATGTTCCACATTCTAATATCATTTTAAATACAGACATCCAGGCTATTGCTGTTCAGATCCATATACACATGCTTATCACCATCTGCGCCGTTTACTTACCACCAAATATGACTGTTCGACAATGTGACCTCAATAGGCTTATTTTGCAGCTACCGACTCCTTTTTTAATTCTTGGTGATTTTAATGGACACAACCAACTTTGGGTAGTCCTGATATTAATCCTCGAGGACAAATTATTGAAGACCTAATCACTGATAATAATTTATGTATTTTAAATAACGGTGACAACACATATTTTCATGAACCTTCCAGAACTTTTCATGCTATAGACTTGGCCATCTGCTCTCCAACTTTGTATCCTTATTTTAATTTCTTTGTGAGTAACGACCTTCATAATAGCGATCATTTTCCTCTATCTTTATCTTTTTATACTTTTAATGATCATCATCCTATAAATCCACATTATATTTATGACAAGGCCAACTGGGCTACTTTCACTATAAATGCAACTATCACATATGAAATGATCGAGGGTGATATCAACAGAGCAATCAGTGATGTCACAAACTGTATTATGAATGCAGCTGATATTGCTATTCCAAAATCCTCTGGACGTCTGAGTAAACATTCAAAGCCATGGTGGAATGATGAATGCAATAATGCAAAAAGACAGCAACAAAAAGCTTGGGGAATTTTTAGGAGGTAGCCGACTACTGCTAATTATATCGCATTCAAAAAAGCAAGGGCAGCCGCACGAAGAATCCGCAGAATCTCCCAAAAACATTCCTGGATTAAATATGTGTCCAGCATTACCTCTAATGTAAGCAGTAAACAGCTTTGGCATCGTGTCAAGAAAGCAATAGCAAAATATTCTAATCAAAGTATTTCGTTTTTAAATGATAATGGCCAAACTATAACTTCTACTAAAAAATATTGCAGACACCATTGGTAAAACCTTATCTCACATCTCCAGTTCTAATTCATATTCCGAACCTTTTTTGTCTCATAAACATAATTCTGAACGATCATCAATCAGTTTTCACTCCCGCTCTTCACCAGACTATAATAGACCTTTTACAAATAATGAATTAAAAAATAGTTTGAAACATTGCCATAACTCTGCTTCCGGACCCGATGGTGTTATCTATATTATGATTAAACATTTATCAAAACAGTCTCTCAATAATCTCCTTCATCTTTACAATAGGATCTGGACTGAAAATATTTTCCCTGTTGCTTGGCACGATGCTATTGTTATTCCTTTTCCTAAGCCAGGTAAAGATGCTACTGATCCCAAAAATTATAGACCCATTACCCTCACAAGCTGTCTATGTAAGCTGCTAGAAAAGATGGTAAATACTCGGCTTGTTTTCATTTTAGAAAAAAATAACTTGATTTCTCCATGGCAAAGTGGTTTTCGACGGGGCCGCTCAACGGTTGACAATATCTTATTACTGGAGACTAATATTCGAAAAGCTAATGTGAGACGTAACCATTTGGTTTCAATTTTTTTCGATACAGAAAAAGCTTATGACAGGACATGGCGCTATGGTATTTTAAAAGATCTTTTTAATTTGGACTTTAGAGGAAATCTCCCCATTTTCATTCAAAACTTTTTAAGAGTCAGACGCTTTCAAATTCGTATAGGATCAGTTTATTCAGATTATTATTTTCAGGAGGAAGGTGTGCCTCAAGGCAGTGTTTTGAGCGTTACACTTTTTTCTTTAAAAATAAATGATATTTTAAAACAGTTGCCACCAAGTGTACATGGAAGCTTATATGTTGACGACCTGCAAATTTCTTGCCAGGGAAATGACATGCGCTTCATAGAACGCCAGTTACAACTTGCTATAAACAATATCATTAAATGGACAAATAAAAATGGTTTTAAATTCTCAACTGACAAAACACAATGTGTGCATTTTTGTCGTAAACGAGGTCTTCTTCCAGATCCTCAGATTTTGATGAGTAACAGGCCAATTTCAGTTGTTGACACTGCTCGTTTTTTGGGTGCTATATTTGACAGAAAATTGACTTTTATTCCACATATTTCATATTTAAGAACTAAATGTGATAAAGCACTAAATATTTTAGTCCTTTCTAATACTTCTTGGGGAGCAGACCGTCCATCGCTACTCAAAATATATCGGGCTACCATTCGCTCCAAACTAGATTATGCTTGCCAGGTTTATGGATCAGCAGCTCATTCTTACCTCAAAAAACTGGACACAACACACCACAGTGCACTTAGAATTTGCTCAGGAGCATTCCGGACCAGTCCTGTTTTTAGTTTATATGCTGACTGTGTGGAGCCTTCTCTCACTGATATAAGACAAAGACTTTCACATGAATTGTACTATCGCATCCTTTCACATCCTAATCATCCACTTCACTCACATTTAAATAACAACGATCATAATCTTTATGTGAATCGACCATCTTGCATCCCTCATTTTTCTCTTAGGATTAAGAACTTTCTTGTGGGCACTTCTCATATTCATACCAAAGTTCGTCCCCGTTCTTTTTTAATCATGACGCCTTGGAATTTCCAAGTTATTTCTTGTCTTCATCCATTTAAGGGATTTGACAAATCTAACACAAATGCTTCCATTTTTCAAACACTTCTCTCATCTCATCGCTCTGCCTACAAAGACTATATTGAAATTTTTACTGATGGCTCCAAAACAACTAATAAAGTCGGTTGTGGTATTATCATTGGTAATACAACGTTTAGCTATCAACTCCCTAATTCTTTTTCCTTCTTCTCTGCAGAGTTCTTTGCTGTTGAGGTTGCCCTTAACATCATTTCATCTCATCACAGTAGAAAATTCATTATATATACAGACTCAAAGAGTGTTATTGATTCTCTCTCTTCTAGCTCTTGTAACCTAACTTTCATTTCTATTTTAAAAACTTACAACGACCTTTTGAAAAAGGGATTTGATATTTTGTTTTGCTGGGTTCCTGGCCATGTAGGCATTAAAGGCAATGAAGCAGCAGACAAAGCCGCAAGGCAGGCTTCCATACTTTTAAACTGTCCTGTTCCTTATGAAGACGTTAAGCACACACTTAAAAGCTATCTTAAAAATATGTGGCAAAGGGAGTGGAATAACAAAAATAGTAATAAATTGCGAGAAATAAAGTCTCAAATTTCAGTCTGGCCTACAATTTCACCTAGAAAATACGATGTTATTATTACTCGACTACGAATTGGGCATTCCAGACTCGCACATAAATACTTATTACTTACAGAACAACAACCTGAGTGTCCAAAGTGTCATTTCAGTGCTTTAACCATACGTCATGTCCTCACCGACTGCCCTTGCCTTCGTCATCTCTATCGAACACATTTTAATTCATCTTCACCCAATCTGACGAACCTTTTAGGTGTGAACCCTCATCATCGCATAACTAATTTTTTAAAAGAAGCTGGTTTTTATCATGACATTTGATTTTATATTTTACACTGTTCATCTTTTTATTATATACACTGTTCATGTCCTTTTACTTCGGTTTTTTATATTTACACTGTTCATAACTTTTTACATCATTTTATTTTATACACTTTTTACTCTGCTTTCTATTATTTCAATCTTTGTCTTGTGTTTTATTATTTTACCTATTGTCTTAATTTTCAATGTGTTTTTTACTGACCATCTGGATGGGTAAAACCCATCCAGAAGCATCCTTATTTTTTATCCTTTTGTTTGGCGCAGTATGTCCCATTGCGGACCTTGCGCCATTAAACAACAACCAACCAACCAACCTCAATCTTTATTCTGAATTTTTATGTAATTTTATTATTTAATTTTTTAATTAAAATTAAAAATGACTGTTTCTACTTTAGAAAAAGCATTCCAAGTCTCAAATATATTCTCACCAATAATTAATTAAATTAATATTAAAATGAATGTATAAAATAAGTTTTTTAACATCTCCGTTTATTTTTCTCTGTAATTGTATGTCTTAAGATAATAGATTACACAGAGTTTTCTGCTGAAATTTTTAACAGTGTAGTATATATGACCTGAGTTATACAGGCTGAAAAGTTCTAGATATTCGATTACCACCAAATTTACTATTTCTTTTCACGTCTATTTTCAAATGATAAAATTGGTTACTGCTAGAACTAGGGAAAAAAAAAAAAAAAAGATCCAAGCAAAGTTTTTTTTTTTTTTTTTTTTCATTTATTTTGTTGTTAAACAGCATTATGTATACTTCAAAATGCATCAGTGTGCAATCACAATATGTTGTTTAAAAAAAAAAAAAAAAAAAAAATCTTAAATCACCTGCAATATATGTTTAAAGCCACTACAGTCACTTAATCCTTGATTACAACTTTTCCATTATTGAAAAAATACATAGTTTCTTGAAAATTTACACTAAGCTCTGAGAAAGTTGAAACAAAATCATAAGTATCTGTAAAATGTATTATAACTCAAGTAAATCTTTCCACGATATTGTGTATTTCAGAATTCACTTTTTTCAAACACAGTTGATATTCTGCCACAAAATGACAATCGGTGTTTATCATTTGGTAAATGTATATGCATAATTATGAGGGAAAAAGAAAATATTTTCTCTATGTAGATAAATAGAATACAGTCGAACCTCGTTAATGTGAAATGCTTTTAATTTAACATGAATTGTTTCCACAATCCTCGTCAAAATGAAGATTATTTTAGTTATATCATTACATGAAGATTAGTTAATGATAGCATGAAATACTGATAACATAAACAGATTTTTTATCGCCCTTGATGTTCACGTTAACAAGGTTCGGCTGTATAGGATTATAAATATTAAAGTATGACGAGTAGGGGGGCCCATTAAACATGAGTGCCCTGGGCCTCCAAGTGAGTAAATCGGTCCCTGCTTGTGCAAACTTCTTGAAAAAATGATTAATAACCGGCTTGTATATGTACTAGAAAAGAATAATTTAATCTCTCCATGGCAAAGTGGATTTCGAAAAGGTCGTTCGACAATTGACAATATTCTTCTGCTTGAAACAATATACGCAATTCCATTGTTAGGCGTTGTCATCTAGTGTCAGTTCTTTTCGACATTGAGAAAGCATATGACAAAACCTGGCGTTATGGTGTTTTAAGAGATCTTTTTAATCTGGACTTTAGAGGAAATCTGCCTATTTTTATTCAAAAATTTTTTAATGTCAGACGCTTCCGTGTACGAATTGGATCAATTTATTCAAATTTTTACTTTCAGGAAGAAGGTGTACCTCAGGGCAGTGTCTTGAGTGTCACACACTTCTCATTAAAAATAAATGATATTCTTAAACAGTTGCCACCTAATATACAGGGCAGTTTGTATGTTGACGAACTGCAAATTTCTTGCAAGGGTTATGACATGCGCTATATTGAACGTCAGCTACAGCTTGCAATCAACCGCATTACAAATTGGACAAAAATTAATGGCTTTACATTTTCGAATGACAAAACACAATGTGTGCATTTTTGTCGTAAACGGGGTCTTCATCCTGACCCAGAGATTTATATGAACGGTAATCTTATTTTTGTTGTTGACACTGCTCGATTTTTGGGTGTTATCTTTGACAAAAAGCTTACTTTTATTCCACACATTTCACAATTACGGACAAAATGTGATAAAACATTAAATATTTTAAAAGTTCTTTCAAACACTTCCTGGGGTGCTGATCATATATCTCTCCTGAAAATTTACCGCGCTCTTATACGCTCCAAGTTAGATTATGCATGTCAGGTTTATGGCTCTACTTGCACATCTTATCTGAAAAAACTTGACACGGTGCACAATTCTGCTTCGAATTTGCTCCGGTGCTTTCCGTACCTCTCCTGTTAACAGTTTATATGTTGACTGTGTGGAACCCTTCCCTCACTAACATCAGACAAAAGCTCTCCTTGGAGTTGTATTATCGCATACTTTCTCATTCTCATCACCCACTCCAACCTCATATTGGCAGCACAGTACATTCTCTTTTTCAGAATCGCCCTTGTTGCATCCCACCATTTGGACTGAGAGTAAAAAACATTATTTCTTGTACATCACTCAGTGACATTCATGTTCGCTCTCGTTCTTTTTCATATATGACTCCCTGGAACTCAAAGACTGTCACTCTCATACACCTGTTCAATGGTTTCGACAAATCCAGTACTGATGCAACCGTTTTTCAGACATTTTTCTCATCTCATCGCCACACATACAATGACTATATTGATATTTATACAGATGGGTCAAAAATGAGTGGACGTGTTGGCTGTGGTGTCGTTCTGGATAACACTGTTATTAGCTATCGCCTCCCTAGTACATTTTCCATTTTTTCTGCAGAGTTCATTGCTGTTGAGGCTGCTCTCAAACTCATTTCATCCCATAGTCATAGAAAATTCATCATCTATACTGACTCAAAGAGTGTCTTGGATTCCTTGACTTCTAGCTCTTGCTCTACCTCTTTACTTCAGTTTTAAAAATTCATAACGAACTTCTTAGAAAGGGATACAAAATTTTATGTTGCTGGGTTCCTTCTCACGTTGGCATTAAAGGTAATGAAGCTGCAGATAGAGCTGCAAAGCAGGGATTGACTCCTTGAATGTCCAATTCCATATGAAGATATAAAACTTGCACTAAGAAGTTCTTTAAGAAATATCTGGCAACGAGAGTGGGAATGTGAAATTAATAATAAATTACAGGGGATTAAATCAAACATTGAAATATGGCCTACATAACTCCCCGAAAGCATGATGTTATTATTACTAGACTTAGAATTGGGCATTCACGATTTACACACCGGCATTTACTCCTAGGGGAAAGTGAACCTTCTTGTCCCAAATGCCACTTTAGTCAGCTTACCATTCGCCATATCCTCACCGACTGTCCTTGTCTCCGTCATCTTTATCGGCAGTGTTTTAAATCATCCTCACCAAATTTGACAAGCCTTCTGGGTAGCAATCCTCATTCGGAACTGATAAATTTTTTAAAACATTCGGGTATTTATAGTGTAATTTGATTTTACTCTATTTTTTATCTTGTGCTGTTTTGTTTTAATTGTTATGTAAGTGCATTAATTTTTTAAAGTATCTTTTTTCTTGACTTTGTGGATGGGGGTAGTCCCCCATCCATGTGCTTATCATTGGATTTTTTTAACATCTCTGTTTGGCGCAGTATGTCCTTCTTGGGACCTTGCGCCATAAAAAGACACCAACACACTCTTTCTTCTATCTCTTGCACTCTTTCTTTTATCTCTGTTTTAAAAACATATAACGACCTTCTAAAAAGGGGATTCAGTATCTTATTTTGTTGGGTTCCTGGACATGTTGGTATTAAAGGCAATGAAATAGCAGACAAGGCCGCAAAGCAAGCTTCCATTTTTTTAAACTGTCCTATTCCTTATGACGATGTTAAGCATAGCCTCAGGAGCTATTTCAGAGATATTTGGCAAAGGGAGTGGAATAGTCAAAGTAATAACAAATTACATGATATTAAACCTCAAATTGCAATCTGGCCAACGTTTACTCCTAGGAAATATGATGTACTTATTACCAGTCTACGAATTGGCTTACTCTTAGCCAATTACTTACGGAGCCGACCTGTCCTAAATGTCACTACCATACACTTACCATTCGCCATATTCTCACTGACTGTCCTTGCCTTCGTCATATGCCCCCAGGGGGGTACCTTCTTCAGGTATTCAGGGGGAGTCACGCACCCCGGGCCCGAGTGATCTTTTTTCTTCTTTTTTTTTTTCGTTTTTTTCCTTTATTTTTTTTTTGTTTTCCACTTTTGGGTTGTTCACCTTTTTTTCCACTGCCAATAAGTTCTTGGTCTGGTTTTTTTGCTTTGTTTGTTTGTTTGTTTCTTTTGGATTGTCTTTTGGATTGTCTTTTATTTTTCATTGCCAATAAGTCCTTGGTCCATTGTTTTGATGTTCAAAAAAAAAAAAAAAAAAAAACCCAAAAAATTAAAAAATTTTTGAAAAGAGGAAAAAAAAAAAAAAAATTGTACCACTCACCTTGTTTTCCTAATATACTTTGTTGTGTTCTGACTCACCCCTTCGTTTTCTGCGTTGGTTGTTATTAAAAAAATAGAAAAACTGTAAAAAAAAAAAAATAATAAAAATAAATAAAAGGCAACAAAAAATAAATATACTAACTAATAATCCATTAACCAAGTTAAGTCAGGTGTTGATGTGGCGCTGGCTATTGGGGCAATGATTTTGGTGAGGGTGCCACGGTAGTCTAGCCTTGGGATCACACTGGGAGACTGGTGCCCTTGGTGAAGGTGAGACAACGGTGACTACTCGAACGAGAAACACCGGACTAACACGACTACCACATGTGATGCCTGAACTGGGTCGGCGACCTGGTAGCTGGTGAGTGGTTATGGGTGTCCCAGAGAGGATTCTTAAAAACCCTTTGCGTTTGTGTGTTGGAAGAAACTCTCACCCCTTTTTCCCTTTTTTTCTCTTATTATGGCGACAAATATTGGTATCTCGAATAATGCGTCTGGCTCGGGCCAAGCTACTGAAAATTCAAATGTGAAATCTTGGGCAGAGAAAATGGAAGAATTTTCTTCGTCCCTTAATGAGAAAAACATATTTCTAAATTCTGAGGCAAGATTTTTTGTGATAAAGAGGAATGAAGGAGATTTCTTGCGAACATCTCCATTTTTGATCCATAAAGCGCTACAGTCTATCATGGGTGATCCAAAATCCGTAAAGAAATTAAGATCAGGTGAGTTATTGGTTGAGGTAGAGAGTCAGAAACAAGCTAATAATCTTAAGAAATGTACCAAATTCGCAGACATACCAGTTACTGTTAGTCCACATAGAACATTAAATATTTGCCGTGGCGTCATATCAGAATCAGATCTTCAATTTATCCCAGAGGCCGAAATTCTAGACAACCTTAAAGACCAAAAAGTAATTGCAGTGAAACGTATTTCCATTTTTCGTGACAATAAGCCCATCCCTACAAAACACATTATTCTAACAATAGACTCCCCTAATCTACCACGCTCCATAAAGGCTGGTTACCTTGAATGCCCAATCAGACAATATATTCCAAATCCTCTACGCTGCTTCAATTGCCAACGGTTTGGCCATTCTAAGACCTCATGCCGTGGAAAGCAAATATGTGCCCGTTGTAGTGCCATTGGTCATGACAGTGAAAATTGTGAAGCCCCAATCTGTTGTGTTAATTGTAAAAAATATCACCCATCTTACTCGAAGTCATGTGAAAAATGGAGAATTGAAAAGGAGATACAAACTATTAAAACAAAACAAAACATATCATATCCCGAAGCACGGAAAATTGTGGAATCAAGGACACCCACTGTTGGAAAATCATATGCTGCTGCCATAGTTACCAAAAAAACATATCAGTCTATCGCAATCCAAACTGACACTGTTCATAACACTAGCTCTCCCGTTGTAACTGCAATAAAGAATTCCCCAAACTTAATTTCCAATCAAAATCAGACAGACTTCTAACTCTTCACAGTCATCTTCATCCAAATCAAGAACCTTAAAGAAAATGCCACAAATTACTAAAACCTTATCGTCTGGGAAAAGTCTTAACTCTCCCTCTCTAAAACATTCTAATTCACCCTCTCATCTCAATATCAAGAAAAAGAAACTAACAAAAGTGCCCATTCCCACTACAAATAAAAATAATAAAGTAAATGTTCCAAAACAAGATGATACTATCAGCCTCTATCCTTCTGATGGGGAGGACGGAATGTCTACTGCATCAGAGGACAATGACGTGGATGTTATAATCTAAAAAATAAAAATGACAAATTTCATTTCATGGAATTGCCGAGGTTTTATTAATAAACGTGATGAAATCAGAGATATCATCTCTGATCATCGACCTATCTGCTTCGCTTTCCAAGAAACATACTTAAGACAACACGATAAAGTCAAAATTCGTGGCTATACATGTTTCAGGAAAGATTTTACACAGTCTGACCGAGCTACAGGTGGGGTAGCCCTTCTGATTTCTAATAATGTACCACACTCCAATATACCATTAAATACGAACATTCAAGCTGTTGCCATTCAGGTACACTCTCATCTATTAATGACCATTTGCACTCTCTATCTTCCACCAAATGCATCCATAAACCAGCATGACCTCAATAGCCTTATTTCTCAGCTTCCTACTCCCTTCCTAATGTTTGGAGATTTCAATGGACATAATTTGCAGTGGGGAAGCCCTAATAATAACCCCCGTGGTCAAATCATTGAAAATATTATTTCTGACAATTCTTTGTGTATCTTAAATAATGGGGACAATACTTACTTTCACGAACCTTCTAGGACTTTCCATGCCATTGACCTTGCCATCTGCTCTCCCAATCTATATCCATATTTTAATTTTTTTGTGAGTAACGATCTACATAGTAGTGACCACTTTCCTTTATTTTTATCTTTTTATAATTTTAATGAACGTCATCCGGGTAATCCACATTATATATATGACAAGGCCAACTGGACTGCTTTCACTATCAATACAACTTTAACCCATGATATGATTGAAGGTGATATCAACAAAGCAATCACCGATGTCACTAATTGTATAATAAATGCAGCTAATCTTACTATTCCAAAATCTTCTGGACGTCTCCATAAACATTCAAAGCCATGGTGGAATGATGAATGCAATATTGCAAAAAGACAGCAACAAAAAGCATGGGGAATTTTTAGGAGGTACCCAACTACTGCTAATTATATTGCATTCAAAAAAGCAAGGGCAGCCGCACGGAGAATTCGCAGAAAATCCCAAAAGGATTCCTGGATTAAATATGTGTCCAGCATTACCTCCAATATAAGGAGCAAACAGCTTTGGCATCGCGTAAAAAAAGCAATGGGAATTTACTCTAATCATAGTATTTCTTTTTTGAAGGATAATGGCCAAACGATCACTTCAATAAAAAATATTGCATATACCATTGGTTGAACTTTATCTAATGTCTCTAGATCGAACTCCTACAGTGAGCCTTTTCTATCTTATAAATACAATTCTGAACGCTCAAATATAAATTTTAGGTCCAGCTCATCACACGATTACAATAGCCCATTTACTAAAAATGAACTCTGCCCTAGTCATAACTCTGCCCCTGGTCCTGATGGCATTACTTACCTCATGATCAAACACTTATCGATACAGTCTCTTAAAAATCTCCTTCATCTTTATAATAGAATCTGGACCGAAAATACCTTTCCTATTGCTTGGCATGATGCTATTATCATTCCTTTTCCTAAGCCCGGCAAAGATGCAACCGATCCAAAAAACTACAGGCCAATTGCTTTGACTAGCTGCTTATGTAAACTGCTCGAGAAAATGGTAAATACTAGGCTGATTTATATTCTTGAAAAGAAAAGGTTAATATCCACATGGCAAAGTGGTTTTAGGCGTGGCCGCTCTACTATTGACAATGTTTTACTTCTAGAGACAAATATTCGGAAAGCTAATGTTAGACGTAACCATTTGGTGTCAATCTTTTTTGATATGGAAAAGGCATATGACAGGACATGGCGCCATTGTATTTTGAAGGATCTATTTAATTTGGACTTTCGTGGTAACCTTCCCATTTTTATTAAAAAATTTTTGAGAGTCAGACGCTTCCAAGTTCGAATTGGTTCAGTTTATTCAGACTTTTACTTTCAGGACGAAGGTGTACCTCAAGGCAGTGTCTTGAGTGTTACACTCTTCTCATTAAAAATCAATGATATTTTAAAACAACTTCCACAAACTGTTCACGGCTGTCTATACGTTGACGACCTGCAGATTTCTTGTCAGGGAAATGATATGCGCTTCATTGAACGACAGTTACAACTTGCTGTTAAAAACATTCTTAAATGGACTAATAAAAATGGTTTTACTTTCTCCAGCGACAAAACACAGTGTGTGCATTTTTGCCGCAAACGTGGTCTTCATCCTGATCCACAAATCTTTATTAATGACATACCTATTTCGGTAATTGACTCTGCCCGTTTTTTGGGTGTAATTTTTGACAAAAAACTCAATTTTAAAGACCATATTTCTTATTTAAGGACGAAATGTGAAAAAACTTTAAATATTTTAAAAGTACTATCAAACACATCTTGGGGTGCTGATCGCATTTCTCTACTAAAAATCTACCGCTCCTTAATACGAGTAAAATTAGACTATGCCTGTGAAATTTATGGGTCTGCTCCAAACTCTTACCTTAAAAAACTTGACACAGTTCATCACAGTGCGCTCAGGATCTGCTCAGGGGCCTTTCGAACTTCTCCAGTCGTCAGTTTATATGCTGACTGCGTAGAGCCTTCCCTTACTAATATTAGACAGCAGTTATCTTTACAACTGTACCATAGGATACTTTCTCATCCTAATCATCCAATTCATCCTCATATCAATAACAGTAATGAAAATCTCTTTTTAAACCGTCCATCTTGCATCCCACATTTTGGTCTCAGAATCAAGAATAATCTTGCCGGCATCCCTCATCTTCATTCCAAAATTCGTCCTAGTGGGTTTTTAAATATGACTCCATGGAACTTCCAGGGTATTTCATGTCTTCATCCTTTCAAAGGTTTTGACAAAGGTAACACTGATGCCTCTATCTTTCAGACAAAGCTCCCTCTACAAAGCTCATCGGAGCAATTATAAAGACTATACCGAAATTTTTACTGACGGTTCTAAAACAAGCAATGGGGTTGGTTGTGCTATTATCTCTGACAATACTACTCTAAGCTATGAACTTCCAAACGCTTTTTCTATTTTCTCTGCAGAGTTTTTAACTATTGAGGGTTGCCCTTAATTTTATTTCATCTCATCCAAATCGTAAATTCATTATATATACAGACTCAAAGAGTGTTCTTGATTCTCTTTCATCTACCTCTTGTAATCCATCTTTCACTTCAATTTTAAAAACTTACCACGACCTTCTGAAAAAGGGATTTGACATCTTGTTTTGCTGGGTTCCTGGTCATGTTGGCATCAAGGGCAATGAAGCAGCAGACAAAGCCTCAAGGCAGGCTTCTATTATATTAAACTGTTCTATACCTTATGATGACATCAAGCACACACTAAAAAGTACTTTCAGAAATAATTGGCAAATGGAGTGGAATAATCAGCAAAATAATAAATTACTTGAAATAAAACCTCAAATTGCAGTCTGGCCTACACTGAGTCCTAGAAAACATGATGTCATAATTACTCGTTTAAGAATTGGGCATTCAAGGATCACGCATAAATACTTACTACTTGGGCAACAGGAACCTGACTGTCCGAAATGTCATTTCTGTGTGCTTACCATTCGCCATCTGCTCACTGACTGTCCTTGTCTTCGTCATCTGTATAGGCATTATTTTAATTCATCTTCACCCAATCTGACAAGCCTTCTAGGTGCAAATCCTCATCATCAGTTGACAAATTTTTTAAAGGAGGCTGGGTTTTACTTCGACATCTGATTTTATTGTTTAGTGTTCATCCTATTTTACATCTGTTTTTTATTGTATACTGTTTTTATTATTTTTGATTTTATCTTGTATGTAGTTTTACTTCTTTTTTCTACTGTGTTTTCTTAATGACTTTCTGGATGGGTAAACCCATCCAGAGACTCCTTTCTTCTTTTACCTTTTTGTTTGGCGCATCATGTCCTACTTTGGACCTTGCGCCAGAAAAAGTCATTCAACCAACCAACCTTCGTCATATGTATCGGCAATATTTTAATTCATCCTCACCAAACCTGACGAGCCTGTTAGGTAGTTCACCTCATTATCATTTGACAAATTTTTTAAAAGACTCTGGTTTTTACTATGACATTTGATTTTATTATTTACACTCTTCATCTCATTCTACGTCAGTTTTTATTATCTACACTGTTCATTACATTTTACATCAGTTTTTATTATCTACACTGTTCATTACATTTTACATCTGTTTTTATTATCCACAATGTTTTTTATGACTTTGATTTTACCTTTTACCTACTCGTTTTAATTTGTGTTAATGACAAACTGGATGGGTAAACCCATCCAGAGGCTAAATTTTATTTAACCTTTTTTTGTTTGGCGCAGCATGTCCCATTGTAGACTTTGTGCCATAAAAAGCCATCCATCCATCCATCCATTTACGATTAAAACCAATTTCTGCCACATGAAGCAACTGGCCAATAAAAGTTTAACATCAAACATGAATTATCTTAAACATGGATATGTCCATTAAATTTATCTCTTCAAAAGACACTTAACCTCAAATTTTCCTATAAATCGTTATATCCATTTCCATATAAACTCAATTTCTGCCATATATTATAACTGATCGACAGAGAGTTAAAAACGAACGCGAAATGTCCGAAGATGCGGTTAAGCACAATTGTTAAAGAATCCTCACTCTTAACCCAGAATTTCATTAAAAACATTATATCCATTTTCGAGTAAATCCAATACTGCCGTATGTTGCAACTGGCCGATAAAGAGATAACAGCGAACGCGAATTTTTCTTAAGATGAGGATGTCCAGTCTATTTAGCTTCCTTAAAACACTTAATTTCCAATTTTTCATTAAGATCGATTTATTAATTTCCGCATAAACCATTTTCTGCCATATTGTGCAACTGGCTGATAAAGGGTTAACAGCGAATACGAATTTTACTAACGATGATATATGTCCAACCAATTTAATTCCATAAAAAGTACTTAACTCCAATCTTTAATCAAAATCGTTATATCCATTTCAGAGTAAATCCAATTCCTCCTATATCTTGCGAATGCCTATTGAAGGGTTAGCAGTGTATGCGATTTTTTCTGAAGATGACATGTTAAATCGTTTTAGCTCCTAAAAACCCATTTAACCCCAAAATTATCAAAGTTGTTACATCCATTTCTGAGTAAACCCAATTTTTACTATATGTAGTGACTGGCAGTTAAAGGGTTAACACGAATTTTCATGAAGATGAGGATAAGCTCAGTCGTTTTTCGACCCAAACCCTTAAACCCAAAGATTTATCAAAATCATTAGAGCCGTTCCCTAGATCCCCTAAGAAAATATACATATATATATATATCTCAAGTCACATGGTTTACTCCTTTAATATAAGCGAAGGATAAGTGGAGAATGAAGAGAGAAAAAGGAAATAAATGAGAAAATAATAAAATTATATATTTTTTTAAAATTAATATATTGAATAGTAAGAATACATTTTTTTTTTTTTTTTTTAATAAGGACAAATTAGCAATTAGTTTAAGGGGTTGAATATTTTTGAACAGTGAAAAAAAAAAAAAATCACAATAACTTGAAAGATGTGACCTTTGTGAAAGATGATAGACAAAACATGTAATTTAAAACATGTAATTTTTAACAAGGGTTAAAAATTACAAGTTTGAAAAGTAATTATTTTTTAAGCATAAAGCTTTTATCTTTGTAATACAGTAATTAAAATACTTGTACATTTTTATTTTTTACTGAAAGTGTCGCAGGTAATTTTTTGTTGATATAAGCTTTGCAAACTTCAATAAATTATACATAACATGAGCCTGAAAGTGTTGTGCACATGTAAAAATACCATGTAATTAAAATGGCAAAAAATAATTTTGCAGGAAAGCTCTTTTCTTAAAAAAAAAAAATGAAAAAAAAAAAAAAAAGAAAAGAAAGAAAGAAAGAAAAGAAATACTTTATTAAAAAAAAATTATCACTGATTTTGGCGTAGTTAAGCTTATAATTACAAAACTTAATTTTAAAAGCTAATTGTTTGTCATTTCCTATATTTTTGTGGAAAAGCCGTTAATCTTTCATTAAATTCTGGCTAATATTATCGAGATATTGTACGCGTATTATTGTACATTGACAAAAAATTTGCTCCAACAATATTATATCAAAATTTTTTAATTAAAATTGCAGAATTATTTTAATGGTGGCATTAGATATAAAAACTTTCATACCACCTATTGAAATTTACAAGTTTTATTTATTTATTTTTTATTTTTGTAAATAGATTTAAGATATTTTTTTTAATCTGATATGTCTTTTTAAAGACATCAGACCTTTTAAAGAAAAACTTTATGAAATATTTATGTGGCACCATAGTTGCATCTCTGCATGAATTTTACATTTATCTATAACCACATTCTGAGAATTTTATATATGTTACATACATAATTGCTGTTAGACCTGTTAATAATACAACCTGAACAGTAAGTTTAGATTTCTATTACAGTAAATGAATAAAAATTTCCATAGTTCCCCCAAAAAGGAAATGCAATGTAAAACTAGTGTGCTGTGGCCACCACATGTCTTTTTTCTATATTTTCCGATAGAACTTAACTCAGTGCAAATAATCTATTAAAATTATCTCCCATGATGAATGTAGACTATTTTTATTCCAGAGCAGAAGTATAACACTAAAAATCCAAAGAATGTCAATTTTATTTGCTATATGATTTTTTTTTATTTCTTTTTGGTTGTAAATGAAACAAAAGTCGATATCTTTATTTTATATTATCACCGATCGATGGTTCAACCATTTGTTTTAAAGGTTGGACGAACTTTAATGAAAGATACCCATAATGAAGATTTGCCCCCCTCAGGAAAGGACGTCACCCTGGGGTGAAGCAATGCTCATAATATACAATATTTTTTCCCTGTTGACTATCACCATTATAAATAATTCTTTTTAATTTCATAATTATTCTAAAAAAATAATTATTTCATGCACACTTATGCGAAATTCCTTCATATACCACCATGTTAAAAATTTAGAAAAAGCGGGATGGCAACGCCACCTTTTGGAAAAATTTCATTAAAAGGTGATATACTAATTTATGCCAAGATGCAACTACATATCAATTTGCATGAAATTATGTGCAGTGATTTTTATGTGCAGTGATAATTATTTCATGCACATTAATGCGATATTCCTTCATATACCACCATGTTAAAAATTTAGAAAAAGCGGGATGGCAACGCCACCTTTTGGAAAAATTTCATTAAAAGGTGATGTACTAATTTATGCCAAGATGCAACTACATATCAATTTGCATGAAATTATGTGCAGTGATTCAGGAGATATAGTTCCCACATAATTTATCACACAGATATTTTCTAAAAATTGTCAAATCGCGTTGACCTCTCAAAACGTGTAAATCCATCGATAACAAAACTAATATTTTCTTGTATTTAATTATAAGATAAAGTAAAAATTACATTTCAGTGTTTTATGAATAACTAGTTCCGCATAAAATAACACAGAAGGTCAGTTCATCACCAGTTTTGATCAAACGATAAAAAATTGTTTTTAAAACCAAATTAAACCTACAATTTCGTAAAAGGGGAAAAAAAATTCAGTCATTTTAATAAGGAACTAAGTTACTCTTATCCATAATTGAAAATCAAATATATTTCTGAAAATTCTCGCCGAATATTAACACCTGCGTTACATAATTTAATTTGCCCATTTAACCGTAGTGTAGAAAAATATGACCGCAAACAACCAAATTAAACCATACCACAGATCACAGTTTAAAAATTGCCGTTTAGAAAAACACCTTTCAAGATGATACCGCTTCATATTATCAAAACTTACTTTTTTTTCTTCGGAGAATGTATTTTGTAAGTATAACTGAATACAAACTTATAAATACATATAAGCATCTCGTTCTAATTTTTTTTATTATTTTTTTTTTATTTTTTTTTTTTAAGTTTAATCCAATGCCTATACGTATCAAGTCAATATTGCTTTGGTAGGTTATAAAAGTGTACTTGATATTCAAAGATAAAACTGCATTTTATATTCAAAAACTTTACATAGAATAGATATAATTTAGAGTATTAATGATTGAAAAATAAGCTATCGTACGACAGCTCATATGTAATTGACCCTTATAGAAAATTGTCTAAAAGGATAAAAATAAATTTATTTTATATGAAATTGTTTATTCTAGAAAAATGGCATTAAAAGTAATCTTCCAAAATGAATTGGTAAGACGTGTATTCTAATACTTTGTATCTTTAACACTGTGTTGTAATCCTACGACTATAGGAAATGCTATTTCGCTCATTTATTAATTTTATTTATACATAAGAATCTTACAAGGTTAAAAAAAAAAAAAAAAAAATTTATACTAATCTCTTTTGATATTAATTTGACCACATACCTAAAGATATTAATTCCTGTTTCGCATAAATTAATTTTATAAATAACACTCTAAAAATTCCATTATTTTATCGTTTAAGATTAATTTAGATAAAGGCTTCAAAAAATATTAATAGTAATAATAGAATTAAACTTTTTTGCCAGAGAGAAAGAAAAAAAAAAAAAAAAAAAAAATCCGACAAATGCCTAATTTATCAACAAAGCTATAAAAGAAGTAAAATCCTTACCTGTGTCGCAAGTTTGTCTAGAACTGCACTTAGACGTTCACGAGCATTCTCGTTACATGTATCAGTTGATGGAACCTGGTTTGGAGATGCAATTGCTGGAGACGGTGTGGACTTGCTACCTGAGGAAGGAAGAATTGAATTAAAAAAAAAAAAAAAAAAAAAAAAAAAGAAAGAAAGAAAGAAAAAATAGAAATTGTAACTTCTAAACTTTCATTAAGTTATTTATTTTAATTTATAATTGTTGCCAAGAAAATTAAACTTTAAATTTTACATCTATTTTTTAAGATAGCACGCGATCGTGTTTTATATAAAAATCAAATCATTAAATTCATTTTTTTTACTTAATTTTATTTCATATTATTGCACGCGCACTATTTATTTCCTAATTCAAAATTATTAAAAAAAAACTTTTTCGATATCTCTTGTAACGATACTGATTATTATTAATTTTCTTTTCCTTAAAAAAAAAAAAAGATTTTGATGAAATTCTGGCAAAAGCAGAATTTAGTTTAAGACGGAGGACTATTAGTTTTTTTTCTTCCCAATTATAACATCGCTTTAAAATGATTCAATTATATTTTCGCTAAATTTTAGATTTCGATCAATGTCCGACTATCGAAAAATGATTTCGACAAGTGTCCAACTATCGAAAACGACAATGCAAAATCTCAGATTGAGACTAATAGGCCCTCAGTCCTAAAAAAAAAAAAAAAAAAAAAAAAAAAAGGTAATGACTTTTTTTTTAATAATTCAAGAATCTCGATTATTATAATACATGAATTTTATCTTTTTTTTAACAAACAACTTTATGCGTATTAATAGCTTAACGGATTTATTCAATTGAATCTACATAGAATAAATATGCGGTACTTCCAGGCTATACTTAGATATAGTGTTTAATAGAGTCGCATCATAAATTGAGTAAAGGATATAAATGATTAATAAACTAGAATGTTGACAACCACACGATTTTCTTCTACATTTTCTTATACAAATTGAATGACTCAGTAAAAGGTATTTATTCAAATTTCTATTTAATAAATATTAAATTTTCCGTGATGAACGCAGACAATTTCCATTCGAGAAAAGTAGTATTAACACTAAATATCCAAAGAAAGTCAATTTTTTTTCTCTATGTAACATATTAACCCGATCAAGTTATCGTGGGTCGTTGGAGACCCGAGCCATTTTTCTTTTGTCTCAAACCTAAGAATCCATATACAGAAAAAATACCTATCCATCGTGTCCATAATTTTTTCCGTAAAAATACCATTTTTAAATTTTATTATGCAATCTGAATTTTTCAAATATCTCAATTTGTTCAAAAGTTATGAATAGAAGACCCATGATAAACTGACAAGGTGCCAAAAAAAGCGATAACGTGATCGGGTTAAAAGAATTTTGTATGTCACTCACACGACTTTCTGTGTCTATACTATAAAGCAATATTGCTGATAATGGCATAAGATCAATAAGACAAGGTAATAAAGTTCAATCTAATTTAAAAACAGTTTAAACCACTCCCCCCAGGCTACCACTCCCCTTCTATCATTTTACCTAAATTTATATATAAAAAAAAAAAAAAAAAAAAAAAAAAGAAATTCTGAGCTCTCATTTAATTTAAAAGTTTATTTCAAATTATTCAGATAACTTTCGCAAACTAAAACTGGCCTTGACAATGACCAGTTTTGATGAAACTTTTCAAGCAGCAAATTCATACAAACTTCAAAACAGAAAATTTGAATTTCCCCCCTTTTTCTTTTCATTCTTTATTTTATTAATTTATGCTAATAACAGACAACCATATAGATCAATTGCTAAAAATATGATTTTCATATTGAGAAACCTCAAAACGTAATATTACACACACACACACACACACACAAAAAAAAAAAAAAAAAAAAAACAGCTGAAAGTCAAAATTAAAAAAATATGTTTACAATATGGGTATTAGAAATTAATTTTTATCGCTGAGAAATACTTGTCAACATAGTAAAATATAGAAAAGCACTTCCATCGATTATATTCATTAGAAAAGAAAGTTTGGCTTAATTTTGGGTGGCCTTGTATATTGTCTATAAACTGTCTAGACAAAACATAGTGTACTTAAATATAATATTGAACACATACAGCATAAAATGAAATGCACTACCAGCAATTTCTATGTATACTACATTCAAATTCTACTGGGCAGCCTTGTAAACGAATGGTTAAGACTTCCATACCACTTCTACACGAAACATTGTATGGTTATAAATAATAAACTTTCACATCCCATTTTGTTTAGCTCAGTCTATAGAGGTTACGCTGGACTTGCCAGAAATTTCGCGCACAGACGTTAATGTACTTTAATTCTCTTGGATGTTCGTTCCCCTATACACTAACTATTAGCTTGATCTCAAAGAAAAGCTTAGTGTAGCATTACTATAGGATACAAATTTAGAATATCGAGTTCCAACTTCCTGGTGCTGTTTGTTCTTGAGATATGCTGATGACAGATACACACGCAGGCCTCCGCTAAATTTTTTTTTTTTTAGATTCAAGTAACCTTATAACATGTAAATATAACAAAACCTCAATTTCGAATGTCTGACCCCAAAACATTTTTTCTGCCATTTGCATAGATAGGAGGAAATTAATCTTGTCTGTCATACGCACAATTTTCTCTTTCTCTGCACTTTAATAATATGACAAATTGTACATTAAGTTTTAAGATAAATAAGGTAAGATAGGATCAACGTACTTTAAAATGAACATAAATAAGTTTAGGTATAGTTTGGACAAAAATATGTGGGAAGCGGGGATACTGCCCCTTCAATCCCCCCCCCCCCGTTAAATTACAGTGCTTACATTTTTTTTTTTTCTTTTTAAAGTAAAGACTTGTTGATTGGTTTCAAAGTTTCCAGCCTTTATCAAATGTTTAAGTGGCAATCTTAAAATACCAAATTTGAATTTTCCACAGTTAGTTGATAGGCTGATAAAAGATATGAATACAGATCAACTGCTAAAAATTAAACTTTCTTAATTAGGGCACCTCAAAGCGTGATATACAAAAAAAAACAGTTGAAAACAGAACTTCAAAAAATAGTTTACAGCATGGGCAGGGCCCGACTATGCTTTTTGAAGACCCGGGGCACTGATGCTATTCGGAGGCCCCCCATACCCTGCTCTAAAGAGCTCACCAAAAGGACCCATTCTCAAAATCAAAAATAAATAAATATACCTTCTATTTCCTCATTTCTTTTTTTCTTTTTTTTTTTTTTTTTAGCAACTTATAACAAAATTATTAGTTTTATGTTCAAGACAAATGAAAAAATGTAGCACATAAATCAGCCAATGTGTAGGAAATTAGTTACAAAACTTTATAATTGTTTAAGCTCTCTATGAAAATATAGAAAGGAAAATGTAATCAATTTTTGTTTTTAATACACATATAATGAAGAAATTTGTACTATTACTTCTCAATTTTTGGAAATGAGGCCCCCTAAATTTGGAGGCCCTGGGCCAGTGCCCCCTGTGCCCGTGCTATAATCTGGCCCTGAGCATGGGTATGGAACGATAATTTTCCTTCCTGAGCAGAGTTCCCCCAGGGGGGTACCTTCTTCAGGTATTCAGGGGGAGTCACGCACCCCGGGCCCGAGTGATCTTTTTTTCTTTTTTTTTTTTTTTGTCCTTCTACCTTCCTTTCTTTTACTTTTTTGTATTTATTCATTTTTATTTATTCATTTATTTATTTATTTTTTTTTTGCTAATAAGATTTTGGCTTTTTGTCTTGCCTTTTTGTCCTTGTTAGTTTTTTGGTTTTTACTGCCAATAAGGTTTTTGTACTTGTTCTTGTTTATTGTTCTTGTAAAAATAAAAAAAAAAAAAAAAAAAAAAAAAGGAAAAAAAAATTAAAAATTTGAAAAACTTACAAAAAAATAAAACTACTTACCTTGTTTTACTCACCTTTTTGGTTTCTGCTTACCTTATTTGCTTTTCACTCACCTTTATTTTTTGGTCTTGTTGGTTATTCTAAAAATATTTAACTCCTAAAACACTAACCAAGCTGAAAACGGTGTAGATGTAGCGCTGGTTATTGGGTTGGCGATTTGGTGAGGGTCTCACGGTAGTCTAGCCTTGGGATCACACTGGGAGACTGGTGCCCTTGGTGAAGGTGAGACAACGGTGACTACTCGAACGAGAAACACCGGACTACCACGACTACCACATGTGATTCCCAATCTGGGTCGACGGTCTGGTAGCTGGTGAGTGGTTATGGGTGTCCCAGGGAGCGATTCTGAAAACCCTTTGCTTTTCCGTCTGTTCAAGAAACGGGCTGACTTGTGGGACTAAGGAAACCCTCGACCCTTTTTTCTTATCTCAATATGGCGACAATTAAAGGAAATACGAATAATGCGTCTGGCTCGGGCCAAGCTATTAAAAATTCAAATGAGAAATCTTGAGGAGATAGAGTGGAAGAGTTTTCTTCCACCCTTAATGAGACGAATGTGTTTGTAAATTGTGAAGCTAGATTTTTTGTTGTAAAGAGGAAAGAAGGAGATTTCTCAAAAACATCTCCTTTCTTAATACAAAAGGCACTGCAATCTATAATGGGTGACCCGAAATCAGTCAAAAAACTTAGATCAGGGGAATTATTAATAGAAGTTGAAAATAACAGGCAAGCTCAGAGTTTAAAAAGATGTTCCTTTTTTGCAGACATACCTGTCATTGTTACTCCTCATAGAACTTTGAATATTTGTCGTGGTGTTATCTCCGAATCTGACTTACAGTTCATACCAGAATCAGAAATCCTTGAGAACCTTAAAGAACAAAATGTTATAGCAGTTAGACGCATTTCCGTTTTTAGAGTTGACAAACAAATACCTACCAAGCATATTATTTTAACGATAGACTCTCCTAAACTTCCACGCTCTATAAAAGCCGGTTATCTCGAATGCCCCATTAGGCCATATATTCCGAATCCACTACGCTGCTTCAACTGCCAACGCTTTGGACACTCTAAAACTTCATGCAGAGGAAAACTGACGTGTGCCCGTTGCAGTGCCATCGGCCATGACAGTCAAAATTGCGAAGCCCCAGCCCGTTGCATTAATTGTAAAAATGATCACCCATCGTACTCCAAGTCTTGTGAAAAGTGGAAAATAGAAAAAGAGATTCAGACCATTAAAACTAAAGAAAATATATCGTACCCTGAGGCAAGGAAAATTAGGGCCTGACTAACGCATGGGCACCCGGGGATCGTGCCCTGGGCACGAAATTTCTGAGGGGCACAAAATTTTACTAATGCTTAAAATATATGGTCTAAATCTTTCTTTTTTTCGTTTTCCTACTCAGCTGTCTTTCACTTACATGAATAAAATTTTAAAATAAAATATGGCGCTAGGCTGACTGAGGGTAATTTTATTTTTCTTTAGAGCCGAAAACAGAAGCAGATTAGTTTTTTGACCAAATAACATTTTCCTCCTGTTAAAATTTGTGGTATGTTAATAATAGTTTTTTTTTTTTTTTTTTTTTTTTTGCTGGGGGGGGGGGGGGTCAGAGGAAGAAGTCTGGCTCTTCTAAGGGGGTACGAAAAATGTAAAGTGCCCTGGGCACAAAAATTTTTTAGTCGGGCCCTGAGGAAAATAGTTGAATCAAGAACACCCATCATTGGAAAATCATATGCTTCTGCTACTTCCACCAAAAAAAACTTCTAGAACAATAGCTACACAAACCAGCTCTCTAAACAATACCAGCTCTCCAGTTGAAACTGCTTTATTTAATTCTCAAAAATTGCAACCTAAGCCTAATCAGGCCTCAAATTCCACACAGTCTTCCAATGGCACTCCTATGGAAAATATACAAATCAATCCCTCAAATCTACAAACCAAACCAAGTCAGACAGCTATCTCCACACAGTCTTCTTCACCTAAACCAACAACTTCTAAAAAATCTCCATCAATACCAAAAAATGTTTCGTCTGACAGGGGACATTCCTCAGTCTCCATAAAAAATTCTAATTCACCCTTGCGCCCCCATATCATTAAGAAAAAGAGAATTGCTAAATTGCCCACTCCAAATTCTAACAAAACAAAAAAGATAAATCTTACTAAACAACAGGACTTAATAACCCTTCATCCTTCTGATGCGGAAGGTATGTCTACCGCATCAGAGGATAATGACGTGGATGTTTTAATCTAAAACAAAAAAATAATAATGACTAATTTCATTTCATGGAATTGCCGAGGTTTTACAAATAAACGAGATGAAATCAGAGAGATCATTTCTAATCATCGACCCATTTGCTTTGCCTTTCAAGAGACCTACTTAAAACAAAATGATATTGTAAAAATTCGTGGCTATAACTGTTTTAGAAAAGACATTATTCATTCTGACAGGGCTACAGGTGGTGTAGCTCTTCTTATTTCTAATAATGTACCTCACATTAATATTTCTTTAAATACTAATTTCCAAGCTGTAGCAGTCCAGGTCCATATTCACATGCTTGTCACTGTTTGCAATATCTATGTACCTCCAAATATGACTCTCAGCCCTCATGATCTCAATAATCTTGTTTTGCAGTTGCCAACTCCTTTTGTCTTTCTTGGAGACTTTAATGGGCACAACCCACTTTGGGGTAGTCCCGACACTAATCAGCGTGGTCATGTTATTGAGGATTGTGTCACAGATAATAATCTATGTATTCTAAATAATGGGGACAATACATATTTTCATGAACCTTCCAGAACATTCCATGCAATAGACCTAGCTAGTTGCTCACCCACTCTGTATCCATATTTTAATTTCTTCGTAAGTAACGATCTACATAATAGTGATCATTTTCCTTTATTTTTATCATTTCATAATTTTAATGAACATCAACCTGGAAACCCACATTATATTTATGACAAGGCCGATTGGGCTGCCTTTACCATTAATGCTGTAATTACACATGACATGATTGGAGGTGATATTAACAAGGCTGTTACCGATGTGACTAATTGTATCATAAACTCTGGTAACATTTCTATCCCAAAATCTTCTGGCCGCCACAATAAACACTCAAAGCCCTGATGGGATGAAGAATGTAACGCTGCAAAAAAAAAGCAACAAAAAGCGTGGGGGATTTTTAGGCGGTACCCAACGACTGTCCATTACATGGCATTCAAGAAAGCAAAAGCAAATGCTCGAAGAATCCGCAGAAAATCACAAAAGGAGTCCTGAGTTAAATATGTTTCCAGGATTACCTCCAATATAAGCAGGAAACAACTTTGGCATCGTGTCAAGAAAGCAATGGGAATTTATTCTAATCAAGATATTTCCTTTTTAAAATATAATGGCCAAACCATAACATCAACTAAAAATATAGCAAACACCATTGGTAGATCTTTATCTGACATATCCAGCTCTAATTCCTACTCTGAACCTTTTTTGTCATATAAACATAATTCTGAGCGTTCATCAATTAATTTTCACTCCCGTTCTTCACCGGAGTACAATAGTCCTTTTACTGAAAATGAATTACAAAATAGTTTGAAAAATTGTCGTAACTCTGCTCCTGGACCCGACGGTGTTACCTACATTATGATTAAACATTTATCAAAACTGTCTCTTAAAAATCTCCTTCATCTTTACAATAGGATCTGGACTGAAAATATATTCCCTGTTGCTTGGCACGATGCTATTGTTATTCCTTTTCCAAAACCAGGTAATGATGCTACTGACCCAAAAAATTACAGGCCCATTGCTCTTACAAGCTGTCTTTGTAAACTACTCGAAAAAATAGTAATTACTAGATTGGTTTTTATTCTTGAAAAAAATAATTTGATTTCTCCATGGCAAAGTGGTTTCCGACGAGGCCGTTCTACGGTTGACAATATTTTATTATTAGAGACAAATATTCGCAAAGCTAATGTGAGACGTAACCATTTGGTGTCAATCTTTTTTGATATGGAAAAGGCATATGACAGGACATGGCGCCATGGTATTTTGAAGAATCTATTTAATTTGGACTTTCGTGGTAACCTTCCCATTTTTATTAAAAAATTTTTGAGAGTCAGACGCTTGCAAGTTCGTATAGGATCAGTTTTTTTCAGATTTTTATTTTCAGGAAGAAGGTGTACCTCAAGGCAGTGTCTTGAGTGTTACACTCTTCTCTTTAAAAATTAATGACATCCTCAAAGAAATTCCACAAAGTGTCCACGGCAGTCTATATGTTGACGACCTGCAGATATCTTGCCAGGGAAATGACATGCGCTTCATTGAACGCCAATTACAACTTGCCATCAAGAATATCATTAAATGGACTAATAAAACTGGTTTTACCTTTTCTACTGAGAAAACACAATGTGTGCATTTTTGTCGTAAACGAGGTCTACATCCTGATCCAGAGATTTTTATGAATGACAATCCTATTTCTGTTGTTGACTCTGCTCGATTCTTGGGTGTAATTTTTGACAGAAAACTCAATTTTAAATCTCATATATCATATTTAAGGACAAAATGCGAAAAAACATTAAATCTTTTAAAAGTACTATCAAACACTTCTTGGGGTGCAGATCGTATTTCTTTATTGAGAATCTACCATTCTGTTATCCGTTCAAAATTAGACTATGCCTGTGAAGTATATGGGTCTGCTCCTATTTCTTATCTTAAAAAACTAGACACAACCCATCACAGTGCACTTAGGATATGCTCAGGGGCTTTTCGCACCTCTCCTGTGCTTAGTTTATATGCTGACTGTGTGGAGCCTTCTCTCACTGACATCAGACAAAGACTTTCATGTGAATTGAACTTTCGCATTCTTTACATCCTAATCATCCACTTCATTCACTTTTAAATACCAACGATCATAATCTTTATGTGAATCGCCCATCTTGCATCCCACATTTCGCTCTTAGAATTAAGAACTTTCTTGCTGGCACCTCTAACATTCATTCCAAAGTTCGTCCTCGGTCTCTTTTAAACATGGCACCTTGGAATTTCCAGGTAATTTCCTGTCTTCATCCATTTAAGGGGTTTGACAAATCTAACACAGATGCATCCATGTTTCAAGCACTTTTCTCATCTCATCTCTCTCAATATAAGGACTATGTCGAGATTTTTACTGACGGCTCCAAGACAAGTAATAAAGTTGGCTGTGGTGTTGTCACTGGCAACACCACGTATAGCTATCAACTCCCAAGCTCTTTTTCCATTTTTTCTGCAGAGTTTTTTGCAGTTGAGGTAGCTTTAAACATTATTTCGTCTCACTGCAGCAAAAAATTCATTATCTATACGGACTCACAGAGTGTTCTTGACTCTCTTTCTTCTATCTCTTGCACACTTTCTTTTATCTCTGTTTTAAAAACATATAACGACATTCTAAAAAAGGGGATTTAGTATTTTATTTTGTTGGGTTCCTGGACATGTTGGTATTAAAGGCAATGAAATAGCAGACAAGGCTGCAAAGCAAGCTTCCATTTTTTTAAACTGTCCTATTCCGTATGACGATGTTAAGCATAGCCTCAGGAGCTATTTCAGAGATATTTGGCAAAGGGAGTGGAATAGTCAAAATAATAACAAATTACATGATATTAAACCTCAAATTGCAATCCGGCTAACTTTTACTCCTAGGAAATATGATGTACTTATTACCCGTCTACGAATTGGGCACTCTAGGCTTACTCATAAATACTTATTACTTCGACAGGCGGAGCCGGCCTGTCCCAAATGTCACTACCATACACTTACCATTCGCCATATTCTCACTGACTGTCCTTGCCGTCGTCATATGTATCGGCAATATTTTAATTCATCCTCACCAAACCTGACGAGCCTTTTAGGTAGTTCACCTCATTATCATTTGACAAATTTTTTAAAAGACGCTGGTTTTTACTATGACATTTGATTTTATTATTTACACTGTTCATCTTATTCTACATCAGTTTTTATTATCTACACTGTTCATTACTTTTTACATCAGTTTTTATTATCTACACTGTTCATTACATTTTACATCAGTTTTTATTATCTACACTGTTCATTACATTTTACATCAGTTTTTATTATCTACACTGTTCATTACATTTTACATCTGTTTTTATTATCCACAATGTTTTTTGACTTTGATTTTACCTTTTACCTACTCGTTTTTAATTTGTGTTAATGACAAACTGGATGGGTAAACCCATCCAGAGGCTAAATTTTGTTTATCCCTTTTTTGTTTAGCGCAGCATGTCCCATTGTGGACTTTGTGCCATAAAAAGCCATCCATCCATCCTGAGCAGAGTTAGTCAGCAACATGGTAAAATGCAGTAAAGGACTTCGATTACATTTAAAAGAAAGGAACGTCTATATTCAACTTTAGTCTATATTGTCTATAAACAATATGCACCATAAACAATATTGTGTATTTAAATTTAATCTTACACGAAAAACATCTAACACAAACTGAATTACAATTCCAGTATTTTTTAACTATAACCTCAATATATCCTAATACTTTGGGTAGCCCTGTAAACGAATAACGACTAATTTCCATAATAAAATCTCCACAAAACATGCTTTTACGCATATGAAAAATATAAATTTAATTTGGTTTAGTGCAGCCTATTTATGTTAAACTATTTATCTTCAATTTCTCCCATAGACTTAATGTATTGGAACTCTCTTGGGTACACGAACCATTTGCTTGATCTGCACGAAAAGTTTAGTGTAGTATCCCTATATGATATATATGTAGTATATACCGAGTTTGAACTTTCTGCTACTATTTGTTCTTGAGATATGCTCATAACAGACTCTCACAGCAGTCACTAAAAACATGATTTTTGGATTCAGGAGACTTCAGAGCGTAATTATAAAAACTCAATTTGGAGAATTTGTTTCAAAAACAATACATTCTCTACCATACATATATTTAAATAAATTCATAAAAAATTAAAACAATCGCAGATCAATGGTTCAGCCATTAGTTTTGAAGGTATTGACGAGCTCTTTAAAAAGATACCCAGAATGAAAATTTGCTTCCCCCCCCTTTCCTACATATATTAAAAAAAAAAATCCCAGTTGATTAATCAAGTATTTTAATTTTTCTTATGGTTATTAAAAAATTATTTTAGCGCACATTTATAGAAAATTGTCCTATACTACCATGTTAATTTAGAAAAAGTGGGATGGCAACGTCCCCTGTTGGAAAAGTTTCACCAAAAGTTGATAATCGCTAATTTATGTCAAGGTACCAATATATACCAATTTGTATTAAATTCTACGAAATAGTCTCCAAGATAAAGTTGCCACAAAATTTCATCTCTACCTATCTCTCTCTCATACACACACAAACACAGGCTGGAATTTGCTGAAAACGATATAAACGTGTTCTACCCTTAAATCCATAAAAAACCTGATGTCTAAATATTTTTACGAATTCAATACTTTTGCCAATTGAATATAGAAGAAAGTATAAACATATATTTGTCTCTATGGTGTTATATGGAATAAACACTGTACGTGTATTTAAGAAACCTGGGCTTTGGTTGTTCCTAATGAGAGAGTTAGTAAAGGGCGGTGGGTTGGTTGGTTGATTGATGTTTATTGGCGCAAGGTCCGCGATGGGACATACTGCGCCAAACAAAAGTATAAAAAATAAACACTAGCTTCTGGATGGGTAAAACCCATCCAGATGGTAGTAAAAAACACATTGAAAATTAAAACAATAGGTAAATAATAAAATAACAAGACAAATATTGAAATAATAGAAAGCAGAGTAAAAAGAGTATAAAATAAAATGATGTAAAAAGTTATGAACAGTGTATATATAAACCGAAGTAAAAGGAGATGAACAGTGTATATCATAAAAAGGATGGGAGGGAGGATTACAATGCAAAATATATAAATCTTTTTGTGCCTAAACGCAAACGATTTTTAGACTTTTGAAATTTCGCACAAATGTGATTTCTTAAGATGTATCTGAACAGTGAATAAATGAATTTAGAAATTAAAAGTAACAAAATTGTATAGGGTGAAATACTTTCGTTATGAAAATGTCTTGTTCTATAACAATCGTTTGTCGACTGCATTATGAAAGAGACAAAAATGTATTTAAAAAGAGTTATTTTTGGTCCGTTAAGAGCATTTTTTAAAGATATTGGCAATAAACGTTATGCCACTTCATAATAGTAATTAATGTTGACTTTGTGAGGTGATACTTCAGTGCATCACTGGTATAGGTGTCGATAAAGGCATTTGGACCTAAAAAAAGGTGTAGTAAAGTTTTTATATTTTATGTTACTTTTAAGATTGTTAGGTTTTTGAAGTAATATAGGAATAAAATATAACACATGTAAAGATTGTGAAAAATGCTAAGCAAAATCAGCGGGAGCCATGCATTAAATCCTTTCTCGAATAAAAATGGCTGCATCTAGCATCTCGTGCTTTGTACAGAGATTAAAAAGAGGTATAAACTTTCTACTCTTGCAAATTACTTTGACGTTAGTTTTTTTAATTTGGTTTTATACGCTTATTGATCTAATTGTACTATTTCAAGTACCATAGGTAGATAAATAGTTAAAGACAAATATTTAATAGAATGGTTATCCATAAAACTGCACAGTTAAGGAAACTATTTAAGATATCAATAAAAACATAAAATTATAAAAACTAATATATAAACAATTGGAAAAAAAAAGAAGAAGTTTACTTACATTTGGCAATCTTTATGAAAAAATCAGTTTCCACAAAATAAAGGGCGCAATAATTTGCGTTAAAGACAATAAAGATGCATTAAATATATAACAATAATACAACGATGACTATGAAGATTTCAGGTAACAAAAATAGATGATACGATAAATGATCTTAACAAACACGATGGCAGAGATAATCAAAAATTGACAGCAATTATCCAGCTCAAAAGTAAGAGTGAAGCTTAATTTGACCTGTGGATCGAAATTGTTGCACCGCTTCCAAATGCGCATGCTCCAACTCAAAATAATTAATTCCGGTAGGCAATTCAATTTCTTAGGGAGGCATGAAAGGAGGGAGGGGGTTTTACGCCTCACTAGTGCTACTCTATGGGAAATTAAAGAAGCTCTGGGAAACATCCCTATGGGTGGTCTGGAGACATGACATTCCAATTTTGATCCTCTATAGAAAGAAAAATGGCTGCAAAAATGGCTGCATGTAGCTTCTCGTGCTTTGTACAGAGATTAAAAAGAGGTATAAACTTTCTACCCTTGAAAATTACTTTGACGTTAGTTTTTTACGCTTATGGTTTTATACGCTTATTAATCTAATGGTACTATATCAAGTGCCATAGGTAGATAAATAGTTAAAGACAAATATTTAATAGCATGGTTATCCATAAAACTGCACAGCTAAGGAAACTATTTAAGATGTCAATAAAAACATAAAATTATAAAAACTAATATATAAACAACTGGGAAAAAAAAAGAAGGTTACTTACATTTGGCAAACTTTATAGAAACCAGAATTTTACAAAAAAAAAAAAAAAAAATGCAAAACTTTGCTTTAAAGACAATAAATATATAAAATATAATGATGATTCTGAAACTTTCAGATTACAAATACAGATGATGACACGATAAATGATCTTAACAAACGAAATATCTCGGATAAAGTATCTTAGTATCTTAGTATTGACAGCTCGAAAGTAAGAGTGAAGCTTAATTTGACCTGTGGATCGAAATTGTTATATCGCTTCCAAATGCGCATGCTCCCACTCAAAATAATTCATTCCGGTAGGCAATTCAATTTCTTAGGGAGACATGAAAGGAGGGAGGGGGTTTTACGCCTCACTAGTGCTACTCTATGGGAAATTGAAGAAGGTCTGGGAAACATCCCTATGGGTGGTCTGGAGACATGACATCCCAATTTTGATCCTCTATAGAAAGAATGGCTCTTTCGCTTTGGTGACGCTACAAGTGTAATTTTACACTTTTGGGAGTCTATAAATTCTTAGTAATAACTGTCCCCAGGGGGGTACCTTCTTCAGGTATTCAGGGGGTGTCACGAACCCCGGGCCCGAGTGATCTTTTTTTCCCTCATTTCTTTTTCTATTTTTTTCTTTTCTTTTTTTTCATTTCTTTATTTCTCTTTTTTTATTTTCTTTATTTATTTCTTTAATTTTTTTTTTTTTTTTTTTAGTTATTCCCTTTTCAAATGCCAAAAAGTTCTTGGTCTGTATTTTTTTTTGTTTTACCAAAAAGTACTTGGTCTGTTTTTTGTCCTGCCAATAAGTCCTTGGTCTGCTTTTGTTTTGTTAGAATTGTATTCTTACAAAAAAATAAAATAAAATAAAAAATAAAAAAACTTTTAAAAACACAAAAATATGGAAACACTAACAAAGTTCTACTTACCTTTTTTGTTTTGTATTTTAACTTACCTCTTCTTTTGTTTCTGTGTTGCTTGTTTGTATAAAAAAAAAAAAAAAAAAAAAAAAAACTGAAAAAAAAAAAATTAAAAATGTTAAAAAAAAAAAAAAAATACTTTAACTCTAATCCACTAATTAAGTTTAGTCCGGTGAAGGTGTGGCGCTGGCTATCGGGGCAAAGATTTTGGTGAGGGTGCCACGGTAGTCTAGCCTTGGGATCACACTGGGAGACTGGTGCCCTTGGTGAAGGTGAGACAACGGTGACTACTCGAACGAGAAACACCGGACTAACACGACTACCACATGTGATGCCTGAACTGGGTCGGCGACCTGGTAGCTGGTGAGTGGTTATGGGTGTCCCAGAGAGGATTCTTAAAAACCCTTTGCGTTTGTGTGTTGGAAGAAACACTCACCCTTTTATCTTATCTTTCTTATTATGGCTACAAATTTAGAAAATTCGATTAATGCGTCTGGCTCGGGCCAAGCTAATTCTAAATCTTGGGGAGAAAGAATGGACGAATTTTCATCCAGTTTATCTGAAGCTAATGTTTTTGCTTTGAATGAAGAGAGATTTTTTGTGGTGAAGAGAAATGAAGGTGACTTCAGTAAAACATCACCGTTTTTGATACAGAAATCGATCCAGTCAATTGTAGGTGAACCAAAGAGTGTAAAAAAGTTGAAATCAGGAGAACTTTTGATAGAATTAGAAAATACCACACAAGCAAGGAACTTAAAAAAATGTACACTGTTTGGAACTATCCCAGTCACAATTAGTGCGCACCGTACTCTGAATACCAGTAGAGGTGTTATATCGGAATCTGACCTCCAGTACATACCAGAAGCAGAAATTCTTGATAATCTTAAAAGCCAAAAAGTAATAGCTGTGCGCCGTATTTCTATTTTCCGTGATAATAAACAAATACCCACAAAACACATAATTCTAACCATTGACTCTCCTACTCTCCCACGTTCAATTAAAGCAGGTTACCTCGAATGTCCAATTAGGCCATATATCCCTAATCCTTTACGATGCTTTAACTGTCAACGTTATGGGCACTCAAAAACATCATGCCGTGGAAATCTCACATGTGCCCGCTGCAGTGCAGTGGGTCACGATAGTCAAAAGTGTGAAGCCCCTGTCTGTTGTACTAACTGTAAAAAAGATCACCCTGCCTATTCTAAGTCCTGTGAAAAATGGAGAAGCGAAAAGGAAATTCAAACTATAAAAACAAAACAAAACATCTCGTACTTTGAAGCCCGAAAAATTGTTCAATCAAGGACACCCACTATTGGTAAATCTTTTGCCGCTGCTGCCGCCTCAGCCAGTAACAAAAAGACTTATAAAACTATAGCAATACAAACAGATGATGTTATTCCTGATAAAATAGTGACCGCCTCTGATAAAATAGTGACTTCCTCTGATAAAATAGTGAAAGTTAACCCTCAAAAAGAGCAAACTAAACATAGTCAAGTCTCCCAATTTTCACAGTCATCTTCAAAGCCATCTTTCCCCAAAAGAAATTCGCAAACGCTCAAAAATATGCTCTCTGTAAAGCATCAAAATTCACCTTCAAAAAATAGTTCACTGAAAAAGAAAAAGGTTTCATCAAATTCCAAATCTAAGGAAGTGAAACCAAATAAAAATCACCCAATAAATCAAGACTGTATCTCTCTTCATCCATCCGACGAGGAAGACAAAATGTCTACCCTATCTGAACACAGTGACGTGGATACCTTAATCTAAAAAAAAAAAAAACCTTTTATGACTAATTTCATTAGTTGGAATTGCCGATCTTTTAACAATAAACGGGATGAAATCAAAGATTTAATCTTTGATCATCGACCAATCTGCATTGCTCTCCAAGAAACCCACTTAAAACATAACAATAATGTTAACATTCAAGGATATAGTTGTTTTCGAAAAGATTTCACCCAAGGTGGCAGAGCTACAGGTGGTGTAGCTCTTCTTATTGCCAATAATGTTCCTCACACTAACATTCCTTTGAACACATCCATCCAAGCTATCGCCGTCCAAATGCACTCACATATGCTGTTAACTGTCTGCAACATCTATTTACCACCAAATATTACTATACTCAAACAAGATCTCAATAATCTCCTCTTACAGCTTCCTTCCCCTTTTCTTATTCTTGGAGACTTTAATGGACATAACCCACTTTGGGGGAGCCATGACATCAATCCTCGTGGACAAGTCATTGAAGATTCTATTACTGACAATTCTTTGTGTATTTTAAACAATGGTGAGAATACTTATTTCCATGAACCTTCCACAACATTTCACGCCATAGACCTTGCCATTTGTTCTCCTATACTTTACCCTTACTTTAATTTTTTTGTTAGTGACGATCTACATAATAGTGACCATTTTCCTTTATTTTTATCTTTTCATGACTCAAACCATGCTAGTTCCAGAAATCCTCACTATATTTATGACAAAGCCGATTGGACTATCTTTACTCTTAACGCCACACTGACTTCTAATATGATTCAGGGTGATATAAACAAAGCAGTTTCTCAGATCAGCCAGTGTATTATAAATGCGGCTAATATGTCAATCCCAAGATCTTCTGGGTGCTCTGCTAAACATTCACGCCTTTGGTGGAATGATGAATGTAACCGTGCTAAAAAACAACAACAAAAAGCATGGGGTAAATTTCGGAGATATCCCACTACCGCTAATTATATTTCTTTTAAACAAGCAAGAGCAAATGCACGGAGAACCCGAAGGAAATGTCAAAAGGAATCCTGGGTCAATTACGTGTCCAGCATTACTTCTAATACCAGTAGTAAACAGCTTTGGCATCGTGTCAAGAAGGCTATGGGTGTCCATACAAGCCACAGCATTTCTTTTCTTAAAGATAATGGTCAAACAATCACTTCCACCAAAAACATAGCAAACACTATTGGTAGAACTTTATCGCACATCTCTAGCTCAAATTCGTACTCCGAACCTTTCTTGTCCTACAAACGTAACTCAGAACGTTCAACAATTAACTTTAAATCTCGAATCTTTTACAGTTATAATAGCCCATTTACAGAGAATGAAATAAACAGTAGCCTGAAACATAGTCATAAATCTGCACCTGGACCGGATGGTATAACATACCTAATGATCAAACATTTATCTAAACCCTCTCTCAAAATTCTACTTCAGCTTTATAATAGGATTTGGACAGAACAAACATTCCCGGTTTCTTGGCACGATGCTGTGGTCATTCCGTTTCCAAAGCCTGGTAAAGATGCAAGTTGTCCAAATAATTATAGGCCTATTGCTCTTACCAGCTGTCTTTGTAAATTACTGGAAAAAATGGTGAATACTAGGCTTGTTTTTATTCTTGAAAAAAATAATTTAATTTCTAAATGGCAGAGTGGTTTTAGGCGAGGCCGCTCTACCATTGATAATATCTTATTACTTGAAACAAATATTCGAAATGCGTATGTCAGGCGTAACCATCTAGTGTCCTTATTCTTTGATATAGAAAAAGCATATGACAAAACTTGGCGATATGGCATTTTACGGGACCTTTTTACTTTCAACTTCCGGGGAAATCTACCAATTTTTATTCAAAATTTTTTAAAACTCAGACGCTTCCAAGTTCGCATTGGTTCAGTTTACTCTGATTTTTATTTCCAAGAAGAGGGTGTTCCTCAAGGAAGTGTTTTAAGTGTTACACTTTTCTCCATCAAAATAAATAATATTCTTAATCAATTGCCACAAACTGTTGATGGTACTCTCTATGTAGACGATCTGCAAATTTCTTGTCAGGGAAAAGACATGCGTTTTATTGAACGCCAATTACAACTTGCCATCAACAATATTACTAGATGGATGATGGAAAATGGGTTTAATTTCTCAATTGACAAAACACAGTGTGTGCACTTTTGTCGCAGACGAGATCTTCATCTTGATCCAGAGATTTTTATTAATGGCAGACCTATTTCTGTTGTTGACACTGCTCGTTTTTTGGGTGTTATATTTGACAAAAAACTCAATTTTATTCCGCATATTTCATATTTAAGGACAAAGTGTGACAAAACTTTAAACCTTTTAAAAGTTCTTTCAAATACTTCTTGGGGTGCAGATCGTTCTTCGATGCTTAAAATCTACCGTGCAGTTATCCGCTCAAAAATGGATTATGCTTGTGAAGTATATGGTTCAGCTCCTAACTCTTACCTTAAAAAACTCGATACCGTACACCACACAGCACTTCGAATCTGCTCAGGAGCATTTCGTACTTCCCCATCTCTTAGTTTGTATGTCGATTGTGTGGAGCCATCTCTTAGTGATATAAGACAAGAACTCTCTGTGCAGTTATATTATCGCATTTTTTCACATCCTAATCATCCACTTCAACCTCATATAAATAACAGTAATCATAATCTTTTTCTAAATCGTCCATCTTGCATCCCACATTTTGGGCTTAGAATTAAAAATTATCTAGCTGGCAATTCTTATCTTCCCACCAAGGTTCGTCCTAGAGCTCTTTTAAGCCTGACTCCTTGGAATTTCCGGGCTATTTCTTGCCTTCACCCTTTTAATACCTTCGACAAATCTAATACAGACGCCTCTATTTTTCAGACCCTTTACGCTGCTCATCGGAATGATTATCAAGACTATGTGGAAGTTTTCACTGATGGTTCTAAAACCAGTGACAAAGTTGGTTGTGGTGTCGTATCTGATAACATCATTCTTAGCTATCAACTGCATAACTCATTTTCCATTTATTCTGCAGAGTTTATAGCAATTGAAATTGCTCTTAATTTCATTTCATCTCAAAATCGTAAAAAATTCATAATTTACACAGACTCGAAGAGTGTCATCGATTCACTTTCATCCACCTCGTGCAACCCTTCTTTTATCTCTGTGTTAAATACTTATAACGACCTTCTCAAAAAGGGATTTGACATTTTGTTTTGTTGGATTCCAGGTCATGTTGGTATCGGTGGCAATGAAGCAGCAGACAAAGCAGCTAAACAGGCTTTAACTATTCTTGACTATCCTGTTCCATATGATGATATTAAGCATGTAGTTAAAAATTCTACAAAAAACATTTGGCAAAGAGAGTGGCATTACCAGATAAATAACAAATTACATGAGATAAAACCACACATTGCAATCTGGCCTACAGTTAATCCTAGAAAACATGATGTTATTGTTACTCGCCTTAGAATTGGACATTCGAGGCTTACACACAGGCACCTGCTTCTCGGGGAACATGAACCGTCATGTCCAAAATGTCATTCTAATCCACTTACCATTCGCCATATTCTCACTGACTGCCCATGCCTTCGTCATCTCTATAGACTTCATTTTAGATCATCATCACCAAATCTGACAAGCCTTTTAGGTATTAACCCTCATTACAATTTGACTAATTTTTTAAAAGAGGCTGGTTTTTATTATGAGATCTGATTTTATTTTTTACACTGTTCATCATTTTTTACGTCTGTTTTTATTATATACTCTGTTATTAATTTTTTACTTCTGGTTTTATTGTATACACTGCTCATTACTTTTACATCATCTCATCTTATACACTATTTGCCCTGTTTTCTATTATTTTTGATTATTTGACTTCTTTACTTTTTACCCATCCTTGTTTTAACTTCAGTTTGTTTTTTAGTGACCATCTGGATGGGTAAACCCATCCAGAGCTACAATTTAGTTTTACACATGTGTTTGGCGCAGTATGTCCCATTGTGGACCTTGCGCCATTAAAAGGCAACCAACCAACCAACCAACCAACCAACTTAGTAATAACTGAGAAACCTGCTTTATAAAACTTAACAAATTTGCGATGATTCATTAGACGAAAGCTGCTTCAGAAAATAATGCTTTGTCTAATCTCGGCTTTACGTCTATAAATACAGGCTTGGAGCATAATTAACAATTGCGTTTTGTATTTTTATAAAATGTAGCTTATGTTTCTTTGCGAAATAGACCCCCAGGGGGGTACCTTCTTCAGGTATTCAGGGGGAGTCACGCCCCCCGGACCCGAGTGATCTTTTTTTTCTCTTCTTCCTTTTTTTTTTTTTTTTAACCGTCTACCTTCTTTTCTTTTATTTATTTCACTTTTGGTTTTTTTTTTTTTTTTCTTCTAAGTTTTTGACTTTTTTCTTGCTTTTTCGTCCTTGTTTGTATTTTGGTTTTTGCTGCCAATAAGGTTTTGGAACTGTGTCTTGTTCATTGTTCTTGAAAAAAAAAAAAAATTGTAAAAAAAAAAAATTAAAATTTTGAAAATCTAAAAAAAAAAATGAAACTACTTACCTTGTTTTACTCACCTTTTTGTTTTCTACTTAACTTATTTGTTTTCACTCACCTTTATTTTTTGGTCTTGTTCTTGTTGATTATACTAAAATTACTTAACTTCTAAAACATTAACCAAGGTGAAAACGGTGTAGATGTGGCGCTGGTTATTGGGTTGGCGATTTGGTGAGGGTCTCACGGTAGTCTAACCTTGGGATCACACTGGGAGACTGGTGCCCTTGGTGAAGGTGAGACAACGGTGACTACTCGAACGAGAAACACCGGACTAACACGACTACCACATGTGATTCCCGATCTCGGTCGACGGTCTGGTAGCTGGTGAGTGGTTATGGGTGTCCCAGGGAGCGATTCTGAAAACCCTTTGCTTTTCCGTCTGTTCAAGAAACGGGCTTACTTGTGGGACTAAGGAAACCCTCGACCCTTTTTTCTTATCTCAATATGGCGACAAACAAAGGAAATACGAATAATGCGCTTGGCTCGGGCCTATCCCTCAATGCCAACTCTAATAATACTGCATGGGCAGATAGAATGGAAGAATTCTCTTCCACCTTACCTGAAAAAGTAATTGCCACATACGATGAGGCAAGATTTTTTATAATCAAGCGTAATGACGGGGACTGTTTTAAAACGTCAACATTTCTATTTCATAAAGCTATTCAGTCAGTTGTGGGTGAACCAAAGTCAATTAAGAAAATCAAATCAGGAGAACTTTTAATCGAAGTAGAAAACATAAAGCAAGCAAGTAACCTCAAAAAATGTACACTTTTCGCTAATATTCCCGTTACTGTTACTACTCACCGAACATTAAATACCAGTCGTGGAGTTATTTCAGAGCCTGACCTTCAATACGTACCACAACAGGAAATACTTGAGAATTTAAAAGATCAGAAAGTTATAGCAGTTAGGCGCATTTCAATTTCCCGAAAAAATAAACAAATCCCAACTAAGCACATAATACTCACTTTTGATTCTCCGAAACTCCCACGCTCTATGAAAGCTGCATACCTGGAATGCCCTTTAAGACCTTACATCCAAAATCCTCTGCGCTGCTTCAAATGCCAACGTTTTGGTCACTCAAAAAATTCTTGCCGTGGTAATTTCACATGTGCCCGCTGTAGTGGTGTGGGCCATGATAATGAAAACTGTGAAGCTCCCATATGTTGTGTAAACTGCAAAAAAGACCACCCATCTTATGCTAAAATATGTGAAAAATGGAAATTCGAAAAAGAGATTCAAACTGTGCGTACCAAAGAAAATATATCATATTTTGAAGCCAGAAAAATTGTTGAAACCAGAACACCCACAATTGGAAAATCCTTTGCTGCTGCTGTTGCTTCTATTAAAATACCCAAAAATTACAAAACAATCTCCACACAAACAGATAGTATTACTAAGAGCATCCCTCCTGAAGAAGCCAAAAATAATTTGCGCAAAGATCAAGAAAAGCCTACTCAAACACCTAATTTATCACACCAAACACCTAATTCTGCCAACATATCCTAAAAAAAGCTCACAAATTCTGAAAAAACCGATGTCTCATAAAAATCGCAGCTCTGAACCTCTAAAGCATGGAAATTCTCAAAACAACTTGGTTAAAAGAAAAAAAATACCTAAGCTAACAGAGTCTATAAAATCAAAAGAAAATAATATAGCTAAACAAGCAGATTTAATTTGCCTTCATCCTTCTGATGGAGAAGGTATGTCTACTGCATCAGAAGATGAGGACGTAGATGTGTTAATCTAAAAACTAAATTATAATGACTAATTTCATTTCCTGGAATTGCAGAGGTTTTAACAATAAACGGGATGAAATAAAAGACATTGTCTTTGATCATCGACCAATTTGCTTTGCTTTTCAAGAAACGTATTTAAAGCAAAATCATAAGACTAAAATTCGTGGCTACAACTGTCTAAGGAAAGATTACATTCAATCTGACAGAGCTACAGGTGGTGTAGCTCTTTTAATCTCCAATAATGTTCCTCACACAAATATACCTTTAAACACAAATATTCAAGCCATAGCTGCCCAAATCCACATCAATATGCTAATAACCATCTGCACTGTTTATTTAACACCTAATATGTCTGTACAAAAACAAGATCTGAATAATTTAATTTTGCAACTCCCTGCCCCATTCTTAATTTTCGGTGACTTCACTGGACATAACCCGCTTTGGGGGAGCCCCAATGTTAATTCCTGTGGACAAGTCATTGAAGATTTCATCAATGATAATTCCTTATGTCTTTTAAACAATGGAGACAATACTTATTTCCACGAACCATCTGGGACTTTTCACGCAATAGACCTCGCAATCTGTTCTCCAATTCTTTACCCCCCCAGGGGGGTACCTTCTTCAGGTATTCAGGGGGAGTCACGCACCCCGGGCCCGAGTGATCTTTTTTCCCTCTCCTTTTGTTTTTTTTCCCCTTCCCTTTTATTTCTTTCACCTTTGGTTTGGTTTATTTTGCTTTTGTTGCCAATAAGTTTTTGGTACTTACTTGTTCCTGTTGTTTTGTTCTTTGAAAAAAAAAAAAAATCTTAAAAAAATTATAAAATTTGAAAAAACCAAAAAAATGAAACTACTCACCTTGTTCCATGATCTTTTTTCGTTTCTACTCACCTTGTTTTTACTCATCCTTTTGTTCTCATTTGTTACGCTAAAAACCTTAAAATTACTAATACAGTAACCAAGCTGAGACCGGTGTAGATGTGGCGCTGGTTATTGGGTTGGCGATTTGGTGAGGGTCTCACGGTAGTCTAGCCTTGGGAGCACACTGGGAGACTGGTGCCCTTGGTGAAGGTGAGACAACGGTGACTACTCGAACGAGAAACACCGGACTAACACGACTACCACATGTGATTCCCAATCTGGGTCGACAGTCTGGTAGCTGGTGAGTGGTTATGGGTGTCCCAGGGAGCGATTCTGAAAACCCTTTGCTTTTCCGTCTGTTCAAGAAACGGGCTGACTTGTGGGACTAAGGAAACCCTCGAACCTTTTTTTCTTATCTCAATATGGCTACAATTAAAGGAAATACGAATAATGCGTCTGGCTCGGGCCAAGCTGATCAAATCTCAAAAGTTAATTCTTGGGCGGATAGGATGGAAGAATTTTCTTCTTCATTAAATGAAAAGAATATCTTCGATAGTAATGAGGCACGTTTCTTTATTATAAAACGAAATGAGGGCGACTTTTCTAAAACATCTCCATTTTTAATCCAGAAATCCTTGCAATCGATGGTAGGTGAACCAAAAAGTATTAAAAAGCTTCGCTCAGGAGAGTTATTGATTGAAGTGGCAAACAGCAAACAAGCTACAAATATAAGAAAATGTAATAACTTTGGTAATATACCCATAACTGTATCTGCCCACCGAACATTGAATACTAGCCGTGGAGTAATTTCTGAAGCTGACTTACAATATGTATCGGAAACTGAAATTTTGGAAAATCTTAAAGATCAAAACGTTGTTGCTGTTCGTCGTATTTCTATTTTTCGAGAGGGCAAACAAATTCCCACCAAGCATTTAATTCTAACAATTGACTCGCCTAAATTACCACAATCAATAAAAGCCGGATATCTAAAATGCCCTATTAGACCATACATTCCAAATCCCCTGCGATGCTTTTCTGTGTTTTTTAATGACTTTCTGGATGGGTAAACCCATCCAGAGGCTTCATTTTCTTTTACCTATTTGTTTGGCGCAGCATGTCCTACTTTGGACCTTGCGCCAAAAAAAGCCATTCAACCAACCAACCCCTGCGATGCTTTAAATGTCAACGTTTCGGCCACTCAATGACCTCTTGCCGTGGAAATACAACATGTGCTCGCTGCAGTGCAGTGGGCCATGACAGTAAAAATTGCGAAGCTCCCGTCTGCTGCATTAACTGCAAAAGAGATCATCCCGCATATTCAAAAGCATGTGAAAAATGGAAATTAGAAAAAGAGATCCAAACTGTGAAAATAAATGAAAATATCTCATATCCTCAAGCTCGAAAAATAGTAGAATCCAGGACGCCTACCATTGGTAAATCATACGCAGCAGTCACTTCCAGCAAAAAAACTTATCATACAATAGCAACACAGACTGAATGCCTCGAACAAACCAGCCAAACAGTTATTGCATTAAAAAATAACACAATACAATCTAAGTCTAATCAAACCCTGCATTCTTCTCAGCTTAACCCCAAAAAACCAACAGTGCCTAAGAAAAACACACCGAATTTGAGAAAAACCCTGTCTGACAAAAGCCGTAATTCTGTATCTTATAAGCATTCTACCTCTACTTCCACTAAAAGTACAATTAAAAAGAAAAAAACTGAACCTAAACCCATCACCAATACTCATAAAACTGACACTGTCAATAATGTTACACATGAAGACTCACTTAGCCTCCATCCTTCTGACGATGAGGACAGTATGTCCACTGTATCAGAAGACAATAACGCAGATATTTTAATCTAAAAATAATAAAAACATGACTTATTTCATTTCCTGGAATTGCCGAGGTTTTAATCATAAACGAGACGATATTAAAGAGATTATTTTTAATCATAAACCTGTTTGTTTTGCATTCCAGGAAACTCATCTTAGACAAAATGATAACATTAATATTCGTGGCTACCATTGCTTCAGGAAAGACTTTCTCAGAACTGACAGAGCTACAGGTGGTGTAGCTCTTTTAATTTCCAATAGTGTTCCACATACCAATATTCCTTTAAATACCAACTTACAAGCAGTTGCAATCCAACTACACATCCGTATGTTAATTACCGTTTGTTCTATCTATTTACCACCTAACATGTCTGTGAACCAGCATGATCTCAACAGTCTCATTGTACAACTTCCTACTCCTTTCATTATTCTTGGTGATTTTAATGGACATCACCCACTTTGGGGAAGCCCCAACGTAAACTCCCGTGGACATACTGTTGACAACTTCATCACCGATAATTCTTTATGTATTTTAAACAACGGAGAAAACACATATTTTCATGAACCATCCAGAACTTTTCATGCTATTGACCTTGCTATTTGTTCTCCTATTCTCTATCCATATTTTAACTTCTTTGTCAGTGACGATCTACATAATAGTGACCATTTTCCTATTTGTTTAACGCTCCATAATTTTAATCAAACTTATCCTGTGAACCCCCATTTCATTTATGACAGAGCTGACTGGGCCAAATTCACTTTAAACTCTGATATTACTCCTAATATGATAGAAGGTGATATTAACAATGCAGTTATGAATGTTAGCCACTCTATTATTCAAGCTGCTAACTTATCAATTCCCAAATCGTCTGGTGCTCAAAAACGACCCTCAAAGCCTTGGTGGAACGAAGAATGCAAGCTTGCTAAAAAGAAACAACAGAAAGCTTGGAGTGTTTTCCGTAGGTACCCCACTACTAACAATTATATCCTTTTTAAGCAGGCAAAGGCATATGCACGGAAAACTCGGAGAAAAGCTCAGAGGGAATCCTGGATAAACTTTGTCTCCAGCATCACCTCGAATACTACTAGCAAGCAACTGTGGCGTCGTGTCAAAAAAGCAATGGGCATTCACACTAATCAAAGTATCTCATTCCTCAGAGTTAATGGTCAAACCGTTACTTCCGCTAAAAATATCGCTAATACTATTGGGGAAACCTTATCCAATATCTCTAGTACAAGTTCTTACACTGAGCCATTTCTATCTTACAAACGTAATTCTGAATATTCTATAATTAATTTTAGCTCCCAATTTTCACAAAATTACAATAGTCCTTTTACAGAGAAGGAATTAAAAGACAGTCTGAAACGTAGTCATAACTCTTGTCCTGGACCTGATGGCATTACTTATGTTATGTTAAAACACTTATCAGAAGACTCTCTTAAAAACCTGCTCAAACTTTACAATAGAATCTGGACTGAACAAGTATTTCCTACTGCTTGGCACGACGCTATAATTATTCCACTCCCTAAGCCTGGTAAAGATGTAACTAATCCCAAGAATTATAGGCCTATAGCTCTAACAAATTGCTTATGTAAACTCCTCGAGAAAATGGTAAATACTAGGTTAGTATTTATCCTTGAAAAAAAGAACTTAATCTCTCCTTGGCAAAGTGGCTTTAGACGTGGCCGTTGTACTACTGACAACATCCTTCTGCTAGAAACCCAAATACGAAATACTTATCTCAAACGTAACCATTTGGTGTCGATCTTTTTTGATATGGAAAAGGCTTATGATAAAACCTGGCGCTATGGCATTTTAAGAGATCTTTTTAATTTAGAATTTCGAGGTAATCTTCCCATTTTTATTGAAAATTTTTTAAGGATTCGACGTTTCCAGGTGCGTATTGGTGCAGTATATTCTGATTATTATTTTCAGGAGGAAGGGGTACCTCAGGGCAGCGTTTTAAGTGTCACACTCTTCTCTATAAAGATAAATAATATTCTCAACCAATTGCCACAAAACGTTTGGGGCAGTCTGTATGTTGACGACCTGCAGATTTCTTCTCAGGGAAATAACATGGCTTTTATTGAGCGTCGGTTGCAACTGGCAATAAATCGGATCACTAAATGGACAAATGAAAATGGTTTTACTATCTCTACTGACAAAACACAATGTGTGCATTTCTGTCGCAAAAGGGATCTTCATCCTGATCCAGAAGTTTTTATAAATGACGCATTAATTTCAGTTGTTGACACTGCTCGTTTTTTGGGTGTTTATTTTGACAAGAAACTCACTTTTATGCCTCATATTTTACAATTAAGGACTAAATGTATCAAAAAATTGAATATTTTAAAAGTACTATCGAATACTTCCTGGGGTGCTGATCGTCCATCTTTGCTAAAAATATATCGCGCCACTATTCGTTCCAAGCTTGACTATGCCTGCCAGATTTATGGATCCGCTCCTGTTTCGTATCTCAAAAAACTAGACACAGTGCATCATTCTGCTCTCAGAATTTGCTCAGGTGCTTTTCGCACTTCACCTATTCAAAGTTTATATGCAGATTGTGTAGAGCCTTCCTTATCATTTATTAGACGACAACTTTCATTGGAAATGTATTATCGTATCCTTTCGCATCCCCATCATCCTCTTCACCCCCATTTGAACGACAATTTATATCAACATTTTCTGAATCGGCCATCTTGCACCCCTCATTTTGGCATTAGAATTAAAAACTTTCTTGCAAGCACGTCACATCTTGACACTAAAGTTCGCCAGCGGTCTCATTTACGTCTGACTCCTTGGAATTCCCAGGTTGTTTTACTTCTTCATCCTTTTACTGGTTTTGACAAATCAAATACAGATGCAACTATTTTTAAAACTCTCTTTGCTTCTCATCGTTCTAATTATGCTGATTTCATTGAAGTATTTACAGATGGTTCTAAAACTAGTAATTATGTTGGTTGTGGCATTGTCTCGGAAAACACCACTTTTAGTTACCGCCTTCCAAACTGTTACTCTATCTTCTCTGCAGAATTTTTTGCAGTTGAGGTAGCACTGACTTTTATTTCATCTCATAATCATAAAAGATTCATCATTTACACCGACTCAAAGAGTGTTCTTGACTCGCTCTCTTCTAGCTCATGTTCACCTTCTTTTATATCGGTTTTAAATATTTATAACGAACTTTTAAAAAAGGGATATGAAATTCTATTTTGTTGGGTCCCTAGCCATGTTGGCATTGAGGGTAATGAAGCAGCAGACAAGGCCGCAAAACAGGCATCAGTTGCTCTTAATTGTCCTGTCCCATACGAGGATCTGAAACATGATCTGAAAAAACTTAATAAAAATATTTGGCAAAGAGAATGGGATTGTGAAAGTGATAATAAGTTACAGAAAATAAAGCCACTCGTTGCAATCTGGCCGACCCTTCATCCTAGAAAATATGATGTTATTGTTACTCGCCTCAGAATTGGACATACAAGACTAACACACAAGCACTTACTTTTTGGGGAGCAGGAGCCTTCCTGTCCAAAATGTCATTACGGTTCACTTACCATTTGCCATATTTTCACTGACTGCCCTTGCCTCAGACATTTGTATAGACATTATTTTAATTCATCTTCACCCAATCTGACGAGCCTTTTAGGTGTAAATCCTCATTATCATGTGACAAACTTCTTGAAGGAGGCTGGTTTTTACTTCGACATCTGATTTTACTATTTACAATGTTCATCCTATTTTTTTACAATTGTCTACACTGCTTTTATTATTTTTGGTTTTATCTTGTATTTCTGTTTCTTATTTTTAGTGTGATTTTTTAACGACAATCTGGATGGGTGAACCTATCCAGGGGCTACAGTTATTTTTTTACCTTTGTGTGTGGCGCAGCTTGTCCTACTGTGGACCTTGCGCCAAGAAAAGACATTCAACCAACCAACCAACCAACCAATTCTTTACCCATATTTTAATTTTTTTGTTTCTGACGATCTGCATAACAGTGATCATTTTCCTTTATTTTTATCGCTCTATAATTTCAATCAAGTTAACCATAGTAATCCTCATTACATTTATGACAAAGCCAATTGGACTACTTTCTCTTATAATGCCTCCATTACTTCTGCCATGATTGAGGGCGATATTAACAGTGCAGTTTCACATGTCAGCCATTGTATCATTAATGCAGCTAACATTTCGATTCCAAAATCATCTGGATATCCTTTTAAACACTCTCGACCTTGGTGGAATGAAGACTGTAAAACTGCAAAAAGGCGCCAACAAAAAGCGTGGGGGATTTTTCGGAGATATCCCACTACAGCAAATTATACTGCATATAAACAAGCTAGAGCAAGTGCACGAAGGATTCGTAGAAAATCCCAAAAGGAATCGTGGATTGATTATGTATCCAGCATTACATCAAATACTAGTAGCAAGCAATTGTGGCATCGTGTCAAGAAAGTCATGGGCATTTATTCTAATGACAGTATTTCTTTTCTTAAAGATAATGGTCAGACAATCACTTCCACCCAAAACATTGCAAACACTATTGGTAAAACTTTATCCCACATTTCTAGCTCAAACTCATACTCGGAGCCCTTTCTATCATACAAACTACGTTCTGAATGCTCTGATATTAACTTCAGATCTCGCTCATTATATGAATACAATAGCCCATTTAAGAAAATGAACTCAACAATAGTCTTAAACTCACTCATAACTCCGCTCCTGGTCCCGATGGTATCAGTTATCTTATGATCAAACATCTATCCAAAGCATCCCTCAAAAATCTACTTAATCTCTTCAATAGAATCTGGACTGAAAATATCTTCCCCATTGCTTGGCACGATGCTATTGTTATACCCTTTCCAAAACCTGGCAAAGATACTACAGACCCAAAAAATTATACACCTATTGCCCTCACTAGCTGCCTTTGTAAATTGCTTGAGAAAATGATAAATACTAGACTTGTTTTCACTCTTGAAAAAAATAATCTAATTTCTTCATGGCAAAGTGGTTTTAGACAAGGCCGTTCTACTATTGACAATATCCTCTTGCTTGAGACTAATATACGGAATGCTATTGTTAGACGTAACCATTTGGTGTCAATTTTCTTCGACAATGAAAAAGCATATGACAAAACCTGGCGTTATGGCATTTTAAGGGACCTTTTTAATTTGGGTTTAAGGGGCAATCTTCCTATATTCATTGAGAATTTTTTAAAGGTGAGATGCTTTCAAGTTCGAATTAGATCAGTATACTCAGAATTTTACTTCCAGGAGGAGGGGGTTTCTGAAGGTAGTGTTTTAAGTGTAACACTTTTCTCTATAAAAATTAACAATATACTAAAACAACTACCTCGAAATGTTCACGGAAGCCTGTATGTTGACGACCTGCAAATTTCTTACCAGGGAAATGATATACGTTTTATTGAACGCCAGCTAAAATAGCTGTCAATAACAATATTAAATGGACAAATGGAAATGGTTTTACTTTCACTGCTGACAAGACACACTGTGTGCATTTTTGCCGCAAACGAGGACTCCATCCCGATCCAGAGATTTTTATTGACAATAGAGCTATTTCCGTTGTTGACTCAGCCCGTTTTTTAGGTGTTGTTTTTGACAAGAAACTCAATTTTAAGCCTCATATTGAATATTTAAAGACAAAATGTGACAAGACTTTAAATCTTTTAAAGGTACTCTCAAATACCTATTGGGGAGCAGATCGTATTTCCTTACTGAAAATTTACCGAGCTCTTATCCGTTCTAGACTAGATTATGCCTGTCAGGTTTATGGGTCAGCTCCTGTTTCCTATCTTAAGAAACTGGACACCGTGCATCACAGTGCGCTTAGAATTTGTTCAGGGGCTTTCCGCACTTCTCCAATCCTTAGTCTTTATGCTGACTGTGTGGAGCCTTCTCTTGCCAATATTAGACAACAACTATCGTTGGATCTTTACTATCGCATTCGTTCACATCCTCATCATCCACTTAATCCTCATTTAAATAACAACAATGAAAATCTTTTTCTGATTCGTCCATCTTGCATTCCACATTTTGGTCTTCGGATTAAAAGCCTTCTTGCAGGCACTTCTCATGCTCATACCAAAGTTCGTCCTCGGTCTGTTTTGAATATGACTCCTTGGGACTTCCAAGTTGTTTCTTGCCTTTATCCATTTAAAAACTTTGACAAATCTAACACGGATGCCTGAATTTTTAAGATGCTTTATGCTGCTCATCGCAGTGATTATAAGGAATATGTGGAGGTCTTTACAGATGGTTCAAAGACAAGTGACCAGGTTGGTTGTGGTGTCATATGTGGTAATACAGTTTTTAGCTATAGACTCTCTAATTCATTGTCCATTTACTCTGCAGAATTTTTTGCAGTTGAAGTTGCACTTAATTTTATCTCATCTCATCCTTACAAAAAATTCATAATTTATACAGACTCAGAGTGTCATCGATTCACTTTCATCCACTTCTTGCAACTCTTCTTTTATCTCTGTTCTAAAAGCCTATAACGATCTTCTGACAAAGGGATTTAACATTTTATTCTGTTGGGTTCCAGGTCATGTTGGTATAAAAGGCAACAAATTAGCAGATAAAGCAGCTAGGCAGGCTTTAGTGACTATAAATTGTCCAATTCCTTATGAGGATATTAAGCACTCAATTAAGAAATTTTTGAAAGATATATGGCAAAGAGAGTGGGGTTATCAAAATAATAATAAACTACATCTGATCAAACCAAACATTGCAGCCTGGCCCACGCTTACACCTAGAAAATATGAAGTAATTATTACTCGTCTTAGGATTGGACACACTAGGCTCACACATAAGCATTTACTTCTTGGGGAACAGGAGCCTTCTTGCCCAAATTGCCATTTCGATTTGCTTACTGTTCGTCATTTACTCACCAACTGCCCTTGCCTTCGTCACTTGTATCGGTATTATTTTAATTCATCATCACCAAATATGACAAACCTTTTGGGTATTAATCCACACATTAATCTGACCAACTTTTTAAAAGAGATAGGCTTTTACTTTGATATTTGATTTTATTATTTACACATTTTACCACATTTTACATCTGTTTTTATTATATATACACTGGTTTTAACATTTCACATTTGATTTTATGATATACACTGTTTATTTTTTGTTTTTATGTTGCTTTTACTTTTCAAATTATTCAGACTTTTTATCTTTTCTTATTTTGTATTTTTAATGTGGATCCTTTTAAATGACAATCTGGATGGGTAAACCCATCCAGAAGCTATAGTTTCTGCTTTATTTTATATAACTGTTTGGCGCAGTATGTCCCATAGTGGACCTTGCGCCACTAAAAGCCAACCAACCAACCAACCAACCAACCTTTGCGAAATAGAACATTCAGTTCAGGTATATTTTTATTACAAATGATGAGAGCTTATTGATAAATGGGGCCGCGGTAGCCCAGTCGGTAGGGCGCCGGCCTCGTAATTGGAAGATTGCGCAGAAACATGAGCAGTCTAAGAACAATTGCAGTCTAAGAAAATGATTCGACAACGATTATCGAACAAAACAGTATTAAGTGTACTTTTTTTGACATCGAAATTATTAGCTAGTGGTCGGATATTTTTGCTGCCGACTGTACGCTTTAGGCGACAATCTGGTATTCACCAGAAAAGACGGTCTGGAGATATGCCATCAAATTTTTAATCCTATACTGTGGGGATGGCTCTCCGCTTAGGTAACCATCGACGATATAATAGAGTAGACCCTGGATTAGTAATCTTTTTATTTCCGAAGATCACATCCCCACCGTTCCACCATTTCATTCTCCAAACCGAATTTTTCTACTGCCAAACCGTCATTCCACTTCCACCAAAGCAAATTTCCTCCAACGCTGTTTTATATTTCGACTGGGCATAAATTTAATACAAATCGCAACCTAGACTAGCTGAAATGAAAAGCAAAGTAATCTAATCCTTGTTATTGATTGAAAGCTGTTTAGTTTGACTTTTCTATGGAGTTTTGGTGGTAAGAAGAACAAACCATTTGAAATAGGCAAAATATCAAGAACCAGTTGCCAAGAAAGCGATTATCGCCAAAAGAAGGCGCATAAACCATAATAATGTTCCCGGAATTTTTATCCTTTGCCAGTATACGGAATCCGTACTCTACTAGTTTATCTGCTCGATGATAGTAACCCACTGAGATTTGTAAAATTAACAGTTGCATAAATAAAGTAAGAGAAGCTGTTAAATAAACAGAAGAATAAATAATAATTGGGTATTTCTGTATTTTTCTCCATTTAGTACGTTTTCTAATTTATCGTTATTACATTTCAAAAAATTTAAAATCATAAAAATGTTTCATTATGTCCCTGCACTAGATTCATCAAAATATGTACACTTCGTGCGACAATGACCTAAAACACATGTATAAATTTTCAGCTAAATCGGATAAGTTATATAAACGCTATTGCACTTTAAATAATTTAGACTGATAGGGCATAATAATAAAGAATTTTTATTTGTGTCCCTGTAAATCAATAAATAAAATAAAATAAAATAAAAAAGTACTAAATTCATCTAAATCTATAGAGTTTTTGCGACGGTGACATATAACATGTATATAAACTTTCAGCTCAGTCCGATATGGCGAATAAAATATTTAGACGCTATTGCATTGTAATCAATTTGAGCCCATAAGCCATTGTAAAATCATCGTGTCTCTAAAAAACTATATGTGCTAGATTCACCAAAATCTATAAGATTCATGTGACAGTGACCTATAACATGTACATAAATTTTCTGTTTAATAAGGCGTTTAGATACTATCACAGTTTAAATAATTTGATGTCTTAGGCCTTGACGTTTTTTTTTTTTTTTTTTTTTTTTTTTTATTTATTTAGTACTTGTAAAAGAATGATAAGTGCTAGATTCACAAAAATCAACATTATAGCATACAGATTTAGAATACTATAGGATACAGATTTAGAATATCGAGTTCCGACTTCCTGCTGCTGTTTATTCTTGAGATATGCTGATGACAGATGATGACAGACACGCAGGCCTCCGCTAAAAAAAATTTTTTTTTAGATTCAAGTGACCTTAAAACATGTAAATATAACAAAACCTCAATTTCGAATGTCTGACCCCAAAACATTTTTTCTACCATTTGCATAGATAAGAGGAAATTAATCTTGTCTGTCATACGCACAATTTTCCCTTTCTCTGCACTTTAATATTATGACAAATTGTACATTAAGTTTTAAGATAAATGAGGTAAGATTGGATCAATACATTTTAAAATGAACATAAATAAGTTTAGGTATAGATTTGACAAAAATATGTGGGAAGGGGGATAAATCCTTTCTCGAATAAAAATGGTTGCATGTAGCTTCTCGTGCTTTGTACAGAGATTAAAAAGAGGTATAAACTTTCTACCCTTGCAAATTACTTTGACGTTAGTTTTTTAGTTTGGTTTTATACGCTTATTAATCTAATGGTACTATTTCAAGTACCATAGGTAGATAAATAGTTAGACAAATATTTAATAGAATGGTTATCCATAAAACTGCACAGCAAAGAAAACTATTTAAGATGTCAATAAAAACATAAAATTATAAAAACTAATATATAAACAATTGGGAAAAAAAAAAGAAGGTTACTTACATTTGGCAAACTTTATAGAAACCAGAATTTTACACACAAAAAAAAGAAAGGCAGGACTTTGCTTTAAAGACAATAAATAAATATATATATATAAAATATAATGAGTCTGAAACTTTCAGATTACAAATACAGATGATGACACGATAAATGATCTTAACAAACGAAATATCTCGGATAAAGTATCTTAGTATCTTAGTATTGACAGCTCGAAAGTAAGAGTGAAGCTTAATTTGACCTGTGGATCGAAATTGTTATATCGCTTCCAAATGCGCATGCTCCCACTCAAAATAATTCATTCCGGTAGGCAATTCAATTTCTTAGGGAGACATGAAAGGAGGGAGGGGGTTTTACGCCTCACTAGTGCTACTCTATGGGAAATTGAAGAAGCTCTGGGAAACATCCCTATGGGTGGTCTGGAGACATGACATTCCAATTTTGATCCTCTATAGAAAGAATGGCTCTTTCGCTTTGGTGACGCTACAAGTGTAATTTTACACTTTTGGGAGTCTATAAATTCTTAGTAATAACTGAGAAACCTTCTTTATAAAACTTAACAAATTTGCGAAGATTCATTAGACGAAAGCTGCTTCAGAAAATAATGCTTTGTCTAATCTCGGCTTTACGTCTATAAATACAGGCTTGGAGCATAATTAACAATTGGGTTTTGTATTTTTGTTAAATGTAGCTTATGCTTCTTTGCGAAATATAACATTCAGTTCAGGTATATTTTCATTATACATGATGAGAGCTTGTTGATAAATGGGGCCGCGGTAGTCCAGTCGGTAGAGCGCCGGCCTTGTAATTGGAAGATTGCGCAGAAACATGAGCAGTCTAAGAACAATTGCAGTCTAAGAACATGATTCGAGAACAATTTATCGAACAAAGCAGTATTAAGTGTACTTTTTTTGACATCGAAATTATTAGCTAGTGGTCGGATATTTTTGCTGCCGACTGTACGCTTTAGGCGACAATCTGGTATTCACCAGAAAAGACGGTCTGGGGATATGCCATCAAATTTTTAATCCTATACTGAGGGGATGGCTCTCCGCTTAGGTAACCATCGACGATATATTAGAGTAGACCCTGGATTAGTAATCTTTTTATTTCCGAAGATCACATCCCCACCGTTCCACCATTTCATTCTCCAAACCGAATTTTTCTACTGCCAAACCGTCATTCCACTTCCACCAAAGCAAATTTCCTCCAACGCTGTTTTATATTTCGACTGGGCATAAATTTAATACAAATCGCAACCTAGACTAGCTGAAATGAAAAGCAAAGTAATCTAATCCTTGTTATTGATTGAAAGCTGTTTAGTTTGACTTTTCTTTGGAGTTTTGGTGGTAAGAAGAACAAACCATTTGAAATAGGCAAAATATCAAGAACCAGTTGCCAAGAAAGCGATTATCGCCAAAAGAAGGCGCATAAACCATAATAATGTTCCCGGAATTTTTATCTTTTGCCAGTATACGGAATCCGTACTCTACTAGTTTATCTGCTCGATGATAGTAACCCGCTGAGATTTGTGAAGTTGGTTGGTTGGTTGATTGTCTTTTAATGGCGCAAGGTCCACAATGGGACATACTGCGCCAAGCAAATATGTGAAATTAAAGTATAGCTTCTGGATGGGTTTACCCATCCATATGGTCACTAAAACACAAAAATGGGTATAAAGTTAAAAAAAAATAATGAAGTCAAAAAATCAAAAAAATAGATAACAGGGCAAACAGTGTATAAGATGAAATGATTTAAAAATAATGAGCAGTGTATACAATAAAACTAGAAGTAAAAAAATAGATAAGAGTATATAATAAAAACAGATGTAAAAAAATGAATAGTGTAAAAAATAATATCAGATATCGTAATAAAAATCAGCCTCTTTTAAAAAGTTTGTCAGTAAAGGACGAGGATTAGTACCTATAAGGCTTGTCAGATTTGGTGATGATGATTTAAATAATGTCTGTACAAATGACGAAGGCATGGGCAATCTGTTAGTAAATGGCGAATGGTAAGTGGAGTAAAATGACAGTTAGGACAGTCAGGTTCTTGTTCTCCCAGTAGTAAGTGCTTATGTGTTATCCTGGAATGCCCTATACTGAGACGGGTGAGAATGACATCGTACTTCCTTGGTGAGAGTGTAGGCCAGACTGTTATGTGTAGTTTGATATTTTGTAGTTTATTATTCACTTGACATTCCCACTCTCTTTGCCAAAGGTTTTTAAGGGACTGTTTGAGGGCATGCTTTAAATCTTCGTATGGAACTGGGCAGTTAAGAGTAGTTAAAGCCTGTTTTGCAGCCTTATCAGCAGTTTCATTACCTTTAATCCCAACATATCCAGGAACCCAACAAAATAAAATATCAAATCCCTTTTTCAACAGGTCGTTATATGATTTTAAAACTGAAATAAATGAGGATGAATATGAAATGGAATAAAGAGAATCGAGAACACTTTTTAAGTCTGTGTAAATTATAAATTTTCTATAGCGATGAGAGGAAATGAAGTTAAGTGCGACCTCAATTGCAAAAAATTCTACCGAGAAAACTGAAAAGGAATTTGGAAGATGATAGCTAAAAATAGTTGTACCAGAAACAACACCAGAGCCTACTTTATCCCCTGCCTTTGAGCCATCTGTAAAAATTTTGATGTAGTCCTTGTAACTGCAGCAATGAGAAGCATATAGTGACCGGAAAATTGAAGCATCTGTGTTTGATTTGTCAAAATTTTTAAAAGGGTGAATGCAGGAAATAACCCTAAAGTTCCATCGTGTAATAGCCAAGAGAGGCCTACTACGAACATTAGTGTCAATGTGAGGCATACCAACAAGAATGTTCCTCATTCTTAGGCTAAAATGAGGAATGCAAGAGGGGCGATTCTGGAATAAAATGTGATCATTGTTGCAAAAATGAGGATGGAGTGGATGATAAGGATATGATAGAATGCGGAGATATAGTTCAAGTGAAAGTTGTTGCCTGGTCATAGTGAGAGATGGCTCTACACAGTCAGTATATAGACTAAGAATGGGAGATGTACGAAACGCACCAGAACAGATTCTAAGTGCAGAATGGTGCACTGTGTCAAGTTTCTTAAGGTACGTGTTGCGAGTTGAACCATAGATCTGACAAGCATAGTCTAGCCTAGAGCGGATGATTGCTCTGTAGATCTTAAGCAAGGAAGTACGATCAGCACCCCAGGAAGTATTGGAAAGCACTTTCAGAATATTTAATTTTTTATCACAATTCGTCCTAAGATTTAAAATATGTGGAATGAAAGTAAGTTTCCTGTCAAAAATTACACCCAAGAAGCGAGCAGAGTCAACAACTGAGATAGGTCTGTTATTAATAAAAAGTTCTGAATCAGGGTGAAGATCACGTCTACGACAAAAATGCACACACTGTGTTTTGTCAGCAGAGAAGTTAAACCCGTTTTCATTTGTCCACTTAATAATATTTTTGATAGCAAGTTGTAATTGGCGTTCAATGAAACGCATGTCATTACCCTGGCAAGAGATTTGCAGGTCGTCCACATATAAACTACCATGAACGCTTAGTGGTAATTGTTTTAAAATGTTGTTAATTTTTAAAGAGAAGAGTGTAACACTCAAGACACTGCCTTGAGGTACACCTTCCTCCTGATGGTAGAAATCCGAGTATTCTGAACCAATGCGAACTTGGAAGCGTCTGAGTTAAAAAAAATTTTCAATAAAAATAGGAAGATTTCCACGAAAGTCTAAATAAAAAAGATCCCTTAAAATACCATATCGCCATGTCTTATCATACGCTTTTTCAATATCGAAAAATACTGAAACTAAGTGATTACGTTTTACATGAGCTTTTCGGATGTTTGTCTCCAGCAGTAAAATATTGTCAATTGTTGAACGGCCACGTCGAAAACCACTTTGCCATGGAGAAATACTGCTATTACTTTCCAAGATAAAAACCAGTCTTGTATTTACCATTTTCTCAAGAATTTTGCACAAACAACTAGTGAGGGCTATTGGTCTGTAATTTTTTGGATTAGTTGCATCTTTGCCGGGTTTTTGAAAAGGAATGACAATAGCATCGTGCCATGCAGCAGGAAATACTTGTTCAGACCAGCTCCTATTGTACAAGTGAAGTAAGTTTTTGAGAGATTCCTTTGATAGATGTTTGATCATGAGATAGGTAATGCCATCAGACCCAGGAGCAGAATTATGACAACATTTTAAACAAACTTTTAATTCGTTTTCTGTAAAAGGTGCATTATAACTTTCTAAAGAGCGGGATTTGAAGTTTATTGTGGAGCGTTCGGAGTTTTGCTTGTAGGATAGAAAGGGTTCATTATAGGAACTAGAGCTGGAGATGTCTGAAAGAGTTTGTCCGATGGTATTAGCAATATTTTTTGTAGATGTTATAGTTTGACCATTATCTTTTAAGAAGGAAATACTTTGATTTGTATAAATTCCCATACATTTTTTGACACGATGCCATAAATTTTTGCTGCTAATATTAGAAGTTATGCTGGAGACATAGTTGATCCAGGACTCCTTTTGAGCTATTCTACGAGTTTTCCGTGCATGTGCCCTAGCTTGTTTAAATAGAATATAATAACTTGTTGTTGGATACCTGTGGAAAATCCCCCATGCTTTTTGTTGCTTCCTTTTTGCTAGCCTGCATTCTTCGTTCCACCAAGGCTTAGAATGTTTAGAGTGATGTCCACTGGATTTTGGGATAGAGCTGTTAGCAACATTAATAATACATTGGCTGACAAGAGTTACAGCCTTATTGATATCGCCCTCAGTCATATTTCTCGTGATAGATGAATTTAAAGTAAAAGTAACCCAATCGGCCTTGTCATAGATAAAATGGGGCTTCTTGGGATGAGTCTGGTCATAATTATAAAATGATAAAAACAAAGGAAAATGATCACTATTATGTAGATCGTCACAAACAAAAAAATTAAAATATGGAAAGAGAGTAGGAAAGCAAATTGCAAGGTCAATAGCATGAAATGTCCTGGATGGTTCATGAAAGTAAGTATTGCTGCCGTTATTTAAAAGACATAAAGAATTGTGACATAATGAAGTTTTCTATGAGTTGCCCGCGACCATTTGTATCGGGACTTCCCCAAAGAGGGCTATGCCCATTAAAATCACCAAGGATCAAAAATGGAGTAGATAGTTGGGAAATGAGGCTATTGAGGTCGTTCTGGTTGACAGGCATATTGGGTGGTAAGTATATGGAGCAAACAGTCAGTAACATATGGATATGCAATTGGATTGCAACTGCCTGGATGTTTGTATTTAAAGGGATATTAGTATGTGGAACGGTACTGGAAATTAAAAGAGCTACACCACCTGTAGCTCTGTCAGTTCTTAGAAAGTCTTTCCTGAAGCAATTGTAGCCACGGATATTAACATTATCGTTTTGTCTAAGATGAGTTTCCTGGAATGCAAAACAAACAGGTTTATGATTAAAAATAATCTCCTTAATATCATCTCGTTTATGATTAAAACCTCGGCAATTCCAGGAAATGTTTTTATTATTTTTAGATTAAAATATCTGCGTTATTGTCTTCTGATACAGTGGACATACTGTCCTCATCGTCAGAAGGATGGAGGCTAAGTGAGTCTTCATGTGTAACATTATTGACAGTGTCAGTTTTATGAGTATTGGTGATGGGTTTAGGTTCAGTTTTTTTCTTTTTAATTGTACTTTTAGTGGAAGTAGAGGTAGAATGCTTATAAGATACAGAATTACGGCTTTTGTCAGACAGGGTTTTTCTCAAATTCGGTGTGTTTTTCTTAGGCACTGTTGGTTTTTTGGGGTTAAGCTGAGAAGAATGCAGGGTTTGATTAGACTTAGATTGTATTGTGTTATTTTTTAATGCAATAACTGTTTGGCTGGTTTGTTCGAGGCATTCAGTCTGTGTTGCTATTGTATGATAAGTTTTTTTGCTGGAAGTGACTGCTGCGTATGATTTACCAATGGTAGGCATCCTGGATTCTACTATTTTTCGAGCTTGAGGATATGAGATATTTCATTTATTTTCACAGTTTGGATCTCTTTTTCTAATTTCCATTTTTCACATGCTTTTGAATATGCGGGATGATCTCTTTTGCAGTTAATGCAGCAGACGGGAGCTTCGCAGTTTTTACTGTCATGGCCCACTGCACTGCAGCGAGCACATGTTGTATTTCCACGGCAAGAGGTCATTGAGTGGCCGAAACGTTGACATTTAAAGCATCGCAGGGGATTTGGAATGTATGGTCTAATAGGGCATTTTAGATATCCGGCTTTTATTGATTGTGGTAATTTAGGCGAGTCAATTGTTAGAATTAAATGCTTGGTGGGAATTTGTTTGCCCTCTCGAAAAATAGAAATACGACGAACAGCAACAACGTTTTGATCTTTAAGATTTTCCAAAATTTCAGTTTCCGATACATATTGTAAGTCAGCTTCAGAAATTACTCCACGGCTAGTATTCAATGTTCGGTGGGCAGATACAGTTATGGGTATATTACCAAAGTTATTACATTTTCTTATATTTGTAGCTTGTTTGCTGTTTGCCACTTCAATCAATAACTCTCCTGAGCGAAGCTTTTTAATACTTTTTGGTTCACCTACTATCGATTGCAAGGATTTCTGGATTAAAAATGGAGATGTTTTAGAAAAGTCGCCCTCATTTCGTTTTATAATAAAGAAACGTGCCTCATTACTATCGAAGATATTCTTTTCATTTAATGAAGAAGAAAATTCTTCCATCCTATCCGCCCAAGAATTAACTTTTGAGATTTGATCAGCTTGGCCCGAGCCAGACGCATTATTCGTATTTCCTTTAATTGTAGCCATATTGAGATAAGAAAAAAAGGTTCGAGGGTTTCCTTAGTCCCACAAGTCAGCCAGTTTCTTGAATAGACGGAAAAGCAAAGGGTTTTCAGAATCGCTCCCTGGGACACCCATAACCACTCACCAGCTACCAGACTGTCGACCCAGATTGGAAATCACATGTGGTAGTCGTGTTAGTCCGGTGTTTCTCGTTCGAGTAGTCACCGTTGTCTCACCTTCACCAAGGGCACCAGTCTCCCAGTGTGCTCCCAAGGTTAGACTACCGTGAGACCCTCACCAAATCGCCAACCCAATAACCAGCGCCACATCTACACCGGTCTCAGCTTGGTTACTGTATTAGTAATTTTAAGGTTTTTAGCGTAACAAATGAGAACAAAAGGGTGAGTAAAAACAAGGTGAGTAGAAATGAAAAATGATCATGGAACAAGGTGAGTAGTTTCATTTTTTTGGTTTTTTCAAATTTTATAATTTTTTTTAAGATTTTTTTTTTTCAAAGAACAAAACAACAGGAACAAGTAAGTACCAAAAACTTATTGGCAACAAAAGTAAAATAAACCAAACCAAAGGTGAAAGAAATAAAAGGGAAGGGGGAAAAAAACAAAAGGAGAGGGAAAAAAAGATCACTCGGGCCCGGGGTGCGTGACTCCCCCTGAATACCTGAAGAAGGTACCCCCCGGGGGCTGAGATTTGTGAAATTAACAGTTGTTTAAATAAAGTAAGAGAACCTGTTAAATAAACAGAAGAATAAATTATAATTGGGTATTTCTGTATTTTTCTCCATTTTGTACGTTTTCTAATTTATCGTTATTACATTTCAAATAATTTAAAATCATAAAAAATTTTCATTATGTATGCGCGTATGTTCGGTTTATGGCAACGGGTGTTGCCTTCCGACAGAATCCACAAGTCTGTGCCAGGTCTTCCGGTCATGGGTTCACTCTTCTTCCAGACCCCTATCCCTCATCGCGTTTTTTACATTGTCCATCCAAGTCTTTCTTGGTCTTCCTTGTTTTCTTTTCTGATTTGGTATATAGTTAAAAGCGATTTTAGGTAATCTTTCATCATTCATTCTTTTAATATGACCAAACCAGATTAATTGCTTTTTTTGAACCTCATCTAATATGGTTTTCTTTATTTTCATCATTTCCTTGATTCTCTCATTTCTCACTCTCTCCATTCTTGATATCCTGCATGATCTTCTCAGGGCATCCATTTCAACAGCAGCCAATTTCTTTTTTTCCGTCTCCATAATTGTCCATCCCTCTGCTCCATACAACAATATGCTTTTTACAATGGAGTTGTATATATTATACTTTCTCGTCCTAGATATCTCCTCACTCCACCAAATCGAATTTAATAGTTTTACTGCTTTTCTTCCTTGACAGATTCTATTCTTAATTTCTTGTGAGTCTCTTCCTTCTCTGTTACCCCCAGGGGGGTACCTTCTTCAGGTATTCAGGGGGAGTCACGCACCCCGGGCCCGAGTGATCTTTTTTTTTCTCTTTTTTTTTTTTTTTTTTTCCTTTCTACCTTCCTTTCTTTTACTTTTTATTTATTTATTTATTTATTTATTATTTTTTTTGCTACTAAGATTTTGGCTTTTTGTCTTACTTTTTTGTCCTTGTTAGTTTTTTGGTTTTTACTGCCAATAAGGTTTTGGTACTTGTTCTTGTTTATTGTTCTTGTAAAAAAAAAAAAAAAATGTAAAAAAAAAAAAAAAATAAAAATTTGAAAAACTTACAAAAAAAAAAAAATGAAACTACTTACCTTGTTTTACTCACCTTGTTGGGTTCTACTTACCTTGTTTATTTTCCACTCACCTTTATTTTTTTGTCTTTTTCTTGTTGGTTCTACTAAAAATAATTAACTTCTAAAACATTAACCAAGCTGAGACCGGTGTAGATGTGGCGCTAGTTATTGGGTTGGCGATTTGGTGAGGGTCTCACGGTAGTCTAGCCTTGGGATCACACTGGGAGACTGGTGCCCTTGGTGAAGGTGAGACAACGGTGACTACTCGAACGAGAAACACCGGACTAACACGACTACCACATGTGATTCCTGAGCTGGGTCACTAATCTGGTAGCTGGTGAGTGGTTATGGGTGTCCCAGGGAGCGATTCTGAAAACCCTTTGCTTTCCGTCTGTTCAAGAAACGGGCTGACTTGTGGGACTAAGGAAACCCTCAACCTTTTTATCTTATCTCAATATGGCTACAAGTAAAGGAAATTCGATTAATGCGTCTGGCTCGGGCCAAGCTACTGAAAATTCAAATGTGAAATCTTGGGCAGAGAGAATGGAAGAATTTTCTTCGTCCCTTAATGAGAAAAATATATTTCTAAATTCTGAGGCAAGATTTTTTGTGATAAAGAGGAATGAAGGAGATTTCTTGCGAACATCTCCATTTTTGATCCAGAAAGCGCTACAGTCTATCATGGGTGATCCAAAATCCGTAAAGAAATTAAGATCAGGTGAGTTATTGGTTGAGGTAGAGAGTCAGAAACAAGCTAATAATCTTAAGAAATGTACCAAATTCGCAGACATACCAGTTACTGTTAGCCCACATAGAACATTAAATATTTGCCGTGGCGTCATATCAGAATCAGATCTTCAATTTATCCCAGAGGCCGAAATTCTAGACAACCTTAAAGACCAAAAAGTAATTGCAGTGAAACGTATTTCCATTTTTCGTGACAATAAGCCCATCCCTACAAAACACATAATTCTAACAATAGACTCCCCTAATCTACCACGCTCCATAAAGGCTGGTTACCTTGAATGCCCAATCAGACAATATATTCCAAATCCTCTACGCTGCTTCAATTGCCAACGGTTTGGCCATTCTAAGACCTCATGCCGTGGAAAGCAAACATGTGCCCGTTGTAGTGCCATTGGTCATGACAGTGAAAATTGTGAAGCCCCAATCTGTTGTGTTAATTGCAAAAAGGATCACCCATCCTATTCAAAATCGTGTGAAAAATGGAAAATGGAAAAGGAGATACAAACAACTAAAACAAAACAAAACATATCGTATCCCGAAGCAAGAAAAATTGTGGAATCAAGGACACCCACTGTTGGAAAATCATATGCTGCTGCCATAGTTACCAAAAAAACATATCAGTCTATCGCAATCCAAACTGACACTGTTCATAACACTAGCTCTCCCGTTGTAACAGCATTAAAGAATTCCCCAAACTTACAATCGAATCCAAATCAGACTTCTAACTCTTCACAGTCATCTTCATCCAAATCAAGAAACTTAAAGAAAATGCCACAAACTACTAAAACATTATTGTCTGAAAAAAGTCTTAACTCTCCCTCTCTAAAACATTCTAATTCACCCTCTCATCTCAATATCAAGAAAAAGAAACTAACAAAAGTGCCCATTCCCACTACAAATAAAAATAATAAAGTAAACATTCCAAAACAAGATGATACTATCAGCCTCTATCCTTCTGATGGGGAGTCTGACGGAATGTCTACTGCATCAGAGGAGAATGACGTGGATGTTATAATCTAAAAAATAAAAATAAAAATGACAAATTTCATTTCATGGAATTGCCGAGGTTTTATTAATAAACGTGATGAAATCAGAGATATAATCTCTGATCATCAACCTATCTGCTTCGCTTTCCAAGAAACATACTTAAGACAACACGATAAAGTCAAAATTCGTGGCTATACATGTTTCAGGAAAGATTTTACACAGTCTGACCGAGCTACAGGTGGGGTTGCCCTTCTGATTTCTAATAATGTACCACACTCCAATATACCATTAAATACGAACATTCAAGCTGTTGCCATTCAAGTACACTCTCATCTTTTAATGACCATTTGCACTCTCTATCTTCCACCAAATGCATCCATAAACCAGCATGACCTCAATAGCCTTATTTCTCAGCTTCCTACTCCCTTCCTAATGTTTGGAGATTTCAATGGACATAATTTGCTGTGGGGAAGCCCTAATAATAACCCCCGTGGTCAAATCATTGAAAATGTTATTTCTGACAACTCCTTGTGTATCTTAAATAATGGGGACAATACTTACTTTCACGAACCTTCTAGGACTTTCCATGCTATTGACCTTGCCATCTGCTCTCCCAATCTATATCCATATTTTAATTTTTTTGTGAGTAACGATCTACATAGTAGTGACTATTTTCCTTTATTTTTATCATTTTATAATTTTAATGAACATCATCCACGTAATCCACATTATATATATGACAAGGCCAACTGGACTGCTTTCACTATCAATGCAACTATTACCCATGATATGATTGAAGGTGATATCAACAAAGCAATCACTGATGTCACTAATTGTATAATAAATGCAGCTAATCTGATGATTCCAAAATCATCTGGGCGTCTCCATAAACATTCAAAGCCATGGTGGAATGATGAATGCAATATTGCAAAAAGACAGCAGCAAAAAGCCTGGGGAATTTTTAGGAGGTACCCTACTACTGCTAATTATATCGCATTCAAAAAAGCAAGGGCAGCCGCACGCAAAATTCGCAGAAAATCCCAAAAGGATTCCTGGATTAAATATGTGTCCAGCATTACCTCCAATTTAAGCAGCAAACAGCTTTGGCATCGCGTTAAAAAAGCAATGGGAATTTACTCTAATCATAGTATTTCTTTTTTGAAGGATAATGGCCAAACGATTACTTCAATGAAAAATATTGCAGATACCATTGGTAGAACTTTATCTAATATATCTAGCTCAAACTCCTACTGTGAACCTTTTCTATCTTATAAGTATAATTCTGAACGTTCAACAATAAATTTTAGGTCCTGCTTTTCACAAGATTACAATAGCCTATTTACTGAAAATGAATTAAACAATAGTTTAAAACATAGTCATAACTCTGCCCCTGGTCCTGATGGCATTTCTTACCTCATGATCAAACACTTATCAATACAGTCTCTTAAAAATCTCCTTCATCTTTATAATAGAATCTGGACCGAAAATACTTTTCCTATTGCTTGGCATGATGCCATTATCATTCCTTTTCCTAAGCCCGGCAAAGATGCAACCGATCCAAAAAACTACAGGCCAATTGCTTTGACTAGCTGCTTATGTAAACTGCTCGAGAAAATGGTAAATACTAGGCTGGTTTATATTCTTGAAAAGAAAAGGTTAATCTCCCCATGGCAAAGTGGTTTCAGGCGTGGCCGCTCTGCTATTGACAATGTTTTACTTCTAGAGACTAATATTCGGAAAGCTAATGTTAGACGTAACCATTTGGTGTCAATATTTTTTGATATGGAAAAGGCATATGACAGGACATGGCGCCATGGCATTTTGAAGGATCTATTTAATTTGGACTTCCGTGGTAACCTTCCCATTTTTATTAAAAATTTTTTGAGAGTCAGACGCTTCCAAGTTCGGGTTGGTTCAGTTTATTCAGACTTTTACTTTCAGGACGAAGGTGTACCTCAAGGCAGTGTCTTGAGTGTTACACTCTTCTCTTTAAAAATCAATGATATAATAAAACAACTTCCACAAACCGTTCACGGCTGTGTATATGTTGACGACCTGCAGATTTCTTGCCAGGGAAATGATATGCGCTTCATTGAACGACAGTTGCAACTTGCTGTTAAAAACATCCTTAAATGGACTAATAAAAATGGTTTTATTTTTTCCAGTGACAAAACACAGTGTGTGCATTTTTGCCGCAAACGTGGTCTTCATCCTGATCCACAAATTTTTATTAATGACATACCTATTTCGGTAATTGACTCTGCCCGTTTTTTGGGTGTAATTTTTGACAAAAAACTCAATTTTAAAGACCATATTTCTTATTTAAGAACGAAATGTGAAAAAATTTAAATATTTTAAAAGTCCTTGCGAACACATCTTGGGGTGCTGATCGCATTTCTCTACTAAAAATCTACCGCTCCTTAATCCGTTCAAAATTAGACTATGCCTGTGAAATTTATGGGTCTGCTCCTAATTCTTACCTTAAAAAACTTGACACAGTTCATCACAGTGCACTCAGTATCTGCTCAGGGGCCTTTCGAACTTCTCCAGTCGTCAGTTTATATGCTGACTGTGTAGAGCCTTCCCTTACTAATATTAGACAGCAGTTATCTTTACAACTGTACCATAGGATACTTTCTCATCCTAATCATCCAATTCATCCTCATATCAATAACAGTAATGACAATCTCTTTTTGAACCGTCCATCTTGCATCCCACATTTTGGCCTCAGAATCAAGAATATTCTTGCCGGCATTCCTCATCTTCATACCAAAATTCGTACTAGGGGTTTTTTAAATATGACTCCGTGGAACTTCCAGGGTATTTCATGTCTTCATCCTTTCAAAGGTTTTGACAAAGGTAACACTGATGCCTCTATCTTTCAGACCCTCTACAAAGCTCATCGAAGCAATTATAAAGAATATACCGAAATTTTTACTGATGGTTCTAAAACAAGCAATAAGGTTGGTTGTGCGATTATCTCTGACAATACTACTCTAAGCTATGAACTTCCTAACGCTTTTTCTATTTTCTCTGCAGAGTTTTTAGCTATTGAAGTTGCCCTTAATTTTATTTCATCTCATCCAAATCGTAAATTAATTATATATACAGACTCAAAGAGTGTTCTTGATTCTCTTTCATCTACCTCTTGTAACCCATCTTTCACCTCAATTTTAAAAACTTACCACGACCTTCTGAAAAAGGGATTTGACATCTTGTTTTGCTGGGTTCCTGGTCATGTTGGCATCAAAGGCAATGAAGCAGCAGACAAAGCCGCAAGGCAGGCTTCTATTCTTTTAAACTGTCCTATACCTTATGACGACATTAAGCACACACTCAAAACCACTTTTAGAAGTAATTGGCAAATGGAGTGGAATAGTCAACAAAATAATAAATTATTTGAAATAAAACCTCAAATTGCAGTCTGGCCTACACTTAGTCCTAGAAAACATGATGTCATAATTACTCGTTTAAGAATTGGGCATTCAAGGATCACGCATAAATATTTACTTCTTGGACAACAGGAACCTGACTGTCCGAAATGTCATTTCTGTGTGCTTACCATTCGCCATTTGCTCACTGACTGTCCTTGTCTTCGTCATCTGTATAGACATTATTTCAACTCATCTTCACCCAATCTGACAAGCCTTTTAGGTGCAAATCCTCATCATCACTTGACAAATTTTTTGAAGGAGGCTGGCTTTTATTTCGATATTTGATTTTATTCTTTACAATGTTCATCCCATTTTACATCTGTTTTTTATTGTATACACTGTTTTTATTACCTTTGATTTTATGTTGTATGTAGTTTTACTTGTTTTTGCTACTGTGTTTTTTAATGATGTTCTGGATGGGTAAACCCATCCAGAAACTTGTTTTTCTTTTACTTGTTTGTTTGGCGCAGCATGTCCTACATTGGACCTTGCGCCAGAAAAAGCCATTCAACCAACCAACCAACCTTCTCTGTTAATGTCTACACCAAGGTATCTATAATGATCACAACTTTTAATTTTGATGTTATTATTCAGACTTATGTCCGTCTCGTCTCCTCCTATACATAGGTAGTTGGTCTTATTGACGTTCATGTATAGTCCCCATTTTTCATATTCTTCCTTAATTTTTATTGTCATTTTCTCTAAATCACTTTTACTTTTTGCAATTATGACTTGGTCATCTGCGAATTGTAGAGTAAAGATTGACATTTCATTTACATTAAATCCCATTGCTCTGCAATTTTCTTTCCAAATTTTTAATGCTTTATCAACATAAATTTTGAAAAGTGTTGGGGAGATACAACATCCCTGTCTAAGTCCTTTATCTGTTATAAAACCCTTTGACAATCTTTTACCTATTTTTATCTTCGTTTTTGATTGTCTATAAAGTTCTTGGATCGCTCTAATGATAGTTAGATTTACGCTTATTTCATTTAATACACTCCATAATTTTGAGATTTGGACATTATCGTATGCCTTCGTAAGATCAATAAACAAAAGGTGAATTTGATTTCCCATGGCCATTTCCTTTTCAACAACTTGTTTAAGACAAAATATATTATCCATACATGATCTTCCTGCTCTAAATCCACTTTGCTCTTCACTTTCTTTCATTTTAATTTCTTCTTCAATAAACTCTTTTAAAATTCGTCCATAAAGTCTACTAAATGTTGCTGTTACAGTAATGCCGCGGTAATTTTCGCATTTTTGTCGGTCTCCTTTCTTATAAATTGATGTTAAATATCCAACCCTCCATTCTTCTGGTGTTTCATCTCCATTTAAATATTTTTTGAATAATTGTGTAATTAATCTGAACAATTTTTCTGTTCCATTTTTTATCAGTTCTGCTGTTATTCCACCAGGGCCACTTGCTCTTTGATTTTTTAATTTTTTAATTGCCTCTTTAACTCTCTCAGGTTCCAACTGTATAGGTTGTCCCGAGGAATCAATATCTGTATTTTTTATTTGAAATTCTTTTCTAGTTTCTGTTAGTAAAGTCTTATAATATTCTTCCCACTCTTTAACAGATATTCCCTGCCATGCATCACTACCTTCCTTTCTAATATTCCTTAAAAACTTCCATGCCTCTGTACATCGTCTTCCTCCTATATATGTCTCAATTTCTCTGCATTTTTTATCCCACGATGATCTCTTCTTCTCTATTACTAATTTCTTTGTGCTTTTTCTAAAAGTTCTGTAATTCTGTTTGTCTTCTTCCCTTTTTGAACTCATCCATCTAATATAGGCCTCTTTTTTCTGTTGCACAGTCTTTTCAATTTCCTTATCCCACCAAAAGTTTGAGGAAATTCGTCCTTTTCTTTTTTGTCCTAGCGCTTCACTTGCAGCTTGGTGTAAAGATGCTTTAATATGTTGATACAACTCAGTTGCATCAGTATAATTCTTTTCTTCCAATTTTTCATCCAATCTTACCTGAAAGAGTCTTTTGGTACTCTCTTCTATTAAACCTTCCAAGAAATATTCTGGGACATCAAGGTCCTCCATCTCTGTGGGATTTCTTCTGTCAGTACTTAGATTAGCTAAGTAAGGAAATGCAAGTCTAGCTCGCACCATAAAATGATCCGAGCCACAGTCTGCTCCTCTTTGGACTCTGACGTCTAACAATTTTAACTGAGTTTTTTTGTTTAATAATGATATAGTCAATTATTGTTTTTAGTTGTCTAGTATGTTGGTACCACGTATATTTGTGAATATCCTTATGTTTATAGAAACCATTTGTAATCTTTAGATCGTTTGTGCAGCAAAATTCAATAATTCTTCTTCCATTATCGTTGACTATATCCTCTCCGAACTCTCCAACAACATCATCCCCTCTCTTGCTTCCAGTTCTTCCATTAAAATCGCCCATCATTAAAATTTCTCTTTTTCCTCCAATTTCATCAATAATTTCTTGTAATTTTAGATAAAATAAGTCTTTGACTTCTATAATTTCATCATCATTTGGGGCATAAATTCCCAGAATAGTGATTCTTCTCCCAAAAATATCCATATTGATCTTTAAAATTCTTTCATCCACAGCCTCAAAATTCTTAAGATTTCTCTCAAATTTCTTTTTCAATAAGACTGATACTCCTCGTTTTGCTCTTTCGTCCTTAGAAACTCCTGAGTATAAATGAATAAATTCTCCAATTTTTTCTATTCCTGATCCTTTCTTCTTTGTCTCTGTTAAAACAATCAAATCGATTTTCATCGTATCCATTTCTCTCATTACCTCAATCCATTTTCATCTAATTCCCTGTACATTCCAGGTATCCATAATCATAGTCCTTTTCCGTAGCCTAAGTCGTTGACCGTTAGAAGCATCCGGTTTATTATTCCTGTAGATTCTTTTTGCATGAGAGTTTTTTTACATGAAATAGGGTGCAGGCCTATTGTCACAACCCCCAACCTGGAGGACCAGGGTGTCCATTTGGTCTGGCACCTACCCTTCGACCAATCCGGCTTGGGAGGCCCTACCAGTAGCTACGCTACCGCCGGCATAGCTCTCCGGGTCACGGGTGCACACAAGCCCACCCACCACGACAAGGTAGAGACACCATGGGTGAGACACCATTATGTCCCTGCACTAAATTCATCAACATATGTACACTTCGTGCGACAATGACCTAAAACACATATATAAATTTTCAGCTAAATCGGATAAGTTATATAAACGCTATTGCACTTTAAATAATTTAGACTGATAGGGCATAATAATAAAGAATTTTTATTTGTGTCCCTGTAAATCAATAAATAAAATAAAATAAAATAAAAAAGTACTAAATTCATCTAAATCTATAGAGTTTTTGCGACGGTGACATATAACATGTATATAAACTTTCAGCTCAGTCCGATATGGCGAATAAAATATTTAGACGCTATTGCATTGTAATCAATTTGAGCCCATAAGCCATTGTAAAATCATCGTGTCTCTAAAAAACTATATGTGCTAGATTCACCAAAATCTATAAGATTCATGTGACAGCAGTGACTTATAACATGTACAGTCAGCCAAAAAAAAAAAAACGCCCCCCCCCCCACACCTAATTTCTCCGTAAATTATCGTAGAAACATGCGGCTGGTACCTATCGATCTGTAATAACGTCTAGTTTTTAATGGTGTAGTCAGATTTTGCGTAAGGGGTCATCTACGTATTAAAACACGTATAAACTTAATTTTTTTCAATCACGACACCTATTTATGACCTCATATTCAGATTTCTGAGATCAAGGCAGTTCGAAAAACTTACCTATTTATATGCTTTAAATCAATTCTAAACAGAGTTACACGTGAAAATGTGTTAGGAGACCGCCTATACACTTAGAAAAAATAAATCCTGATCTACCACCCAATATACATTATTTATTAAATTTCACACCGGAAAAAAAGTTCAGAAATGTTCGTTATAAAATAAAAAACGATTCAAATTCTCAGAACTTTTGTGTTAACTTATGAATTAAAAGATTTTTATTGATTTCAATTTATTAAGCATTGAATAGTTAAATACAGCACTTCATATAAAGAAAATTAAATAGCTTGAATCATATGAACCCTACAATGTTGAATTACAAAAATCTAGATACCAAGGTAAAAGAACAAAAGAATAATGATAATAATATTAATAGCGGTTTAAAAAAAAAGTGTTTAATATTTAAGAAAAAGAATTATCTACTTGTTAAAAGCAAAAACTGTTTTATTTAAGAGACAAAAATTTAAGTAAAAATACATATATAATAAAATATATATATAAAATACATACACAATATATATATATATATAAACAATTAAAGCCTACTAACTAACAATTATTATCTACTTCTTGTTGGGTATATTTTTATTTTATACAGTAAGCCTCGCATGAAAGTGTTACTATAAAGATTTACATTTAATTTTAGGCGTACAAACCAACAATAGATAACAAGATTTAGACTAAAATCTGAGAAAGGATATTTAACATTTTCGCGACCATTGACGTAGTTTCACGTCATTTTGAAATCTGTGACTCCTTCAGTGGGCGTTTCTTTCACAAATTGTGTGTACGATATTTCTTAAGAATACTCCTTATATTCATATATGTATAAACAAAATAGTATGAATACAAATACTTTCACTAGAAAGAGTATAATTATTATGTATATCAATATGAAAAGAAATATGGATATAGAAAAAACGGTTTCCTATTGCCTAGAACGAGTATTCCCCGTTCTGCAGTCGTCTACTGTACTTGAATTCTTAATTTTAAATGTGTAAAATCTATATCTTTAAAAGTAATAAGACATATTACTTTGTTTTAAATTCTTTTTCCGTGATAAATGTGACGCCAGTTTTACGCCGTGTGTTCGATTTCCACCATCCAGTTATATTCGATTCTTAACATAATCGAACTCCGCACTCAATGACACTTTCGATTTAACTGTTTTCATCTCAACTTTACTTTTTTCTGTTCAACAGGTACGAACATCTCAACTCTACTCGAACAGAAACCAAAAAGAACAGTTTATTCTTTTTCATTCGCACGGTAGCTTGCATGCTATCTTTCACATTATTATCTTTCGCATTATTTTCGCATTGTTACTTCACATTATATTAATTATTATTTATTCGCAATGATTTATCGCACCTCATGTTTTTCCACGCATATTTACATCTGTGTATTGTATGTTAAATATAGTTTTGGTTTGTGAATGAAAGAACGAGTATTTATCATTATCTTCACATCACGTCAAACAACATTTATTGGAGGTACCGGCGAGATGTTCTGTGTGAATTTTGGCTAGCTTACAAATTTGGATATCCATGCGCAGCTATTAAGGAATAAAACAGATAAGTACTTATTTTCCTATTTTAAAAGTTTGACTTTGGTTTTTCGCATTACTCCATTACGTAGCAATGGCAAATAAAAAGAACAATGACGATGACAGTAATGAAACTGTCGCTTTAGAAGATGCTGAAAAATAGCAAAACATTATCGAGGTAGAGCGAAATCTGCGCTTACTAGAATTATGAATTTCATAAATAATGAAAATCAAATTTTTCAAAAACATGATCTCTTAAATAAACTTGAAGACTGAAATTATTTATTCTGATTTTGATAAAGCCGATTCTGAATTACCTGCAAAAAATGCAAAACATCATTCTAGTATATGCGATAATAATTTGAAAACTTATACAGCTTCGGCTTCATCTGCTGGTAATAATTTAGAAAATTCTGAGAATCATACAGAGCCATCTGGCATATCTCAATTGCAAACAAGTACTCATAACTATTCCATACAAACATCTTTCGCTTTACTTCCTACAGCTAGCGCTTATATTTATGATTCAATGGGTCAGAGACATGTGCTAAAAATTTTATGCGATTCGGGCTCTGAAAGTTCTTTTATCACTGAATCATGTATAAGTATTTTAGGTTATGAGAGAAAAAATGCAAGATTTCCCGTCAAAGGGTTGGCAAATTCAAAGATTGCAATAACTAAAGGTTATACAGACATTAATTTAATTTCCATTCACGATTCCGATGTCAAGTTATCCATGCGAGTTTTTATATTAGATAAATTAACAGCTCCATTGCCATCAGAGAAAATAAACAAGGAACATTTTTCGCATTTAAAAAATATGCAACTGGCCGATCCCAAATTTGAAATTCCAAGTAAAATTGATATGATTTTGGGATCTGATTATTTTTTTTCTATTTTACTTCCTGGCCAAACAATTTGTACTGAAAATGGTTTAATTGCTCAAAATTCAATTTTTGGTTTTCTCGTATCCGGAAAATTACCTAAATCTCAGACAAAATCTAATTCGATTTCAAATTTACATATTTACGAAACTAATATTGATAGTGAGTTAAAACGTTTTTGGGAATTAGAAGAAGTTTTTAATCCAAGTGAGAAGTTACTTTCACCCGAGAAACAGTTTGTGGAGTCACATTTTCAGGAAAATTATTCAATTATTCCAGAAGGCCGTTTTGTGGTAAAACTACCATTTTATAAATGTAAATCTGAATTATGTAATACAAGACCCGTTGCACTTTCCCGATTGTATGCAATGGAGAGGAAATTTTCTGAAAATCCGGAATTCGAACAGCAATATAAGGATTTTTTATATGAATACGAACAATTAGGACACATGGAGGTAATTACTCGGAATTCGCTAAATATTTCTCAAAGGGAACAATATTTCCTACCTCATCACGCAGTTATTAAACCTTCTAGCACTACCACTAAATTAAGAGTCGTTTTTGACGGTTCCTGTAAAACTTCTGAGGGTAAATCGTTAAATTCAGTTTTGGGTGTTGGCCCTAAATTGCAACGAGACATTTTTGAGATCTTACTTAATTTTCGATTACCAGAGATAGTTTTTTCTGCAGACGTGGAGAAAATATACCGCCAGGTTTTAATTTCTGAGGACGATCAAAATTATCAAAAAATCCTTTGGAGATACAACCCCAATGAGAAAATAAAGGAATATAAATTGAAAACTGTTACATATGGCCTTACTCCAGCAACCTTTTTGGCCACTAGGTGCATTAAGGAAATCGCTCTAGATTATAATCAAAATACACACGTCTCGCGCACTTTGTTAAAAGATATATATATGGATGACTTGATATCTGGTTCAAACTCAGTTAATAGCGCAATATCAATTGCTAAGGAAACTGCTAATGTTTTGGAAGAACATGGGTTTCATTTGAGAAAGTGGAATTCCAATTCGAATGAATTCCTTGCGGAATTTCGAGAAAATTGCATCACAGATACAGACTTTAAAATAATACCAAACAACAATGAAAGTTCTAAAGTTCTAGGGCTTTACTGGAACTCTTTAGCAGATACATTTATTTTCAAAACCGCACTTACTCTCAAACCACCACTAACAAAAAGACGCATTTTGTCTGAATCCGCACGCATTTTTGATCCTCTAGGGTTAATTTCACCTTGTACAGTAGTGTTAAAAATATTTTATCAAAAGCTATGGTTAACAAAAGGAGACTGGGATTCTCCTATTCCGCAACAATTTGAAGAGGAGCTCATTAAATATGAGACTTTATTCAATAAAATTAGCCAATTTTCTGTTCCTAGATGCGTCGCGCTTTCATCCGATAGTACATTTGAATTACATGATTTCAGCGATGCGTCAACACATGCTTACGCCACTGCAATCTATTGTCGACAGACTCATGATAACAAATCAAAGGTCTCACTCTTAGTTGCCAAAACTAAAGTAGCTCCTATCAAGCAAATTTCCGTTCCCAAATTGGAACTTTGTGGTGCTTATTTATTATCTAAGTTATTTTGTTCAGTCATAAAAATATTAGAAAATTATAATTTTGATATTTACGCATGGACAGATTCAACAGTTGTTCTTTCTTGGTTATCCGCACATCCACGTAAGTGGAAAACTTTTGTTGCAAATAGAAAGTCACAAATATTAGACGTTCTTCCCACAAAACATTGGAGACACGTTCAATCTAAAGAAAACCCCGCTGATATCGCTTCTCGGGGCATCGATCCTAAAAGTTTACCTGAATGCAACTTGTGGTGGAATGGCCCAAGTTGGCTACTTCTGGATCCTACACATTGGCCAAATGATGCGCATAAGTCTAAGGAAATCGAGGATCATATTTCGGCTGAAAAGAAAGCTGATCCCATTTTGTCTTACCATATTGATACACCTAATTATGATCAACTATTCAATAAACTTTCTCCATTTTTTAAAATCAAACGCATTCTGGCATATTGCATAACATTAATAAATAACTGCAAATCAGCAAGTAAAGTTCATGTCTCAATAAATGATTCTTGTTACTCTCTCACATGTAGGGAAACTAAATACGCCGAAGAGAACATCATTCGATGGGTTCAAAATAAATACTTTCACGAAGACTTAAAACACATCAAGAATCAAAACATTTTGTCTATAAAAAGTCCTTTACACTCTCTACATCCATTCATTGACCAGAACGGTCTGTTACGGGTGGGAGGTCGCTTACAAAACGCTCAATTATCATTTAACGAAAAGCATCCGGTAATATTGCCGTCTAAACACAAATTGAGCGACCTTATTATACAAGAGAAACATATTGCACACTTGCATGCAGGACCATCATTGTTATCCCACATTATAAAACAGGCATATTGGATCATTGGTGGAAAAAGATTAATCAATAAGCTTGTTAATAAATGCGTGAAATGCTTCCGTTTCAAAGCTACTTCTACACCCCAGCTCATGGGAAACTTACCACCACATCGAGTAAATCTCGAGCGACCTTTCTTTGCATGTGGTGTGGACTATGCTGGTCCAATGTATATAAAATTTAACAAGGGTCGTGGCTGTAAAACAACAAAAGGATACATAGCTTTATTCATTTGCCTTGCTACAAAAGCAGTACACATCGAAGCTGTCAGCGATTTGACGGCTGACGCATTTATAGCTGCCTTACGACGTTTCAGTGCTAGACGTGGTTCACCTAGTCATATTTACACCGATAACGCAACCAATTTTGTTGGTGCTAAAAGAAAACTCGATGAAATAAAACAAATATTGTCTTTACCAAGAAACGAATGCGTTGCACATTATTTAACACAAGCCGCAATAGAGTGGCATTTTATTCCTCCCGCATCACCTCGTTTCGGAGGAATTTGGGAAGCTGCAGTACGATCCTGTAAATTTCACATTAAACGAGTAATCGGTGATACACGGTTGACATTTGAGGAGCTGAGCACTTTACTAACACAAATCTAATCCCTATTAAATTCACGTCCCCTCTTTAAAAGTACTGATTCTGATACAGACTCTATTAATGTTCTCACCCCATCACATTTTCTTACAGGTGATGTCATGCTTTCACCTGCAGACGAACCATTATCCTGTAGCAGGAATCTCAAGAACCGATGGCAAATGGTGCAAAAATTGAGACGAGATATTTCTAGAGCTTGGAAAAAGGAGTATCACAGCTCCTTACAATCAAGGAATAAGTGGCAACATCCTGCATCAAATATCAAGGAAGGAGAATTAGTGATTATCATAGACCACAGCTGCTCAACTTTATCCTGGCCAATTGGTCGAATTACAAAGGTTCACACCGGTACCGACGGACTGGTAAGAGTGGTGTCTATAAAAACTAAAGACTCTGTTGTTAAAAGAACTGTTAACAAAATTGCTGTTCTCCCTTTATATCAAGACTAGCACCCTGATAGGGTGGGAATCATGTTCGATTTCCACCATCCAGTTATATTCGATTCTTAACATAATCGAACTACGCACTCAATGACACTTTCGATTTAACTGTTTTCATCTCAACTTTACTTTTTTCTGTTCAACAGGTACGAACATCTCAACTCTACTCGAACAGAAACCAAAAACAACAGTTTATTCTTTTTCATCCGCACGGTAGCTTGCATGCTATCTTTCACATTATTATCTTTCGCATTATTTTCGCATTGTTACTTCACATTATATCGTGTATTATTTATTCGCAATGATTTATCGCACCTCATGTTTTTCCACGCATATTTACATCTGTGTATTGTATGTTAAATATAGTTTTGGTTTGTGAATGAAAGAACGAGTATCTATCATTATCTTCACATCACGTCAAATAACACCGTGATTAGAATAATAGAAAATAAATAATATTGCGCTTTGTTTCAATAATAGATATTAAACACTTAAAAAAAAAAAATACCACTTTATTATTTAGTATTAAAAAAACATTTAATAAAAATTTTATATTTTATTATGTTACGTCATGCGATAAAATTTAAATAGCATAAACGGTAGTGTAAGCGAATGCGAAAATGTCACAACAAGATTAAAACAAAAAATTTGTTTTAAAAAATCTGATAAAAATTAATAAAAATCAATTATATTAATTTTAAAAAAGGAAAAAACAAAAGTATTGCTCACTGCGTATTGCTCTTTCAAATAATAGTCCTCGTCTTACTGCGTTTTTTTTTTTTTTTTTTTTTTTTTTTTACCGTCATGATACTTAACTTGAGGTGCACGAATCGTAGAATATTCAAGTTAAAAACAAAAGACAAAAGGGACAAAATAGAATTTTAGCAATGAGAAACTGGGAAACGTTATATAATATTTAAGAACAAAGACTTAACATTTCAGAATCGAGTATAAACCTCTTTGCAACGGTTGCCACGCCTTTACACAGTTTTTCTACAACTTTACATTATACAACAAAATTATTTTACATACTTTCAATTAAATCATTTAAATTTTATCTTCAGCATTCGATGTAGTAAATGCCATTGATATTTATGCATACCAACGCCACATAGAGAGTCATATACGAATACAGAAACTAGTTTTTTTAATATTGTTTCCGCAATATAGAGGCGGGGCTTCATTTCTTTTAGAATGTTTTTCATAATCTCTTGCTTGTATTGCGATAATTTTATAAAAATGATCCAATTTGTATCATAAACATCGAAATGTAGCTTAGAAAACAATTAGAATAACATTAAGGTAAATTAAAATAGTTTTTCGTCAAAATATATACAGATATTTACTCACAGAGGATACAAATTATTATAAGTGACGGCCCCCTAACAACAGTAAAAAACGAAATATCACTGTAACTCAAAAAATAATGTTAAGAACGAGCTGTAAATTTGGAAACCCATGTTTTTGATGATGCCCGTTCTATTTATGCAAAAATTATCATAGGTCATAATTCATAATTTTTTCAAATATGAAATTATTAATAATTTTCATATTTCAAAAAAAAAAAAAAAAAAAAAAAAAAAAAAATTATCAAAAATATGCATGGAATATGTTTGGGTCACTTCATTCTATCACATAAAAAAAACAGAAGAATTTGAATAGCATAATTATTTTGGAAGATATGAATTAATGTTTGTCACATTCATTTAACATTAGAGCCCTCATAGTTTGACAGCTTTTAACTCTGTCAAGAATTGAGCAAAATATATAAACTATACCATTTTCCGCGATGATTTTGTCCAAAGAATTCAAATAAATTTTAAAAAATAGGGGTTACCATTGAAAAAAATGATGTTGAGTCCAGTTTTAATATGTAGACGACCCCTTAAGCAAAATCTATCTATATCATTATAAACTAGACGTTATTACAAATCGATTGGTACCAATCACATGTTTCTACGAAAATTTACGGTGAAATTAGGTGGGGGGTGTCGTTTTTTTTTTGGCTGACTGTACATAAATTTTCTGTTTATTAAGGCGTTTAAATACTATCACAGTTTAAATAATCTGAGGTCTTAGGCCTTGACGTTTTTTTTAATAAGTACTTGTAAAAAAATGATAAGTGCTAGATTCATCAAAATCAACAGGGTTTGTGCTATGGTGACTTTTTTCATGCGTACAAACTTTCAGCTCATTGTGTGCATGTGCTCATTCAAACATTCAGCAAGTGTTTAGACATTATCGTATTAACTCACATACATACATACATCACAAAAAATCATGTAAAATTGTCGATATATGTAAATAATAGTATAGTTTAAAAAAAATTAAAGAACACGCTTTTATAGAAATATGAACTAAAAAGCACAAAATATTTATCTTAGTATTGAAATGCAGGGTAAGAGAAAATCGTGTGAGTGACACACCATAATATTTACATACATTTAAACCTTTAATTAAAATAACTTAGAATTAAACAAAAACAATTTTTAAAAAATCTCCCCTGACTGGGCTCGAACGCTAGACCTTTAGATTCATAGCGTGGAGCTTTACCTCACAGCCACAGCGTTCACGTCGGGAAAGTCTTTTTTTACAATATGGATTTTTTATTTGCTCCCAGAGCGGTTACATAGAAGCATACATACAAACATACATACAGGTGAAGCTAATAAAAAGCGTGTTTAAAAGTAGCTCGTATCAATATCAAAAAGTACAACTAGATGTCATAAGAGTTACAAATGTAACATTCTACAATCATTCTTTTTTTGAGTTATGCGAGATTCAAAATTCATTTTTGCAAATCTTGATTACAATATACTTTCCTTACATATAATGTTTGGAAAATAAAAAGTATGGAATTCAAAAGAAAAAAAAAAATCTTTTGAACATGCCTCTTTTTTAACACGCTTTTATTAGCTTCACCTGTATGTATATTTGCATGTATGTTTGTATGTATGATTGTAACCGCTCTGGGAGCAAACAAAAAATCTATATTGTAAAAAAAACTTTCCCTGCGTGAACGCATTGGCTGTGAGATAGAGCGCCGCGCTGCAAACCAAAAGGTCTAGCATTCGAGCCCAGAGGGGAGATTTTTTAAAAATGGTTTTCGTTTAATTCTAAATTATTTTAACTATAGATTTAAATGTATGTAAATATTATGGTGTGTCACTCGCCCGATTTTCTCTTACCCTGCATTTTAATACTAAGATAGATATTTTGTGCTTTTTAGTTCACATTTCTATAAAAGAGTGTTCTTTAATTTTTTAAAACTATAATATTATTATGTATATTTTCCCTCTTTATTCTAAATAGATTTGGTGCAAATGGCGCTTCGGTTATTTCAATGTACCTTTTAACTGTAAAATTGTAAGCATTTTTCAGAAAATGAACTTCCAACCATTTTCTTGGAAATTTACTTATTTCTCTTAAATTCTATATAGGGGAGAGTCGGGACGGATGGGACATTAGGAGGGATAGGACGCCTAAAATTATTCTCTAAATAAACATTGCTTTAAATTTTTGACACTTTCACCAGGTGAAGTGTAACTACAGCCCCATATTTGTTGATATGTATCATTTTAGTTGGAGAACTCTGTCAGTTTATGTAACAAAAAATCTATTTTATATCACCAAAAGTAAACAATTGCTTAATTTTCAAAGCAAGTTTTTAACGTCACACACTGATGTTAGCATAATTACTTTCATATTTTATGTACCTAATATAACTTTTATGAATTAGTAGCTAAATTAAGCCTAAAAGTGGCATGTGTCTAATAATAAATTATTCTTTTGAAAAATAGTGAAAAGGGGGGGATAGGACAGAACAGCTCAGGGAGTGATGGGACATGTAAGAAAAGGAAGAAGAATGAAGATTCTGATACTCCTTAAACAGACAATATCAAGAGGCAAATGAATGAATAGATGGAAGAAAAAATGCACGAAACAAATTCAAAGTCATAGAAAATAATTCGTGTGGCACTCACACGACTTTTGTTTGCCCTTTTAACTTTAAAAACTACTTTATTTGCCATATATGCATGAGAAATTAATTTTCATTCCTGAGCACATTTCGTGAACATGATAAAATATACAAAAGGAAATTACATTCACCAATTACAGTTAGGATTTCTTGGTAATATTTGTTCTTGAGATATGCTGATAACACACACAGACTAGCCACTAAAAACCTTATCAGTATTCAGGGAACCACAAAACATGTAAATATAACAAAAACTTAATTTTGAATATTTGAACTAAAAAATAGTACTTTCTCTGCTAGAAAAAAAAAAAAGGATAAACTGATTAAGCATTTGAAAATTTTTATTTAAGTGGTACATTATACCCTAATGCCGGATAAAATAGATGGTTGGTTGGTTGGTGTCGTGTCCATGGGGAGAACTATAGATAACCATGAGTGTGCAAAACACAGCCAGCCAACTCCTTGATGTTATCGGAGTACAGACTCTCGATGTCAAAGGGGGAGAATTCCCCAAGCTGAGCCAGGGATCTTAAAATGGCAGGGCAGTCAAAAATATGTTTTGGTGTTAGTAGAACATCATCACAGTTACTGCAGAGACGGTAGGTTCTATTGCCATCTCTCAGGATCTTCATACTTCGATAGTGACCAGTTCTAAGGCGGGTGATAGTTTTGGTAAGGTCTCTGTTTGCGTTTATTTCACAAATCTGCGAGTCTTTTTTAATGGTGTTTTCCCTCAAACGGTGTTGGTGAGAAATAAACTCAAAATGACATTCTTTGAATAATTACAAAAACTTTCTTTTTTCATATTATTCTAAAAACATTCATTTGACTTTTTTATTTCTCTTCATGCATATATACATCTACATCAGGGCGTCGCTGTGACGCATTTGTTCTGATTGGCTGTCTGTTTTTTTTCTATGTACGTGTAATAATGTATTTTTTTTTTCTTTTCTCCCTTCTTCGATGTTCAGTTTTTTATAATAAAAAGATGTGATTAAAAGGATAATACGTGGGTTCATTTTTATTCCCACAAAATAATGCAACATAAAATAATATATAATTTCCTAATACACAAACCAAGCTAAATGAGGCTGGTTTAATTAAATTGAAACATCATTATTTATATATTTGAAATTATCTTTTGAACAGCTTAGCAGAAAAGATGTTTATAAAAGAAAATAGAAATTGGTTCTTCTTTTCATACATGGAATAAATACATCTGTTTCTGCAAGCCTCATAGGATACTCATATACAAGGTGAGTGCATTTTACTTACCTTATAAATCTTGAATTTAAATATTTGATAAAAGTTTCTTCTGTGAATTCTATCAGATTATGCTACTGACGCGCTAAATCGAAACTTTGAATTTATTCTTGACAGTTTTTTTTCTTTGCATATTTGAAGAAACATTTGCTACATTTAAAATAATATTATTTTGCTACATTTAAAATAATAATAATGATAAAAAAATGTAAGCGAAAATAAATAAATATGTTTTTTGTTGTTTCTTGAAAACGAAAGTATAGAAATCTATATAAACATTAAAAACGAAAGAATTAAAAGAATGTTTAAAATAAACATATGAATGATTAAATATAAAATTGTAGTTATTATAAACTAGAAAGAAAACAAAATTGAAATATTAAAATGAGTATCCTCAAGGACACTATAATTGAAAAACTTAACGCACAAAATTATGATGTGTGGAAGTTTAAATTAGAAATGTTTCTCCAAAAGGAAGATTTATATTCCGTGGTTCTTAACGATGCTCCGAATCCCATTACGGACACATGGAATAACAAAAATAGGAAAGCACGCGCCATTATAAACCTCTTAATAGAGGATAATCAAATAATCCATGTCAAAAATCTTGAGACCGCTAAAGAATGCTGGAACGCCTTAAAAGCTGTACATGAGCGTTCAACCCTCAGCAGTAAACTATTTTTGCTTAGAAAGCTTTACTCTACGAAATTAACTGAAGGTGGCGATATGATAGACCACTTAACTAACATTTATCAATTGCGAGATAAGTTAGTATCGCTCGGAGAAGAAATAAATGACAGGCACCTTTCAGCCCTAATGCTCTGTTCCTTACCTCCAAGTTATGATGTATTAATTACCGCTTTAGAATCGCGTGATGAAAAGGATCTTGTACCAGAGTTTATACGCTCGAAATTGATTGATGAATTTTCTAAAAGAAAAGAAAACAAATCTGAAAATAATTCAGTGTTAAAGGTTAAATTTAAACCGAAACCAGAAAATTCAAAGTTCTGCCGTTATTGTAAAAAAAAATCGCATACAATTGAAGAATGCTGGCATCTTAAAAATAAAAATAAAGAAAAGACTCTGAAACAAACAAAAGCCAGCAATGCCAGATCAACTTTCAAATCTGGTATGTACTCTCAAGACAGACATAACGCGGATAGGGCTCTTATTACTGAGAGTGAAAATAAAAAACCTAACGATAAAATATTCACTCTATTTATCGGTGAGAAATCTAACAATTGGTATGTAGACTCAGGTTGTTCAACGCATGTATGCAATGATAGGAATAAATTTCATGAATTTAATCATAATAATTCACGCGTAACAATCGCGAATGGACAGGAGATAGAATCCCTGGGTCATGGGTCTGTGAAATTAAACACCATAAATTCCAATAACACACATAATACTATAATATTGAAAAATGTTTTATATGTACCAGAGTTAGAGACAAACCTCATATCTGTAAAAGAAGCTACTGAAAATGGTTGTGTAGCAATATTTGAAAACAAATCATGCAAAATAATGCATGAAGGAGAAACATGCATTGAAGGTTACATTAACAACAATTTATACGAATGCAAAGTTAGCTATGATACAACACACACTATAAACATGGTAAAAATATGTGAAAATACAAATTGCATTGATAAATGGCACATTAAATTAGGCCATAGAAACATTAGTCATATAAAACGATTGGTAAACAACAACATGGCAGTTGGGATAAAACTAGACAACTGCAAACATGATAATGCATGTGAAACTTGCATATTAACTAAATTAACGGACAATCCTTATCCCAAAAAGGCTCAGTTTAGGGCAACTAAAGCACTAGAGTTGGTACACACTGACTTGTGTGGACCAATGACAACCCCCACGGTCGGTGGAAAATACTATTTTTTAACTTTTATAGACGATTTTAGTCGATTTACAGTAATATACCTACTGAGAAAAAAGGATGAAGTTTTTGCAAAATTGAGGGAATATATCGCAATGACATCAAATAAATTCGGACGAACTTTGCATGCAATCCGCTCCGACAACGGAGGAGAGTATACCGGGACAGAATTAAATGAATACTTAACAAAATTAGGTATAGACCACCAATTCACTGTTCCCTATTCAGCTTCTCAAAATGGAACTGCTGAACGTAAAAATCGTACCTTAGTTGAAATGGCACGTTGTTTATTAAAAGATGGCAATTTACCAAATTCTTTCTGGGGGGAGGCAATAAATACCGCAGTTTACTTGCAAAATAGACTCCCAACATCTTCGTGTGAATTGACACCTTATGAATTATGGACAGGTCGAAAACCTGACTTATCAATGTTAAAACCATTTGGTTGTCGTGCCTATGCATACGTACAAAAGGTACACAGAGGAAAATTAGATAATACGGCACAGGAAGGTATATTCGTAGGGTACGACAATAGAAGTAAAGGATATAGGATCTGTACAAATGGCAAAAACATAATTATTAGTCGAACCGTAAAATTTGTAGAAAATGAAAAACAAGCGATACTTAAATATGACACATCACAAAACAATGATGAGAAAAGTGATAATAAAAATCCATCACCAAATTTGCAAATAATAGACTCAGAGATAGATGAAACTAATGATAGTGTTGTGTCAGATAATTCTCAAAATACTCCACGTAGATCACAAAGATCTAATAAAGGGGTACCACCAGATAGATTCGCATTCACATTACACAATGAAAGAATAAGTGAACCAAAATGCTGGGATGATATAATAAGTATGGAAAACCCTGTAGAAAAGGAAAATTGGATCAATGCTACATTAGATGAAATAAATTCACTCAAGCAGAATGACACCTGGGATTCAGTTGAGGTTTCACCAGGGATGAAAATAGTAGGGTGCAAATGGGCATTCAAAGCAAAATATAACAGTCAGGGCCGTGTTGAAAAATACAAAGCTAGGCTGGTTGCGAAGGGCTTTTCACAGAAATATGGAATAGACTACGATGAGACTTTCGCCCCAGTGGCGTCTCACACAACTTTGAGAAGTTTTTTGGCAATGAGTCTTTATAAGAATTTAAGTCTTAGACATATTGATATCAAGACTGCATTTTTACACGGTAAATTGAGTGAAGATGTTTATATGCATCAGCCAGAAGGATACGTGGTATCCGGGGAAGAACATAAGGTGTGTAAATTAAAAAAGGCAATATACGGGCTAAAGCAGGCCGCGAGAGCATGGAATTTAAAATTGAATGAGTCATTACTTAACTTAGGCTTTATTCAAAGTCAATTCGACAAGTGTCTTTATAAACGTAAACAAAACGATGTAACTACTTATGTACTTGTGTATGTCGATGATTTGTTAATAGCGGGGAATGATCAACAAATAAATGAAATTGTAAACAAACTAAAACAAGAATACCCGATAACAGACTTGGGAGAAGCAAAACAATATCTTGGGATAAATATTAATCGTCCTAATGAAAATACAATGACTCTTGATCAAACACACAAAATACAAGAACTTATAGTCAAATACGGTTTAGAAAATTCAAAACCTACAGACACTCCTATGGACACAGGTTACATAAAATTAAATGACGAAGAAAACCTTTTACCAGAAAATACACAATATAGACAGGCTGTAGGCGCATTGTTATATATTTCAACCGTGTCACGTCCGGATATTAGCGCCGCGGTAAATATTTTGAGTAGAAGAAATGAGCGCCCAAGAGCAAAAGATTGGGAAGCGGTAAAAAGATTAATGAGATATTTAAAAAGTACAATTAATCTTAAATTGACATATAATAATATTGAAGAGCCTGTCTTGAGGGTATATGCAGATTCCGACTGGGCAAACGATCCCAGTGATCGTAAGTCTACAACAGGAAATTTGTTCTGCATAGGAGCAAATACTGTATACTGGACAAGCAAAAAACAAAAATCTGTATCAATGTCATCAGCGGAAGCGGAATATATTTCTGCAGCAAGTGCCGCGCAAGAAGTAAAATGGCTTATAAACCTTTTTGAAGAAATTGATATGCAACAAAATTGTCCTATTACACTCTATGAAGACAACCTTTCTTGCATTAAATTAGCGGAAAATGACAAGTTTCGACAGAAAACTAAGCATATCGAACTAAGGTATCATCTGATTCGAGACCTTGTTGAGCAGGGTACAATAAAAATTGAGTATGTAACTACAAACAATATGATCGCCGACATACTCACCAAACCTCTGCCGAGACATTCTTTTCGAAAATTGCGAAGTTCTTTGTTGAACTGTGATGAAATGTCATCGAGTTTACGGAGGGGTGTTGGTAAGAAATAAACTCAAAATGACATTCTTTGAATAATTACAAAAACTTTCTTTTTTCATATTATTCTAAAAACATTCATTTGACTTTTTTATTTCTCTTCATGCATATATACATCTACATCAGGGCGTCGCTGTGACGCATTTGTTCTGATTGGCTGTCTGTTTTTTTTCTATGTACGTGTAATAATGTATTTTTTTTTTCTTTTCTCCCTTCTTCGATGTTCAGTTTTTTATAATAAAAAGATGTGATTAAAAGGATAATACGTGGGTTCATTTTTATTCCCACAAAATAATGCAACATAAAATAATATATAATTTCCTAATACACAAACCAAGCTAAATGAGGCTGGTTTAATTAAATTGAAACATCATTATTTATATATTTGAAATTATCTTTTGAACAGCTTAGCAGAAAAGATGTTTATAAAAGAAAATAGAAATTGGTTCTTCTTTTCATACATGGAATAAATACATCTGTTTCTGCAAGCCTCATAGGATACTCATATACAAGGTGAGTGCATTTTACTTACCTTATAAATCTTGAATTTAAATATTTGATAAAAGTTTCTTCTGTGAATTCTATCAAACGGAACCTTGCGATCGCATTAACATCGTCAAGAGAGACCTTGGCGATAGTTTCATTATTGAAATTTCTCCCTTCCTTGGCAAGTTGATCTGCCTCTTCGTTTCCAGGGATGCCAACATGCGCAGGTATCCACTGCAGAATACATATCTTGTATAGTTTGTCAATTTCTTCCAATTGGTGTTGGATATCATGGGTTAGCCTTGATTGACCTTTATTTAATGCTTCTAAGGCAGCTTTGGAGTCACAAAAGATGACTAGCCCGTTAGCTTTGTCAGTGTTGTTGAGTAAGATGTATTCATGCAATGCATTATATATTGCTTTGAGTTCACTGGAGAAATTTGAGGCGATGGAACCAGTGCCCAATGAATGGTTCGTAGTTCTACCGTTAGGTAGTACAAAGTGTACGCCCGCACCGCCTTTTTGAAAAGTTGCGTCAGCTGAGCCATCAGTATATGCATGGACAAGGTTATTTTCCGACATTGCATTGATTGTTTGCATACCCTTTTCAAAGATAACTGATGTTAATTCCTTTTTGGGGTGCCCCAGGGGGTACCTTCTTCAGGTATTCAGGGGGAGTCATGCACCCCGGGCCCGAGTGATCTTTCTCTTTCCCCTCCTCTTGCCTTGCTTGTTTCCCTTTGTTTCTTTTACGTTTCTTTTTTTTTTTCGTTACCAATAAGTTTTTTGGTACTTTCTTCTTGTTACGCTTTGTTTGTTTCTTTTACTTTTGTTTACTTAATTTATTGCTGCCTATAAGTTCTTGGCCCATTTTTGTTTTTTGTTTAAAGAAAAAAAACTCCCGAAAAAATTATAAAATTTTTTGAAAACACAAAAAAAGATACCACTCACCTAGTTCTACTAACCTATTTTTGTTAAGTTCTGACTCACCCTGTTTTTTGTCTCTTGGCTGTTCTTAAAAATAAAAAAGAAAAACTGTAAAAAAAAAAAAATTAAAAACTGTAAAAGGCAAACAAAAAAAGTAAATCTATTAACTATTAATCAATTAACTAAGTAAAGTCCGATGTTGATGTGGCACTGGCTATTGGGGCAATGATTTTGGTGATGGTGCCACGGCAGTCTAGCCTTGGGATCACACTGGGAGACTGGTGCCCTTGATGAAGAAGAGACAACGGTGACTACTCGAATGAGAAAACCGGACTAACACGACTGCCACATGTGGTGCCTGAACTGGGTCGGCGACCTGGTAGCTGGTGAGTGGTTATGGGTGTCCCAAAGAGGATTCTTGAAAACCCTTTGCGTTTGTGTGTTGGAAGAAACACTCACCCCTTTTTCCTTCTCTCTCTAATTATGGCTACAATTATGGATATTTCGAATAATGCGTCTGGCTCGGGCCAAGCTAATAAAAGCGAAAATGGTAAATCATGGGCAGAGAGAGTTGAAGAGTTTTCTTCAACTTTAAGTGAGAGTAATGTATTTGTGAATAGTGATGCTAGGTTTTTCGTGGTGAAAAGGAAAGAAGGAGACTTCTCACACACTTCTCCTTTTTTGGTACAGAAAGCACTGCAGTCGATTATGGGTGATCCGAAGTCAGTAAAGAAACTTAGAACAGGTGAATTATTGATTGAAGTAGAAAATGAGAAACAAGCAAACAACCTTAAGAAATGTTCTCAATTTGCAAACATACCAGTTACCGTTAGTCCACATAGAACATTAAATATTTGCCGCGGCGTCATCTCAGAATCTGATTTTCAATTTGTCCCCGAATCCGAAATTTTAGAAAACCTTAAAGACCAAAGAGTTATTGCTGTCAAACGTATTTCTATTTTCCGTGACAATAAGCCTATTCCTACAAAACACATTATTTTAACAATAGACTCCCCTAAATTACCACGCTCCATAAAAGCTGGTTACCTTGAATGCCCCATAAGACAATACATTCCAAATCCTCTACGCTGTTTCAATTGCCAACGTTTTGGCCACTCTAAAAATTCATGCCGAGGAAAATTAACATGTGCCCGCTGCAGTGCTATTGGCCATGATAGCGAAAATTGCAAAGCCCCAATCTGTTGTGTGAATTGCAAAAAGGATCACCCATCCTATTCAAAATCGTGTGAAAAATGGAAAATGGAAAAGGAGATACAAACAACTAAAACAAAACAAAACATATCGTATCCCGAAGCAAGAAAAATAGTTGAATCAAGAACCCCTACCGTTGGAAAATCATATGCTTCCGTCATAGTTAACAAAAAAACTTATCAGACTATAGCAACACAAACTGACAGTCTTCTTAAACTAGCTCTCCAGTCGAAACTACAATAGTCAATCCCCCTAAATTACAATCCAACCCAAATCGGGCTTCAAACTCCTCACAGTCTTCTACCTCTAAACCACCAAATTTTAATAAACCTCAACAAACTGTTAAAAGCAAGTTGCCTGACAGAGTTCATAACTCTGCCTCCAAAAAACATTCCAACTCACCCTCCCGTCTCAACATGATAAAGAAAAAGAAAATAACAAAATTGCCCACTCCAGCTTTAAATAAAACTAATAAAACAAACAGTGCAAAGCAAGATGATTTAATCAGCCTTCATCCTTCCGATGGGGAGGATTGTGTTAGAGAATGTATATTAATCATAATTAAACACTCAGATACGATCCAGATTAAATATATTATTGAGCATCAATGAGAAATCACATAGCGAAAAAATATGCACCCGCTAGCAAGCGAGGTAAAGAACTTCTACTGTTGCCAAAACTACATACTTAACTCTGCTGAAAAAGGCGGTTGCCATACAACAAACTTAATGCAATACATAGGTTAAAGGATACAGTTAACATATAATTAAACATATAATACTTTAAAAAATACATACATTGTGATCATTTAAATATTGGGATTTAGCATATATTTTTAACATGCCCCCTTGCTAATTACACAATTCTTAAATGTTATGTACTTCTATTGGCAATATAGATATCATATGTGAGGACACATAATTGTTTAGTGTTGACACATTGTAAATAAGGATAACTAATAGTCCTAACTAATGATACTAAATAGTCCTTCACAAAAAAAAATGGGTATGAACAAGGGAAGTTCTAAAACAAGTCTTTACAAAAACAAGAAGTCAGTATTTGAATGAGTCTTTTGGCACTACTTCAGGATAGGAGAAGGTCAGAAGATTCTTATACAAGATTGTCACTTACTTTTAGATTTTATTTACCAAGGTAAGTTGCTGCATACCCAAGTGCCTGTAGGGTCTTCTTCGACACCTGTTTTGTGAGAAGATCAGCAAGATTCTCACTTGATGGTATGTATTCGAATGCAATAATCTTTTCTTTAACTAAATCTCTTAGAAAGAAATACTTGATGTCTATGTGTTTGCTTCTTTCTGAGGTCACATGATTTTTAGCCATAAACATAGCTCCCTGGTTGTCAACTAACACTTTCTGAGGTGAAGACATCAATTCACTACACACTTCTTTCAACAGATTGTTGATCCAGAGGGTTTCTTTAGCGGTGTGACACATAGCAATGTACTCTGCCTCCGTTGACCATAAGGCTGTTGAGGATTGCTTCTTGCTAGACCACGAGATTGGAGCTCCTGCTAGTAGCATTATATATCCGCTGTAAGATTTGCGGTCAGTTCTGTCACCTCCCCAGTCGGCGTCAGAATAGATTTGTAGTGGTTCACCCGTCTTCCTGAATTTCAACTTTCTTTGTCGGGTTCCCTTTAGATATCTCAAAATGTGCTTCACTCCCCGCCAGTGTTCTTCAGTGTGCTTTTCATTAAACTGGCTCATATAGGTAGAGGAATAGGCCATATCTGGACGAGTACCACAGGTGAGATATAATAGGCTCCCAATAGCCTGTCTATAAGGGATACTTTTGCTTCCTTCCCACTGTTGGTCATCTACTTTATTGTATTTCATACTCGGGTCTAATGGAGTGGCTGCAGATCTTGCCTCAGTCATCTTGTAAGTCTCCAATATCTCAGACACATAAGCAGTTTGGTCTAGAGTGTATGATCCATCTTCTTTACTTATTTGCATGGACAAGATTTGGCTGGCTGGGCCTAGGTCTTTAGCAGTAAATTTTCTTTTTATCTTTTCTTTAAACTTGTTTATTTTTGTCATGTCACCAATGATCAAGAGATCATCAACATAGACTCCAACTATGATGTTTCTTTCATGACAGTAATAGATACAAGGATCTGCGTTTGCTCTTGTTAATCCATAATCAGTCAAGAAATCATTCAGACATGTATTCCACACTCGTCCTGATTGACGAAGGCCATAAATACTCTTCTTTAGATGACAGACTAGGTGCTCTTTTCCTTTTCCTATGCAACCTTCAGGCTGTGCCATGTACAAGTCTTCTTCTAAGACTCCATTTAGGTACGCTGCTGTTATGTCCATTTGGTGAATTTCAAAACCCTTCTCTGCAGCTATGGCAAGTAAAAGTCGAATGGACTTAAGCTTGATGACTGGAGAAAATGTATCTTGGAAATCCACACCGGATACTTGAAGGTAGCCTTTTGCCACTAACCTGGCCTTAAATTTCGCTCGATTCCCAGCCTCATCTTTCTTCTTTCGGAACAGCCATCTGGAAGGTATGATCTTTACACCGGGTGGTTTGGTAGTAAGCTCCCAGGTTTGGGCTTGAGTGAGGTTGGAAATTTCCTCGTTCATGGCTTTTTGCCACATGTCTGCTTCAGGAGATGATAATGCTTCCTTCACGGTTGCTGGGACTCTGTCTTCTTGCTTTTTTTCTGATTCATCCAAGGCTAGGGCTTCTGTGACTGTATCTGAGTCTCTTGATCTTTCTTCAAGGGTTTCTCTAGCCTGAACATTGTACAGAATGTAGTCATCAAGATGTTTTGGGGTTTTTATACTTCTGTTCCTATTTGTTAGATTGTTAGAAACTGATGTTGAGGGGCTATCACTTTTCTCGGTATGTTGTCCTAAGTTGATTTCTTGGCTGTGGTTCAAGTCTTTTCTCAATTCTGAAATTTCTTCGAAGCATTGATTTTGGTTAGTATCCTTTATTTGAGTTTTGTCTTCCTCAATAAGTGTATCTTCAGCTTGCACAACAAATTTTGAATCACTACTTGGCTCATCAGTGCTGTTATTGGTTACTTCTGACTCAATGTCCTGTGGTTGATTTGTATTTCCTGTATCAAAAATATCTTCAGCCTTTTCATTTTCAACATTCAGAATAATACTGTCATGCTTTGGAATATCTTCTTGACACTTCTTGTAGGGAAAGATGTTTTCCTCAAATTCAACATCTCGGCTAATAAAAAATTTATTATTGTTTTGGTCATACAACCTGTAACCTTTTGTGCCTTCTGGATAGCCAACTAATATGCATTCTGTAGCCCTTGCATCAAGTTTTTTTTCTAAAATTTGATCGCACCTGACTCCAAGCCCTGCATCCAAATATCCTAAGGTGACTTGTTTAGACCTTTTTTCTGTGCCACTTTTCTTCTGGGATGTTTCCCTGGATTGATGCAGAAGGACATTTATTCAGAAGGTAGGCAGCTGTTGATACTGCTTCTGCCCAAAATCTTTGATCTAAACCAGATTCTATGAGTAGACACCGTGTCATGTTTAGTAGTGTTTGTTGTTTCCTCTCAGAGATTCTATTTTGTTGAGGGGATTCGGGCACTGTTGCTTGTCTTCGTATGCCATGTTGTGCAAGGTAGTGGTCAAATTCTCTATTTCTAAATTCACCTCCATTATCACTTCTCAGAATCTTAATTTTCTTGTTGTGAAAATTTTCAGCCATCTGTTTATACTCTTTAAATTTGAATAAGACTTCATCCTTACTTCTTATAGGGTAAACTGTTGTATATCTAGTATGGTTATCTGTAAATGTAACAAAGTAATTAGAGCCGCCCATGGTGTTATCTTTCCAACAACATCAGCATGTATAATTTCGAGTGCTTCTTTTGCTCTTGTGTTTGCTATCTTGGGAAACTTCTTACGCTTCATCTTCCCTTGGATGCAAATGGTGCACAAATCATTTGTTACTTCAGGTTCAGGTGTTTTAAGATCTGGATATAGTCCTTTGATTGATTTATGATTAGGATGTCCAAGTCTTCTGTGCCAGAGATCATCACTTGCAGTTCTTGCGACATAGGCCTTAGGGCTTAGTTCTTCTACTATGTATAATCTTCCATTTCTTTTGGCGGTAAGGACAATTTTTCCACTCCCTTCTATTATCTTTGCCTCACCAGCAGCAAATTCAGCTTTGAAACCTAGTTTTTCAATTCTTCCAAGTGAGAGCAGATTGCCTCCTAGGTTTGGTACAAAAAGGACATTTGCAAGGGTAACAGTCTCTCCGCTTTCGTGTAATCTCAGTATGATATCTCCAATCCCAGTGACTTCTATCTTCTCAGAGTTTGCTACCTCTACAGTAGATTCATAGCGTCTGAAATTTGAGTACTTTTTCTTGTCAGATGTCATGTGCTCTGTGGCACCACTGTCCAGAATCCAAAAAGTTGATTTATTTTCCCCTTTATGATTTACATTTAAAGCCCAATCTCCTTTTAAGTCAACTGCTGTTTTTGCACTTACTTGATTGCTTCTCTTTGCTTCATCACAATATTTGGATATGTGACCCCATTTTCCACAGCTAAAGCACTTAGTGTTTTTCTTTGCATTTGAGTTTGTCTCTAATGACTTCTTTGGTTGCCAGCTTTTTGAGGCGTCGGTTTGTAAATGTTTCCTTTGATTGTGACTCTTTGTATGTAGAGCATGTTCTTCACGGTCTTCAATAGTGTTTGCATTTCTAGAAATTCTTTTTTCTTCGATCAAAAGCTTCGATTTTACAATAGTAGTAGTCAAATTTGCTTCATCCTTTTCTAGAATCAGTATTAAGCTTTCGTACGATTTTGGGAGTCCAATCAGCATGACCAGAGCCACTTCTCTTCCTGTGAAGGCATATCCACCATTAGATAATTTTCTGTGTATTTCCATGAGTCTGGCCAAATAGGATTGAACACTTTCCCCAGGTTTCATAGTAATATTAAAAAATTAATCTTTCATTAACTGCAAAACGTGAAGAAGTCCGAATTTTGTATGCATGTCCTTTAAAGCGATCCATGCATCTTTCGCTCGAATACAATCCCCAATATCATCTAAGAATGTGTCTTCTACAATCAAAAACATAAGCGTTAGTGCTTCGTCATTCTTCTTCCTTTCAGTATCCGTCATTTCCTGCCCATATCCCGGATCTATTGCTTCCCAACATTTCTTCTGTACCATAATAGCACGCGCACGTATCGCCCGTGCATGGTAATTATCACCGTCTAATTTTTTCAACTTATAATCTTCCATGTTTTGTTTAAGAAAGAATAAAAAACAAATATTACTTCTACAGACTCTTAAACTTCGTCAGAGCATGCAAAACTTCTTCCGTTTTCTTCAACGTGCGCTGCAGGACATCGGTGATAAGGGCTATGCAATCTTCTTTAATCCGCGAAAATAACGATCATTTCTGAGAGCATCGTGCTGATAACGTGTTAGAGAATGTATATTAATCATAATTAAACACTCAGATACGATCCAGATTAAATATATTATTGAGCATCAATGAGAAATCACATAGCGAAAAAATATGCACCCGCTAGCAAGCGAGGTAAAGAACTTCTACTGTTGCCAAAACTACATACTTAACTCTGCTGAAAAAGGCGGTTGCCATACAACAAACTTAATGCAATACATAGGTTAAAGGATACAGTTAACATATAATTAAACATATAATACTTTAAAAAATACATACATTGTGATCATTTAAATATTGGGATTTAGCATATATTTTTAACAGAAAGCTCTCAACATATCTTGAACCCAATAACTATACCCTTGCCATGTCAAATAACCCTCTCAGACCTTTACATTATTCCTTTCCCTCCTTAAACACAATTTTGTAAAAATCGTTCTAAAGCATTTTCAATCACAAACTCAAATTGTTACTTATTTATCGACAAAACTAAACGCAATTCACAGTCCGAGGAGCAGCGGATTAAAAATATAACCTAAGTTCAGTATTAGACCAATTTTCCTACACATTGTCTACACACCAACACACTCACAATTAAATTAAGCTCCCGACCTTACCCGCAACCCTTCAAGTATCTTTACTGCCAATACACACATCCTTTTAAATTAATGTTGTGATGAACATTATTCATCATGAACACTATTCTAGACATGCTGATCACACCTACCATCTCACCCTTTTGTAGTCTCTATTTCCCACTGATCGTGTTCATTTTCCACCCGTCCCATCATAGGTTTTGCGGCTTTGCTAAAACTGATCCATGGACGTACACTATGGACCGCCGACGCTGTGTTATCAGAATGGCCCCTTTTTGGTCGCTTTTAGAAGATGGCGCTCGCATCGATTGCCTTTCCACTTCAGACTTGAAAGAGCGCTTTAACGCGAGAATTAAATGAAATAATGTTAAATATCTCGAACAAAAAAACATATATCCGTAAAATTTTTGCTTTAAAATATAGCTAATACAAACGTCTAAAAATCCATTTGTGAAATTTTTGAAATTCGGTCCCCAAGGAAGGGGGGGGGAGGGGGCGAAACGTGATTTCACATGCGTTAAACGGGATTTCACACAATCCTATATATCTCAAACAAAAAAAGTAGATATACGTGAAATTTTTGCTCTAAAATATAGCTAATGCAACTATCTAAAAACCAATTTATGGAATTTTAGAAATTCAGCCCCCAGGTGGGGAAGCAACAGGGGGGGGGGCTATGGAGCAAAAACAAATAGAAATACAGTTAGGCCGTTCAAAATTGGTACAGATAGGTTTTAAAGGCCTGCAAGTTGAATGGGGATATTTTCGAAAGTGTAAAGTTATTAGGAGGGGCAAGAAGGGGGGAGGGGAGGGGACCGAAAAAATAAAAATAGTGTCAGATCGTTCAAAATTGGTACATAGAGGTTTTCGATACTTACAAATCGATTGCGGATATTTTTGAATTTGTAAAATTATTAGGAGGGGCGGTAAGGGGGGTGGGGTGGTAAGAGGGGCTATGGGGCAAAAACAAATAGAAATACAGTTAGGCCGTTCAAAGTGGTACAGATAGGTTTAAGAGGCCTGCAAGTCGAATGGGGATATTTTCGAAAGTGTAAAGTTACTAGGAGGGGCGAGAAGGGGGGGAGAGGGGGGCAAAAAATAAAAATAGAGTTAGATCGTTCAAAATTAGTTTATAGAGGTTTTCGATACTTACAAATCATTTGCGAATATTTTCAAATTTGTAAAATTATTAGGAGGGGCGGTAAGGGTTTGGGCCGTAAGGGGGGCTATGGGGAAAAACAAATAGAAATACAGTTAGGCCGTTCAAAATTGGTACAGACAGGTTTTAAAGGCCTGCAAGTCGAATGGGGATATTTTCGAAAGTGTAAAGTTATTAGGAGGGGGAGAGGGGGGGCAAAGAAATAAAAATAGTGTTAGATCGTTCAAAATTGGTATACAGAGGTTTTCGATACTTACAAATCGATTGGGGATATTTTCGAATTTGTAAAATTATTAGGAGAGGCGGGAAGGGGGGCTATGGGCAAAAACAAACAGAAATACAGTTAGGCCGTTCAAAATTGCTACAGATAGGTTTTAGAGGCCTGCAAGTCAAATGGGGATATTTTCGAAAGTGTAACGTTATTAGAGTGGCCGGCAAGGGGGCCGGAGGGGCAAAAAAAAAAATAGTTAGATCATTCAAAATTGGTACATAGAGGTTTTTGTTACTTACAAATCGATTGCGGATATTTTCGAATTTGTAAAATTATTAGGATAGATGGGTGGGAGGGTGAAGGGGGAAAATAATAGAAATAAGAGTTAGAGCATTTTGGGAATTTTTTCCGAAGACAGTGAGAACCCGGTGCGACATTTTTCCTAATCAGATTTTGTTTCGCTTTTTTTTTTTCACGTGATAAAAATTAATGCAATTCTGAGAATTCAGTAATTATAGTGATTCATTTAAAAATAGGGACCAGCGAAGCTGGCGTCGTCTGCTAGTATGTAAATATATGTATAAATATAAACAATTCGCTCCCCCCCCCCCCACCTCGAAAAAAAAAAAAAAAAAAAAAAAAAAAAAAGACGAAATAGTATAATAAAAACATATGATATTTAAAAAATAAATATGAAAATATGAATTTTCATAATTTAAAACAATGAATGTATTTAAAAAATCACAATTTATGCCAGCATTTCCAATTAAAAAAAAAAAAAAAATACAAAGTATGTAAAAAAGAAAAAATTTAAAAATTCATTAAGATATTTTTACAAAGGCCGTCCTTTTCCCTCTTCCGAGACTCCTATGGTGGTCGAGCGGTTCTGCGCTCAAAGCTGAGTGACGGGAGGTGCCTGGGTTCGATTCCAGGTCGCGCTTGTCTACTTAGTCATTCAGAGTTTTCCGTGTTTTACTCCGAAAATTGTGTGCATACGGACTAGAATCCCTTAGAAAGACCCCCCCCCCCGACGGAGGGCACTCCCCTTCAGACGTAGGACCTACAGTAGTCAATCGACCTTATTCCCAAATCCAATAAAACCATAAACCGAAATACAGCACTTTTTCATTTTTATCAATATTTTTCATCTTAAAATTTGCACTTTAAAGAGATTTTCAATCTGTATTATTTGCTACTCATTTAAAGCAAATAATTTATAAAAAAAAAAAAAAATTAACTTATATATATATTTAAATATGCGCGATATAAAAATCAATGTAATGAAAAGCAGAATCAATCATAATAATTTGAGCATTCCCTTTCAAAAAGCTAAAGGAGCGTTTTTTAAATTAATTTTTTTATTTATTTATTTTTGGAACCAAAGCCCATAATACTGTATGGGTAAATTTTTTAAATCCTGAATATTTTCTTCTAAAGGATTCGAAAACTGCTTTTAGGTCATTCATCTGACTTCATAGCTTAAAATCAATGTTGGTGTTGGAGATTAAAGCCAGCTGACTGCATTAGGGTCCAAGGCCTGGGTCTGCCCACCGTGGCTGTCCTTCAAAGGGCCTTTGTCCACAATTACACAAGTTTCAGGAAAAAAAAAAAACGCGCAAAACTCCGAACAGCTGGACCTATAAGCACGATTTGGGATCGAACCCGACACTTCACGTCCACCAGCATTAAGAAGTCAATTTTTGAAGAACTAGAACAGATTTAATGGTCGAGAAATTTTTGAATGTGCAAATGGAATTATGAAAAATATACTGGATACTGTAATTCTATGAACATCCATCTTTGCAACAAACAGTATGATACCACTGTTTCTTGCATGTAAAATAATACTCTGTTCCTTAACAACATTATAGCAGCCTGGTACTCATAATTTCTAAAGTATTCTCTCAGTTTTTTAATACAAGTTCTTATAGTAATATTTTTAATTAAAAACTATTATATTGAAGCTTAGAGAACATTTTTCTCTTTCTAGAATGCATTTTTTTTTTCTACTTGTGCAACAAGAATTGGGAAAAAAAAGAAGGAAAAAAAACCTCTTATAACAACATAATTAAAAAGTAATGTTTAGGTTTAAGACCGATTGCCTACGCTAAGTTCCTAGGCCAATAGGTGGAATGCCCTCCGTGGGTGTCTTTCTAAGGGTTCTAGCCCGCATTTACGCGAGTTTCTGAGAAAACCACGGAAAACTCCTAACGTATTGGTCGATGAGCACGACCTATAATCGAACCTGACATTTCTGAAAGGTAATAAAAATTACTTTAAAAAAAATTGATTCAATTTATAAATTGTTTAGGAGATTTCTTTCTTCTTTCATTTCTTAATTTTTTAAAAGTAATGTTTGCCACTATGTATTATACAATGTGACCCAAGGAGAATGATATATGCTTTAATCCTTAATTTTTATAGATAAATGGGCAATGTGACTCAAGTGTGTTAAAAATAAGATGTTCTTAAAATTTATCAATATTAGCATAGCTTGCTGAAGAAATAATGCATGTAATATTTATTAGAATTATTTCTAAGAAATGAAAAAAGATGGCAATAAAAATAGCATGTTGATAAAAATGTGAAAAAAAAAAAAAAAAAAAAAAAATGTTGAACTTCAGTTTACAAATTCTGTGGAAATTGAAGCTAATTAAATTCTTAAAATATTTATCTGAATCTCAGTGGAATAAGAAGTAATATAATACAGTCGAACCTCGTTAATGTGAACACTGTTAACATGAATTACTTTTTGTCCACCAGCGGCCGAGCGGTTCTGCGCTCAAAGCTGGTAGACGTGAGGTGCCGGGTTCAATCCCAGGTCATGCTCATCGGCCTCGCCGTTTCAGAGTTTGCCGTGTTTTTCTCCGATACTTGCGTAAATATAGGCTAGGACTCCTTAGAAAGACCCCATGGAGGGCACTCCCCTCAGGCCTTGGAACTACAGCAGTTAATCAGCCTTATTCCGAAATCCAATCCAATCCATGAGTTACTTTTAACATGAACTGTTTCCACGATCCCCGTAAAAATGAAGATTATTTTAGTAATATGAAGATTAGTTACTGATAGCATGAACTACTGATAGCATGAACAAATTTTTTATCCTCCTTGAGATTCTCGTTAACAAAGTTCAATTGTATATATATATAAACATTTAAACATTATTTTAGTTCTTTTCCATTTTGCATAGCGAAATAACCAGTGATTATACATAAATTTTGAGATATATATGTTATCTGTAACAGTTGAAATTTTTAAAAAAAGGGTGGAATATATCTATATATCTTTATATATATATTTCTTTTGTGCGTGTGTAATATCACTGAACTCCTCCTAAACGGCTGGACTGAGTTTAATGAAATTTTTTGTGTGTCTTCAGGTGGATTCAAGAATGGTTTAGATTTACAAATGAAAGTTGTAACTTAATTAGTTCTTTCTTAATTAATTTTTAACCAACTCTTTCAACAACTTTTCCACCTAGATGGCGTGAGTTGTCGTAAACACGATGTCAGAATTTATTTAATGTTGAAATGAAAAATGAATTTTTAACCGTATCTTACGAAGTGTTTAAAATATTTTTTCAAAATTAATATTTTTAGAATCGTAACCATATCTTACGAAGTGTTTCAAATATTTTTTCAAAGTTAATATTTTAGAATCGTAAACACGATGTCAGAATTTATTTAATGTTGAAATGAAAAATGAATTTTTAACCGTAAATGTTTAAAATATTTTTTCAACGTTAATATTGTTAAAATGTTAAAATTAGTTAAAATGGTATATTCTTTTAATAAATTCGTCAATATCCGACGGAGTTATTTTATGTTAAAATGAAAAATGAATTTTTGACATTGATAACCGTTGGGTGGTCCCATATTCGCCGCTGCTGAGCAAAACATTCAATGCTCATATTAATGTTCAGTTCTGCAGTTCAGTGAAGAGCATCAAATACATTTACAAGTATGTGAATAAAGGCAGAGAGTGATATGGCTGTATTTCGAGTTGAAAATACAAATGTGAATGCTCATCCGGTGAATAACAACGATGAAATAACACTTTACGAAATTGGCCGGTACGTCAGCTCCAATGAAGCTGTTTGGCGTATCTTTGGTTTCCCAATTCATGAATGGGATCCAGCAGTTCTTCATTTAGCCGTCCATCTTGAAAATGGCCAGCGCGTATATTTCACGAGCGAGACAGCGATTGATCGTGCTATAAATCCACCAAAAACTACACTCACCGAATTTTTTTAATTGTGTAATCGCGCGGATGCTTTTGGTGCTTTTGCACGGACATTACTCTATTCAGAAGTACCACGCTATTTCACATGGGCTCCAACAAAAAAATGGATGCTCCGCAAGCAAGGCACGCCGATTGATGCATGTCCCGGTTTATTCAAATCAAACACCTTGGGACGAGTATTTACAGTCAATCCAAGGCAGACTGAGTTCTTTTATCTTCGACTGTTATTGGTTAATGTCATCGACCCTTTGTCATTTCAAGATTTACGTAAAGTGAATGGACAACAGTATCTAACGTATAAAGATGCATGCCTTGCACTCGGCTTGCTGGAAGACGACAACCAGTGGGAGTGTATGCTTGCTGAAGCAGGACTGAACTGTACAGCAAAACAAATTCGTCTACTATTCGCTATAGTGTTCACTACATGTTTCCCGTCCCGAGCAGAGACATTATGGGATAATCACAAAGATTCAATGACTGATGATATATTGCATCAACATCGTTCACGGTGCAACGATCTAACGATAGTATTCAGTGACGCTATGTACAATGAAGCATTAATTGCTATTGAAGATCTTTGCATTATCATTGCCAACTTACCACTCAGTCATTTCGGTATGCATTCAACAAATCGAAATGCATCTGATTTAAGAAGCGCTGAATTGAATCGTGAACTACAATACAATACTGTAGAAATGGCAGCGATTGTTACTCGCAATGTCCCACTAATGAATGAAGAACAAAGAACCATTTACGACCGCATCATGCTCGCAGTTTTGGCAGGACAAGGTGGATTCTTTTTTTTGGGGGGGGTGCACCAGGTGGAACTGGCAAAACATTCCTTATTTCGCTAATTCTCGCCGAAATACGATCAAATAATGGCATCGCATTGGCTGTTGCATCATCTGGCATTGCGGCAACTTTATTGGATGGAGGCAGAACAGCTCATTCATTATTTAAACTGCCACTAAATATTCAAAATAACCCAGACGCAGTGTGCAACATAAAAAAAAAAACAATCGTCTATGGCCACAGTGCTGAAATAGTGTAAAATTCTTATCTGGGATGAATGCACTATGGCACACAAACATTCGATTGAGGCGTCGAACAGGACATTGAAAGATATAAAAAACAACGACAAACTATTTGGCGGCACTCTGTTACTCTTTTCAGGTGATTTCAGACAAGCACTTCCCGTTATTCCGCGTTTAACATACGCTGATGAGATCAACGCGTGCTTAAAATCATCGTGATTGTGGCTTAATGTTGGAAACCCCCCAGGGGGGTACCTTCTTTAGGTATTCAGAGGGAGTCACGCACCCCGGGCCCGAGTGATCTTTCCTTCTTTCTCTTTTTTTTTTTTTTTTTTTTTTTTTTTTGTCCTTCTACCTTTCTTTTATTTCTTTTAATTTTGTTTTTATTTTAATTTATTTTTTATTTTATTTTATTTTATTTTATTTTATTTTATTTTTTTCTTTTTCTATTAAGATTTTGGCATTTTTTCTTGCTTTTTTTGTCCGTGTATTTTTGGTTTTTACTGCCAATAAGCTCTTGGTACTTGTTCTTGTTTTTTGTTCTTGTAAAAAAAAAAAAATTGGAAAAAAAATAAAAAATTTGAAAAACTTACAAAAAAATGAAACAACTTACCTTGTTTTACTCACCTTTTTCGTTTCTACTTACCCTGTTTGTTTTTACTCACATTTATTTTCTGGTTTTGTTCTTGTTGGTTATACTAAAAATACTTAATTTCTAATACATTAACCAAGCTGAGATCGGTGTAGATGTGGCGCTGGTTATTGGGTTGGCGATTTGGTGAGGGTCTCACAGTAGTCTAGCCTTGGGAGCACACTGGGAGACTGGTGCCCTTGGTGAAGGTGAGACAACGGTGACTACTCGAACGAGAAACACCGGACTAACACGACTACCACATGTGATTCCCAATCTGGGTCAACGGTCTGGTAGCTGGTGAGTGGTTATGGGTGTCCCAGGGAGCGATTCTGAAAACCCTTTGCTTTTCCGTCTGTTGAAGAAACGGGCTGACTTGTGGGACTAAGGAAACCCTCAACCCTTTTTATTTAATTTAATTATGGCGACAACTAAAGGTAATCCGAATAATGCATCTGGCTCGGGCCAAGCTATTAAATGCTCAAATGCTAATTCATGGGCGGAAAGAATGGAAGAATTTTCTTCGACTATTAGTGAGAATAATATTTTTGTAGATGGTTCTGATGCACGTTTTTTTGTTATCAAAAGGACTGAGGGAGACTTTTCAAAAACTTCCCCGTTCTTAATCCAGAAAGCGATACAATCAATTGTAGGTGAACCGAAATCTATCAAGAAACTTCGCACTGGGGAGCTATTAATTGAAGTTTTAAATCATAAGCAAGGGAAAAATTTAAGACTCTGTACACAACTTTGCAATATTCCAGTTACTACAACCTTACACCGAACACTAAACACTAGCCGTGGAGTAATACCTCAAGCCGATTTGCAATATGTCCCCGATTCTGAAATTCTAGGAAATCTTAAAGAACAGAAAGTAATTGCAGTCCGTCGTATATCTATTTACCGTGACAATAAACAGATACCTACTAAACACTTAATACTGACCTTTGATTCACCTACTCTCCCACGCTCAATTAAAGCAGGTTATCTAGAATGTAAAATCAGACCATACATCCCAAACCCTTTACGTTGTTTCAATTGTCAACGCTTTGGCCACTCCAAAACCGCCTGCCGTGGAAATCTCACATGTGCTCGCTGCAGTGCAGTGGGCCATGATAGTCAAAATAGTGAAGAACCAGTCTGCTGCATAAATTGTAAAAAAGACCATCCAGCATACTCTAAATCCTGTGAGAAGTGGAAAAGTGAAAAAGAGATTCAGACTATAAGAACAAAAGAAAACATTTCATATTATGAAGCTAAAAAAATTGTTGAATCGAGAACACCTATTATTGGAAAATCATATGCTGCTGCTACTTCCACCAAAAAAAACTTCTAGAACAATAGCTACACAAACCGCCTCTCTAAACAATACCAGCTCTCCGGTTGAAACTGTTTTAAGTAATTCTCCAAAAATGCAACCTAAGCCTATTCAGGCTTCAAATTCCACACAGTCTTCTAATACTACTCCAATGGAAACAGTTCAAATCAATTCCTCAAATCTACAAACCAAATCAAGTCAAACATCTACCTCCACACAGTCTTCTTTATCTAAACCAACAAATTCTAAAAAATCTCCACCAGTACCAAAAACTGTTCTGTCTGACAGGGGACATTCCTCAGTCTCCCTAAAAAATGCTAATTCACCCTTGCGTCCCCATATCATTAAGAAAATGAGAATTGCTAAATTGCCCACTCCATTTACAAACAAAACAAAACAAATAAATCTTACTAAACAACAGGACTTAATAAGCCTTCATCCTTCTGATGGGGGAAGGTATGTCTACCGCATCAGAGGATAATGACGTGGATGTTTTAATCTAAAACAAAAAATCATTATGACTAATTTCATTTAATGGAATTGCCGAGGTTTTACAAATAAACGAGATGAAATCAGAGAGATAATTTCTGATCATCGACCCATTTGTTTTGCCTTTCAAGAGACCTACTTAAGACAAAATGATAATGTAAAAATTCGTGGCTATAATTGTTTTAGAAAAGACTTTATTCATTCTGACAGGGCTACAGGTGGTGTAGCTCTTCTTATTCCTAATAATGTACCTCACAGTAATATTTCTTTAAATACTAATATCCAAGCTGTAGCAGTCCAGGTCCATATTCACATGCTTGTCACTGTTTGCAATATCTATGTACCCCCAAATATGACTCTCAGCCCTCATGATCTCAATAACCTTGTTTTGCAGTTGCCAACTCCTTTTGTCTTTCTTGGTGACTTTAATGGGCACAATCCACTTTGGGGTAGTCCCGACACTAATCAGCGTGGTCAGGTTATTGAGGATTTTGTCACAGATAATAATTTATGTATTCTAAATAATGGTGACAACACATACTCTCATGAACCTTCCAGAACATTCCATGCAATAGACCTAGCCATTTGTTCACCCACTCTGTATCCATATTTTAATTTCTTCATAAGTAACAATCTACATAATAGTGATCATTTTCCTCTATTTTTATCATTTTATAATTTTAATGAACATCCACCTGGAAACCCGCATTATATTTATGACAGGGCCGATTGGGCTGCCGTTACTACTAATGCTGTAATTACGCATGACATGATTGGAGGTGATATTAACAAGGCTGTTACTGATGTGACTAATTGTATCATAAACTCTGCTAACATTTCTATTCCAAAATCTTCTGGCTGCCACAATAAACACTCAAAGCCCTGGTGGAATGAAGAATGTAATGCTGCAAAAAGAAAGCAACAAAAAGCGTGGGGGATTTTTAGGCGGTACCCAACCACTGCCAACTACATTGCATTCAAGAAAGAAAGAGCAAATGCTCGAAGAATCCGCAGAAAATCACAAAAAGAGTCCTGGGTTAAATATGTTTCCAGCATTACCTCCAATATAAGCAGCAAACAACTTTGGCATCGTGTCAAGAAAGCAATGGGAATTTATTCTAATCAAAGTATTTCCTTTTTAAATTATAATGGCCAAACTATAACTTCAACTAAAAATATAGCAAACACCATAGGTAGAACATTATCTGACATATCCAGCTGTAATTCCTACTCCGAACCTTTTTTGTCATATAAACATAATTCTGAACATTCAACAATTAATTTTCACTCCCGTTCTTCACCAGAGTACAATAGTCCTTTTACTGAAAATGAGTTAAAGAACAGTTTAAAAAATTGCCGTAACTCTGCTCCTGGACCCGATGGTGTTACTTATATTATGATTCAACATTTATCAAAACTGTCACTTGAAAATCTCCTCCATCTTTACAATAGGATCTAGACTGAAAATATTTTCCCTGTTGCTTGGCACGATGCTATTGTTATTCCTTTTTCTAAACCAGGTAAAGATGCTACTGACCCAAAGAATTACAGGCCCATTGCTCTTACAAGCTGTCTATGTAAACTACTAGAAAAAATGGTAAATACTAGATTCGTTTTTATTCTTGAAAAAAATAATTTGATTTCTCCATGGCAAAGTGGTTTCCGACGAGGCCGTTCTACTGTTGACAATATTTTATTATTAGAGACAAATATCCGCAAAGCTAATGTGAGACGTAACCATTTGGTGTCAATTTTTTTCGATATAGAAAAAGCTTATGACAAGACATGGCGATATGGTATTTTAAAAGATCTTTTTAATTTGGACTTTAGAGGAAATCTCGCCATTTTCATACAAAATTTTTTAAGAGTCAGACGCTTCCAAATTCGTATAGGATCAGTTTATTCAGATTTTTATTTTCAAGAGGAAGGTGTGCCTCAAGGCAGTGTTTTGAGCGTTACACTTTTTTCTTTAAAAATAAACAATATTCTTAAACAATTGCCTCCAAGTGTCCATGGGAGTTTATATGTAGACGACCTGCAAATTTCTTGCCAGGGAAATGACATGTGTTTCATAGAACGTCAATTACAACTTGCTATAAAAAACATAATTAATTGGACAAATAAAAATGGTTTTAAATTTTCTACTGACAAAACACAATGTGTGCATTTTTGTCGTAAACGAGGTCTTCATCCTGATCCAGAGATTTTAATAAACAACAGGCCAATTTCAGTTGTTGACACTGCTCGATTTCTGGGTGTTATTTTCGACAGAAAACTGAACTTTATGCCACATATTTTGCACTTGAGAACTAAATGTGACAGAGCACTTAATATTTTAAAAGTGCTTGCTAACACTTCTTGGGGAGCAGACCGCCCATCTTTACTCAAAATTTATCGTGCTACTATTCGCTCCAAACTTGATTATGCATGTCAGGTTTATGGTTCAGCCCCTCACTCTTATATTAGAAAACTTGACACCACACATCATAGTGCACTCAGAATTTGCTCAGGTGCTTTCCTCACGACTCCAGTTCTTAGTTTATATGCTGACTGTTTGGAGCCTTCTCTCACTGATATTAGACAAAGACTTTCACTTGAATTGTACTATCGCATCCTTTCTCACCCTAATCATCCATTTCATTCTCATTTAAATAGTAACGATCATAATCTTTATGTGAATCGCCCATCTTGCATCCCTCATTTTGCTGTTAGAATTAAGAACTTTCTTACTGGCACCTCTCATATTCATACCAAAGTCCGTTCTCGATCTCTTATAAGCATGACACCTTGGAACTTCCAGGTTTTTTCTTGTCTTAATCCGTTTAGTGGATTTGACAAATCTAATACAGATGCTTCTATATTTCATGCCCTTTACACCTCTCATCGCTCTCATTATAAGAACTATGTCGAAATATTTACTGACGGCTCCAAGACTAGTAATAAAGTCGGCTGTGGTGTTGTCATTGGTAACACCACTTATAGCTATCAACTCCCTAACTCGTTCTCCATCTTCTCTGCAGAGTTTTTTGATGTTGAGGTTGCTCTTAACATTATTTCATCTCATCAAAGTAGAAATTTCATAATTTACACAGACTCGAAGAGTGTTCTCGACTCACTATCATCTATTTCTTGCAACCCATCTTTTATCTTGATTCTGAAAACTTATAACGACCTTAAGAAAAAGGGATTCGACATTCTATTCTGTTGGGTACCTGGACATGTAGGCATCAAAGGCAATGAAGCAGCAGACAAAGCCGCAAGGCAGGCATCAATTTTCTTAAACAGCCCTGTTCCTTATGATGACGTTAAGCATACACTTAGAAACTTTCTCAGAAATATATGGCAAAGGGAATGGAACACTCAAAACAATAACAAATTACAAGAAATTAAACCTCAGATTGCCATTTGGCGTACCCTCAGTCCTAGAAAATATGATGTTATCGTAACTCGTCTGAGAATTGGCCATTCCAGACTAACTCATAAATACTTACTACTTGGGCAGCAGCAGCCTACTTGTCCCAACTGCCACTATGATATACTTACCATTCGCCATGTACTCACAGATTGCCCTTGCCTAAGACATTTATATAGGAGATATTTTAATTCATCATCACCACGTCTGACAAACCTTTTAGGTATCAATCCACATCATCATTTGACAAATTTTTTAAAAGATGCTGGATTTTATCACTACATATGATTTTATATTTTACACTGTTCATCTTTTTAATATATACACTGTGATTTTATATTTTACACTGTTCATCTTATTGTACACACTGTTCATATAATTTTACTTCTGTTTTTATCATATACACTGTACATAACTTTTTACATCATTTTATTTTATACATTATGTATGTTGTTCTCTTTTACTTTTTTAAATGTCTTTTATATTTTATTATTTTACCTATTGTTTAACTTTTATTGTGTTGTTTACTGACCATCTGGATGGGTAAAACCCATCCAGAAGCTAGTCATTATTTTTATACCTTTGTTTGGCGCAGTATGTCCCATTGTGGACCTTGCGCCACTAAACGGCAACCAACCAACCAACCAACCTTAATGTTGAAAAAGTACAACTGAAAGTAAATTTGTGCGTTCAAAAGCTTCAAGATCCATCCGCTGCAACATTCTCAAAACAATTGTTAGATATCGGCGATGGAAAAGTTACTACAGATGAAACTGGATGCATAATATTACCGACCGATTTCCGCACAATCATTGATTCTCAAGATGCTCTTATTGACCAGATATTTCCCGATGTACACAGACGATACACAAATCATGAGTGGCTAGCAGAAAGAGCAATTTTAGCAGCAAAAAATGTGGACGTCAACGAATTGAATCTCAAGATACAACATTTGTTACCAGGAGACTTGGTGTCATACAAATCTAATGCTACAGTTTGCGATGCCACCGAAGCTGTAAATTATCCAACAAAGTTTTTAAACTCATTGGATTTACCAACATGCCACCGCATATTTAAACACGCTTTTATTAGCTTCACCTGTATGTATGTATGTTTGTTTGTAACTTCTCTGGGAGCAAACAAAAAATTTATATTGTAAAAAAGAATATTTTCCTTACGTGAGCGATGTGGCGTAGAGGTAAGGCGCCGCGCTACGAACCTAAAGGTCCAGAGTTCGATCCCCGTCAGGGGAGATTTTTTAAAAATGTTTTTTGTTAATTCTAAGTTATTTTAATTAAAGATTTAAGTGTATGTAAATATTACGGTGTGTCACTCACACGATTTTCTCTTACCCTGAATTTTTATACTAAGATAGATATTTTGTGCTTTTTAGTTCACATTTCTATAAAAGCGTGTTCTTTAATTTTTTAAAACTATAATATTATTTCAACTGAAGGTTGGATCTCCGGTTATTTTGCTTCGTAATTTGAACCCACCACGGTTGTGCAACGGCACGCGATTAGTCATAAAAAAATTAATGAAAAATGTTATCGAAGCCATCATTTTAAATGACAAATTCCGAGGTGAAAATATATTACTACTGCGAATCCCTATTATACCCACAGATGTGCCAATTCAATTTAAACGCCCTCAATTTCCAATTAGATTGGCATTTGCAATGACTATCAATAAGCCTCAGGGTCAAACGATGTCTGTCTGTGGCTTAGATTTGAGCACATCATGTTTTTCCCACGGACAATTATACGTGGCTCTCGAGTGGGCAAACCATCCAGTTTGTTTGTATTGGCGGAAGATGGGATAACAAAAAATATTGTACACTCTGTTGCATTAAGGGATTGATATTGTTTTTTAGTAATATTGTTATAAGTAGCGATATGTTTATAATTTTAAAGAATCAATTTTAATAAATTAAAAAAAAAAAAAAATGATTGGTGTTTTGTTATTTTTATATTCTTTCACCGTTCACAGCGCTCCATACATCTTCCACTTATATACCACATCCTTACACACTTACAATAAGTTAGTTATTTTTTTTCTAGCAAAATATTCTCTAGAAATAATTTATATGACAAAACAACGTTTGTCGGGTCACCTAGTATATATATATATATATATATATATTAGAAGTAAATGCATACGATGATTTTCTTTTATTCTGTTATCAAAAGAAAAGACAAGGAATCATGTAAAAAACCTTTTATTATATAAGAAAATTAACATGAAAAAGGAATGAAAAACAAGTTACATAGAGTTTTTTGGCACTGGTGATGAATTTAATTAAATATAATTTTTCTTTAAAATCTCCAATTTTCAACTGAATTTAGGAGTTTTTTACTGTGAAATCATAATCATTATTTTTAATTTTTGACAAAACCAATTAAAAATTTCTTTTTTGTTAAAAACAATACATTTCTATAATATGGTAATAATAATGATAATAATGTAACGTGATTTATCATCTAACATGAATTAGAAGTTAAAAGATTGGCAGTTTGTAGAATTAATTTAACATCTCAATGCAAAGTGGCCTGAAAAAAAAAAAATCACATTTTAAATTATTTTTAAAATATCTTAAATAACTCAGTAATTTTGAAATGAATTTAAAAAAGTATGACTGTGAACTCACATCATTTTTAACCAACTTTTAACTCTTGCCAAAATCGGTTTACAATTCAAGATTTTTAAAATACTTGTTTTTAAGCTCCAATTAAAAAAAAAAAAAAAAAAAAATACGTGATTTATAATTAACATGATTTAAATTCGGAAGATTGCAAGCTCGCATGTCTTAGCCGAATAATATAAAAAAAGGAATACTGCTAGCACCCAAAGTTTAAAATCTTATTGCAAAGTGACCTGAAAAATTACATTTTAATTAATTTAAAAAAAAAAAAAAAAATCTATCAAACAGAATTTTACTAAGAACCATCCCAATTAAATCAGACTTTTTTTTTTTTTTTTTTTGTTGTTGTATAGTAATAGAATATTTATAAGACAACAATTTTATCATTCAATAAAACATTAAAATCAATAGTTTACATTAGGTGGACGAAATAAACTTGGGTTCTTTTCACCTATTTCCTTGTTTTTTTTCGAACACTTCGATATCCAGAGGTGCAACCATGTGACATAATAAAAAAAAAACTAATATTAAAAATAAATTTAAAATAAAACTGAAAATGAAAGTAAAATTACGTCTGCTCACAATGCTATTCTACGGCATTAGTGGACAGTCAGAGAACACATACGACCCCTAGCGGCGAACGAATAATAGCGACCATTTCGGGTCCATTTTTGAGGGACGGCCTCCGTTTGGGAAAACGGTCCTTGTTATCTAAGTCCGTGAACTGATTTAAAGCATTTTCATCCGTTCTATCATTTGTGCGTACCATTAAGCGACAGTTCACATCGGCTAATTAGCCCTTAGGACAGTGGGCCCAATTAAAACTCTAGTAAAGCTTTCTGATCATCTTACTAGCACTTTCAATTTACACACCATCAAACTCACAACAAAGCTCTCATCCTACTCAAATCCCAAAACTTTTCCCTAGCCATGTTACTTGACTCTCACAATCTGTCTCAATTATCCATTCCCTCCCTATTCTGTTTACACAAATTTGTTAAAATCGTTCTAAAGTATTTTTCACTCACAAACTCAAATAGTTACTTTTATCGATAAAATTAAACGTTTGTTACAGTTCGAGGGTCTGTAGTTCAAATCAAATCAAAAGTTCAGTCCTAGACTAACTTTCTGCATATTATTTACACACCAATACACACACATTTAAGCCTTCTGCCTATCTCGCATTCCATTAAGTTTCCTCTTTGCCAAGACACACGTCTCTCATAAGATTATTAACTTAATGATGATTATTAACTAATGACACACCTACCAACTCTCTACTTTGTTGTCCACGGATTAGGAGAGTCTATAGGATATATAACGAATGTTACGGAAAGGTTGTAATTTTCATCTTACCTATAGAGGGCTACCAGATGTCGAGAATTCAGCAATCAGTGCGTCAATCAGCGCGTTTGTTTAAATTTGTAGCGGTTCATTGGTCGTTATCGGAAATCGGATGATGACAGAGGCCGAAGGGCGGGCTTTCACTTTCTTCCGATAAGTTTCAAAGATACTACACCAGGCGGCGATCGGATCGTTTTCTTCTGCTCGGCTGAATTAATGCGGAAAAGAAAGCTCCTTTTTCCTCGCTGGCTGCCCTATCTCGTTTATCATCCTATAGATTCTAGATCCGTGTTGTTGTCTCAAAATGCCACACATACTGTTCACTTTTCCACTCCCTCCCAACTAAATTTCACTAGTTTGCCAAAACTGTTCAAAAGCATTTACATCTGCTTCATCAAACGGCTAGCCGTTCAGTGATGCATTAAATTAGCTTGTTAGCCATTCAGACAGCGGGCCCATTTAATAACTAGCAAAACCACCTGTTCACCTTTTCAGCTGTTTTATTTACACATCATCTTACTCACAACTATTAACATCTAAATTTTGATTCGCTGTCCTTTTTTTTTTTTTTTTTTTTTTTTACGATTAATTTTAACGTTTGTTGCCCAAAGGACTGTGGACTGAAATTAAACTCTAATTCAGCTAACATACCAACTTTCCGGCTCCACGAACACACACCATCCTGCTCACAATAATGCTCATTTCCCACATAGCTCAGTTTTCGCATTTTGCTAAATTTGTTATAAAGCATTTTCATCTGAACTTTCTAATAGTTTACTGATCACTTTGCTATAAACCTACAATTTTGGTCCTGCTCAAATAAAACTCTATTAAAGCATTCTGACCATCATTCCAGCTCTTATAATTAAACACCATCTAACTCACAAGAAAGCTCTCAACATATCTTGAACCCAATAACTATACCCTTGCCGTGTCAATTAACCCTCACAGACCTTTACAATTATCCTTTCCCTCCCTAAACACAATTTTATAAAAATCGTTCTAAAGCTTTTTCAACCACAAACTCAAATTGTTGCCTATTTCTCGACATAAGTAAACGTAATTCAGAGTCCGAGGATCAGTGGATTAAAATAAATAAATAAATAAATAAAATAAATCCAAAGTTCAGTTCTAGACAAACTTTCCTACATATTGTCTACACACCAACACACTCACATTTAATCTCCCGACCTAACCCGCAAAGCATCAATTATGTTTCCCAATACATACATCCCACACAACTTTTTAAATTTATGTTGGTTTTCATCATGAAAATTATTCTAAACCTGCTGGTCACACCTGCCATCTCACCCCTTTGTTGTCTCTATTGCCCTTCATTATGATTATTTTCCACCCCTCCCACAATAGTTTTTGGTATTCTGTTAAAACTGTTCTAAAGTATTTTCACCCCCTTTCTCATTTGAATGTACCATTCAGCGATAGCTTACATTGGCTAATTAGCCCTTTGGACAGCGGGCCCAATTTTCAACTCTAGTAAAGCTTTCTGATCATCTTACTAGCACTTTTAATTACACACCATCTAACTCACAACAAAGCCTTCATCCCACTCAAAACCCCCAAAACTTTTCTCTTGCCAGGTTATTTGACTTTCACAATCTTTATCAATTATCCATTCCTTCCTTACTCTGTTTACACAATATTGTTAAAATTGTTCTAAAGCATTTTTCATTTACAAACTCAAGCTGTTACCTTTTTTCGACATAATTAAACGGTTGTTACAGCACGAGGATCTGTAGTTCAAAACAATTCAAAAGTTCAGTCCTAGACTAACTTTCTACACTTTGTTTACTCACCAACACACTCACAATTAAGCTGTCCCAGACAGCACAGAGAACTTGCATTAAGCTATCGTCAACATTGACAACGCAAGTCAAGAAACTTGCATTGAGCTTGACATCTCAAGCCTGCAAGTTTAATGCAAGTCAAGATCAAGAATCTTAGTTTACACTTGTCCCACTTGCTTTAGACTTGATAGTTCAATCATGAATCAAGTAATATGTATCAAGCATGAACTAAGTTTGCCACAGCTCATACGAATCAAGTAATACACATCAAGTATGAATTATACTTGCTGCACAAAGTATGAATTATACTTGCTGCACAAAGTATGAATTATACTTGCTGCATCAAATATGAATTATACTTGATGCAGCAAAAGTGAATCAAAATTTACTTGCCAAGCATGTTTTTAATATGATACAGTCGGCAGCAAAAGTGTCCGAGCACTAGCGAAAATTCCTATGTAAAAAAAAAAAAAAAAATTCACTTAATACTGTTTTGTTAAATAAATTCTTGTCGAATCATGTTCATAGACAGACTAAGAACAGAACTCAACAAGGATTTATTTAACAAAACTGTATTAAGTGTCATTTTTTTTTTTTACATAGGAATTTTTGGTAGTGCTCGGACACTTTTACAGCCGACTGTACATCAAACGCAAAGGAACTTTCTACTTATCGTCGCCGGAAGCCAGTAGAAATAATTCTCTTCTCTACTCTACAGCATACATGAAGCAAATATTGTTTATCAAGCATGCTTTTAATGGCATGCATTCCTCGCCGACAGCTAAAGCTCATGTTATTGTATACAGAAATTTATTTACAGAATGACTCATAACCTAATGTATTTATTTAAATTCGATTTTTCACTTTTGGAAAAAACACAACCGTTAAATACATTCTCGTTTTCCAAAAATTTATCTTTTAAATTTCAATAACTCCTCGTACAGAAAAAAGAAGCGAAAAATGCAGTTGCTTAATTTTTCGTATTTTTAAAATCAAAAATAAATACTTTATGAAACTACTTTTAGAAAACATATACAAATTTAAATATTGTGAATTTTTCCACTATTAAAATGGATTAAAAAAAAAAAAAAATGCATAAAGTAATGATTAATTCTATAAATAAATTTCCCCATAAAATATGGGTTTTGGCTGTCGGAGAAGATAGTTATTCGACGCTCTTAACCTGATGTAGATAACTTAATACATTCTTATTTCTGGGACGATCAATCACATTTTATGAAGATTTTTGGTGAATTATCCAAATTAATTTTTACAAGAACAGAAAATGATTTTGTCCAGAATTTGAACTTGGGCACTTATGTTAACTTCCAACCCTCTTTCAACTCAGTTCTAGGATGATAACTCACATGGCTCGTTCATGTGAAAGTTAAAAATTTTCAATTTATCTGTTCTGGAAATATGAACTCAGTCTTAGAAGAAAATTATTTATTTTAACTCCATAGCTGTTTGATGGCAATTAGGTATTTAGGATAATAATTTCCACCATTTATACAATAATTTTTTGGTGTATTGAATAAATAAATTTTTACAGGAGCGAAAATTGAGACAGCGTAAGGACGTTAACTAAGAGGATCTAGGTCTGAACTTGGCCTAATCCCTTTTCGTTGTTGTGAAACATCGACCAATATATTAAAAATTTATTGCATAAATGATCAAAGTTATTTTTCTAATTACACTACTCGGCAGGAAAATTGCCTCTGGCACCATTTCAGCATATTCTTATGCAAAATGACCTCCTGAATAAGAATAAGACGCCCATTTTGCCCTATCACCCACAATTTTTTAGGAATGGACCCCTATTTTTATGATTTTTGGTGATTTTGTGGCTATAAATTTCATTTTTAGGAGGTGGGAGCATTATTTTAACCGTTAAATATCTTCTGAGGGGCTACAGAGTTGGAAAATTCTAAAACATGGACATTTGCGACAAGGGATTTTTTTTTTTTTTTTTTTTTTTTTAGGGGGGGGGGGATTTGCCACTGAAATTATGTATTACATATCTTATATTTTTTTAATCTGTTATAATTGTTATTTTTTAAACTTTATATATTTTTCGTTTTTAGGTGTTAAATTAATTCTTTTTCATTCTTCAAATCAAATTCATAGTCATAAAATTATCGAACAGGGAAAGAAATTGAGGGGGGAGTCATGTATTTAGAAAACTGTGGGTGATTGGGCAAAATGGGGGTCATATTCGGATTCAGGAGGTCATTTTACATAAGAATCAGCAAAAAATGGTATCAGATCTCGATTTTTTATTTATTTTTTATTTTTTTCAGAGCAGTGTTATTTATTACTATCCAGTAATTATGGAATTAAAATTAAATGAATTTCTATCATGGTACTGTGTTTGTATTGGCAGAACAAATGTAGAAAAATAAATAAGTAAATAAAATCAACTGTCTTATCAGCAAATCATGCAGGTCAGTTCTCATTCACGCATGGATGCATTCACGATTCTTCAGTTGGTACAGCGCTTGAATCGTTAATGCAAAAGTCTTAGATTCAAATCCGGACCTAGACGCTATTCATTCTCGTAAATTTTAATTAGATAAATCCATTAAAAACCTATTGCATAAATTGTCGAAGTTATCATAGTAGTTGGACTGGCAACATAAATTTAAGTTGAACTTCTAGATTAAAGTTTTTAACGTCACTCACTGATGTTAACATAATTACTTTTCATATTTTATATACCTAATAATATAAATTTTATGAATTAGTAGCCAAATTAAACCTAAAAGTTGCATGTGTCTAATATATATATATATATATATATTTTAATAATGAAAAGAGAGTGATGGGACAGAGCAGTTCATGGAGGGATGGGACATGTAAGAAAAGGAAGAAGAATGAAGATTCTGATACTCCATAAACAGAGAATATCAATAGGCAAATTTATGAATAGATGGAAGAGAAAATGCAACGAAACAAATTCAAAATCATGGAAAATTACTGGTGTGGCACTCACACGAGTTTTGTCTACCTTTTTAACTTTTAAAAATACTTTATTTACCATATATGTATGAGGAATTAATTTTCATTCCTGAGCAGTTTTCCCGGATATGGTAAAACATAGAAAAGAAATTACATTCATCAATTACAGTTAGGATTTCTTGGTAATATTTGTTCTTGAGATATGCTGATAACACACGCAGACTGGCCACTAAAAACCTTGTTAATGTTCAGGGAACCACAAAACATGTAAATATAACAAAAACTTAATTTTGAATATTTGAACTAAAAACAATACTTTCTCTGCTAGAAGTAAAAAAAAAAAAAAAAAAATGATGACCTAATCGAGCATTTGAAAATTTTATTTAAGTGGTACATTATATTCTAATGTTGGATAAAATAGATGTTATTAATAATTAATTAATCTTACATACATAGTGACCCACTGTTTTTGTCATTTTTCATAGTATGCCTGTATATGATGTACTTATTTTAACTTTATAAACCTGCCATAAGGGAGGGATGGGAAAATTTTGACTATGTTAATTGGCTTATGAAATAATAATTATCATCAAATTTATATTTTTAAAATATGTTAAAGTGTTTCAATTTGTTTCACGGAAACTTATAGTGTTGTACCAGTAAAAGTAAATTTGTAAAATTATGTTTGTCAAAAGTCTCTCATCTGTCCGTACTCTCCCCTATATATATATGGAATTTGTTGTGTTACTTTATTGATTCATATGTTTTGCAGGCTGTTGATTAGTGGATCTGGTTTCTTTACATTAGTGTATTTCATCCACTAATAAATTTTTTTAAATCTTATTGGTCATTGGTGTTTCAGTGACCTTGTATCTGTTGCTTGGCTTCTACTATGCTTAATAGATCATCTTTATTATATATATATATATATATATTAATAGTAAAAGCCGAGAAATATCTATACAATATAAAAATAATATTTTAAAACATATTTAAATTTCAAAACCTCTTCACACACCATAAATTTTAAGCCAGAATAACCGTTGCTTTTGCCTCCAAAGCAGTAGCACGTGTTTTTTTGCACCTGATGAAGAAAGGCTACATTCTTTCGAAACCGGTTGTGCTGGCTTAAAATTTATAGCGTGTGAAGAAGTTTTAAAATTTAAATATTGGTTGCACACCAGTTTGTGATTTTAAAACATAGTGAAAGCCGAGGATTAGAAACAAAATCACTGAATATATCCTTTTATTATCAAAAGGATTATATGTAGTATAGATTGTATTTTTTCAGGAGTTATAAGACAAATTAGCTAGTATTTATAATAACTTTTACTGGATTCATACCTTTACTAGTTTTTTAATTACTATCCTTTTTTTTTTTTTTTTTTTTTTTTTGTAATTCATGTTTTACTCTTTTAGTTGATATTCTAATCGTAGTTTCTATGAATGAAGCATACAGCAGGGTTCTCAGCAATCACCATTTTGAATACCTTTTTTCTATAAGGCAATCTATGCGAAGATATATATACTATTACGGGTACCGGAAAGTTATGTCGTTTTGAATTAATAAAATGAAATCGGAAATTTTTGTTTAACAGTGTTTACATGATACTTTACAAATAACCATCTTATAAGTTACCAAAGAATATCTTAAATTTTATCCAGGATAAATTTCCGATGTCAGTATTTTAATTCAAAACGACATTATTTTCCGGTCCCCCTAATACAAATGATTAATAATAATTACTTAAAAAAAAAAAAAAAAGTGGTAATCAAAATAGTGACTGCTGAGAGCCCTGCATAGGGAAAATGGCTATCAGATTATTTGTATTTGCTCAGGATTACATTACATCGCACATCGGAGAAGTTGCATCGAAAAATCAGCCTAAGGATAAGAATAAAGCATTGATTAGCCTACAATAAAACTGACATAAATGTATCTCATGTGGGTAAATTGCGAGATAAAGATATGATGCTTTTCGTGCCCATTGGGGTACCTCATACACATTTTTCAGTTAAAGGAACTCAATTTTGTTATTTTTGTCTTACTATGTCCCTTTTCTTGCCAATATCTCAATCCAAGGTAATTTTTGCACTTTGAATAGGTTTTAACGTCAACTTAAAGAAAAATTTTCCTTTTGTTTGAAGTAAAAACTGCATTAAGGTCATCTTTTCTTCCTTAAAAAACTAATACGCACGCTTTTACTTGTATCCTTAATATAAAATTAGTAATTTTAAATGAGAATTTAAGATGATACAATATTATCTAAAGATTACATTGCTTGGCATGAAAATTGTCTTTAACACCATTTCAACATATTCTTATGTAAAATGACCTCCTGAATCCGAATAGGACGCCCATTTTACCCTATCACCCACCGATGTTTAGGAATGGCCCCCTATTTTTATCGTTTTTCGGTGATTTTATGCCTATAAATTTGATTTTTAGGAGAGGAGTAGGATTATTTGAACCGTTAAATATCTTCTGAGGGGCTACAGAGTTGGAAATTTGTAAAACATAGATAGTTACGACAAGGATTTTTTTTTTTTTTTTTTTGGGGGGGGGGGGGGAGGATTTACCAATGAAATTATGCATTATGTGTCTTTCATTTTTTTTTTTTTTTTTAAATCAATTATTAATGTTATTTTTTAAACTTTACATATATATTTTTTGTTTTTAGGTGTTCAATTAATTATTTTTCATTCTTCAAATCAAATTCATGGTTATAAAATTATTGAAGAGGGAATGAAATTGAGGGAGGGGATGGTGTATCTAGAAAACGGTGGGTTACTGGGCAAAATGCGGGAGTCCTATTCGGATTCAGGAGGTCATTTTACATAAGAATCAGAAAAAATAGTATCAGAATTCTTTTTTTTTTTTTTTTTTCAGAGCAGAGTTATTAATAGTTTTACATAACAACTTTACTGTTTCAATATTTCTGGGTGTTAAGAAATTAGCAATTAATTAGTTCAAGTTATTTAAGTTTGTGTAAAATTATATTTCCATATTAATGACATTGCATAGACTTTATAATTAAAAATACATTTTAATAGCACAATAAAATGTATAAAATTGAAATCCCTCAATATTTTTAGAATTTTAATCTCATGTACCGGACTTGATACAGAGAAAGAAAATAGTTCACAACTGTTGGTCGTCATTTCATTTCGCTTTAATCTAGAAAAAAGAAAGGGATGAATAGCGTGCATTTATAAATTTCTAAAAACTAAAACACCATTTTGAAAAATAAAAAATACTTAAAGTTCGCATTTCATATTGTACTTCATATTGTACTTGATTTTTTTTTTTTTTTTTTTGTTCTGTTAAATATATATAATATATTCGGAAGTGTACACTTTTTTCCACAAGTATTATATTATTGCAAATTTCAAAAATATGTTTGATTTTCTTTCTGTATGTTTATGTTTTAGTTTATCAAAGCACAATTCAAAAACGTACTAACTGTCGACCATTAAATCAGGGATGGAACACGGGTGCAGATTTCCTACCACTATCAATGAAATAAAATTTTCTACTTCGTAAATCAACTATATTATAGGCATAGAAATTTCTTGAACAAATACCGGCATGAATTCTGAGCCAGCGTTCCATCCCTGTTATATAAATCAGACTATTTTATTGGCGCTACAAAAAAAAAAAAAAAAAAAAAAAAAAAAGTAAGTGATATGTACGCTATTAGGAGAGTTCTGTCCTGAATCTTCATAATGTATTAAAATTTTATGACAATTCAAACATATTCAGAGTTGACGTTGCCCTACTTTTCTCCACTACAATTTATAAATTTACATATTATTTACTATCAATAGATTACATATCTTTTGTAATATGTTTATTCTATTGAAAATGTCAGATTTTTTTACTAAAATAGTAGCGGAAGGAATAAGGAGAGCAGCAACTCTGTATATATACAAACAAAAGCTGGATGGGACAGTGGAATGAGCGAAGACTCACAAATAAAATGAATTGATAAAAAATATTCAACAATGCTGGGAAGTGTAAAATTAAATTTTCATTCAGTACTCAACAAAAGTATATATATGTATATAATTCTGTAGAGTTTTATTTATATACAGTAAGAAGAGAGAGAATTTTCGAGGGGTAACGTCCCGGTAATTGCGTATTCACGATTCATGATTCTGCCCCTCCCTTCCTCTCTCCGTTACTTTAAAAAAGAAAATTTAGTCTTTTTTATTTTAATTCAAGAAGGTTCCTATGGGGAAAACTCACCTGTGCATCAGAAAAACGTTTACCTTCTTACTTACCAAAAGGGGGGGGGGCATGCCTGAAAGAAATTAATTTAAAATTCAAGAATGTATTAAGAATCCAACAATAAATTGACTTTTAAACAATTATTTCTAATTTAGAACCTGTCGGACACACGAAGATTTTTCTCTCTTATTTTAAACAGAATCTGTCTCTCTCTCTCTCCCCATTTTTTTTTTTATCTTATGAATAATTAAGTTGAGTTAAAATTATTTGTAAACTATTAAAAATCGCCCTAAAAGGAATACATTTAATAAAATGGCATCTGTTAACGTAAAAGTAAAGTAAAACTTTAATATTTGATTCCTCGAAATACGCTGTATCCCAAAAGTTTAGATAATCAATAAAATTTGCATTAACATAAAAAGTAATAAGATACAATTAAAATTCGTGGGATAGGTAATAAACAAAAACAGTTTTGCTGATATACACTTATAAATTATGATCAAAGGTTTGAAATTATAAAATGTACATTAATTATATAAAAATGTGCTGTTCCAAAAGTATAGACACCTATAAGTGTTTTTGGCTTTACATTTATAAATGTAACTAAAAACTTACTTTTAATATACTTACTTTTAATATTGAACTGTATTGCCACGACACTTTATAACATGGAATACACGTTGTTCCATAGAATTAATTAAGCATTGAATTACAGAAGGAGATATTTCATACCACATTCTGTCAATTGCAGTTTTTAAGTCATTTACGCATGTAGATATATTGCTTTCCATTTTCATATATTTTACGAGATAAGATTTTTGAAATTCTGGAAGTTGATGCAATTGCACACACAGATAAATTATCAACTGAAGCCTTATTTAATAACATTCTATCATCACGTAACGTTGTTTTCTTTGATTTCCGACTCGCTTTCGAGTATTCGATGTTCCACCTGATCTTTTGACTCTATAAATACTGCTCAAGGATCTGTTTGTTCTTCTCAGTATTTGTACAGGACTTTGTCCTTGCGCTTTTAACTGTAAAATCTTAATAATTGCATCTTTAGAAATTTCTTTACAACGTGGCATTTTTTATCAGAATACGCAGGAAACGTCTTTTCCGAATCACAAACAAAACAATACATTGAGCTCATTAAATTATAATGCTAAATATATAGCAGACGATATTTCAATTAAAGGGAAAAAATTATTCTGCATTTATAGAAGCAGACGACAATAAAAATATTTTATTTTGTGAACAAGAATGTAAAAAAAAAAAAAACATGCAATGCTGTATTGTGTCTATACTTTTGGGGTAGCACATTTTTATATCATTTAATGTACATTTTATAATTTCAAATCTTTGATCATAATTCATATGTTTATATCAGCAAAACTGTTTTTATTTATTACTTATCTCACAAATTTTAATTGTACCTTATTATTTTTTATGTTAATGCAAATTTTATTGATTGTCTAAACTTTTGGGAAACGGTGTACACATTGAAACATTACTGCTTGCTTTATTTTATTTAGACAAATTATTGTAAAAATAAATCATTTACCTTCACTTTAATGTCACCCGCACTTGCGTCGTATTTCGCGAGATGACAACAACATGATACAACCCTTTCAGCAAGGCTACTATATGCAAAGAAGAAGAGCATGCGCGGACAGTTACTTGACGTCAAGGAAATTTTAAGCCAGTAATATGCTTGATTTGGCATGTGTAGTTTTCCAAACTTGAAGTTGGTCTGAGATATCCTTGAATTAGCACCTTGCTCTGTCATGGTAAATTCACTTGAAAGCCAACCTTGTTTCAAGGAAGTGTGCTGTGTGGGGTCAACCTAACCCGCATTCCATTTTGGCACCTCGTTTACACACCTTCCGGTCTACAATTAAGTTTTAAACCAGTCACTTAAACCAATATCAAATTTCTTTGCCACTAAAATCAACCTTTCCCAAGTAACACAGACTGTTGGCCCAACTGCGATTTATTGTTAGTTCGTTGGGGAATTGTTATCGTTGGGGAAAGGGCTCAAAATAACAGTGGGCCAACAGTAAATAGCATTGTTGGCCCAACAGTCCTCAAATACTGTTTTCCCAACAGCAAAATATAACAGTTGGCCCTACAGTGTCATTCTGTTGTTGGGCCATCTGCAAAACAAGGTGGATGGGCCAACAGTATTCAACTGCAGTTGGGCGAACTGCAAAATATCATTGTTGGGCCTGCAGCATTCACCGACGGTTGGGCCAAACGCAAACCAGAGACCAGTGTTGGGCATCAATCGATTAAATTTTCAATCAACTAATTAGTTGACTAAAAATTTAATCACGATTAATTCAATCACAACTAACGGTTATTCATTTGCTGCAACTAAAAATTCAATCGCGATTAAATTAATCGAAAAACAGACGACTATCCGTTAGTTGCGATTAAATTAATCGTGATTAAATCAATCGTGATTAATATTTCAGTCATTTGCTGCAACTAAAAATTCAATCATGATTAAATTATTCGAGAAGCAGGCAACTAACCGTTATTCATGATTAAATCAATCGTGATTAATATATTAGTTGCAGCAAATGATTAACTGTTAATCATGACTAAATTAATCATGATTAAATTAATCGTGATTGAATTGTAGTTGTATCCATAGCTGATATCCCCCCCCCCTTTCTCTGAAGATCAAATGATGCCGCTAAATTTTTTATAGCAATTTTCAGTAGCGGTTTTTAAAAACATGTTAATCACTTCAGTTTGTCTGTCTGTCCGCGCTCTAGCTCTAACTCCCATAAATATTTATGTAATTTCTTGAAACTGATACATGTTATTCAAGTTCACTATCGAATGTTCCCTATTGAAAGTGGAGTAAATACCTGTACTGCTCTGTGTACAGGGACACCCGAAAGTATTCCAAAGCATTGTAATCTATGGGAGGTATTTCTATAAAGCATATTTTAATACTTTTACTGTGCACAAATCTTAATGAAATTGAAATATGTCCTTCAAGATTAATATTGGATGTTTCTTATGTAAAATGGAGTAAATATCAGCACTGTTTTGTTTACAGAGATACTCGAAAGTATTCCAATGCATTGCGTTCTATGAGAGGTATTTCTATAAACCAAATTTTAATTGCCGAAACGTCAATGGAGGCCCTCTGTTGAGACTCAAAACGGTTTTGGACTCTGTCTGTGTGTCTGTCTGTCTTTCTCTCTGTCTGTCGCGCGATAGCGGCCGCAAAAATGGCGCTATTGACTTGAAATTTGGCACACATGTTCATGAGCCCCACGAAATCAGCTGTATAGTTTTTGGTATGTATTCCATTTGTAGTTCGTATACAGGGACACGCCAAAGTTTTTCTTATCATTACGGCCTGTGGGAGAAATTTGTATGTATCGCGATAGCGGCCACAAAAATCACGCTATTGACTTGCAATTTGGTACACGTGTTCATGAGCCCAACGGAATAATTTGTATAGATTTAGGTGTATATTCCATTTGTAGTTCGTGTACAGGGACACGCCAAAGATTTTCTATCATTACGGCCTATGGGAAGAATCTGTATGTACCGCGATAGCCACCGCAAAAATCAAGCTATTGACTTCGAATTTTTGCCGAAACGTCAATGGAGACCCTCTGTTGAGACTCAATAGGATTTTGGGTTCCGTCTGTTCCGTCTGTCTGTCGTGCCATAGCAGCCGCAAAAATCACGCTATTGACTTGCAATTTGGTACACATGTTCATGATCCCCACGAAATTAGCTGTATAATTTTGGGTGTGCATTCCATTTGTAGTTCGTGTACAGGGACACGCCAAAGTATTTGAAGTGAAAACTTCTTTAGGCGCGTTGAGCACTTTTGGGTGAACAAAAATCATTGAACTCCCGTCATCGTCAGCTAACGCTTCCATTTCAAGTGAAAACTTTTGGATGAACAAAAATCATTGAATTCGCGTCATCGTCAGCAAACGCTTTCCATCCTTGTATAATACAAATAATGTATCATACAATTAACTTGCTAATGTGAAGTGTTAACAATTATATACTGTATATTGTTTTAAAATCTGTTGCGGCTCCATACGACTTCTCTCATCTCCGGGCACTGTCTCTACTGCAGTTAGACCTCACAAAACCGTGAGAAAGCATAAAGCTGCGATTTTTCTCACGTTTTAACAAATTGGTGCGGCTCTACACGACTTATCTCATCTCCGGACACTCTCCCTCAAGATTGCAGCCGGAAACGTTGCAGTTAGACCTTACAAAACGGAGAGAAAGGCCAAAGCCGCCATTTTTCTCACGTTCTTACAATCTGGTGCGGCTCTACACGACTTCACTCATCACCGAACATTGTCTCTATTCCAGTTAGACGTCACAAAACCGCGAGAAAGACCAAAGCCGTATTTTTCTCACGATTTACAATCTCGTGCGGCTCTACACAAATTCTCTCATCTCCGGACACTGTCTCTATTCCAGTTAGACATCACAAAACCGTGAGAAAGCCCAAAGCCGCTATTTTTCTCACTTTTTTACAATCTGGTGCGGCTCTACACGACTTCTCTCATCTCCGGACACTGTCTAGATTGCAGCCGGAAACGTTCCAGATAGACCTCACAAAATCATGAGACAGGCTAAAGCCGCCATTTTTCTCACGTTTTTAAAATCTGGTGCGGCTCTACACGAATTCTCTCATCTCCGGACACTGTCTCTATTGCAGTTAGACCTCACAAAACCGTGAGAAAGGCCAAAGCCGCCATTTTTCTCACGTTTTCACAATCTGGTGCGGCTTTACACGACTTCTCTCATCTCCGCACACTCTATTCCAGTTAGACCTCACAAAACCGTGAGAAAGCCCAAAGCCGCCATTTTTCTCACGTTTTTACAATCTGGTGCTGCTTTACACGACTTCTCTCACCTCCGGCCTCTGTCTCTTAAAGATTGCAACCGGAAACGTTGCAGTTAGTCCTCAAAAAACCGTGAGAAAGGAGAAAGCCGCCCTTTTTCTCAAGTTTTTACAATCTGGTGCGGCTCTACACGAATTCTCTCATCTCCGGACACTGTCTCTATTGCAGTTAGACCTCACAAAACCGTGAGAAAGGCCAAAGCCGCCATTTTTCTCACGTTTTCACAATCTGGTGCGGCTTTACACGACTTCTCTCATCTCCGCACACTCTATTCCAGTTAGACCTCACAAAACCGTGAGAAAGCCCAAAGCCGCCATTTTTCTCACGTTTTTACAATCTGGTGCTGCTTTACACGACTTCTCTCACCTCCGGCCTCTGTCTCTTAAAGATTGCAACCGGAAACGTTGCAGTTAGTCCTCAAAAAACCGTGAGAAAGGAGAAAGCCGCCCTTTTTCTCAAGTTTTTACAATCTGGTGCGGCTCTACACGAATTCTCTCATCTCCGGACACTGTCTCTATTCCAGTTAGACATCACAAAACAGTGAGAAAGGCCAAAGACGCCATTTTTCTCACGTTTTTATAATCTGGTGCAGCTCTACCTCATCTCTGGACACTGTCTCTATTACAATTAGCGCATTAAATAAAATTGTAATATAATTTTTGTAGTAGTAGTTTATATTAATGAATAAAAAACACTTCATTTAATGTATTTCCTACACAATAAAATATTTCCTGACGATTCAAGAAATACACATGTAATTGTACACGTTTTCACTTCTGTCGGCACTTCCGAAGTGCAACTGTTTTTTTTTTTATCATTACGGCCTATGGGAAGAATTTGTATGTACCGCGATAGCGGCCCCTAAAATAACGCTATTGACTTGCAATTTGGTACACATATTCATGAGGCAAACGGAATTAGCTGTATAGTGTTAGGTGTGTATTCCATTTGTCGTTCGTGTACAGGGACACACCAAAGTTTTTCTTATTTTTACGGCCTATGAGAAGAATTTGTATGTACCGCAATAGCGGCCGCAAAAATCCTCCGATTGACTTGCAAATTGGCGCACACGTTCTATCTTTGCATATAAGTAGCTGTATAATTTTTATTGCTATATTTTTTATAAACTGTGTACAGGGACACACCAAAATTCTTAACATTACGGCGTATGGGGTGAATTTCGTTTAAACGCATTTTAATATCATTACTTTGCAATGAAGAAAATGAAACTAACGTACGTGAGTAAGATGCTTAAACTTATGTTGTTTGAAGAAAATATGTGCTCTTAAGCTTTCTAATTAATGTACATGATCTTACAAAAGTATTCTGACAATGTCACATAGTCATTCAAACGATGTTAAATTTGGAACACTTATTAATTTTAAACGCAAAAATTTTAAATTTAAACACCAGTTTTCACTGGTGTATACAATGTTTTTGGTTCGTTTACAAAGACACAAGAAAGAATTTCGTAACTTTAGAGCCTATGGACAAATTTTTAATTTAAGCGCGCACTTTTATGCGTTTATGCTGAATTGAACTTAATAAAGTTAACATACATTATAAAGATTCTTAAAATCATGTTTACTCTTAAAAAAGGTTGTGTATAGACTAAATAATTTATGGGACCACACAAAGTAATTCCGAGTATGTACTGTAATCATCCGAATGATGTCAAATTAGTTTAAAAAATTTATGAGTTATAATTAATTAGGTTTATTCTTATTATTGGCGTTTATAATGACTGTGGCTTTTTTTCCGGGATACATAAAGGAATTTCGTACTATTACGGTCTGTAGTCGGTATTTCTTATAAGTGTATTTTAACAAGGTTACACCCCATCAAATAATGAAATTTTATTAGAATTTTAAAAGTATGTTTTCCTGTTGAAAATTGTGGGCATAGAATTGATAATTTGTTTAAAGGTTACGCAAAATATTTCAGATATGCTATGTAATTTTTTTTGTATGAAATTTGATATTTATGAAATTTGGTATTTATGAATTTCATGGAAATAATACAAGACCGTCGTTTATTAAGAATACATATTAATGCGTACTTGGGGGTTCGTAAGTTGTCCGAGAATGAAAGGCGAAACTTGAAAAAATTCAGTGATTTATTCACAGAAAGTTCCAGAAAATACAGGTCTATAAACCAAATATCAGCTTCAATTCAACCAGTAAACATAGCTTAAACAACAGCCGTTAACAGTAAAAAAACAGTACAAACTCTATATCAATAACACATAAAGCAAGTCTCATTCAAAGAGGCTCAAAGCAAAGCAAGCATTTGACGAAACTGACACAGATCTGAGACTGACCGCCTTGGCGAAAATAATGCTTCTTTTATACTTTTCTATCGAACACAAACTGTTCTGGAAAATTCTCGTATCACATCAGCCAATGAGATTAGAGCTTCCATATTTGGCTTTTCCCTAATAAGGATTTTCTCGCCAAGGTCGCCAAAAAATCGCCAAAGAGGGAAACAATCGAAGAATTTGGCGCCAAATCCATTTCTTCACTTATTGGAGCTTTTTAATGCATTTTCAAAGGAAAATTAGGCTATTTTAACGCTAAAACGACTAGAAATGCACAAAATTAGCATTTTATCAGCTTACTAAACTTCTTTGAAAGAAATTATGCAAAAATAAATGCAATTATTTACAATTCCGTAACACTTTATATGATATACAAATAGGTATACAAAGAGAGATAAAGCGGGCGGTTGAGGGGGGCGGCAGCCCCCCTCTGTAATGTATGTGATTATGGTAAGAAGTCGATCGAATCAATATATACCATTATACAATAATGAAAAAAAAAATGGCATATTGAATAATGTCTGATGCAAATAGGACGTTGAGGCTCCTGATCTGCAGATCCACTAGTAACTTTACTTTGCATAAAGCTTAATGAAATTGAAATATGTTATTTATATGCGCAAAAGAATGCTTTCTATAGATTATAGTATGATTAGCATTAGATTTACAGGGCCACACAAAAATATTCAGTTACATTAAGAGACATTAGTAAAATTTTGCTGGAATTGCACGTTCGTTTACGTTAAGTATCTTTAACACTTTCTAACAATTTTTAAGTGTGAATTTTACTTCAGTTTGTGCATCTGTCTGTCTGTTCGTCTGTTTGTCCGCGCTCTAATTGTCATAAATATTTATAGAATTTCTTGAAACTGATATATATTATTCAAGTTTACTACTGGATGTTCCCTATTGAAAATGGAGTGAATACCTCTGCCGGTTTGTGTACAGGGACACCCGAAACTATTTCAAAGCATTGTGTCGTATGGGAGGTATTTCTATAAACAATATTTTAATACCTTTATTGAACACAAATTTTAATGAAATTGAAATATGTTATTCAAGTTCATAATTGGTTGTTTCCTATGTATATTGCTTAAATACCACCACTGGTTTGTGTACAGGGACACTCCAAAGCATGCGAAAGCCGTACGTTCTGCGAGGTATTTCTATAAACCAAATTTTGATAACATTATTACAAAGCTTAATGAAATTGAAATATGTTATTCAAAAGCACCATGGAATATAATATAATTAGCAATTGATTTACAGGGCAACACAAAAATATTCAGTTACATTAAGAACTATTAATAAAAATTTGCTGGAATTGTACTTTCAGTTACGTTAAGTGTTGTTAACACTTTCTAACTATTTTTAGGTGTGAATATGATTTCAACTTGTGTGTCTGTCTGTCCGATTGTTTATTTTTCTATCTGCCTGTCTCCCGCCCCCAGCAATACTTTTAGAAATTTTAAAAAATGTTAAATATTAGTCGAGTTCACTATGGAATGTTCCCTATATAAAATGGCATTAATAGGTCGTGTACAAGGTCAGGTTTTCGTTTTAGGTCAGACATTTTTAAAAATCATATTTAAATAACTTTCGACTATAAAAATCATAAAGAAATTTTATGCATTGTTAATAGTCTAACATAATATTTTGTATAGATTATGATATGATTAGCCTTCAGATTTACAGTACTACACTAAAATATTCAGATACATTAATAGCTGCAATTATAATTTACCATGTGCATTTTCTTTTGTGTTAAGCCTCGTATCTCTCGTATGGTTTTAAATTTACATGATATTTGTTTGGGGGTTTTCATGTAAGTTGCTCTATACTTTTCGCTATTAAATTATACAAGAGAAATTTTTATAAAGCTTGTGCATACGTAGTTGAAAATTATTTAGTAAAAGTGCTCGTATTTCATAAGATATTTAACATTTTCGCATTCTGATTGCTGTATGTGTGCCTAATGTAGCATACCATATTTCTTAAAAATAGATTTCCACTGCATCTAATGCCCTACGTGTTTTAATTTAAAAAGGAGAAATTGTTTTTGCGATTTTTTAAAGAAACCGTTATATCTCTATGAATATATGAGGTAACCTCTGAAAATTTATACATATAATAAAAATATCCTCATAATCATATGCTACAACCAAAACGAGTTTAAAGCATTACCTTTTACAAGGTGATCCAAAACATTTTGGTTTTTGTTTATTTTTTTACACTGGTGCACTTTTCCTCTTCAGGACACAAATTTTGCTGAAAAATGCGAGGTATAACGTGTTCTTTACACCACCGAAGTTTCAAGAGGATTCCTATAGAATTCTTCTAGATATTTGACAAAATTTCTTAGTTCGAAAGTACCCAAATACTTATTGGTAGGTTGCATATCTCTTAAATAGAGGTATTTAATTTGTTTTATAAATAGTTAATAGTTTACATGGTATTTTCGCAAATTCAAAAATGAAAATTATAAAAATTAAAATTAAAAATTATTAGGTAAGTCTAATAAAAATGCATAAAATAATATTTCTTAAAAATATTACTAAGAACATATTAGCTACATGAACCGTTTATGTAATTATTTATGTAATGAATTTATTTGGCGTTTGTGCATATTCTTGAATGAAAAACTGATTTGAGTTTTGTCTTCCTGACTAGAAAACTAAAATAACAAAAACTATGTATAATTTGAAGATATATTAGTAAATGAGAATTTATCGTCTGCAATGTTTAAGAGAAAGTGTCCGGAGGTGAGAGAAGTCGTGTAGAGCCGCACCAGATTCTAAAAACGTGAGAAAAATGGCGGTTTTTGGCCTTTCTCACGGTTTTGTGAGGTCTAACTACAACGTTTCCGGCTGCAATCTTTGAGACAGTGGCTGGAGATGAGAGGAGTCGTGTAGAGCCGCACCAGATTGTAAAAACGTGAGAAAAATGGCGGCTCTGGTCTTTCTCACGGTTTTGTGAGGTCTAACTGCATTAGAGACAGTGTCCGGAGTGAGAGAAGTCGTGTAGAGCCGCACCAGATTGTAAAAACGCGAGAAAAATGGCGGTTTTGGCCTTTCTCACGGTTTTGTGAGGTCTAACTGCAACGTTTACGGTTGCAATCTTAAAGAGACAGTGTCCGGAGATGAGAGAAGTCGTGTAGAGCCTCACCAGATTGTAAAAGCGTGAGAAAAATGGCGACTTTGGCCTTTCTTACGTTTTGGTGAGGTCTAACTGCAATAGAGACAGTGTCCGGAGTGAGAGTAGTCGTGTAGAGCCACACCAGATTGTAAAAACGTGAGAAAAATGGCTGTTTTGGCTTTTCTCACGGTTTAGTGAGGTCTAACTGCACCGTTTCCGGCTGCAATCTTTAAGAGACAGTGTCCGGAGATGAGAGAAGTCGTGTAGAGCCGCACCAGATTGTAAAAACGTGAAAAAAGTGGTGGCTTTGGCCTTTCTCACGGTTTTGCGAGGTCTAACTGCAACGTTTCCGGCAGCAACGTTTCCGGCTGCAATCTTTAAGAGACAGTGGCTGGAGATGAAAGAAGTCGTGTAGAGCCACACCAGATTGTAAACACGTGAGAAAAATGGCGGCTTTGGTCTTTCTCACGGTTTTGTGACGTCTTTCTCACGTTTTGTTCTAACGGCAATAGAGACAGTGTCCAGAGTGAGAGAAGTCGCGTAGAGCCGTACAAGATTGTAAAAACGTGAGAAAAATGGCGGCTTTGGGCTTTCTCACGGTCTGGTGAGTTCTAACTGGAATAGAGACAGTGTCCGGAGATGAGCGAAGTCGTGTAGAGCCGCACCAGATTGTAATCACGTGAGAAAAATGGCGGCTTTGGCCTTTCTCACGGTTTTGTGAGGTCTAACTGCAATAGAAATAGTGTCTGGAGTGAGAGAAGTCGTGTAGAGCCGCACAAGATTGTATAAACATAAGAAAAGATGCATTCAAGGGATTGTATTCCTGAAAAAGCAACATAAAAAAATTCTCTAATATTGGTAGACTCACGTTTTTTTCCGTGGGTCAAAAATTAATGCTAACCCGACTCGCACCCGTTGCAGAACGCTACCTGAATAATATACATCAGTTTCAGGTCATTCTAAAACTATGATAAGAAATCTGATGGACAGTTTGACAGTCATATAGACAGTCCGAAATGTGAAGTCCTAAACACATTTAAACGATATTGAAAAATGTTTTACTGGGAATTCTTATTCTTTGTTATATAAAATTTATCATTAATTACTGATTTATTCGTTAGTCATAAAACTTTTGATTAATGATTGATTCAATCATTAGTCGTAAAAATACGATTAACGATTGATTTATTCGTTAGTCATAAAAAAATATGATTAATGATTAAATTATTCGTTAGTCGTAAAATCTACGATTAACGATTAATTTAATCGTCAATCAAAACATTTGCGATTAATGATTAACTTAATCGTTAATCAAAATATTTATGATTAACGATTAATTTAATCATTAATCAAAATATTTTTGATTAACGATTGAATTAATCATTAGTCAAAATATTTTTGATTAACGATTAATTTAATCATTAATCGTTAGTCATCGAGATGATTGAATTTTGCCCAACACTGATCCTAGGGACTAACTCGGTTTACCCGGAACTCGGTTAAATGGGACTCGTATAGTTGCGGCTCTACCATAGATATAGTAATTTGTATAGATCTATCATCCACATGTTAACGTGCAAAGAGTTTTGATGCCGAAAAAGTTTTTTGGCATTAGAGAGTTAAAACTCGAAAACAGTACTAGAACAGGATTAGAACAGGAATAGAAAACAGTAATAAATCTAAAAAAACGCAACGGTGTGAGTTAATTAATTATTTCTATTTATTTATTTACAAATTTATTTTCTGTTTCTGACATACTGGCACAAATTTTTAAAACTTTAAAAGTTATAGGATGAATATTTGTCTTTCAAATGGAATTCATGCTAGGAAATCCATAGTTGCCAACATTTTAATTCATTCCGGAGCATTTTTAACCCTGCCTTTATTTCGCACCACTTAATTTTTAGAATATTTATCTTCAATAAATAACCACGACGAAATAAGAAAAATTTACTCTTTTAAAAATAGTAGTATTGCATAAAGGCCTGTCTAAAAATGCTATGAATATATATGAATAAAAATACTAAAAATACTATAAATATAATAGTATGAATATATATCTTTCAAATGGAATTCATGCTAGGAAATCTATAGTTGCCAACATTTTAATTCATTCCGGAGCATTTTTAACCCTGCCTTTATTTCGCACCACTTAATTTTTAGAATATTTATCTTCAAAAAATAACCACGATGAAATAAGAAAAATTTACTCTTTTAAAAATAGTAGTATTGCATAAAGGCCTGTCTAAAAATGCTCCGTAATAAATTAAAATGTTGACAACTCTAGAATTCCCTTTGAAGGACTGCAAATAATCTATTATGTATATATATATATAGTATCAGGTGGGTTGTGGGAGTTTAATTACTTTAAGAATACTAATTCTATTATTTACTTAACTTTTAATAAAGAATTAAAGTATTTACATTTATTTACATAGAGGTTAATGAGCATTTAAAATTAATTATCAAAGTATATTCAACAGTTCGTCACTTAAACATAATTCGTAACACGCATAGTACTTTATCAAACACGTCAAATATAAAACGAAAGTCATTAAAACAAACAGGCAGTACAGCCATCTACTCTGTATGCCTCGTCAAAACTCTTCGTCGAAACTGAACTCCTCTCGAATGCTTTTTAGCTGCGGCATGTCCAGGAAGCGGCGCACGTCTACGTCATAGTTGCATCTTTCCGGTAATATTCTGATACTCCGTTGAATCAAAACAGAAACTAAACTACGTAGTCTTGAATTCAGCAGTTGCCGGAAAACGAAGGCTAAGGGAAGAAACAGGATGCCGGATGCTGATCCACCACATATATATATATATTCTTTAACCACATTTCTTGCGACCATGGAAGCTTCTGCGCAAGTGCGGATTGAACGAGTCCAGTGTTAAAATAGGGGTGACTGAGAGAAAACAATCGATAAGGGAACACCGAATCACTGGATGTTTGCCAAATAACTATCTCACGGCCAATTTTGCATCCCTCCAAACTTTTGGACTCGGCCTCACTGCTAGTCGTAATAAACGTGGTCGCACTATATATGTCAAACTAAAAAAACAAACATGCAGTAGAACTTCGCCTATCCGTGGACCGAGGGTAACTCGGATAACAGGGACTCTGTCGTAAATCGAGGGGGAAACGTGCGACAAAATTTAACATAGATGAAAACATAGTCAATGAAGTAAATTAATATATGTATGAAATATTTAAATGTAGTCAGTTAAAAATGCAAGACAATAGATACTTATATAAAGCATAAAATGCAGTACTGTAAACAAAAATTTGTCAAAGTTATCTGCGCCAGTTTTTAAAAGTCACGCCTCCTTCGGGGCATGATATCTTAGGGACTAACTCGGTTTATTGGGACTCGTGTAGTTGCGGCTCTACCATAGATATAGTAATTTATATAGATCTATCATCCACATGTTAACGTGCAAAGATTTTTGATGCCGAAAAAGTTTTTTGGCATTAGAGAGTTAAAACTCGAAAATAGTAATAGAATAGAATGGTAATGAATTTTGAAAATGCAGAAATATTGAGCGGCTTTTAAGTGTTCTGATAAACATATGAAAAGAAATGGGATAAGTGTTCATAAATAAGTTATATTCAAGTATTTTATGAAAAACATAAATTTTATAATAAGTTGTTTTGTTATTATTATGATATAATTACTGTCTTCATATTTAATGGATTACTTTTTTTTTAATTTTAATATTTTTTTTTTAATATTTGATATTAGTAAGTACTATGAAATTCTCAAAATTTCTTTGAATGTAGTTAGCAGCCACGGAAGTTTTAATACATAACTAGTATGATGTGGCCACCACAAAACTCTCTGCTATATATAATCCTATACAGATTTACGCTATACAAATTATTTATTAAATTATAACTTATTAAAATTATTTTCCATAATGAATGCTGACGATTTTTATCTCATAGAAGTATAATAATAAATGCCAAAATAAACTTAGTTTTGTGAAGACATGAGTATACTAGAATATAGTAAAAAAAGAAAAGAAAGAATGAAAGAAAAATGGGTATCTGGAGTTATCCATTCTGTTTTAGTACATAAATTATTCATAAATTTCATTTTTCAAATTATCTATATGTATTCCCGTGTATATTCACTCGGGAAAAAACATCCATAAGAGAGTGAAATGGCTGCCTTTTCCCAAATGAAAAGGCATCACTTTTTCCCCGTCAATGATCAATCTACGTCTTATTACTATATCTATAGTCCATCCGTCTTTCTGTCTGTCCGCGCTCTAACTCCCGCGAATATTCATGGAATTTCTTGAAACTGATATATGTTATTTAAGTTCATTATAGGATTTCTTTATTGGAAATGTAGTGAATACCTCTGCTAGCTTGTGTACAGGGACACCCGAAAGTATTCCAAAGCATTGTGTTCTATGACAGGTATTTTTATAAACCATATTTTAACACCTTTAATTTACGCATATATTAATAAAATTGAAATATGTTATTCAAGTTAACTATCGGAAATTTTCTATAGAAAATGGAGTAATTACCATAACTGGTTTGTTCAACAGGGACACCCGAAAGTATTCCAAAGCATTATGCGTTCTATGAAAGATATTTTTATAAACTAGTAGAATTATGATTATGATTAATAATCATGATTGATATGATTATGATTAATAATCATAATAAATGATTAATTTTCATTAATCATTTGTAGTAGGTACATTTCTTCGAAAAAATAACACCAATATTGTTTACAAAAATTGGTCTTCAAAATAGTGACTGATGAGAACCCTGCTCAATCACAAGTTAGTACAAAGCTTTTGTGTGATATTATGAAATTTCTTAAAATAAAATTTACGGAGAAAACTTTAAGCACTGAGAGAGACACAGACTTAAACGTTTAATTCGTTTCAATATTGAAGAAAAAGTTATTTAAAATGTTTGTCTTTAAAAGTGTGAATAATTAATTCACAGTCAATGTAGCAGGCAATGCCGTGGAAATAAACTTTTTTTGGATGATATTCTTCGGTGTTTATAGTTGTCAATTTTTCGGAATTTTGGTTAAAATAATTATAAACGATTTTAAAATCTTGCTAACTTTTGCATTGTACTTTTAGCCTAATATTAATTGATTTTGCAATATTTTTTCCTTAACTTATTCCGGAGGGTGCAAGAGTTTCCATCTCAAGACGGGAGTCTTGCACCAGTATTTCTTACCAATAATTTCGATTATATATCTACAGTAATTTATTGCGATTGAATAGGATAGAAATTATTCTTAAAGAATTATGGTGGCAGTATTTCGTCTTGTAACGGAAGCTCTTGTATATCTTTGTTTATTCCACCAAGTATATTGGTGAGTTTTATCCAATACCTAAAATTATCAATAAATAAGGGTAAGTTATATAGAGTTTAGCATTTCTTTTCTTCCTTGCTCTCTCTCTCTGTTTATTTTTTCCCACATTAACAGTGTGTTTTACGTATTCATCTAATCTCTGTAACAGCAAAAATGCTTCATATTTATTGCAAAAATCGTACAGATTTTCAGTATCCCAAAAAAAACTCCAGGAATCCATATCCCGAAATCTTAATTATACTCTTTTTTAATTCAATTAAAATAGATTATTGAATAAAATTATTCAAATTAGTATTGACGCAGGTTACAATGAAAACTGCTGTAATTAAAATTCCTTAAATGCTGCTGTAATTAAAACCTTTTACAGATTCTTCTTTTCCGAGCGACAACCTCAATGGATCCACACCGAAAACACACTGTACTGTAACCTGCTTGTGACCCCAAAAAGTTCCTAAATTCTTATACTGTGATTCTTGCAGGACTGCCCCCCCCTTTTTTTTTCATTTCATTTCATTTTATTTATTTATTTATTTGTGTTCAATGCTAGTTTTTATTTTTTTCTTCTCTACAACAAGCTTAAATTCACCTACAACTGTAAAATATTGTGATACATATTGAATTACATTTCAAGAAGACGATTTAAAAAGTGTTTTTTCGTGATGATGCCCTGGTTATAAAAGCGAAAAACTTCTTAATAAATGTATTTTAATTGTAAGTAAATGGTTAATTAATTATAATGTTTTATACTGATGTGTTTTTAAAGTATCTTTTAACAAATAATATAAATATAAATGTTAAAGGAAAAAAAAAATTATTTGTCTACGCGCAGTTGGGAAGATGCAGAAAGCAGAAAGATGGATGCAGATGAATTGTGAGAAAGAAACAACGATGACCGTACTTGAGGCGAATGTATCCAGAAAATTATAATTTATTCCGGAGAATTTTTAGCCCCGCCTTTATTTAATAACACTTTTATTTTAAGAATATTTTTATTTATTTATTTTTGAATTTATGTATTGGAGAAAATTATTGTGTAAATGAAGTGATGCGTAATAAAGGCGGGGCTTAAAATGCTAAGGAATAAATCAATATGCTCGCATCTATGTGCATCCGCTAAACAGGTACCACAGACAATCTTCCTCGTAGAAAACCGCCATAGCAGATGTGAAAAGAATACGGTATGGCAATTCGGAATCTCTAAAAAGTTAGACTTATCCATGCGAAAACACAATATCAAAACGAAAACGAGCAATTCACTGTAAAATTCCTCCTGTGTATCAGGTGGCATACTTGCCAACATCCACAGACGCCACTTTTTTCCCACCAGTATATTTTCAGAACGTTTTTCCTCTTATTTAATCGTAATTAAATTTAGAGAAAACTACTCTAAAAATATGCTGGTGTACAATAGGAGCATGTACAGACGGAAAAAAAAAAAAAAAAAAAAAAAACGCAATACCCGCTGTAATTTCGTTATTAATTGACGCAGGAACATCTAATAGGCATAATTCAACAGGAAATTAAATGCACTTTCTGACAATGTCGTGAAATTTTGAATTAGGGGTCATCTACATATTGATATGAGCGCCAACTTAAATTTTTTCAATTAAGAAAAGTATGCTGTTTGTATGCTTTAACTTTAGTATTTATAGAGTTATAATCAAAAATGTGTTAGGGGGTTATCTGTAAATGTAGAAAAGTAAAATTAAGACCCTCTAAGAAAAGACAAAATTTTAATGTTTCACACCGGAAATCTCTCAGGAAAAATAATTATAAAAATTAAGAAAAACATTTATATTCTACAGTTTCTTAATTATCCAGAATTCAGTTTTTTATATTAGCATATACTTCGGTAATTTTTACGATGATTTTAGGTCTATTTAAATACATTACATCCTGACAGTACTTTTTGAAAAAAGTAAAATATTTTTCAAGTAAAAGTGTCAATGATGGCTGTACAGATCACCAATAAAGCTTAAATTTTCTTTCGTAAGTGTAACATAATATACGAAATGAAATAATATAGATACAACGCATAAACTAAATCTTTTCGGATAAATTATTGTAAGGGTTCATGAAGTAAATTTTAAATAATTTTAATCGCACTTACCAGTTTTGGGTCAGTTGAACTCTTTGGAACTGTGCGATTCGTTTTATAATTTATATGAAAATATAATTTCTTAATTGACATTTTCGCGACTGCTGACGTAGATTCACGTCATTTGAAAATCTGTAACTCTGTCAGTGGGCGTTTCTTTCGTAATTTGTGCGTTACGTATTTCTTAGATGTGTACCCAGTGTTCATATTTTTGCAATAAAATATACTATGGATAGAAATATATTGATTAGAAAGAATATAATTATAATGTATATCCATTTGTAATATAATTGTGAATCAAGAAAAGTTGTCTTGAAATATTTTATTTTGAGAGAACAGCGCAAGTAGGCGAATCTTACTGTCAGAAAGATCTTTGAAATGATAATCCTCCCACCTACAAAATAAATAAATAAAAATAAAGCAATATATGAAGCAATATATGAAGCAAATGACATTGACTATAACGGTAGTTAAGAAACGATTTTACAAGTCTGTTTTGCATTCCAATTCCATTCGTGTTTGTTTTTTTATATGACAATTTTTACATTAAACCTATTTTTCTATTTAAAACAGTAAACCCCGCCTATTTAGTTAATTTTTTCTTCTAGTGTTCGTTTAAAAGATTCAAAATTTATCACCAGTAATCGATGAAGTAAATACCCATTGTGCATATTTTTATCAACATAAAATAAGGGGTTTAACACGAATTCATCACTCAATGTCACATTTGCTTTTCTTTTCTATATTGTTTTGTTTTGAAGAACGATTAAGGCGCGGCTTGTCATCTTTGGAAAACAGGAATTCTTGATGCTAAAACTAATGTCTAAAAATCATCGTTTTTGTTTCATATCTTTGCGTTTGAAGTTGTTATTATATAATTTGTCCCGTAAATAAAAAATAAAAATATTTCGTTTAATTTTCTTTGTTATTTTTTAAGATTTGATTCGTTATCTCATGCAAAACTTTATAAGAGACTGCCCCCTAAGCCACTCCAATAGAAAGATTTATTTATATCTCGAAAACTAATAACTAGAATGAGCTGCAAATTCGCACAACCATATTTTTCAGCATTAGGATTCATTTTATGTAAAAATTTATATAGGTCATAATTCATAATTTTTATGAATATGAATTTATTAATATTTTTCAGAATTAAAAATATTTTTTAGAATCAAAAGTAATGATGGATTATCTTTGGGTCTCTTCGCTATATCTCGTGAAAAAATAAAAAATTATATCGATCAAGTTATTTTTTGTGAAGATATTAATAAAAGTTTGAAATATGAATTCAACAATTAGCACCTTCAAACTTTGAACGCTTATAGTTATAACTCCGTGAAAAAATACGTAAAATATAGAACCAGTATACTTTTTCGCGTTTCGCGATCTCAGGAGTTAAAATAAAAATGGGGCGTTGCCGTTGAAAAAATCAAAGTTGGTGCGTGTTTTAATATGTAGACGACCCTCAATTCAAAATTTCAGTTCATTTTCTGAAACTACTCAGAAGTTCCCGTCGAATGATACCTATTACATTTTTCTAAATCAATTACCAACGAAGTTACGTTGAGAGTTGCGTTTTTTTTTTCCCCCTGGCTGTACTAAAAATTTTTTGGTTGGCAAGTATAAAGTGGTATGTGAAGAGTGTGCTGCATTACGAACTGTCAACGACTGATATAAAAGCAATAATTTAACAGTGCGAGCAATAATGTCTAAGGAAGTACGAAAATAGGTACACGAATTAATCACATTAAAAACCAATCTTTCGATACTCATTGCATCCGTCAAATGACAAACTTCCAGTGGAAAGTGTTACATAGTGTTTGATAATGTTTTGATGAATGAAGATATTAGTGTCTGCACTCAGTTACCTATTCTTTTTTTTTTTTTTTTTTTTTTTTCTGAAACATGCTATAAAACTATTTTTTCACCCACTATGCTAATTAAGCTTACTAAAGAAAATGGAGAACTTTTAAAATTGTTTTTAACATTTTCGCGACCGCTGACGTAGATTCACGTCATTTGAAAATCTGTAACTCCGCCAGTAGGCTTTTCTCTCTCATTTTGTATGTTATTTATTTCTTAAAAATATACCCAATATTCATATTTGTACTACCAATACACTTCGGATATAAATGCTTTGATTAGAAATAGTATAATTATCATGTATATGCATCTATATATATAAAAATGAATGTTTGTCTGTATGTGCTTTATAAAATCGTAAACGGCTTGACCGATTTCGATCATTCTTTTTTTGTTTTTTTCCTTATAGGTCAGGGATGGTTTAGGAAAAAAAAAATTGAAAAATTCTTTAAAATTAATTAAAATATGAAAATAATAAACTTATTGACTTAATATAAGCCATTTAAATTTTTAATTGTTGCCAAAAAAAGTTTACGAGATGTATTTATTTATTGTTTTCAGCATAAAATGAAATATGCTTTCACGCGAAAAGTAAGAAATTACTAAATGTTAAATTGGTCGATGAGAAAATGACACTTTATAATTTTAAAATGAAATAGTAATATACAAATCTAACATATTTCTTCTGAATTTTATATCACAGCATTTTTTTATAAACCTCAACTTCATATTTTTTTTTTTTTTTTTTTTTAGTATGGCGGATGAAACACGCTTGGCATAAACGTTAATTCAGCAATATATTAAAGGTATTTTCTTATTGATAATTCTTGACAATTTTTTATAATTTTGATGCTGAAGTAGATCGGACATTTTTCGCCAAGGAAAAGATAGAAAGAAATACGCAAGCTAAGTGATGACGTCACTGGCCGTTCGTGGATGCAAGAAAAATATTTCCTATGTTAAACGCCCATTGGATTTTTTGTAAAAAATTATTAAAAATCGAGGAAAAATATTTCCCGATTTTAATCCCCGTATTTAGGTATAGATATGTATTAGTTATCATGTCCATGCATTAGATTAAGTCATTTTTGTTGTAAAATTGACAACATTTGAATTTTTAATTTCAAAACTCTAGAAAAAAAAAATGCCAAACTTCCATATTCGATTGAAAACACAAACATTTCATTTCAAAGGATGATATTTACACAATATCCAACTAATATACTGATTAAAAGGGAAATGATAAATATTCTATCATAATTTGAAGTCAAATTTGTTTTCAAATGTCTAAATAAAGTATCTAATATAAGATACTAATATGCTGTAGCGGAATAGATTTGATATCGGTCATCCTTGGTAGAAAAATAAAATATCGCCAAATTATTTGGCGAACATAATTTAATTCCTTTCAAAAATCATGGTTATTTTAACAACTTATTTTAAGACAGTAATGAATAATATGAAACAATATTTCGTACAATGCATATTACGAAAATATACATCTGGCATGTATATTTTCGTATTACGTTTTTGATCACCAAATACAATAAGCGCCAAGAACGACAGAGTTTTGAAATTTAAAATTAAAATTTTGTGAATTTGACAGCAAAATAACTCAATCTAACACATGCACATGATAACTAATACATATATGTACCCAAATATGGGGATTAAAATCGAGAAATAATTTTCTTCGATTTTTAATCATTTTTTACAAAAAATCCAATGGGCGATTAACATAGGAAATCATTTTCTTGCATCCACGGACGGTCAGTGACGTCACACTTCGCTTGCGTATAGGAACAATAATCGCATAAATTATATTTTGGTCTAAAACGGCAACAAAAATTTAAAAGTCGCCAAGGGCATTAAGGCTGTACCATGATCAAGTTTACATATTAATTAATTTATTTTTCTATATACCAACTATTATTAACTAAGCATGAAGTATATATAACCACAAAATAATAATAATTGTCTCATGCGATAGAAGTAGCCGATCATAGCATATTGTAATATTATATTTGGCTTGAAATTGCTGTCATTCTATGGTTGATCGATTAAATCAAATAAATATAGAGAATAACTTGAAAGCAAATATTATGTACATCACGTATAATGTTGCTCATATATAACTAGGATTCAAATATAAAGGGCTACTTCAAAATTTTCGATACTGTCCGTATCGAAATTGTCATATATGATAAGCACCTAAATGGAAGCCCACGGGTAAGTCATTGTCGTAGGCAATAGGGACAGGTATCGCAGAATGCGAGGACGAACAAGGCGCGGCCGAGGGTAGCGGGAACCCAAAGCGAACTTTTGAGCGATTTCAGTATTATTATTTTCTCTTTTTTTCATAAAACTATATAGAAAAGAGTTTCCTTTAAATATAGTGACCAGCGAAGCGGGCAAAGCCTGCTAGTTTGTAATAAAAATGTAAATATGCAGATTTTTGTTATGAAATATTGAACTGAGGAGAATAACGCGCACAGGCGGACCTTACTATAAAAAATGACAAAAACATGCGATCGCGAAAGTGGAATTTTAAATAAAATGTTTTATACCATAATAATTTGTCGTAAATGAAGTTAGATATTTTTATATGTTTCTCTTATGAGTGTTTATCTGACTTTTAATCCAAAGAGTTCTTGAAACGCTGTTTGGCGCTGCCAAGTAGCGAGAGTAACAAAATACAGTAATCGGAGTGAAAAATTGCATGTCTGAAAAGTCGTTAGGCGATATCATGCGTAATACTATACAACCTTATCATAAAAACCGAGTTAGGAAAGATCTGTATTTCTGGAATATGTATGTAAGCAGTAGGCACATGTAACATCTTAATGGTTAACAAAATAAAGAAGACGAAAAACTAAGTTTATGATTTTTTTTTCTTGGGAGCTAAAATATAGTTATGATAATAGAGATTGAAATTTGTATAGATGTACAGTCACCCCCCCACCTATTTTCACCGTAAATTATCGTAGAAACATGCGGCTGGTACCTATCGATCTGTAATAACGTCTAGTTTTTAATGGTGTAGTCAGATTTTGCTTAAGGGATCATCTACATGTTAAAACACGCATAAACTTTATTTTTTTTCAATGACGCCCCTATTTTTGACCTCATATTCAGATTTCTAAGATCAAGGCAGTTCGGAAAACCTACCTATTTATATACTTTAAATCAATTCTAAACAGAGTTACACGTGAAAATGTTTTAGGGGACGGTCTATACATTTAGAAAAAATAAATCGTGATCTACTACCCCCAATACATTATTTATTAAATTTCACACCGGAAAAAAAGTTCAGAAATGTTAGTTACAAAATAAAAAACGATTCAAATTCGCAGAATTTTCCGTGTTAGCTTATGAATTAAAAGATTTTTATTGGTTACAATTTATTAAACATTGAATAGTTAAATACAACACTTCATATGAAGAAAATTAAATAGCTTGAATCATATGAACCCTACAATGTTGAATTACAAAAATCTAGATACCAAGGTTTTTTTTTTTTTTTTTTTTTTGGCTGACTGTACAATTGGCAAAAAAAAAAAAAAAAAAAAAAAAAAAAAAACCGCCCCCTCCCCCGCCTAATTTCGCCATAAGATGTCGTAGGAACATATGACTGGTACCAGTCGATTTGTAATAACGTCTAGTTTATAATGGTATAGTTAGATTTTGCTTAAGGGGTCGTCTATATGCTAAAACTGGCATCAACTTCAATTTTTTTAATGATAACCCCCATTTTTTATAATTTATTTGAATTCTTTGGATGAAATTATGGCGGAAAATGGTATAGTTTATATATTTTGCTCAATTTTTTATAGAGTTATAAGCTGTCAAAATATGAGGAAGCTAATGTTAAATGAATGTGACAAACATTAATTCATATCTTCCAAAATAATTATGATATTCAATTTTTTTTTTTTTTTTTTTTAAATACAATAAAATGAAGTGACCCAAACATATTCCATGCATATTTTTGATAAAAAAACATTTTTTGAATTATGAAAATTACTAATAATTTCATATTTGAAAAAGTTATGAATTATGACCTATGTTAATTTTTGCATGAACAGAACGGGCATCATCAAAAACATGTGTTTCCAAATTTACAACTCGTTCCTATAATTATTTTTTGAGTTACAGTGATATTTCATTTTTTACTGCTGTTAGAGGGCCGTCACCTGTTATAATTTGTATCCTCTGTGAGTAAGTATCCGTATATATTTTGACGAAAAACTATTTTAATTTATATTTTTGTTATTCTAATTACTTTCTAAACAACATTTCGACGTTTATCATTCAAATTGGCAAATTTTTATAAAATTATCGCTATGCAGATGAGAGATTGTGAAAGAGTTCCAAAAGAAATGAAGCCCCGCCTCCATATTGCGGAAACAATATTAAAAACTAGTTCGCATATTTGTATTTGACTCTATGTATTACGCTGGTATGCATAAATGTTAAATGTCAATTGCATTTAATACATCGAATGCTGAAGACAAAATTTAAATGATTCAATTGCAAATATGTAAAAAAAATTTGTTTTATAATGTAAAGTTTTAGAAAATTGTGCAATGGCGTGGCTTCCGTTGCAAAAAGGAATATACCCGATCCTGAAATGTCAAGTTTTTCTTCTTACATGTTACATAACTTTTCCTAGCTTCTCACTGCTAAAATTTTATTTTAACTCAGTTGTCCCTTTTATTTTTACTTGAATATTGTAGGGCTCGTGCACCATAAGATCAATATCATGATTTAGGAAACTCGGTAAGGCGAGGATTATCGTTTGAAAGAGGAATACGCAGTGAACAAGCTTTTTTTCTTTTCTTTTTTTAAATTATTATAATTCACATTTAATAATTTTTATACGATTTTTTCAAAAGAATTTTCTGTTTTAATTTTGTTGTGACATTTTCGCATTTGTTTACTATGCGTTTGCAAGCTTTGTTTTATTTTAATTTTATCGCTTGACGTAACATAATGTTAAATTTTTATTTAATGTTTTTTTTTTTAATATAAAATCCAACAGTGGAAGATTTTTTTTTTTTTCATTAAATATATTATTGAAACAAAGCGCAATATTATTTATTTTCGATTAGTCTAAACACGGCGTAAAATTCAGATTTATATGGGAAAAAAATTTAAAACAATATTATATGTCTTATTACTTTTAAAAATATTGTTCTTACACATTTAAAATTAAGAATTCAAGTACAGTAGACGACTATATAAAGGCGGATATTCGTTCTGGGCAATAGGAAATCGTTTTATACGGGACATACTTTATCAGACCAATTTATGAAAATTCAGTCTAACACTGAAAATTTTTATTTAATTTAATTTTATTGTTTTTTATTGTTTTCTAAGTAAGGTTTCGATATTTACTACACAAATTACTCTATTTTTGTAAGATTAACGCATTCCAGGCGGTAAATTTTGGTTGAATTAAAAAAGGATAATAAACCCCACCCTCTGGCTTTTTCTGAAACCATACTTTACTTTAAAAAATATTTCTTGTTTCCTTAATTTTAGTTTGTTTGACTCTTTATAGAACTCTAGAATATATAAACGGGTGAAAGTTGTCTTTTTGATTGTTGATGACAAAATTTCAGTTATTTAACACTTTCGTGACCGCTGACGTAGATTCAGGACATTTTAAAATCTGTAACTCCGCCAATTGGTGTTTCTTTTGAAATTTTTATGTATTATCATAAGTATATAACCAAAGTTCGTATTTTGACAATGAAATATAAAATAGATACAACTATTTTTAATATAAATGTGATTACAGAAAATTTTGTTCTGAAATAGTGTAACTTCGAAGATTAACGCCCACAGGCGGACTTTACTATGAAAAAAAAACAAAAGCATGCGGTAGCGAAAGTGTTAATCTTGAATTTTGTTAAATAATTTGATGTTTTAGCGAACACTAATGAAGGCGTGACCTGTTACCCAAAATAGGAATGATTTTGAACCGTATCTCCTTTTTATTGAATTTTAAATATCCTTTCTCAGATTTTTAGCTTAAATCATGTTATCTATATTTTTGTATATTGTAGGTTTGTACGCCTGAAATTAAATGTAAAACTTTATAGTAACACACTCATGCGGGGCTTACTGTATAAAAAAAAATATAACCAACAGAAGTAGATAATTTTTTTTCTTAAATATTAAACACTTTTTTCCCCCCTTTTTCCCCCTATTATTATGATTATTACTATCATTATCACTATTATTCTTTTATCTTGCAATCTTTATTTTTGTAATTCAACATTGAAGGGTTCATATGACTTAAGCTATATAAATTTTTACGTATGAAGTGATGCATTAAACTAATCTACGTTTAACGGGCCTCTTTACTTACCGTCGCCGGAAGTCCGAGCCAGTGTTATTCTATGGGGAATTTTTCTTTAAAAATAACTTATTAACTAATACATATTTTTAAATTCTGTTTTCACAATCAGAAAATTCCCAACTGTTAAATTGATGGACCTTTTTCAAAAATGTATTTTTTTTTTATTTATAATATTTTATTTTGAAATTGCAAAATGAAAAAAATTCACAGATGGAAAATTCGCATTTTGCAGCTTCAAAAATAAATAAATAAAATCTATATATATATATATTTAAAAAAAAAGGTCCGTCAATTTCACAGTTGGGAATTTTCAGAATGTGAAAACAGAATTTAAAAATATGTATTAGTTAATAAGTTATTTGTAAAGAAAAATTTCCCAGAGAATAACATTAGCTTCTGCTTCCGGCGGCGGTGAGTGAACAGGACCCTTAATAAATAGAAACCACTTAATTTTTTTTATTTTATAAGTGAATACAATATATTTTGTACAGCCGGAAAAAAAAAAAAAAAAAAAAAAAAACACGCAACACTCAACGTATCTTCGTTGCTAATCGATGTAGAAAAATGTAATAGGTATCATTCGACGGGGAATTGTGAGTAGCTTCAGAAAATGAACTGAAATTTTGAATTGGGGACCGTCTACATATTAAAACGTGCACCAACTTTGATTTTTTTCAATGGTAATGCCCCATTTTTATTTTATATTTGAATTCCTGGGATCACGACAACGCGAAAAAGTATATTGGTTGTACATTTTACTTATTTTTTCACAGAGTTATAAGCGTTCAAAGTTTGAAGGTGCTAATGCTAAATTCATATTTCAAACTTTTATTAATATCTTCACAAAAAATATCTTGATCGATATAATTTTTTTTTACAAGATACAGTGAAGAAACCCAAACATAATCCATCATTACTTCTGATTCTGAAAAATATTTTTAATTCTGAAAAATATTAATAAATTCATATTTCTAAAAATTATGAATTATGACCTATATTAATTTTTACATAAAATGAATCCTAATGCTGAAAATTATGGGTGTGCAAATTTGCAGCTCATTCCAGTTATTAGTTTTCGAGATATAAATAAATCTTTCTTTTCGAGTGGTTTAGGGGGCCGTCTCTTATAAAGTTTTGCATGAGATAACGAATCAAATCTTAAAAAATAACAAAGAAAATTAAACAAAATATTTTTATTTTATACTTACGGGTCAAATTATATAGCAACAACGGCAAACGCAAAGATATGAAACAAAAATGATTATTTTTAGTCTTTAGTCATCAAGAATTCCTTTTTTCCAAAGAAGACAAGCCCCGCCTTCATCTTTCTTCAAAACAAAACAATACAGAAAAGAATAGAAAAGTAAATGTGACATCGAGTATTCGTGTTAAACCCCTTATTTTATGTTGACAAAAATATGCACAAGTGGTATTTACTTCATCGATTACTGGGGATAAATTTTGAATCTTTTAAACGAACACTAGAAGAAAAAAAATTAACTAAATAGGCGGGGTTTACTGTTTTAAATAGAAAAATAGGCGTAATATTTCGGAACAATTTTTCTGTATTCACAATTATATTGCAAATGGATATACATTATAATTATGTTCTTTGTAATGAATATATTTATATCCATAGTATATTTTATTGGAAAAATATGAACAATGGGTACACACTTAAGAAATAATAACACACAAATTGCGAAAGAAACGCCCATTGACAGAGTTACAGCTTTTCAAATGGCGTGAATCTATGTCAGCTGTCGCGAAAGGATTAATTAAGATATTATATTTTCATAGAAATTATAAAACGAATCATACAGTTCGAAAGAATTCAACTGACCCAAAACTGGTAAGTGCGATTAAAATTGTTTAACCTTGAACCTTTGAACCTTTACAATAATTTATCCGAAAAGATTTAGTTTATGCGTTGTTGTATATATATATATATTATTTCATTTCGTATATTATGTTACACCTACAAAAGAAAATTTAAGCTTTATTGGCGATCAGTACAGCCATAATAGATACTTTTACTTGAAAAATATTGCACTTTTTTCAAAGAGTACTGTCGGGACCAGTCGCAAGTGTAATGTATTTAAATAGACCTAAAATTATCTAAAAAAGTACTGAAGTATATATAAATCTAAATAACTGAATTGTGGTTAATTAAGAAACTGGTAAATGTAAATATTTTTATTAGTTTATATAACTCTTTTTTTCCTGAAAGATTTCCGGTGTGAAACATAAAAATTTCATCTTTTTCTGAAAGGATCTTAATTTTATTTTCCTGCATTTAGAGATATCCTCCTAACACATTTTTGATTATAACTCTATAAATACTAAAGATAAAGTATACAAACAGTATACTTTTCCGCACTGCCAGACTCTCAGAAATTCAAATATTAAGTCAAAATTGGGTGTTGCTATTGAAAAAATTTGGCGTTCATTTCAATATGTAGGTGACCCCTAATTCAAACTTCGATGACATTTTCAGAAAGTGCGTTTAATTTCGTGTTGAATTATGTCTATTAGATGTTTCTAAATCAATAAAAATGAAATTACAGCGGGTGTTGCGTTTTTTTTCCCCCGACTGTACATCAGTTGCGTTTTTTGTTTTATAATTAATATTTCTGTACTTTTTTTCCGATGTGAAGCTTAAGAAATAACGTCTATTCTGTGGTGATTCGTGATTTATTTTTTTGAAATGTATAGACGGACCTCTAATACATTTTCGCTTGTATCTCTATCTAGAATTTATTTAAAGAATATAAATAGGTAAATTATCCGAACTGCCTTGATATCAGAAATATGAATATGAGGTCAAAAATAGGGGTTGCCATTGGAGAAAAGGAAGTTGATGCCTGTTTTAATATGTAGATTACCCCTTAAGTAAAATCTAACTATACCATTATAAACTAGACGTTATTACAGATCGATTGGAACAAACCGTATGTTTTTACGATAATTTAGAGCGAAATTAAGTGGGGAGTGAATATTTTTTTTTTTTTTTTTTTTTTTTTTTTTCCGACTGTACAAGGGTCGCAATCTCCGCCTTTTTTTAGAACACGTTTTGGGATGAGAAATTTACGCCTTTTTAATTACCACTATTTTTATAGAAAAAGTTTTCACCTTTATAAACACGATACATTAAAATGAAAATATCACAAGAATTAATATCTATCAAAATAGTGAAAGCAAAAATGACAGGTATTTTTTTTTTTTTTAAATCCCTGAAAGTGCCCTAAAAATGGCAATCCGCGTTTGTAATGATCGATAGATGGCGCTTTTTCAGCTTTTGTTGTTAGTAAATATAATAGCCACTTGTATTTATTATTGTTCTTTTTGTTATTCTACTTAATATTCGTACTATAATTTCTCCGCCATTACAACATGGAAAATGGATTGCTTTTTTAAAAAAATATTTCAGTTTATTCAAAATTCGATTGGAAGTAGATTTTTAACTGAAGTTGATCAAATATTAGTTTCAAATCATCTGATTAATTCTTTACTTCCATTAGCCGAAGCAACTGAAATTTTAAATTTGTCATTTGGAAATAAATGGAAGCTTAATTCTGGATTTCTGGATCCTTTGGAGTTACACTGTAGCACACAACAGTATGTGTTATCTTTTTTACCGGATTTATTCATTTTTATTCAGTAAATATATGTGAAACTAAACATCGGCCAGCAATGGCGGCTTGATGAAAGCCGAATTAACGCATGTTAATTGTAATTTCACCTTAGCCCACCAGAAGGCGAGCATTTCATTACAATCGCGGATCCCTGAATATAGATGCAACTTAGCATCTTTAGACTACCGGAAAATTTTAATAATTTTTTTTATTTATCTTTATCAGTAAAAAACGTTACAGTTCGCCGATGAAATAAAATAAACATTTCTATTAAAATTTTCTAGTCGCTCAAAGGTCTGGCAATCAGGTCACTAGATATACAGTCGGCTGCAAAATTATTCGAGCACTAGCCAATAATTCCTATATTAAAAAAGTACACTTAAGACTGTTTTGTTAAATAAATCCTTGTCGAATCATGTTCTTAGACTGATTAAGAACATGACTCGATAAGGATTTATTTAACAAAGCAGTATTAAGTGTACTTTTTTTAGACAGGGATTATTGCTAGTGCTCGAATAATTTTGCAGCCGACTGTAACATTCTTGTTTTGCATCTTTGGATTTTTGATTTCAGGAAGAGTTTGTACCTGATATTTTTCAGTGTTAGGAAATCCTTATTTAATGAGTAAGTGATTCATGGAATTTTGTTGCACGTAAGGTTTATTTGCTTAAAATGTATGTTGATTTTTTGTACATTATACTTTATTAATTTTTTGCAATATCTAAGTCTTTGATTGTATATTATTTTTCTAAATGATTCGTCAAAGTAAATGGAATAACTTTTCATACGTACCATAGATGACTATTTATCTGTGATATTACAATAATTTATGAATAGATTTTTTTTTGTATTACATAGTAAATTGTTGTAAATATTTTTACCTATATATTAATACACAAATGTGAAAGTTACCGTACTTTTTAACATAGTAATTGTGAATTGTAGAAAAAATTCTCATTGAAAAATGTCTTTATATTTAAACATCTTTTTACTTTATACACGTAAACTTTTGTATGTAAAATTCCTTTCATTTCAGTCCTCTGCACACTTTAGCAACGGGTATTATCTATACATTAATGTACAGTCAGGAAAAAGAAAAAAAAAAAAAAAAAAACCGCAGCACTCGATGTAACATTGCTAATCAACGCACAAAAATGCAATAGTTATCATTCGACTGGGAATTGTTAGTACTTTTAGAAAATGAAGTGAAATTTTGAATTGGGGGTCGTCTACATATTAAAACGCGCATCAACTTCGATTTTTTTCAATGGTAACACAATATTTTTATTTTATATTTGAATTCCTGGGGTCGCGACGATGCGAAAAAGTATATTGGTTGAATATTTTACTTATTTTTTTATAGAGTTTTAATCATTCAAATATGAAGGTGTTAATGTTAAATTTATATTTCAAACTTTTATTAATATCTTTAGAAAAAATAACGATATAATTTTTTACGAGATTCAGTGAAGAAACACCAAACATAATCCATCATTACTTTTGATTCTGAAAAATATTTTTAATTCTGAAAAATATTAATAAATTCATATTCATAAAAATTATGATTTATGACCTATATTAATTTTTACATAAAATGAATTGTAATACTGAAAAATATAGGTGTGCAAATTTGCAGCTCATTCCAGTTATTAGTTTTCGAGATATAAAAAAAATCTTTCTTTTGGAGTGGTTTAGGGGGCCGTCTCTTATAAAGTTTTGCATGAGATAACGAAGCAAATCTTAAAAAATAACAGAGAAAATTTAACAAAATATTTTTATATTTTTATTTACGGGTGAAATTATATAACAACAACGTCAAACACAAAGAAATGAAACAAAAATGATGATTTTTAGACATTAGTGTTCGCATCAAGAATTCCTGTTTTCTAAAGCCCTGCCTTTTACCGTTCTTGAAAAGAAAACAATATAGAAAAGAAAAGTAAAGGTGACTTTAAGTATTCAAGTGAAACCCCTTAATGTACGTTGACAAAAACATACACAAGTGGTATTTACTTCATTTGGTGATAAATGTTTAATCCTATAAACGAACACCACACCAGCATACTTGTCAACATCCTCATTAATATTCTGTAGTGTTGCTTGTCCCGCCCTTTTTCTCACACCAGTAAATTTGTAGAGTAATATTCTCCAAGTGAAATTACTATCAAATAAGACGAAAAGTACTCTAAAATAATACTGATAGTTAAAAAAAAAAAAAAAGCGTATCTAATGATACTACGGAATATTAATTAGGATGTTGGCAAGTATGCACTAGAAGAAAAAAAAATATCTAAATGGACGGGCTTTACTGTTTCAGGTAGGAAAATATGTTAAATGTAAAAATTGTCAAAAAAAAAAAAAAAAAAAAAAAAGGTATTGGAATTGGAATGCAAGACAGACTTGTGAAATCGTTTCTTAACTGCCGTCATAGTTAAAGGCTGAATATTTTACTTCATATATTGTTTTATTTTATTTTATTTTTTATTTATTTATTTATTTGTAGGAGGAGGATAATTATTTTAAGGATACTAGAGTCTTTAAAATTTTATAAATATATTTTAACTTTACATAATTTTTAAAATATACTTTAACTTTTATAAATATATATTAACACTTTTGCGACCGCAGGATTTTGGTCTTTTTGACAGTAAAGTCCGCCTACAAGTGTTATTCTCTAAAAATAAAATATTTCAGAACAAATTTTAATGTTATCACAATTATATTACAAATGGATATACATTATAATTATAGTCTTTCTAATCAATATATTTCTATCCATTGTATAATTTATTGTAAAAATATGAACACTGGGCACATACTTAAGAAATAAATAATACACATATTATAAAAAAAAAAATAAAAAAATAAAAACCGCCCACTGACAGAGTTTGATTTTCAAATGACGTGAATCTACACCAGCAGTCGCGAAAGCATAAATTAAGAAATTATATTGAAATATTTCCGGTGTGAAACAGTAAAATTTTGTTTATTTCTTGTAGGATTTTATTTTTCTACATTTGCAGATAACCCCCTAACACATTTTTGATTTTAACTCTATGGATATTAAAGATAAAGTATACAAATACTACACTTTTCCGAACTGCCAGACTCTCAGAAATTCGATTATGGAGTCAAAATTGGGTGTTGCTATTGAAAAAAAAATCAAAGTTGGTGCTCATTTCAATGTGTAGATAACCCCTAGTTCAAAATTCGACAATATTTTCAGAAAGTGTATTTAATTTGCTGTTGAATGGTGTCTATTAATATTTTCTGCGTCAATTAATAACGAAATTACAGCGAGTGCTGCGTTTTTTTTTTCGCCGACTGTACAGTGTACATGCACAAAATCTGTCGTACATTTTTAGCTTATTTTAAACGTGAGGTGGGAAAATTAGCAGTATCGTTCGAAAGTTTTAATTAATTCATTGAAGAAAAAAATATATTCTAAATAATATATCAACATTTATTTTTATGTAATTTTTATTTTATAGCTTTTGTATTTAAATTTTTTACTGGATTTTTTTTTTTTTTTAACTTCATTCTATAGCTTATTGTCTAGATTTATTTAATAAAACATCAAACGTAATGCAATGAACGATAATTATTGTAGTGCAGGTATGTCCCTGATCGGAATGAGCGAAGCATATCTGCAGAGTATATTCCTGGTAGGGTCACCCAAGACGTGAAAGCCATTCCATTTTGCTCAGTTAAAGCAGACAACGATTTTAGGCTAACATCTCCCATTGGTGCCTAGAGTCTTTGGATCATGAAAAGCTACCCTTTACCCATAAACCTGACTGACTGATCAGATCTCACATTAATTCATTCTTAACAGCTTGGGCTTCACACACACAAAAAAAGTTTTAAAGGAACCATTGATGTTTTCGAACTTTTTAAAAGTTTTTTTTTTTTTTTTTTTTTTTTTTTTTTTTTTTTTTGTCTTCAGAGATGATTTAGTCTATGCTGGTTAGACGCAACAACGACAGCGACATCAACAACATAAAACATTTGGACGAATTTCGGCCTTTGAGTGATACTAGTTGAAGTAATTTTGTTACTCGATGCAGTAAAACTTTCATCTTCAAACAAATTAAGTAAAACCTACTAGAATAAAATTAATCTATAAACTTTGGAAAGTTTTTTATCCTTTTAACTGGATGTGACGAAATTTTTCGTCGTACCAGAAACATACCCGCCAACCATCTCATTAATAAACGGAAAAATATTTAGTACCCGACCTTTCTTAGCACCAGTCTTTTTTAGAATGATTTTACATTTATTTAATCATAATTAAATTCAGAGATAATTACTCTAAAAATAAAGTGTTGTGGAAAGGGGCGTGTACTAAAAATCATCCTGTTCATAATTAGGATGTGGGAAAGCATGCAGAAAGACATCTCCAAAGACCATGACGACAATTTTCGATATAGAAATTGTGGGAAGATTCTTAAAAATGAGGGGCATTGTATGAGATTTTCTTTTCTACTGAAAATAGCATAATGTTATTTCTCACTGTGAAGAAACAAGTTGAAGAATAGTTTATTCCACGATTACAATTTTAAGCGACCTGAAATTTACAGAGCTGCCAACCTAATTCGGCAAATCGATAGTACCGCCCCTTTTTCTGCACTACTTAATTTTTAGAGCATATGTTTTCTTCATTCATCGTATATATATTTGAAGAGAATTACTCTAAAAATTAAGTGGTGTAAGAAAAGAGGAGGTGCTAACAATTTGACGGATTTGGTTGGCAACTCTGAATTTATTTTTTAATTTATAACAACAAGAACAACAACAAAAAAAGTAATGTTCTGTTTTGTATTCTTAACAGTTCTAATTTGTAGTAATATTTATAATGTAAAGTTTTCACATTTTTATTACAAATTGATATACTTTATAATTATACTCTTTCTAATCAAAGTATTTGTGTCCATAGTATATTAATTGTACAAATATGAATATTGGGCATATTATTAAGAAATAAATAATACATAAAATTGCGAAAGAAACGCCCACTGGCGGAGTTAGAGCTTTTCAAATGACGTGAATCTACGTCATCGTTCGAGAAAGTGTTGAATAAACAAACATTTAAATGTTTCATTTTTGAGTTTAAATGGTTAAAAGCTAACTATAATAAATTAACGGGGTTCAAAATATAGGGTGCTGTACCCAGAGCTGCCAATCTAATCCGGCAATTTGTTAGCACCGCCCATTTTCTTACACCACTTAATTTTTAGAATAATTCTCTTCAGATACAATTACGATGAATTATGAAAACAAAAACTCTAAATATTAAGTGGTGTAGAAAAAGGGGCGGTACTAACAATTTGCCGGATTAGGTTGGCAGCTCTGTGTACCACATGTGTTACCTTTATACATTTAGTTACAGCCGTAATCTTACCCACATTCATAAAAACCTCTGTGACACCAAACTAAAATTTTTGAAACGTTTCTGGAATAGTGACGATGATTTAGTGTCATATAACTGTTAAATACCTGACTTTATCTCATTTATTTATTGCTCTCAGAAAATATATATAGAAAATAAATAGAGAAAATAAAGGAATGGACTACGCAGATGGACGATGCAATTTTTTTCTTCAAGGTGATGTGTTTTTTTGCGGATACTTTTTGATACTGATTAAGAAAAAAATATGCAGAAATTTCCATCTTGTACAGTTTTGACGAAAAAAAAAAAAATGTTTTTGAGCTTATAGCTCCATTTTTTAAACTCCCATGTAAATTACTTAATGGAAAATCTCGGTATTTATGCAATTACGATTAAATAAGAAGAAAAATACTCTAAAAAGATACCGGTGTGAGAAAGAATGCGGGGCTAAGAATACTACGGAATATTAATTAGTATGTTGGCAAGTATGATTTCATCAAAACAACAAAGATGTCTAGAGGAGGTATCAGGGACGATGAATTGTTAACATGTTAGCAGATTATTGTTGAATGCTGCATAGACATTCCCCCTTCCACAAGGTCCTTAAGCCGGACAAAAGACAAGAATCTCTAAAGAGGGCTTCGATGTAATGAAACGCATTTAAAAGTGAATGTGTAAATAATTGCCTCTTTTAATGCATTTTATATATAAGAGTTTTCGAATTTGTTATAGCATCTAGGTGAAATATTCCGATCTCCACTTTTTTCTTTATGGAAATTCCTTCTATGATAGAAAGAAAAAACAGTCATTTCTTAATTCACTGCATAGCTGCCAAGCTTTTTTATTTATTTCGGAATATTCTTAGACCCACCCTTTTTTCACACCGTAATCTTTGTAGAAAGATTTTTTTCAATATATAATTACGATTAAATATTAAGAAAATTACTTTAAAAATATTACGGTGTGAAAAAGGGGCGGGACTAAGAACATTCCGGAATAAAGTAAAAAAACTTGGCAGCTATGTCAGTGTATGAAAACGTATTAGAAACCAGTGTTGCCAGATTTCGCGACTCTTTTATTGAATATTCACCAATAATTTTGAGAAGTGATATTTGATACACGTAATCAATGATTCTTCCATTGGATTCGACTTTTATGAATATCAGAAACTATTTCTAAAAATTATTGGTGCCTATTGAATAAAAAGTTCGCGCAATCTGGCAACATTGTTAGAAACACCTAATACAATGAAAAATAATTGAGAAGTTACGATATCGCAGACCTACATTGCTAATGCAGAACTTATACTTCCATTAATGAAAGAAAATTTTCTTCTTGTTAATCCAACGATTTTATAGATAGAGATTTTTTTTCTCTTTCTTTCTTTCTTTTTTTTTTTTTTTTTAATAATTACTGGTATGAGCTCTGTGCCAGTGTTCAATTCCTGAAAACGCATTTTTTTTCTCTCTCTCTCTCTTTTTCTTTCTTTCTCTCTTTTTTTTTTTTTTTTTTTTTTTGTTATTGTTGTTGTTGTTTTTGCTTTATATTATCTTTTTAACCCGCTTCCAAGAAACAGGGCTGTTATTAGTTTGAAGCCTTTTTCTGCGAGTAGTAAGCCGTGTACTTTGAGGGTCAAAAGGCGGGGCCAAGAAAAGGCGTGGTCAAGCTGTCAACCATATGATGGACGTCATCAAAGGGGCGTGGCTGTTCTCGTGAAAGATGACGGGGGGTAGAGTTTTGTTTTATCCGTTGGCAACCTGGACTTCCTGTCAGAACATGTGAGGGAGGGGAGAGTTTTCTTAAAGGGACAACACAGTGAATGGTTGGTTGGCTGCTTGATCGTGAAAGATGACGGGGTAGAATTTCTTTTTATCCGTTGGCAACCTGGACTTCTTGTCAAGACATGTGACGGTGGGGTGAGTTTTCTTAAAGGGGCAACACAGAATCCTGTTAGAACATGAAAGAGAATGACGTCATCAACCGAAAAGAGGACAATGTATTATATTTAGTAATTAATTTTTAATGAGTAGTTCATTAATCAATTTTAATAAGTAAATTTTATAATTTTATTGATTATTAATTAATTATTTAACTGACTATTTTAATTCGCTAGATTTTTTACAAAACGATATTGCACTGTAGGGGATTTGAACCCACCATCTATGGCATGCGAGACCAACGCGCTACCGATTATGCAACGATGACGTTCCCTCGAACTTCCTTTTTTTATGTTTTCCCCTCTTAGGAGATAGGGGGCGGGAGGACGTTTCCCCCACCTGCGCCCAAGTGGACTCGTCCAAGGGGATCCAGCCAATTAGAAGGTAGAAAACTGATGTCACGATCCTTACGCCGGATATTTAAGGACCCTCCTGAGCTATCGCGTTCACTTTCTCGTTTGACCTAGTCCAAGAAAATTCTTTGCTTGCTCTTTTACTTCTATTCCTAGGATTACCTTCTTTCTTCAGAAAAAATGAAACGCTCATTCAATACTGTTGGTTCAAGCGAAAATCAGGTAAATATTTTTTTTTTCTAATTTTTTACTATCATTAATATATTTTTCTTTTCTGATTTCTAAACAATACTAAAATTTCATTTTCTATTTTGCAAATTTTATTTATTCATTTATTTATTATTTATTAAGTGTTTTGAAAAAATCTAATTAAAAAATATTTCAAGTTTTATTTTTCAGTTTATAAACTGTTTTTAAGATTTTTTTTTTTTTTTAAATTAACACTAATGTTTTCTGAAAGTTTTTTTTAATCACGAATATTTTTTTTTTCTTTCCTTAATATTTTGAACTCGTATATGCAATCTTCTTTTCTGAATTTTGATTCATTTAATTTTGTTCTATAAAATGTTCTTTTTTCATTTTAGGTTCTTTTTGAAGATTCTGAAATGCCCTTCAATGATTCCGATGATGAAGTAAGTTCCTTTATCCTCTTATTTTTTTTATAATATTGTAATATTTTGTAATATTGATATTTTTAACGATGTATTTACTTTTTCAGTTGATGGATGAAGCGTCGCAAATTTTCATCGAAAATCCCATGGATTTCGATGAAGTTTCCCAAATATTTGTGGAGAATCCCATGCCTTTGCCGCTATATTACCGAGTAGGAACAGGATTTGAAGTAAGTTTGTTTCTGTGTTCTTGAGTGTAATATCTTTTTTAATTTTTATAAGTGTTTAATTTTCTTTATTATTATTCTAGACTTCTGCTCGACCTGTTGGAGCCGGACCAGCGTACACGACTGGTGGAGAGACTTCCCACGTAAGTACTTACTTTTATACATAGATTATTATTATTATTTTTTTTTTTTTTTACGATCAAGCTTATTGTATATATTTTCTTTGTTTTTACAGATGGAGGATGTTATTATTATCACCGAACGTCTACGTCGGAGGAACAACAAGTATCAAGCGGAAGAAATCCGTTATGAGGCCCGTGTCGACCCAGACAAGCTTCCCTCTCACGTGCGAGGTGTACCCATGATTGCGGTGATAGACTCTGTGAATCAATTGTTTACAAGTTTGATTCGCCGTTCCACGGAGAATTTGGAATCCACAGACCTGATACGACTTTGTATTTGGGCGGAGGGATTGGATAAGCCAATATCCACGAAACTCATTTCCGTCTCTGAGCTCACCGTTGAAAAAGTGATGTCTGCCGTCATGATGGTCCTCCAGTCGAAAAATAAAATCCAGCTGGATGAGGGTTTTTCGCTGGATGTCATGACAGTTCACAGACCTATCGGGGCTGGAAGACGACGAATTTCAAATATTTCCGTCGATCGCCTGCAAAAGAATTGTATTTTTGCCATTCCCGAGGATGAAGAAGGACTCTGCTGTGCGAAGGCCATCGTATTTGCGAAAGCCCATTTAGAGAACGATCGCACGGCAATTGAAGCCATGAGACAACGTGACCGTCCCGCTCTGATGAAACGTGCCTGAGCTCTGCATGCTGCAGCCCAAGTTCCCCTACGTCCTTGCACGTTTCGGGAAGTCGCTCAGTTCGAAGAGCATCTCAACATTCAGATTGCCATATTGTCGTCAGATAATCGCAATCGAGTAAGTTTTATTTTTATTAGCTATACATAATTATAATATTTTACTTTATTTGCATTTGAAATATTTAACATTTTTCTTTTATTTTGTAGGTTTCGTACAAAGGTGTGGATAGACCCCAGAGGATCAATTTGTGGCTTCACGATGGACATTACGACGTCGTGAAGTCATTGAAAGCCTTCTTTGGTAGTGATTTTTATTGTGAACGGTGCGATGTGCCTTATCAGCGTGCCTATGAACATCGATGTGCCGAAGCATGCTACGTGTGCATGAGAACAGACTGCCGTCCGGGCCAACCTCAACTGTGATCGTCTCTGTCAATCGAGTGATTGCTTTGCAGCCCATAAAGCCCTAACAGAGAATCAGGAATTCTCCCTCTGTGATCAGGTAAATGAATAGTCTTAGTTAAAAAAATATATAAATAATGTATGTGTAAATATATGTATTCATGGTTTTTTTTCTTTCACAGATTTATCAGTGTCGAACGTGTTGCAAAGTAATTCGTAGAAGAGATTGTCCCAAAGACATGCACCGCTGTGGAACAGCCAAATGCCCTTCTTGTGATCGCTTTGTTGTATTGGCGGAGCACCAGTGTTACTTGCGGCAAGTGGCCCCGAAGAATCCCAGTGCAAAATTGATCTTTTTTGATTTTGAAACGGACCAATCTTCGGGAACACACGAAGTTAATTTTGCTGTGGCGCAGTATACTGATTTCCGGGAGGAGGTATTCAAAGGATATACAGCCTTTGCAGATTTCTGTACATTGCTGTTTACTCCTCGACACAAGGGCTACACAGCAATCGCCCATAATATGAAGGGGTAAGTAAATTTTCTCTCTCTGTTTATTTCTGATTTGTTCTTATCTTTATCCATTAAACGTATTTTGTTCTTTTTTCAGATTCGACGGGCATTTCATCATGGAATGGTTAATCAAACAAGGTACAACACCAGAAGTGATTCCGTGCGGGAGCAAATTGATGTCTATTCATTTGAAATCTGTCGACGTTCGAATCATCGATTCTTTAAATTTTCTCCCAATGGCCCTGTCAAAACTGCCCAGTTGTTTTGGTTTCTCCGAATTACGGAAGGGATATTTCCCTCATCTCTTCAACACCCGGGAGAATCAAAACTATGTTGGACCCCTTCCCGATACCCAATACTATAGTCCTGACACGATGTCAACTGCAGCTCGCAGTGCATTCCTGTCCTGGCATGCAGAAGAAAAACAAAAGGGGGAAATGTTTGATTTTCAAAGGGAAATGTATTCTTATTGCAAGTAGGTGCTTAAGAATTCTCTATTTTTAAAAATAAACAAATAAATAAAACAAAACCAAAAAAAATATTTTTAAACTAATATGTTTTTTTCTTTTTTTCAATTTTTCAGTTCGGACGGGGATGTTCTTCGGCGTTGTTGTCTCGAGTTTCGAACACAGTTTATGGAAATCGCCAACGTGGATCCGTTTCGGTAAAGTATTTTTTTGTATTCTTTAAAAATATCTGTATGAAAAGATTTAATTTATAAATATTTAACTTCTTTTTTATGTTTTAGGTATGTGACGATTGCATCTGTTTGCATGGCAACATACCGAAGCAACCACATACAGCCCGATACGATTGCTATGGTTCCCGTGCACGGTTACATCAACAAAACCAATTTCAGCCCTGATTCAATTCGATGGTTGGATTTTGTAGCCTCAACACAAAGGTTGCATATCCAGCACGCTCTCAATGGAACGGGAGAGCGAAAAGAATATCGGTAGATGGATTCTGTGAAGAAACCAAGACCATTTACCAATATCAGGTAAAAATTATTCTGTGATTAATGAATCATTTTATTTATATATATATACATTTAAATACTATTTTAATAAATGAAAATATTTATTTTTAGGGTTGTTTCTTTCACGGCTGTTGCACGTGCTACAATTCAGACGTGACCCATCCTTTAAAAAACGTGACCATGGCAGCATTAAGACAACAGACGGAGGAGAATGTCCAGAAATTATGCGACCAGGGATATCAGGTAGTCGAGATGTGGGAGCATACTTTTAGAGAAATGAAGAAGGAGTCCCCGGAACTAAAATCTTTCCTGAAAACACACGACTTGAAGGACCGTTTAAATCCAAGGGATGCATTTTTTGGGGGACGAACCAACGCAGTAAAATTGTTTCACGAAGGCGACGTGAAATATGTTGATTTTACGTTATTATACCCATGGGTAAGTCTGTTGTTTGTTTTGTTTTTAATTTTTTAAATTATTTTCTCACCTTAAAAATTTTCTGTGCATTGTGATATGTTTTTTTTTTTTTTTTTTTTAACACTTTTATTTCATTGTTAGGTAAACAAATATTGCCTTTACCCCGTTGGCCATCCCACCATTATAACAGAAGGTTTCGGTGATATCGACCAATATTTCGGATTGGTCCAATGCAAAGTACTCCCACCACGAGGGCTCTATTTACCCGTGCTGCCATACCGATGCCAAAAGAAGCTGATGTTTCCCTTATGCCGGACCTGCGCTGAAACCTTGCAGCAAAGTCCTTGCTCCCATACCGATGATGAACGTGCTATTGTCGGAACATGGGTAAGCGAGGAGCTGAAGCTGGCGAAGAAGAAGGGATATCGAGTCACACAAGTAAGTACTAAGCATAATCTCGTTGTTCTGTAAATGTATGATTTTATTTGAATGCTCATCTAATAGTTTTTTATAATTTTTATTTCAGATCTACGAGGTCTACCATTTCGAGCAAACATCAGACTCTCTGTTCAAATCATTCATCGATTGTTTTTTGAAGATCAAGCAGGAGAGCAGTGGTTGGCCTTCAGACTGCGTGACTGAGGAACAGAAAGCCCACCACATTCGCCAGTACGAGGAACGCGAAAGTGTTAAATTAGACTCGGCATGCATCAGCTAAAACCCTGGGCGCAGACAAGTAGCCAAATTAGCGCTGAATAGTTTTTGGGGACGGTAAGTATAATTAAAAATTTTTCGTTTTATTTACAGTTATATTTTTTTATACATTTTTGTAACTTTATTTCTTTTTCATTACAGATGGGGGATGAACATTAATAAGGATCGGCTGACGTTTGTCAACACTGTCCCGAATTTCAACAAAATGATGGCTGATCCTACTAAAAACGTAAGTACCTTTTTTTATTTTATACATCGATAATTATTTATTTTATTCCATTTCATGTTTTAATTTTAATTTCCTCTTTTTCAGATCAAAGATGTTTTTCTCCCTACACCAGAGATGGCAGCCATCCAATGGAAAGCTGACGAGGAATTTATCGGGCAGGACACCGCTACAAACATCTTTTTAGCGGCTTTCACTACAGCTTGGGCTCGTCTCAAGTTGTACAGCGAAATGGACAAACTTGGCCGCAGTGTTCTGTGTCACGATACAGATTCGATCGTTTATGCCAGTGATGGTATAAACGATCCGCCCCTCGGCAACTTTCTCGGGGAATTCACCGATGAACTGGATGGTGATGTGATATCCGTGTTTGTATCTGGTAAGTGTTTTAAATTTCTCTCTTTATTTATTTATGTTTCTGATCTCATTTGAAACCTATTTTTTACTTTATTAAATTCATTTCTTGTCTTTTTTTACAGGTGGCCCTAAAAACTATGGTTTTGAAACAAAAAGTGGTAAAACTTGTTGCAAGATAAGGGGGTTCAACTTGAACTTTAAGAATTCCCAGTCTTTAAATTTCAAATCTATTCGGAAGTTAATTACGGAAATGAGCGAAACTCAAACGAATTTACGAGCGAATTCCATTTATCAATGTACTCAGTACAGACACGGCAGAGGAATGAGAATAGAAAGAAAACCTTCTCCTTTTTGAACAAGGAGTCACCTTTTCTTAAATAATGGGACTTTTCTATCTCCTAGACGACGCAAAGTTTTTTTTATAATGGGTTAATTTGTTTTTCTGACGTTTGGTGACAGGTACGTTACCCTTTAATAGGTTTAAGGCGCATTCACACACCTTTTTTATGATACTGTTAGGACACTTTCTAAGAAAGGCTGCTTTCTGTTTCGTCTTGCTTAACAATCTGAGATGTTCCAGCGTCGACATCCTGAATACAAATGATTTGTGGGAAGCTTATATTCTCCTTTATAAATACGCCGAAAGCAAATGCTTTCGCAAGTGCGCAGTGTTTAAAAAACGATTTATGACTGGGGCATTTCACATCTGCTTTCTCTAGTGAGACTATTTTGGGACAATCAAAATCATTGAGATTAAAAATTTTTCGTTTAGACATTTTCTCTAAAAATTTCGTTTTTTCTAATCCTTTGGTAAAAATCTTTTTATGGGAAATAAACAAAGATGAAAGTATAACTTCTAAAGCTGAATAAGGTAATTCTCCACTCTCCCAGCGTAAACCATGACAATAACGAGTTAGCCATGCAAAATATTTTCTTTTTTTGAGGGTTAATTGTTCCCATGGATAAGGAGGGAGAAAGCTCCAGCGGGCATGATAATTAAAGTCCACGACATAAAAGGCCAATTCTTTGACAACAAAATCTTGCGAATTTATCTGAAAGCTCTCAAATTCTACTACAGCTGAAGACATGTTCACTGAAGGATGCACTGAATAGAAATGATTTATCGAGGTTCATACACGTAATGTTTATCATCCGAAAATATTCCTGTGCGCAGGCGCAAACGACCATCTGCCCTTGGGCGCAAATCAATAAGTAAATAACCAAATTCAGGTGATGTAGCATCGTAAAAAATTTCTTGGAAAGCTCGAACTTTACCTGGATACATTTGGCGAGCTAAGATATTAATTTGAGTTTTATCCCTAGGATTTCTAAATAAGAAAACATATTGAGAATTTAGATTAACATTTCGCATTTCTTTACCCTGAACAAAAATATTTTGAGTTAAAAATATAACAGATAAATTTTGGTAATGACTGCCTTTCGTAAAAAGATTACTTAAGCGAAAATCATTCGCTAATTCTGACATTAAATCGTCTATGACAATTAAAGCATTTCGAAGTGAGTTAAGATTAGACGGTAGTCCTTCTTCAAAATTCACATCTTTCATTGAATTAAAAAGAGGTTGGTATTTACCGTAACAATAAATAATATTCGTTGGCATGGGATTAAACATCTTACAATCAATAAACTTTTTAACTTGAAATGTTTTTCCGGATTGCGTGGGGCCAGATATAAGGCAAGTAGATCGGTGTTCTAACTTCAGAAGCTCCATTTTTTAAATGATAAATTTTTAAAATGATCCTACTTTTATACTCTTCCCGTCAAAATAAAACATACATTTTTTTTAAGTTGGAAAATATTAATAACTGCACATATTAAAGAAAATACAAACACATTTATTAAAAAAATAATTTTTATTTTTTGAAAATCACATTTACACCATATCTTTTTTTGACAAACTGAAACATTCGAAAATAATTCTTCTTTCTAGAGTACATTTACAATAGATTTCATACAGAGTCCTTGACATCGTTTTATTACAAAAAAAAATACAATATTGTCCACAGACATTGGACGTTAAACTTTGAAGCGTTGTCTTGTTCCATTGAATTTGAGAATACTTCTTTACAAATCTTGTTATGTCTTCTCCATAGGTTTCGGGAGGTAATCCGTAAGAGTCGAAAAAATCAATAGTCTTTTGGTCTTGACTGTAAACAGCCAGCCAATGGGATCCCTTTTCATCATGTTTATCAGTATTGAGTACAAATGCACAAGGGAATTTTCGAATGACAGGTATTTTGTCAGAAGGAAAAACACCTACAAAATGCCTAGCAGAAACAGGATCACGAGATAAAACTGTATGAATTTGAGACGAATTCATCAGTTTCCAAAATCATACAAAATATTTCGAGCTTTGTTGATTTCAATTAAATTTTCAAATTCAGCATACACGATCAGAGAGATTGTTTGTATTAGAAGAGTACTAAATTTAAGTTCCAATCTTAGATTGCTGTGGCGAATAAGGTTAAGATGAGAACCATCACACAAGTCAGGTGTCAAATCAAAACGAAATAAAGAATATCCTTTTGAAAATTCTGACCTAGATAAATACAGTCCTTTGTTGTCGGCATTCACAAATAAATTTTGATAAGCACGGATAAATAAACCATTTTCAAAATTAGGCTGAATGGGATTATGAGGAACAGGTTGACCATCTACATAGACGCCTATGAAGTTCATATTGTAATGCTGAAATTCAAAGGGGGACTTTTTATAGTTGCCGTTAAATGCATCATTGTCTACACAGGCAATTACAATACGATTCGGCATTTGACCAATAAAAATGTTATCCTGAATAAAACTCATATTTCCGGCAGGAATGGAATAAGTTTTGCAAAGAACTCTATCAATAGGATACTTGGCTGTCGTTTTTTCTAGGCTTTTTGCATGTCCCAAAACAACACCTGGGCTAACCCTTATTTTTCGAACAAATAAAGAGACATGATCAAGGAATACTTTGAATTCCCCTTCATCCCCTAACAAGCAAAATTCTGGTTTGCTACGAATAAGTTTAATTTTCACTTCGACCATGTTAAATAGTAGTCTCTCTTGGTGAAACATATCCAAGTGCAAACGACCCATCATATCAACTGAAGCACTTAGTTTAAACAGTTCAGCACGTTTATTAAAACCTTCATTAGGGTTAGGATCTGCCGTGTCAAAAACATTCATACGACCAGCAGTGTCTTTGTAAAATAATTCTGAGGAAAGTTGAGAGGTTTTCACATCATATCCATGATTCAGTATTGTTTCTATCATAGCTCTATAGGGATACGTATTATTACTGGATGAAACAAGTCTTTCATTTAGGCTGATGTCTACTTGGGAATGTAAGAAAAGGTTCACAGGGCCGACTTTACACTTATCTGTTATAGGCTTGCCATCATTTTTCAAAATTTTTACTTTGATATGCAGTTGAGTTTACGACAAATCAAGATACTCTTAACCGCTTCCAGATACATTAAATTCTACAGGACCGCCATCCGCTGCATTGGCAAGAGGATGAAACTCAACCCATTGGCCTCTTTCAATAACTGTTTGAGTGGGTGGAAAAGAAAATAGTTCTAGTTCTGATTTAGTGCATTCTGGAGAATCTTTTAAAAGAAAAGCCATTTTATAGAGTATGTCTAATCAAAAATATCACGTCCTTGCACTTTCCGTGCTTTCGATGAAATGAAACGTTTGGAAGGTTTGCGTTTCCTTTTAAGCTTTCCGTGACCGATCATCTCATCCGCTTTTTGAACAGCTTTTCTGGCTAGTTTTTTTCCGGTTTCTTTCGTTCGCGTTTTGAGAGAAGATTTTAAACTTTCGCCTGACAATACGTCGTTTGCTACCATAGTGCCAGTTCGTAAAGCTTCTTTTCCGACTGTTTTTGCACCGCTTATTTGAAAAGGGCATTGCGCTTCGGAATAGTTTAGCAAAAAATACACCTATTCCATGTCCTCTCTGCAAAACGGTTCCCTGATAATAAGGGAAACCTTGTCCTGTTTGTCCGGCATAATAATCTTCAAATTTTTTCGTACAACACGTATAAGGCACCAACATTTTTATTCATCCTTCTTTCACGTCAACAAAATTGAAAATGAGAGTTATTTGAAAAGAAAGGTCCTTTTTATATAATTTGCCGTAAACGAAAATGTAAAGTGACAAACACTTTGCCTCTTTCAAAAGGTACTAAAGCCCCAGAATGAAGTCTTATATCAATGTGTATTGTTTGGAAATGTTGCCGAATAAGAGGTAAGTAAAAAGGTCTTGGGTAATGAGCATTTACAATTTCGCCGTCGTTTCCATCTACCGTGACGATTTTTAGCAAAGGAGCTTGTACATCCCCTACGATTTGGGGTTCTGTTAGATCACAGTATACATATATCACTGGAAAAGAGCACTTTGGATCGGCAACAAACGGACTTTGTTGAAATCCTGAATATTTTCCTGGTTCGAATCCCAATAGTTCCGCTATACCTTCGTGGAGGATTACTTTTGATTTTCCATCCGTCTTGATAATTACTCGTTTTGTTACTGCGTGATACTGAAATTCAATCTTATTTTTATGGGAATCTATTGTCATACCGCGAATAAGATCTGCTATTGTTTCATAACAACCTGGGGGAACTCTTCTACCTTCGAGTATTCCATTACCCAAATCAAAACCAAATAAATTATTATCATTTCGAACGTTATACCAAGTATGGGGATAAATGAAATCGACTAAAGCCATTTCCCATTCGCCATTTAAATTGATTGGACTAGGCAGCTGCGTCGTAAATTGTGATATTTTATTATGCGGAAAAAAGCTCAAAGAGCTGTCACTGATCAGTGTGAAGTAGAACGACATCGCAGTTTGAAATGAAAGTTAAGTTACACAAATGCTCTATTTATATCATTTTGACATCGCTGACCCATGTATTGAATTTTTGAGGATAACCCTGAAACTTTACGAAGTATTCAACTTTTCCATGACGTTTTCTTTTTTTCAAAACTTTTTCCACTGGATAAAATCCAGAATCCGAAATTTTTTGTAACTCTTGCTTGTAAAAATTTCCTTTTATAATTTCTCCTGCCAAATATTTCAGTTTATAGACAACAGGTACACGAGGTAAAATTTTATGAATCGTAAAAATTTCCCTTGTCCAATTTTGTTCGTAACCTTTTTCAAACAACATTTTTTTTCGACTGATGCGAACAGTATCTCCAACTTTTAAATCTGTACGATTAGGTTTCGGAACCAATGTTTGCTGATCATATAGCGTATGCCAAATTTTCTATTGGTTTTCTAACGTCACCGATGCAGGCTCTGTTTGTATACTACGATGTCAAGTATGATTGTAACTGCGCACTAGTTTATCTATGACATCGATATATCGCTTTGTGTTCATTTCAGTAAAATATTTCCACATCTTAGTTTTCAAAGTGCGATTAAAACGTTCAACCACCGAAGCCTTGGTTGCATTATGTGTAGTAAAAAAATGAATTTTCTTCTTTTTAAAGTAATCTTGTACAAGTTTGTTCGTAAATTCTTTACCCGAGTCTGTTTGAAGTCGTTCGGGTAACCTTTCCGCAAATATTTTTTCAAAAGCTTGTTTAATAGTCATAGACCTTTTATTTTTCATAGGTATTGCCCAAGCGTACTTTGACAAAATATCAATACAAGTAAGTAAATATTTATAACCATCGTTATAATTAGCTAAGGATTGCATGTCCACTAAATCAGACTGAAATTGCTCGTCAAAGCCTCCTACAATCACACGATTTGTTTGGAATCTGTGTCTCAAAGGCTTGTGCAAAGTATACGAATCAATCGTTTGAAGCCATTTCTTGATGTCTTTGGTTTTTACGCGACCTTTTAAAGCACGTTGTAAAGCACTGACACCACTGAAACTGGCCGGATGTTCTGGATCCCGATACGTCTGATTCAATACTGCTTCCATTACAGCAGTAGTTGTGATCTAGCTGAACACTTATATTCATAATGATTCAAACAAAACGTATAACCCAGTATTTATATCTTCACAAAAAACCTTAAATATTTTCTATGTGGTAAACATAAAAAAATCACACAAAAAAAAATTCTATAATAACACATTTATTTACATTAAAATTTACATAATAAAGAATCAATTACAAGAAAACAATAATTTGTTAATAAGTTCTTCTTCCTTTTCTTCACCAACATACATTTTTTCAATAGTTTCATATAATTTTTCTACATCTAAAGAAGGGAAAAATTCTTCTACTCCTAATACTGCTTGGGAATCAATATTTAAATTTTTATGAACTATATCTCTGGCTACATCATCCCAATTTATCGAGAACAATGCTTGGTGAAAATATTCTGACTATTTTTCAGATCGACTTTTCGTTAAACAGTCATGCATAAAACTGGCTTCATACGAATCTCGACAGTCACAACAATTTAAAAGTTCTGTAATTTTTATTGTAATAGCTGCAGCAAGACAGTTTTGAAGTGAAACAAGAAGTTCTAAAAATGCATCAGGGTTCTCCACGGGTTTCAACTGTAAATTTGGATTATCGAGTTCTTTTCCAATGCAATAGGATAAAGTGTAAGCGATCAGCGCTTGTTTTACGCGATCTGTTATTAAATACTTGTTGTCACAAAGCTTTCCTAACTCAGCACCGCTAAGCACAACATATTCAGATAAAAATTGCATGCTTAAATTTTTTCTTTGAAATAATCTTTGGAAAACAAAAAATTCTTGATTATTTTTCATTTGTTTCAAAATGCATAAATCTCTGTCTATAATAAATACCTTATCCGATGACTTATGATTTAAAATAGCATTTACTTTCCTACACAAAGAATACCATACTTTGGGTGATAAAGAAACTCCGTCTTTCGACGCATGTAACTCGCAGTTTTCTCCTTTAACATGTCTCCTGATATGCACTCGAGTTTTTCCGATATAAAGATTGACTGTAAGGAAATTTTCTTCTCCTAGGTATTTCATATCCAAAGAATCAGTCCATTCTTCTTCCACATTTTCTGCAAACATCTCTTCCTGAAAAAAGTAATAAAAAGAAATCATTAAATAATCAAGATTTTTAGTATTAAAAGAAAGTGTATACTACTTTATTCAAAGGGAAAATGTTTTTTAAAAGAGATAAAACTTACTTTAGTTTGGTCTTCTTTTATTTTCTTGCATCTTTCTTCTGTTTGAACATGTTTCCGCTTGTTATGTCCAGGTGTTTTCATCATACGGAAAGTTAGATTAACACGCACACCAGTGTGTTTCTTCTCCTTTGGAATTCCATGGCTCCAGAATTTATTTGCTGGGGGATTCATAACCAAAAGAGAGTTTGACTTTAATTCCACTTTTTTATCCTGGTAATTGGGTCTTTTAAAAATCATAGTACGTGTTTCTCCAAAGCTTAGGGAACAGATAGGTGGTTTTCCTCTAAGTCGGCTTCATCATCTTTATGTTGACCAATACAGGCATTTCCATCCTCGTATCGATTTATCAACACGAAATTAAAATTGACACCCATCATAGTTTCAATAAGACTTTTTATTTCAAGAAGCAAAGGAGGCCAAGGCTGGCCGATTAGTGTCAGACCTGAAAAAGTATAAGATAAATCAGGGTCTCCAAAAGCAGCAATCTTTCGTGAAATAGGATAAGATTTATTTCGAATACGTATGTGGCATTGCTCCTCGGGTAAATAAACAATTTATTTTTCTAGTCTTTTAAAAATTTCTTCTGGAGAAGCAAATACATTTTCGTGGATCAAAAGATTTAGCCCGTCTTCTATTATTGCGTAGCGAAGAAAGAGCGAATTGAACGGCTGGAATGAAGCAAGACTAAAATGTGATGATATTTCGTGATGTCTAGGATTTTATTGCCAGATTTGCTGTCTTATCTTCTCAGCAAGCGCATCAGGATTGGATAAAAACACGAATGATGTCACAGTGCTCTCTTGTAATTGGCTGGATCCTCTTGGACGAGTCCATTTGGGCGCAGGTGGGGGAAACGTCTTCCCACCCCCTATCTCCTAAGAGGGGAAAACATAAAAAAAGGAAGTTCGAGGGAACGTCATCATAGCTTAATCGGTAGCGCGTTGGTCTCGCATGCCATAGATGGTGGGTTCAAATCCCCTACAGTGCAATATCGTTTTGTAAAAAATCTAGCGAATTAAAATAGTCAGTTAAATAATTAATTAATAATCAATAAAATAATAAAATTTACTTATTAAAATTGATTAATGAACTACTCATTAAAAATTAATTACTAAATATAATACATTGTCCTCTTTTCGGTTGATGACGTCATTCTCTTTCATGTTCTGACAGGATTCTGTGTTGCCCCTTTAAGAAAACTCACCCCACCGTCACATGTCTTGACAAGAAGTCCAGGTTGCCAACGGATAAAAAGAAATTCTACCCCCGTCATCTTTCACGATCAAGCAACCAACCAACCATTCACTGTGTTGTCCCTTTAAGAAAACTCTCACCTTCCTCACATGTTCTGACAAAAAGTCCAGGTTGCCAACGGATAAAACGAAACTCTACCCCCCGTCATCTTTCACGAGAATAGCCACACCCCTTTGATGACGTCCATCCTTTGATTGACAGCTTGACCACGCCTTTTCTTGGCCCCGCCTTTTGACCCTCAAAGTACACGGCTTACTACTTCTGCGTATTTGTCTGTCTGTGACACTGTAGCTTTTAAATTAACAGACCGATTTTTTTTTGGAAATTAGAATGCTAGTATAATCTGAATGGTTCTTAGCTGTGTTTCTTAGCTGCATTTTAATTCATTTCGTAGCACTATTTCAACCAAACCCTTTCTCACACAACTTTATTTGTAGTGAAATTTTCTTCTATATATAATTACAATTAAATAAGAAGAAAAGTACCCTTCAAGAAAATTGGCGCAGAGAACAGTACTAGGCCGGATACGCCGGAGTAAATTAAAATACGTCGGAATAAATTAAAATGTCGGCATATCTCCTTTTGCAATGATTTGTTTTTTCTTGCACCTGTCATAAATCGGCGTATTTTAGTGATATCGATTTATCTATCTTGGTTAATTGGAGAAGTTGTTACATTGCAGCCTTAACAAGCTTTTACAACTTAAAGCCACTTGTTAGATTACGGTATAACAGGAAATAGCCACACACTGACAGACATGTTAACATATTTATTTCGGAGCGTTTTTTGTATCTGCTTTTTTTTCATATCAATTTATTTATACGGAACTTTTTTTTACTGTGTCATTAGGATGAATTAAAGAAAGAATAAACTTACAAGAAAGCTAGTATGAAAAAATGACGGAAATTAACAATACTCCAGAATAAATTAAAATGTTGGCTTGTTTCCACAGGAGACGCTTAACAGACAAACAATGAAAAACACTCGACGAGAAAATGCCTATTATTAAACTTATAATTACACGGAAATTAGTGAAACTCGCTATGTTGCAATTCCGTAAGTTCCAATACTTTTAGAAAAAGTTGTTTTCCCTGTTAATTATATTAAAGAGCAATAGTAACTACAGGGGTCGCACTGTCCGCCCTTTTTTCAGGACACTCTCAGGGATGAGAAATTTTAAAATATATTGCTACCACTATTTTTATATACAAATCTATATCCTGTATAATCATGACACAACATTATAAATATATCCAAAGTATTTGTGCATGATATTAGTGGTTGCAATGAAGACGAAAATTTCTTACTTCTGACCAAGAAACTATCCCCAGAGCTGCCAACCTAATCCGGCAAATTGTTAGTACTGCCCCTTTTTCTACACCACTTAATTTTTAGAGTATTTGTTTTATTAATTCATCCTAAATATATTTGAAGAGAATTACTCTAAAAATTAAGTGGTGTAGAAAAATGGGCGGTACTAACAATTTGCCGGATTAGGTTGGCAGTTCTGTATCCCATACTGTAATCATAAAAATATCCAAACAAACATTAATCGAAAGAGCATATATAAATATGTTATTTGACGCATAAAACAATAGCCCTCGTCAGCTAGCATTCGAGTTATAAATTCTGAAAGTTTGCTAGTAATCGGGGGAACAACGCCTGAATCGATAACACCCAGCTTTATTAAAGTACTGAATGAAATTCAAAACCAGCAGAAATCGAAAGAGCAGAGAAAACCGTGTTCTTTGATGCAATAATCAGTTGCCCATTTGAGCTTTGAAATATATTCAATCGAGATATACCAAAAGTACTTCTGCAGGAAATTAGGGGTTGCCATGGACACGGAAATTTCTGACCAGGAAATCATCCCATACTGTAATCACAAAAAAAAAAAAAATCCAAACAAGCATTAATCGAAAGAGCTTATATAAGGTTTGACGCATAAAACAATAGCTCTTGTCAGCTCGCTTTCGAGTTACAAATTCTGAAAGTTCGCTACCCATAGAACCAAAAGGATCCATTGGATGTCCTACAAAGATCATACAGTTCCTACAACTGTCATATTCGGTAAGTGTCATTAAAAAGCAACCAGAGAATGCCTAATGCAAGATACTCGTAAGATCCTGGGTGTTTCAAGTGCATAGGTAATACAGAGGACATCCACGGGCTGAATTATTACAGCACATGCGCAGAAATCTAAATTCTATTTTAATAAATCGTTCTTTAGGAAACGATCTCGATCGAGTTTTATGTTATTGTTGTTTAGTTCAGATACAGATATGTTTTAATATGTTGTAGCTATTTTATTATTTATTTTTATTTTTATTTTTTTGGGTTATATTGAATATCATAAGTAAGTAAACATCTTTATTATTTGATATGAAATTAATTATTCTGAAGTTTACAGCTTGCTTTATTGTACTTCATGTGTTCTGTTCTTGTTAGATGTTAGACCGTGTGCACAAAAATAAGTTATTGCTATAGGTTTTTAAAAAATAACATACCTTTCTATTCAGTTTTGATAAGTAACTTTTTATGAAAGTTTTAATAGTACAGTCGGGGAAAAAAAAAACGCAACACCCGCTGTAATTTCGTTATTAATTGACGCAGGAACATCTAATAGACATAATTCAACAGGAAATTAAAAGCACTTTCTGAATATGTCGTCAAATTTTGAATTAGGGGTCATCTACATATTGAAATGAGCGCGCACTTTGATTTTTTCAATAGCAACAACAGATTTTGACTTCATTTTCGAATTTCTGAGAGTCTGGCAGTGCGGAAAAGTATACTGTTTGTATACTTTATCTTTAGTATTTATAGAGTTATAATCAAAAATGTGTTAGGGGTTTATCTACAAATATAGAAAAATAAAATTAAGATCTTATAAGAAATAGACAAAATTTTAATGTTTCACACCGGAAATCTTTCAGGAAAAAAAATAATCAAAAATTTAATAGAACGTTACCTTATTTTCACTAGCATCTAGCCGGCGACGAGCAACTAGCACACTTTCCTGCAGATTTCGCGCGTGCGTCATGTGCCAGTGCTGAATTCTGTTTCTCTGTTTATTTTCAAGATTCGCGGTTGTTTTGCTGCCTCCCTTCGATTTCTGTTATGAACGAAGCAAAACGGCCCTTACAGAAATTCTAGGAATCATTCTCATTAACATTATAAAAGAGAGTATATTTTCTAATTTTTATATCTCGTTGGATTTTCGTATAATTAATTTTTAAATAAATAAATTTAAAAAAAAGAGAGAGAGAGAATAACATTGTTTGGTTTGTGCAAACTTAAATTTCCCAAGTTCTATCAGGTATAGAGGGTTGTTTGAGACCTCATTTTAAAAGGAATTTCATGAGGTCTATTTTAATACGCAACTCACCTATCTTTGCTATTTTTTTTTTTTTTTTTTTTTTTTTAACTTATATTAAGTTGTCGATTTAAAAAAAAAAAAAAAAAAAAACTTTCAAAAAGGGCCTTTATTTATATCATTAGCTACAAATCTTAAAATGTGTAGAGTGGAATAAAAGGGATTATGGCAAAAATTCCATTATTTTTAAATAGTTACAATGAGTTTCTTACTATAACTCTTGATTTCACTGTTATCCTTTTTACTTCCTTATACAAAGTATAAGGAACTATTGTAATGGTACTATAATAGTTATGATATTAAATATATATATATATACATTTTTTTTTTTAAACACCAGCTTTTTTTTTTTTTTTAAGTGGAATGATCTTTGGATCACTCCATGTCAAATAAACTAATCAATCATCCTGACCATTTTAGATTTCAACAAAAATTACAATATTTATTCTCCTTAACAATAAAAAATAATTATAAAAACATCGTTATTTATATCTGTTTGAGGTTTCAGGTAATAAATTTTTTAAATCTTGAAAAATCTTTTATATATATATATATATATATATATATATATATATATATATATATACATACATATTATAAGGTCCACACCATTGAATAATTTTCAGTTTGAAAGTTGGTTGTCTAAATAAATATATATAATATATATAAATAATAGATAACGTAATAAAATTTAATCTTATAATTTAGCAATTAATAGAACTAAAACAATAACAGCACACAAAAATATAGAACTGAATTTAACATAGAGGAAAGACTGACACAAAAATTGCGATATAGATTAAGAACCAATGAGTTACAATATATATATTATAAGGTCCACACCATTGAATAATTTTCAGTTTGAAAGTTGGTTGTCTAATTAACACTCCAATCATCAGGATGCACAATCTATAGAAAACATGCAGGATTTAGAATATTAGCCATAGGGGATATATATTGTATTATTTATATATTAAATTACACGCCAATTAAATAATTTATATATTGCAGATCAGGAGATATTTTGTATTAGAATAAATATTTTATTCAAAACTTTTAACATGATTTTAACTGGGGCATTTAAAATCAACAAGGACATTTTCTAAACATAGAATATTTTCTGTCAAGCACACACATGGAGGAGCAAAGGGGAGGGGGGGGGTATTTTCTCATTCTTTATGTTATTAATGGCATTCATTAGTTTGTTTAGTACTCCTCCCTGGGAAAAATTCAAAAATGACAGCCAATATTTTTTGGTAAAAACAAAATATTAGAAGTAGATTTTTTAAAACTTGCCATACTATTATTTAAGTGGGAGGGGGGGGGGGATAAATTAGAATAGAAAAACTATGTCTTATGCAATAAGTGAAAAAGTTTGCAGTAATAATAATAAGAATAATGGGAAGACAATTTATTTCAGACAAATTAATGCAAGGTAAAAATTGTATAACTGAAAAAGTTGCTCTCATTTTTTAGTTTCTTTCAAAACTGAATTAAATGGTTTAACTGAATTAACTGAAAACTGGATATAAGCTAAAGCATGGTAATTAAAATTCATAACAGCCCATCTTCTTATTTATATACTAAATCCAAAAGCTAGATATCCTGATTTTGAATTACCAAATAAAAAAGAAGCAGCATTAGAATATATCCAGACAGTTTTTTTTTTCTTTTCTTCTTCTTTTTTTACTATTTATTATTTTTGATTTTGAAATTTCATGCAAAATGTTCTCTATTGAAGGATTGTGAAATAATTTATTAAAGTGTAAAAGTGCTAGAATACTGATGAAATCAAGAAGTCATTAAAAATTTTAATATCAAAATACTAAAAAATATTGAAATAATTCTAATAGTGAGAGAGTGTTTTCTTTTTATAGGGTTATACGATTAAAACTGTGTAACAAATTTAGTTTGGAAAAGCTATAAAACTTGTAATGTTATTTAAAATATTAAATATAACTTCTGTAATTAATTATACTCAATTAAAAATTATACTCTGATTTGTAATATTCTATTACATAATAGTATAATTTTTTCTAAGTTTCTTCATATAAATATTTTTCACTGTTAGTACGACAGATCACACTATTTCTTTCAGATAGCGATTTTGCGTTGTCACCATTTATTGCATTACTGAATGAATGTGCAAACACTTTTATTAAAAACATATAAAGCTGGAAGTTTGTTATTATATCTGTCCAGATTATTAGATTTTATCAAAAATTGCTACACTTATTAATAAGGACAAAATGTAACTAATGCTGTATTTTTTAGTTCAGTTCGATAATTAAGGGCCATTTTGCTTCGTTCATAACAGAAATCGAAGTGAGGCAGCGAAACAACCGCGAATCTTGAAAATAACCAGAAACAGAATTCAGCGCCGGCACATGACGCACGCGCGAAATCTGAAGGAAAGTGTGCTAGTTGCTCGTCGCCGGCTAGACGCTAGTCTTATTTTCTTGTTCCTTAATTATCCTGAAATCAATTTTTTAGATTTGTATACACTTCAGTACTTTTTTAGTTAATTTTAGGACTATTTAAATACATTACACTTGCGATTAGTCCATACAGTACTCTTTGAAAAAAGTGCAATATTTTTCAAGTAAAAGTGTATATTATGGCTGTACTGATCACCAATAAAGGTTATATTTTCTTTCGTAGGTGTAACATAATATACGAAATGAAATAATATAGATATATATATCTATACAACAACGCATAAACAAAATCTTTTCGGATAAATTATTGTAAGGGTTCATGAATTAAATATTAAACTATTTTAATCGCACTTACTAGTTTTGGGTCAGTTGAACTCTTTGGAACTGTACGATTAATTTTATAATTTCAATGAAAATATAATATCTTAATTAACCCTTTCGCGACTGCTGACGTAGATTCACGCCATTTGAAAATCTGTAACTCCGTCAGTGGGCGTTTCTTTCGTAATTTGTGTGTTACATTTTCTTAAATGTGTACCCAGTGCTCATAATTTTGCAATAAAATATACTATGGATAGAAATATATTAATTAGAAAGAATATAATTATAATGTATATCCATTTGTAATATAATTGTGAATACAGAAAATTTGTTCTGAAATATTTCATTTTGAGAGTAAAACGCCCGTAGGCAGGTCTTACTGTCAAAAAGACAAAATCCTGCGGTCGCAAAAAGTGTTAAAATATATTTATAAAAGTTAAAGTATGTTTTTAAAAATGTATAAAGTTCAAATATATTAATAAAATTTTAACGACTGAAGTGCCCTTAAAATAATAATCCTCCCCCCTACAAAATATATAAATAAATAAATAAATAAATAAAATAAAGCAATATATGAAGCAAATGGTTATCCTTTTTTAACTATGACGGTAGTTAAGAAATGATTTTACAAGTCTGTCTTGCATTTCAATTCCATTCGTTTTTTATCGTTGACAATTTCACATTAAACCTATTTTTCTATTTAAAACAGTAAACCCCGCCTATTTAGTTAATTTTTTTTTCTTCCAGTGTTCGTTTAAAAGATTCAAAATTTATTATCAATTAATCGATGAAGTAAATACCACTTGTGCATATTTTTGTCAACATAAAATAAGGGGTTTAACACGAATACTCAATGTCACATTTACTTTTCCATTTCTGTATTGTTTTGTTTTGAAGAACGATGAAGGCGTGGCTTTTCTTCTTTATAAAAGAGGAATTCTTGATGCTAACACTAATGTCTAAAAATCATCATTTTTGTTTAATTTCTTTGCTTTTGACGTTGTTTTTATATAATTTGACCCGTAAATAAAAAATAAAATATTTTGTTTATTTTTCTTTGTTATTTTTTAAGATTTGATTCGTTATCTCATGCAAAACTTTATAAGAGACGGTCCCCTAAACCACTCCAAAAGAAAGATTTATTTATATCTCGAAAACTAATAACTGGAATGAGCTGCAAATTTGCACACCCATATTTTTCAGCATTAGGATTCATTTTATGTAAAAATTAATATAGGTCATAATTCATAATTTTTATGAATATGAATTTATTAATATTTTTCAGAATTAAAAATATTTTTCAGAATCAAAAGTAACGATGGATTATGTTTGGGTTTCTTCACTGTATCTCGTAAAACAAAAATTATATCGATCAAGTTAATTTTTGTGAAGATATTAATAAAAGTTTGAAATATGAATTTAACATTAGCACCTTCAAACTTTGAACGCTTATAACTCTGTGAAAAAATAAGTAAAATACACAACCAATATACTTTTTCGCGTTGTCGCGATCCCAGGAATTCAAATATAAAATAAAAATAGGGTGTTACCATTGAAAAAATCAAAGTTGGTGCGCGTTTTAATATGTAGACGACCCCCAATTGAAAATTTCAGTTCATTTTCTGAAACTACTCACAATTCCCCGTCGAATGTTACCTATTACATTTTTCTACATCGATTAGCAACGAAGTTACGTTGAGTGTTGCGTTTTTTTTTTCCCCGACTGTACATCCATAAGTGTAAAATCCTTAGTGTGAATGCTGTTGCCGTATCAGAAAACCATGAAATGATTAATAATGTACAAAGTAGAATTAAATGTTAAGTAGTAAAATACATTAAAATGAATGTGTGTGTGTATTTTTATTAAAATATGTGTAATGTTTTTTTATGTGCATATTAAATGTATGTAACATGTGCCCGTGTATGTGTTGCATAAATATCTGTAAAAAAATATGTGTGTAGTATATTTAAATGTTTGTGGATATGAATGTTAAAAAGTGTATTTGTTTTTACCAACATTTATTTATCGATAGCTGCTGGTCATTTTCAACAATCATTTTCGTGATTTATTGTGAGGACCGTAAACATAGTGCTGTTTTAGTGTACAAAATAAATATTTTTAAACAAAATTACCTAAAGTTCTGAAATTTTTAAATTCATTGAAAAATTTTCAACCGAAATTTAACATTTGTTTTAAACAAAATTTAGCAAAAATTTTATATTTATTTGTTTTATTTATAAGTTTGTTACTTATTAGTAGTTTACATCAACATTCTTTAATTTAAAGGAAAATTCTTGGAAAAAAAAACGCAATATTTTTGGGTTTTATATACCAATGTAATATTTGAAGATATTTCTTTAAAATTTTGGTTTCTACCACGGAGGAAAAAAATTGTGATGTCATGTCTCCAGACCATCCTTGGTGAGTTCCAGACTGCTAGGGCAATGGAAAATTTACTTCACTCTACTGTAAAATTTTGGTTATTTAAATTTAGAAATATTTTCTGTGTTGGTTAATTTTAATTTCAGTTATTCAAAGTTAGTACACTAGACCTTTATAGTAAATTACTTTTAATAATAATATGCTTCTAAATATTTAAAATAAATTATATTTTAAACATGCTGCAAAATGTGCACTTCACGAAACTTTTAAGTTGATGTTGGCTTTTGCAGGGATGGAACACGGGCGCAGAATTCATACCACTATCAATGTAATAAAATTTTCTACTTCTTAAATCAACGATATTATAGGTAGAGAAATTTCTTAAACGGATTCCGGTATGAATTCTGCGCCCGTGTTCCATCCCTGCTTTTGTGGCATAGGAAATAGCTCAACTTGTATCTACATTTTACACTCTTGCTGTAGCTACCTACTAAAATGTAATTTTTCTTTCACAATAGATTATTTTTCTTTTACAAGTATTTTATCATTAGCTCATTAATAATTTTGCATTATTACTTGTGTCTGCATCTGTATCTTGGAATTTGTTGATTTTGTATGCATTCAAATAAATTAAATGAGTTACATGTGTGGTGTATTTCGTCATTGTATTCCTAATTTAATCTATTGGACTGTTGGTAAGTGACGTCACGTCCAATCAATGATCTGTTCATTCCTTTTTACGTTTATCTCTGCTAGAACAGATCGCAGTCTTAAAAATGTAGTCGTTCATGTTACTTGTATTTTTCATCTGTAATTGTCATAGTCATCTATTAAATTTTATGTGTTTAAAATGAAACGCCTCGTCATATCCTAGTTATGGCTTAATCATAAATCTTCTCCTGTCCATAAAATACTAAAATGGCGACGAAATGAAAAGAAAAAAGCAAAAAGAAGTTTTGCTCTTCAACATTTTAATAATATCTACTTCAAGATGATTAAAAATGCAATCTGCAGTTTTTCATAAAGAAAATTGATATTTCGAAAGTAACGAAAAGCGATCGGAGACGGGCAGTTGGTGAGTTTTTGTCTACTGTCAGGCCGGAAATGCATAGGCGCCAGAGATTTTTTATTTTTTCGGGAAAGAGAAAAAAAAAAAGGTATTTACACATTTATTTTATTTTTTTCTTTCTGTTCTTTTATTAGATTGCATGTTTTTATTGTTAGAACTAGTATATTTTCATTAAAAATGTTTCAAAATTTTAAAGAATTCAATGATTCGATTGAATCTTTTGATACCTATATTAAAAGATTAGAACAGAACTTTATTTTGTTCGATATTAAGGATGAAAAAAAAGTTAGTGCCTTAATAACTTTTATCGGACCGAAATTATATAATTTGCTTACAAATTTACTGTTCCCAGATCTCCCTGAATCAAAAACTTACACTGAATTAGTAGATGTCTTAACAAAACATCTGTGTAAGATACCTAACAAAATCAGTGAACGCATTAAATTTAGAAAATGTTGTCAAGGAGATAACGAATCTGTGCAGGATTTTAGTGTTCGTTTAAAAAAATTTACAACACATTGCGCGTTTACGGGAGATTCGCTGTCAGAAAATTTGTTAGAACAATTTTTACGCGGATTAAAAAATGAAACAATCCAAAGCAAATTAATGTCTCAGGTTGAAGATTTAACATTTGAAAAAGCAGTAGAACAAGCAGCAACTATGCAAAGTACTGAAAACGACATGATAGAATTACAAAATAAAAATTTGAATTTGAATAAAGTTTCTGTTAGTGTTAGGAAACCAAAACAAAATTATTCTCAAAATAACTTAAGTAAACAAAACGTGAACAAAACTGCGAGTGCAAATAAAAGTAAAACTTATTGTTACCGTTGTGGAAATAGCTCTCATTTAGCAAATGTTTGTAAATTTATTAATGCAGTTTGCAATTTTTGTAAAAAACGTGGTCATTTGAGCAAAGTGTGTCGGAACGCACAAAACAATGTTACTCAAAAGAAAAATGTAAATGTTCTTGATACTGTAGACATTTTGTCGTTACAATCTGAAGGCACTAAACCTATAAAAATTTGGGTTTTGATAGAAAATAGTGCTAAAGCAGAAGTGGAACTTGATACGGGATCGGCGATTTCCGCCGTACCGATAAATCGTTTTCGGAGATTATTTCCAGAACATAAAATGTTTCCTGCTGATGTACAATTAAAGACAGCCACGGGAGAAATTTTCCAGCCCGAGGGATTTGTTAGAGTAAATGTAACTTACGAAAACAAAACTAGGAATTTAGAAATTTTTTATTCATGAATTCATCAACCGTGAATATTTTATTTAAATCAAATTGGAGTGTACAGGTTGATATTTTTATTTATTACCAACTATGTGAAAAATACCAGAGCCGGGAATCGAACCCGGGACCTCCGCTTAACGCACGGATGCTCTACCACTGAGCTACCCTGGCCGATAACCAGCTAGGCACTTCTCACATAATATACGGTGGCAAAGTAACCGAGTCTTGAAGATTATTGTCTCACCTGATATATCTGCGTTTGCAGACTCGGTGACTTTGCCACCGTATATTATGTGAGAAGTGCCTAGCTGGTTATCGGCCAGGGTAGCTCAGTGGTAGAGCATCCGTGCGTTAAGCGGAGGTCCCGGGTTCGATTCCCGGCTCTGGTATTTTTCACATAGTTGGTAATAAATAAAAATATCAACCTGTACACTCCAATTTGATTTAAATAAAACTAGGAATGTTAAGTTATATTTAGTTAAAAAAGACAATTTTCCTTTTTTGCTAGGTAGGGATTGGATAACTACATTTAATATATTCCCAAACAATTTACAAACTGTTCCGGTAAACAAAGTACAAATCTCGGATAATTTAAATAATTTACTAAATGAATTTACTGATTTATTCACAAATAACGTAGGTGAAATTAAAAATGTTAAAGCTGAATTACATTTAGAGAAAGACTCATCACCAATATTTTGTAAATCGCGAACAGTTACGTATGCATTAAGGAATGCGGTAAATGAAGAATTGGAAAGATTAGAAAATGAAGGAATAATAAAAGCTGTTAGTACTAGTAAATGGGCAACACCTATTGTTCCGGTGGTAAAACCTAATGGGAAAATTTGTTTATGCGGCGATTTTAAAGTCACGGTAAATAAATTTTTAAAGGTTGACAAATACCCGCTACCAAAAATTGAGGATATATTAGCAACTTTAGGGGGTGGATTACATTTTACAAAAATTGATTTAAACCAAGCATACTTGCATTTACCGGTAGAGGAAAATTCACAAGAATTACTTACTATTAACACTTCTAAAGGCTTATTTCAATTTACGCGATTACCATACGGAATTGCCAGTTCGCCAGCAATATGGCAGAGAACTATAGAACAAATTTTAAAAGGTATAGAGGGTATTTCAGTTTTTATTGACGATATATGTATCTCAGGGGAAACTGATGAAATACATTTAGATCGATTAAAACAAGTGCTAGAAAGGTTACGTGAATATAATCTTAAAATAAATAAAGAAAAATCTTTTTCATGAATGATGAAATTACATACTGCGGTTACAAAATCGATAAAAATGGCATACACAAAACGCAAGGAAAAATTTCTGCTATTTTAAATGCTCCAATACCTCAAAACGTAACTCAAGTAAAAGCGTTCCTAGGCTTAGTATCTTACTATTCTAGATTTGTTCCTAAATTATCTACGATTGCTTATCCTCTAAATGAATTATTACGTAAAAATGTAAATTTTCAGTGGACTAAAAAATGTGAAAATTCATTTAATGCAATTAAACAGGAAATTACTTCCGAAAGGATTCTCACCCACTTTAATCCTAAATTACCCTTAATTTTAGCCACTGATGCTTCTCCTTATGGAATTTCGGCAGTACTTTCGCATACAATGCCAGATAACTCCGAAAAACCCATAGCTTTTGCTTCTAGAACTTTATCTTCTGCAGAAAAGCGGTATAGTCAGGTAGATAAAGAAGCGTTAGCAATAATTTTTGGTGTAAAGAAATTTTTTCAATTTTTATATGGTAGGAGATTTACTCTGTATACTGATAGTAAACCCCTAGTTTCCATATTTTCACCCGTAAAAAGTATTCCGGTACTTTCGGCAGCTAGAATGCAAAGATATGCATTATACTTACAAACATTTAATTATGATATTAAATATAAAAAATCTGCAGAGCACGGAAATGCCGATGCTCTATCACGTCTTCCATTACGTAGTGAAGACTTACTGCTGCCGTCGTCCGACTCGCTACAACCAGAAAAAGTGTCACCAACTTTGTCACCAAATTTATTTGGCAACCTTGATGAATCCGATTGTTTATTTATTCATCAAATCACATCGTTACCGTTAAATACAAAGATATTATGTGCAAGTTCTAAGCGAGATCCAACATTGAAAGAAATGTACCGACATTTAATATCAGGCACACAGATGCCAAATTACTTACTTTTCGGACATACACAACAAGGTTTTTCTATACTAAATAATTGCATACTACAAGGGAATCGTGTTGTAATTCCTACTGTTCATAGACAAAAAGTGTTGGAAGATTTACATTTTGGCCATTTTGGCATAGTTAAAATGAAAGCACTGGCACGTAGTTTTGTATGGTGGCCAGGTATTGATAAAGACATTGAGAATTTAGCAAATAACTGTTCTGTTTGTATTAAATTAAAACAAAATCCTCCCAAAATGGACAACCATCACTGGGAATGACCTACAACACCTTGGAACAGAATACATGTAGATTTTTTTGGTCCAATGATGGGGAAAATGTTTTTAATCGTAGTAGATGCCCACAGTAAATGGACAGAAGTGTTCATTGTTCCTAATACTATGGCTGAGAACACTATAAACTGTCTTTCTTCGCTTTTTGCCAGATATGGCTATCCTGTGTCCCTTGTGTCTGATAATGGGCCACAATTCATTTCAGAACAATTCGAACATTTTCTACAAATTAAAGGCATAAAACATAGTTTAACTGCACCATATCATCCCTCTACAAATGGTCAAGCCGAAAGATATGTCCAAATAATTAAAAAAGGATTGAAATCCTTAAGTTCAGAACCCGGAAATCTCCAATTTAAGTTAAACGAATTTTTATTCCAATACCGAATAATGCCTCATATTACAACAGGGGAGAGTCCCGCATTATTATTTCTGAAAAGAAATATCAGATCAAAATTAGATTTGCTTGTACCAAATGTTAAAAATTATGTTGAAAACAAACAACATAAAAATGTTTTTAACAAGAAAAAGATAAGAGAATTCCTAATAAATGAAAAAGTTGCAGTACGCAATTACACATCAGGAGATAAATGGAAAATAGGTAAAGTAATTGCCAGACTAGGTAAACTACATTACAAAATTCAAGTAGGTTCATGTGTATGGAAAAGACACGTTGATCAAATGAAAAGTGTAGGTTCCAGAGTACAACTGGAGGAAACTACAAGTCCTGGTGAAATTGAAAAGAACACTGTTGATGCAAACATTTCCATAGTTTCCAATAGCAAGAGTCCACACCTTCAAAGCAATGGAGAATCTAAGTCTGGTAGGAGGCCTGCCATTATACCAGATCCAGTGCCAACCGATCCTTCCAGTACACCAGATCCAGAGCCAACCGATCCTTCCACTACACCAGATCCAGGGCCAACCGACAGTAGATCTGTGTCTACAAAGCCTGGAGAAATTGACTGTGATAAAAATATCAACAGTACTCTAAATAAAAATGAACTAAAATTTGAACATTCAAAACTTAAAAATGCTAATTTGTCTTTTTCTGAACAGGTTGTAAGAAGATCATCTAGAGTAAGAAAACCTCCCATCAGGTATGGTATACAGAATTAAGGGGAGGAGAAATGTGGTGTATTTCGTCATTGTATTCCTGATTTAATCTATTGGACTGTTGGTAAGTGACGTCACGTCCAATCAATGATCTGTTCATTCCTTTTTACGTTTATCTCTGCTAGAACAGATCGCAGTCTTAAAAATGTAGTCGTTCATGTTACTTGTATTTTTCATCTGTAATTGTTATAGTCATCTATTAAATTTTATGTGTTTAAAATGAAACGCCTCGCCATATCCTAGTTATGGCTCATAAATCTTCTCCTGCATATAAAATACTATAACATGAAAATAATTTCAAAGCATAATGCTCAAAATTTCTCCCTGGGAATTTATAATATTTCTGTTGGATGCAGAGATAAAGCAAAATCACCAATTTAAATTATAAATGTACGAAAGGATATTGTCAGTCTCATATTGTTTCTATACCTATGTTATGTTTATGGTTTGTTTAAAATATTACATACACATTATTAAAAATATTTTATAGCTAGTTTAGCAAATTCCAGGAAAGTTAATTATCTATATAAACTTACCTCCCTTTAAGTGCAGTTTTTAATATAGTTAGATTATTTCCATGCATTGTCTGATTCTTTGACCAATTTGCCTTTTTTCTACTACAGTGTTTAGGACAACAAATTACAAAATTTAACTGAGTCACATAAGTTTTTATTTTATTATTTTTTTATTTATTACTCATTATATTCTTAATTTTTGTAGCTGTTGGTATCAGATTTTTCAGAATGTAAACTTAGTAGTAAAATGAGCCTGAAGAATACAAAGTTTTTAGTTTTTTACTTTCCAGACATGCATATGTAAAGAAAGTGCTGTATTCATGTCAAAAATCAGACTTTCAGATTTTGGTGTTTCTATATGTTTTGAGGTGCCCTGAGTTCATTTCTGCTACTTTTAAAATGATGTATGTGAGTGAATGTGATAGCGCCTAAATGCTTTGTTCAAATGAGCTGAAAGTTGGAATGTATGTTATAAATGACCATAGTCAGTCATATAAATGACCAAATTTATACACGTTATAGGTCACAGCTTCACGAGCTGTGTAAATTTTGGTAAATCTATCCCTTATTTTTTTTACAAAGACAAAAAAATATTCATTATCCCTTATGGCCTATGGGCCCAAATTTTTAAAATGCAATAACGTCTAAAAGCCTTATTTGATTGAGCCACAAATTTATACACATATTATAGGTTACTGTTGCACAAATTGTGTGGATTTAGGTGAATCTAGATTTTATAGTTTTTTACAGGGACACACCAAAAAGTTATTATTATGATCTATGGACTCAAATTATTTGAAGTGCAATAGTGTCAATTTAAACGATGGAGAAAAATACTCACATACCCTATTGTAATCCCTATTATACAAGGGTGTTGATTTTTTTTTCAGAAAAATTTATTTTTTTTTATTTAAATCAAGATTTATTTGAATTTTTAATGATTTTTTTAAACTATTCAACCAAGCTCGCATATTTAAAAAATAAAATTGTTTTCCTATATAAAAAGGGGATTTTTTAATAATCTTTTGAAAGTGATATGAGCTGTGTACAGGGATTTTATATACATATATAATGCAATATATCCAATTACCAAAGAATTTTACTTTTCTCCAATTTGTGGTAAAAGTATTTGTTTTAATCACTCATTATTTATGGTGATTTTTTTTTTCTTTTATCTTAGGTTTTGATTGTATGAGTGACTAAATGATTGTTGTTTGTTTTGTTTGCTTCACATTACTAGATGACAGTCATTTAGTTTTTAAGCTGCGGCAACGCATGAACTGAATCGGCAATGAATACAGTGCCTAAGAATCACCTTTTAGACTTGGCCCCAGCTATACTTCTGTTTAAAGAACATTTGTTATGGTAAACTCATTCAGTAATGAGGAGTAACTGAAATTTACTAAAAGATAATTTTTATTTTCCTATTATTGGCATGTTTTTTTTTTTTTTTTTTTTTTTTTTTTTTTTTTTACCCATAATATATGTCCTTATATTCTGACCCTCAATCTACACCTCTGATTCTGTTTTCCGTCTCTCAGTTTCTTATGCATCTTTTATGCAATCTTTTATGCAAATTGTGTTTGTAAAAATGCTTGTGAATGGTCTGCCTTTTTCCTATATCTGTAATTTTTCTTTAAAGTAATTTCCTGTGGGTGTATTGTTATTTATTTGTTATAATTTTATTTTTCTGTTACACTAATTCAGCTGTTATACACTTCTCCTTTTGCATGCAAAGAAAATGTAAATGTTTTACTTAGAGGATTATACAGTGGGTGTTCACATTTTTTGAATTTTTTTTTTTTTTTTTCTTCTTACACTTTTTGGATTTTCTAAAAAAATATTGAACAAAATAGCGCATGACTTCAGACATGCAAAGAACATTAAAAATTCACATTTTCCACTACCGATTTAATTCAGAGTGCAATTAGGGGACCAACCACAAATTGAAGAAGAGTGTACATGCTTTAGATCACCCTGTATCATAAAAAGCTACAAATAACTTGTAACTTTAACACATTGTTGTGCATACTATGTACAATATTTGTTTGTTTTGGTGGGGAAATTGTGCAATAATTTAGGGAGATATAATTTCTTTTCAGAAGTTATTAATTTTTTTAAAACCTTTTTTTTGCTTATAACTAGAACGGATTTCCATCAAAATTTACAGAAAATTTGATAAAACATTAGAGAAACATTATTTTGAAACAATTTTCCCACGCGTAATATTCACTGAGGTAGGAGCATTTATATTTTATATTAGTAAATATTGATTTACTGTGCATGTGTGTGAGATAGAAAAAATTTTATTGCATTGGTTGAAATCTAGATATATTGAGCAACTTTTAAGATTTGTGAGTTCATAAGGGGATTTTTCTTGTACGTGTGTGGAATATATATGTATATATATTTATTTTTCATTGAGAAATAAATATTTGCTTACATCACTTTTGCTTTATGGTAAAGATTTATTGTTTTATTTGTGATTATTAAATGTCATATTCTCATAAATGTGTCAGATTAGTACCATTTCAAGATTCTAGAAATGAATGTATCATCTATAATCAAAAGTTAAAAGTATTGCTTTATAAGGGGAAATAAAAAAACATATTGTTCTCAAGTATTTATAAATATAAATATGTATGCATATAATAAAACTGAAGCATGTGTAAATTAATATATTATGTAAGTTTGCATAATGTCTGAGTAATAAATGTGTGTATGTAATTGTAATATATATTTTTAATTTCAGTATCTTTGTCTAGATTTAATAGTATTGAAATATGTTTGATATAATAAAAAATGAGTTATGTACTATATAAATATTAAAAATTGTGTAATATATAGCAGTGACATATTAAGAAATGTAGAATTCAAGAAAGATAATTTGTATCTTTCAGAAATATAAATAGTCAGGGCTGCTAGCCATTTAAGCACGGTTTGCAAGAATCATTGGTTATATATTGTGGGGGAAAACTTACATAAGTACAATTAATTATTTGATTTTTTTTTTTTTTTTTTTTTAATATTGTACAGTGTTCCTATCGGGGATAAAACTTGGTGCAAATTTCTCATACTTGCTAAGGAACAAAATGAGATTTCTCAAAAAAAAAAAAAAAAAAAAAAAAAAAAAAAAAATATATATATATATATATATATATATAATTCTTCATTATATTTAATTGCTTAAATCTGTCCCTTTTTTTTTTTTTTTTTTTTTTTTGAAACTGCTGTTCAATGGAATAGGCAATTATTGCACTAAAATTTGATGAAACTTATTTTTTTGACTTAGCTAGTATTTTGCCTAAAAGTTTTTTTTTTTTTTTTTTCTGGTGTTTCATTGTAGAAATGTAATGTATTTTATATTTGCAGCTAACTAGCAAAATGTGTAATTTTCAATACTCAATTTTTTGAAAACATCTAAAATTTGGGAAGTGTATTTAAATTTTTTGAATTTTGTAAAAGTTCTTTAATTTCAAGATTGTTCAATTTTCTGAATAACCTGTTTGCAGGCCCCCCCCCCCCGGTAATAATAATTGGTCACATAATCGCAATAATAATCACAAATTTCACTCAATGTTAAAAATCGGAGAGTAAATAAATAAATGAAAGCCAGATTCTCCCACCCTAATTAGAACCCTTCTGTATGCCCTGCTTCATTAAAAAAAACATTTGTTTACATTTTGAAAATAATTTTCTATGTTGGCAGTTTTATCTTTTTTAATATGTTAAATTTATAGTGCAAAAAATTTGCGTCTAATTATTTAAAAAATAAATAAAAGTAAACATGATTTTTAAGTTCTTTTTAAACATTTGTAACATCTTTTCTGAAGTCTTTATTAAAATCCGCTTAGGCTAATCTCAATTCTCAGTAAAGTTTTTTTTTTTTTTTTTTTTTTTTTTTTTTTTTTTAAATAAATTTAAATTAAATTATGTAATGCAGTTGTAGATAGTTTTTGAGTCTTAGAAGAAAGAATGAAATTAATCTTGATGCCTCTGGGGAAAGTGGTGCAAGTTCTCACAATGAACTATTTTAAAGGGAAATGAATTTTGATTTTTCATTTTGAGCATCTGTTTGTTTAAATTCCACCAAAATGCATAGGTAAAATGTTTCTTGTTGTAAGCAATATTAATATTTCTTTCTGAATTTTAACTGGTTGGTAGCAATGTTCAAAAACTTACGCAAAAGTACATAAATTTTAGAAAGCATGAAAAAAAGTGTATTCTTATGAAAACCTAAACATTTCTGCTGTTACAATCTTCCTTATATATAAAATGTTTAGGCTATTTAATATATTTAAATGTTGTGGAGAAAAGTTTTTTGATTGACATTACACACTATGTGCTAGTTTCTCTATACTATAGCCCCCCCCCCTCCCCTTCCTTTCACTTTCCTATCCATATCTGAATCAAAGGATTCCAGACAAATTGAATTAAAGAAAAAATTTCCCCTAACAACAATTAAAGAGGTGGAAGATTTTGAAATGGACTTCGATGATAATAATATGCAGAACTACTTGGTATGTATAGTAATCTGACTATGTGTTGCATTTAATTTCAGATGTAAGCGAATATTTAAATTAAAAATTTATTACTTATTACTGCAGTTAATCATACTTTTAAAAAAATCATGATTATGTTAACAGATAGAAAATTGTTAGTTAAACTTCAGTATAATAATTCCCAATGCACAATGTCTGACGGCCATTCTCATGAATGATGATGGCAGTCACACTCAACACTTAAGATTCCTAGGTGCATTGTGTAATGCACTGTGCCACTGTAAATTTTTTTTTTTTTTTATAATTAAAGCAGTACCTGGTAGAAATTTTTTTTTAAACTAAAATTACATGTTACGTAATGTACATAAAAGTTATTGCAAATTAATCAAAATGCTAATATAAATATCATTTACCTTAAAAAAAAAAAAACTTTTGTGAATTAATCATATTTAATATATCTTTCATTATTTAATTAATGCATAGTTTTCAATTTGTTGCAATTGTTTAACAGGTGCATATTTTTCTTATTTAGATGAGAAAATTAAGAAGATTAGGTGGAACTATGTTCCAAAACCATACGTGACGCATTATGAGATATCTATTTACCGAAGATGTGTGCTATAGCTGGATTGGGACCAATGAAAAACTGAGGTTTTCTAATCGAAAGATCTGTTGTATTATAGTATGTTAGCGAAATGTTGAAAGGTTTAAAATTCTCAATTGTGCTTTATCTCAGGGTTAGTAAGGTTTCGGACACTATGGTGGTATAAACCATGGTTTTTACCATACTGTTCAAAACCCTACTGTTTTAAACTGTCTAAAACTATACTTTTAAGTAGAATTATATTTTATCAAAATTACTCAAATAGTATTTGAAAAATTTATAAAGTATTATAATAGTAATAATTATTATTATTACGATTTGTGATATGTTTCAAGGAAGTATTGATGCCATTGAAAATTCAGGGGCTGAAATAATGTAGACAGTAGAATTTTTTTTTTTTTTTTTTTTTTTTTTTATGGTTAGAATGCATTAAGTTAGTCCTTCTTGGGTAAATTAAAGTAAAATTAGGAACATGGGTAAAGTTAATGTGTGAATTGTTCTTTATAAGATACTATTTAAGATTACTAAATTAAAACTATTGGATAGTTCCTATTTTGCCAGTAATTATTGAGATATGCCAAAATAATTAAGTTTTTCATCGATATTTATTTGTTATCTATTTTAACCCAGCAAATTTTTGTTAAAATACTATTGTTTACATTTACTATTATTATTGTTAAATTTTATAGGCTAAAATATTTTTAATAAAAGTTGATTTGTTCAAAACATTTAGTCTTTTACTGCCTAAAACATATATAACATTTAAACAAATGACTGCTTCTAACTGTAGATTCTGTGTTCAATACTAATAGTTTAATTTAGCTGTATGTTAACAATTACAGTCAAACAGCCATCAATAACAAAGTTCCGATGCGAAAAGATTATGAGTAAAAAGTGTCAATACACCAAATCACATCGCCGTGCAACGAATCACCAACGAATGCTTTATACTAAAGCTTAGTGCAATTATGAAAAGGGTCACAAAAGCATTCTTAAAAAATTTAATAATAATAATAATAAAAACATTTATCTCCACTAGAATAAACACACATTAATAGCTGATATTAATTCAAAAACAAAGTTCTGATATAGAAAAATAAACTTCCATTACAAAAAGGTTGCAAAGAAAAAGGGTTGATACATCATTACTGCATAAGAAATCACCAATGGATGCACTATACAAAGCTTAGACATGATCTTTTATGCTGCGTTCTAAGTTCATTGAAAGTAATGAAACAGATGAACGAACATGAGTACAAGAGCATGGCATTATGATTTTGAAAAACTAGCAGAATCACTATTACACGTACAAATGTGCTGAACATTTAATATTTCAGACATATTACTGAATATTCAATTTTGTTATATTTGAATTTTTTTTTTTTTTTTTTTTTTGTCAAATATTAAAATACAGTTAACTGAATCTATAAAAATTCAATTTTTAAAATTTTAAATTATTTGAGAAATTTCTTACGTAATTGTTATTTTTAATTATCATTAACTCGAGATTATCCAGAATAATTAAGAAATAATAATTTATATTTAAATGAGCAATTGTTTTATTTGTCTTCTAAAGTAACATTAAAGAAAATTAGTTATTGATTAAAACTTTACAAACTGTTTGTTTCAGATGCAGTTGAAAAGGAATATAACTGTGTGACAAGGGCATAGATTGAAGATATTATGGTTGCGACATGCTAATGAGAGAAAATTTTGTCAGAAAAACAAAAAAATGTTAATATAAAATAAAAGTGCATTAAATTTTTTTATGTGTTTTGGAGTTGGTATTATTAAAATATTCCATACTTCTAAATTTCACAAATTAGGATTTTCAATATCAAAAGGTAAATAAAACAAATAATTAACAAATAAGATAGTAATAATTCAACAGTGAGGTAAATCTATATATACTTACAAAAAAAAAAAAAAAAAAAAAAAAAAAAAAAAAAAGTTGCTGGCATCAATTTTTTCCCCCCTGCGACTAATCTTCTAGCAGAAGAGAGTGTCCTTCACATCATGAGAGGTATGAGTATTTGCCAAATTCTCCAAGATGTGAATAAAGAAGCAGGTACTAACAATAATACAGAATATTAATTAGAATGTTGGCAGATGTGTGTGTGTGTATATTTTTTGATTTTTATTCGACGTTTTGAACTTTTCTGTTAGAATAGATTTTCATGTTAAGGTGTTATTTAAAAATTATGAACCGAATAACATATTACAATAAATATTCAAAAATATGGTAAGAAATATGACTACTTCAAGTCTATTGTTTTAACAAATGTTATATAAACATCTAATATCGATACTGTGTTTATACTTAAAATAATAATAATAATAATAATAATAATAAACTCTATACATCTTCTTTTTAAGAACAGACATCACCTATCACTACCCAGAGCTAAACATGAGGAAATTTTTAATAAAATATGTTCAAGAGAACTTGCAACTGTGAAATTCCTGCATACAGTTTAAAAGTACAGTTAGTTTTTTGATGCCTTATAATTTCAAAACGAAATATTAAAAATCAGTTTTGTTAAACATGGAATAATGTAACAATGGAGATTTTTTTTTTAATATGAAAGGTTAATTTAAAATTTAAATATATTTATCAAGGATTTGATAATTCTAATTTCAAATTTCCTTATAGAAGAATACCACCGTGTTTGACTTGCTTCATTATCCTGCAGATTTAGGAAACATAAGCATTTATGAAGAAACCCTTTTCCTTTTTTTTTTTTTTTTAACTGTCAATTAAAATGCTGGCAAGAACATTAATGATTTTCAGCTATCTAATTTTAAATTATTTAGATTTTTTTTTTCTTAACAAGGGTAAAAAAAGACAAGATTTCACATAAATATGCATTGTAAGGGTTGTTTTCATTGTACAGATGTCTGGCCAGTTTAAAAATGTTATGTATGATTCTAGCATGAACATCATTGATAATGTATATTCTGTTAAAAAAAAAAAAAAAGTAAGTTATTAAAAATTTGATTTCGTTAACATGAATGAATGTCAGAATTTTACCCAAATGTGCATTTATCCCAAACTGGAATTTTTAAAAATATACTTGCCAAACCATTAAAGAATAGACATTCTGTTTAACAAGCTTTTTAAGTTAATAAAAAATTAAAGGCCAGATTGTAACCGTACTTTAAAAATCTTAAAAGTACATGAAAAAGAAGTGGATAGTTGTGATGAACATTCTTTTTATTATTGTAACCAATAAATTGTAAGTAAAATTTTTGTAAATCTAAGCAAGTATTAGTAATTTACAAAATGTACTCTTAAATTTCTACTATATAAGTTTTCTCTTGACAGTCACTAAAAATTTGAAAAAAATCCCTAAATCAGGAAATATATTAAACTAAAATTCCTTAAATTATGAAAAATTCTACAACACAATTTTCTGATAATTATTTGCATAACTTGACAGAATAGAACAATATCTCTCATAAATATATACTATGAGGATTATTGCCTTGGAATTAATATGAAATTGCATAAAAACAAAAATACACAATTGACCATAATTAAATATAAAAAAGTGCAATAAGATAAGTGTATTGACGTGATGGAGCCTAATAGGTGGGGCATTTCAGTTTGTGACTGTGTGAGATAATTGGCCTTAACATGAATACAGTATGTCCTGTAGTAGAAAATAAGCATGTGCAATGTGGAGCTGAAAGAGGAAAAGGTAAGAATATATTGTTATAAAATGTTTTTTTAATAAAGTCTTTTTATAATTTTTTAATAATCCTATAAAGGATATTACATATATATATATATTTTTTTTATAATACTAGTTAATGTTCATTAAATAAATTTATTAAGTATTTTATAAAAGAAATAATGTGTGTGTTTATGAATTTTTAGTCTATTAATCTTCTAGTGAATTAAAAATGATAAATAATTAATTTAAAATACTAAAAGGGAAAAATTTATGAAAACATTTATGTAAGTACTCTTTTTATAAAATAATAGTGAGTTTCGCCTGCTAGCGCAATGTTTTTAAATGAATTGCTGTAATTAATAAATTCTCAAAATTGTACTAATATTTGTCAGGTGAAAAAAAGAGGAAAAAATAATTTCACATCCAGAAAAATGTCGTACCAGTTCCCTACTGCCTTTGTCAGTGCAGGCTATTGTGTGCTGCTTGAGTACGTTTATATTCGACATTCTTAAGGAATCGTTATATTATTGTAAGGGGAAAAAAACATAAATATATAAAATACAAAAAAAAAAAAAAAAAAAAAAAAACCTGTCTGGAACAATTGGTTAGGGTCCCTAATGCCTCCGGCAGCTCCTAATTATTTTACACTTTCATAAATATACGCAATTGTTTTCCGTGGCTGTTAAAGGTAATAATACTGATTTCTTAAGTTCTAACTGAATTTCTTTATTTTTGCCCCAATGCCTTCCCCTTTCCGCCCCTCGTAATAATTCTACGCTTTTGAAAATATCCGCAATCGATTTATCAGGCATTAAAAACTAATAATAACAATTTCCAACACTTCTAACTCACATTTTTATATTTTGGTCTCATTGCCCCCCCCCTTTCCTGTCTCTCCTAATAATTTTTCATTTTTGAAAATATTTGAATTTGATTTGTAAGCCCCCAAAAACCTATATATACCAATTTTGAACAGTCTATTTTTATTTTATTATTTATTTATTTATTTATTTATTTATTTGTACATTGTCACCGTATTCTGAACTCTGCTGAAAGTTTCAAATGTCTAGCTAGTCGGAAAGTTATTTAAATAAATATAACGTTGAACACTTAATAAAATTAAATTATAATGAAACACTTTATACATAATTAATAAATATAATAAACCTTAAAACATACTTCATGCTTTGCCGTTAATATTTTCGGCTGGGCGCCCAGATCTTTTCAAATGACATCATCTGTGCCGGATTTCTCAGAATGGTGGTCTTTTATAGTTGATTTCATTATTTCTCAGAATGGTAGTCTTTTATAGTTGATTCCACAATTCTGAGAAATCCGGCACAGATGAAGTCGTTTGAAAAGAGCTGGGCGTCCAGCCGAAAATATTCACGGCCAAGCATGAAGAATGTTTTAAGATTTATTATATTTATTAATTATATAACGTTAAATTTTATAAACGCTGCCGAAGGCATCGGGAACTCGAAACAGTAGGCTAAAAGTACTAAAAAAATGCATTGTCACCATGTTCTGAACTCTTCTGAAAGTTTCAAATGTCTAGCTAATCAGAAAGTTATTTAAATAAATCTTGTGTTGAATCATATAAACGCTGCCGAAGGCAGCAGGGACCCGAAAATGTCGGCTAAAAGTGAAAAAAAAAAATGCATTATTATCATGTTTTGAGCTTTTCTACAACATTCAAATGTCTAGTTAATCGAGCTAAATAAATTTTCTGTTGAATCATATAAACGCTGCCGAAGGCAGCAGGGACCCGAAAATGTTGGCTAAAAATGGAAAAAAAATGCATTTTTATCATGTTTTGAGCTTTTCTACAAGTTTCAAATGTCTACCTAATCGAGGAGTTATATAAATAAATTTTCTGTTGAATCATATAAACGCTGACAATGGCAGCAGGGAGCCAAAACAGTTGTCTAAAAGTATTTTTAAAAATGCATTGTCACCTTGTTATGAATTCTCCTGAAAGTTTTAAAAGCCTAGCTAGTCGGGAAGCTAGTTAAATAAGTTTTCTGCTGAATCTTATAAACGCTGCCGACGGCAGTGGGGACCCGAAACAGTAGGCTAAAAGTACTAAAAAAATGCATTGTCACCATGTTCTGAACTCTTCTGAAAGTTTCAAATGTCTAGCTAGTCCGGAAGTTATTGAAATAAATCTCCTGCAGAATCATACAAACGCTGCCGAAGGCAGCGGGGACCCGAAACAGTTGGCAAAAAGTACTAAAAAATGCATTGTCACCGTGTTATGAATTCTTCTGAAAGTTTAAAATGCCTAGGTAGTCGGGAGGTTAGTTAAATAAGTTTTCTGCTGAATCTTATAAACGCTGCCGACGGCAGCGAAGACCCGAAGCAATTGACTGAAAGTACTGAAAAAATGCATTGTCATCATGTTCTGGACTATTCTGAAAGTTTTAAATGTCTAGCTAGTCGAGAAGTTATAGTTAAATAAGTTTTCTGCTGAATCTTATAAACGCTGCCGATGGCAGCGAAGATACGAAACAATAGAATGAAAGTACTGAGAAAATGCATTGTCACCATGTCCTGAACTATTCTGAAAGTTTGAAATGTCTAGCTAGTCGGGAAGTCAGTAAAATTCGATTGCAAGGTTTGTGCTGGACTCACAAACAAACAAACAAGAATCGAAGTTAATAAAAACATGGTAATAAGTACACTGATAATAATTACACAGGTCTACAAAAATGATGTTGAAAAAATTTGCTTTGATAATTTTAGCTGATGTTTTTTGATGTGCTGAAACTGAAAATGCAGCCAGTTTTTCTCTATCACATAGTCAATACAAGGTGTTTAGTGAAATAATTTCTTACATATACCATCATAAAAATAGGTTGGTTGGTTGATAGAGTTTCACGTCGCCCTAGTGCTGCGCACTAACAACAACAGGTACTCATGATTAATTAATCATGGAAACATACTATAAAACTGACCATATAATTATAGTGGTAGAGGAGTAATGAAAGAAATTATATTGGTAGGCACCCTGTATTAACAAAAATCTATATGTGATACAGAAAAACTGGCTCCATTTTTGGTTTCAACTCATCGAAAAATATAAAGATCAGCTAAAATTATTAAATCAAAATCTTTAATGTAGACCTGTGTTATAATATACTGAGAGCATCCTGTAACTAACTCAAAAAGACATCCGGAGGGCGCGCAGCGATGTATTTTTCTACTTGTCACAGGATCTCCTTTGAATAACAACTCCATCCTGAAATTATCAGATAAAAGACATCCGAAGGACATGCAGTGGTGTCTCCTTCTGGAAACCACTGAACATCCACCGGTTGGTGACAGGATATTTCAGAACATCCAGCGGATGAGGTATAATCCTGCATGTGATATTCTCCGGATGATCGCTGGATGTAATTTGGCTGTATGGGGAGTAGGTAGCTTGATTAGGTGGAATCATAGCCTGGAGTTGACATGGTTTCTCTTGATCAGAGTCATTACCCAGACAGCACATCGCCTTCCCAGGATATCTTCAAGATGTCTTCTGGATGAAAAGGCATCCCAGAAACGTCCTTAAGATGTACTGTGGATAAGTTAAGCCTAACTGTGCTGTTAGGGTATGGGGCAAAAATGATCTTAACCGAGACCTAGCATATTATATTACCATAAATTTTTCCTACATTTTTTCTGAAACAAATTCCCGTAAATTTGAATCTAAAATTATTTCTCATGATTAGTACATTTTCTTCACAAAAAAGTATGGAAGGAAACCATTTTTTTTCTTCGTAGATGGCATCTTAGGAAGGGCATTCTACTGTCAGAATTTGTTTCTGTTAACGCTTTCGTGACCGCTGACATAGATTCACGTCATTTGAAAATTAGTAACTCGGCCAGTGGGCGTTTCTTTTACAATTTGCATGTCATTTATTTCTTAAAAATACACACAATATTCATATTTGTACAACCAATATACTATGGATATAAGTACTTTGATTAGAACGAGCATAATTATATTTTATATCCATTTGTAATATGAATCTGAATATAGAAAATTTTGTTTTGAAATATTGTAACTTGGGAGAATAACGCCCATAGGCGGACCTCACTGTCAAAAAGACAAAAACATGCGGTCGCGAAAGTGTTAAAATTAAATAGATCAATAAATTTGTTTCAAATTATCACACATACACAGGTTGTCTCTAAATTCATGGGCCAAAGTTTAAGGTTATGTAAAATACGTGTAAAGCAGCATTTTTTTGTAGAGCAGTATGGCTTCGGAAATGAAACATTTTGGAGCAAAAACAAGAAAGGTTGAGGCTATGAAAAAAAGCTGTTTATTTACATAATATTATTGTAATTGCTCAAGTGTGTATAAAATTTGCATTAATATAATCAGTGCTTTAATTAAATCGATCAGAAAGAACATTGTTACCATTTATGTCTTTTTATATAATCATTTGCATGAAAAAATGTTTTTTTTTTTTTTAAATTCAACATTTTAAAGCCACGCCCACATCTGTTAAAAAATAGCAAAAGGTCACCTTAAAGGGTTAAGATGACATTTGCGGTTGTGAGTTCCTATGCAACTTTGGATGTTTATGATGTTCCCTATCTCCTCTTAAAGTTTTATCCATGAATTAGTGGTCACCCTGTATAGTTTAACCATTTGTTTTAAGGTTGAAAAAGTCTAATAAGAGATACCTATACTGTAAATTTACAATACAGAAAGAGGGTTGCGTAGAGTTATGCTCTTACGTATACAAAAATCTTATCCTGTGTGACTAACGCGTTTATAACCTTCTAAAACACATGAAATCGTCAAAAACCGGAAGTCGAAAAATTTTACAAATCCAGTACTTTCTAATTATAAATGTAAAGAAAAGTAAAATAAAACGAAATTAAATTAAATTTTTATATAGAAAGAAATTACTGTTTGATAATAATATATTACTATTAAAAATATAATATTGTAAAAAATATAAAGCGAAAACAGCCCATAAGCATAATTTTATGTACCATTTTGAATCTGAACAGAATATATCATTTTTATGAGATAATCAGGGGTCGTACTCTCTGCCCTTTTTTCCGGATACTCTCAGAGATGAGAATTTTCCTTCTTTATTGCTACCACTATTTATATATAGTAATTTCAATCCTACTTTACCACTACACATTACCCTGACGATACCACAAGTATCACTTTCTGAAATTAATGGTAGCAAAAAACGCGAAAATTTCTCATCTGTGAGAGTGACCTGAAAAAAGGACGGAGAATTCAACCCTGTATAATACATGGTGGGATTAATTTCTGCGAGTAACATACATTATGAATGTACACTCGTGGTAGACAATTTCTACAATATATATTTCTTGTGACAATGCAGACAATTTTGTCATAAACAATAGAATTTTATTGTGAAATTTAGACTTACCATAATCCGTATTTTCTGGCTCCCAGCAGTTGGACGGCCAAAAATAAGGAGTCTGCAAGAAAATAATATATATGTAAATATTTATAATTGAGAAATATTCATATAACGCCAAAAAATATATCTATATATACCACTAATATTTCGAAGCAGATTTTCAGTGCCAGGGAAGTAAGATTTTACGTCACAAGACGGAACGCTGACACCAGTACTTTTCATCAATAATTTTTATGATGCTCAACCTTAATAAATTACTACACAACCTTGGGCAGAGGAAGATGCATGGCTTTTGTCACAGGTGCTTAAATCCGAAGTATGATGGAAATTATTCATAAACATACTGGTATAAGAGTTCTGTCTTGAGACGGAAATTCAGTGCTATTTTATTTAATTCTAAGCAATAATGAGATTTTCGTGCATTTTTTCTTTGTTTTTACCATTTTTCATAGCTGCCAAGTTTTTAAATTTATTCCAGAATGCTGTTAGCCCCCCTCCCCCCTTTTTTTTTTCACACCGTAATCTTTGAAGAAAAATTTTCTGCAATATATAATTACGATTAAAAATGAAGAAAATTACTCTAAAAAGAATACGGTGTGAAAAAGAGGCGGGACTAACAGCATTCCGGAATAAATTAAAAAAACTTTGCAGCTATGATTTTTTAACAATAAATTCTATTTATTGCTGCATTTGGGAGACATATTACCAGTCTTTTCGAACACGAAGATTTTGTATTAAACTTTTTCGGTTAAATACACTGGAAATTACTATTAGAAAATAGTCGTATTTATTCTTTAAGGTAGCACAAAAAAATAACAAATACGGTTATACTATTTAATAACAAAAATAAAAAATAAAATAAAATACGACGAACATTTCTGTTTAGAAAATATGGTAAGAAGAAAAAAAAATGAAAATTTTGTTCTTGATTGATATACTTGATTTTTTTTAAAGTAATTTTTTCTTATTTTATCGAAGTTATGTATAGAAGAATTTTTTTTTTATAAATAAAGTGGTGCGAAATAAAGGTGGGGCTAAAAGTACTCCGGAATAGATTAAAATATTGGAAGCTATGGTGTATGAGTAAGACATCTACAGAGTTGCCAACCTAATCCAGTGGATTGTTAGTACCGCCCCTTTTTAAACACCACTTAATTTTTAGAGAAATTCTCTTTAAATGTATTTTGATGAATGGAAAAGAAAAATACTCTAAAAAATGACATTAGTGTGGAAAAAGAGGCGGTACTAACAGTTCTCTGGATTAGACAGACAGCTCTGCATCTATTTTAGATAACATGTAATAAAAAGCATCGTCTCTGATTTTCTGCACCTTTTCAAATAAAATGGGATTTGTGGCAACATGAATGCAACTGCAATAATGAACCAGCATAAAGTTTGCAGAAAAATTTATAATTTCATTTTGAATTCTAGCTCACTTCTTTTTTAATATTTATTTAATCCGATAATATTTTTCTGCGAATTAGTATTTTAAAACTTGTTATTATAAAATTCTGGCACAAAATGTCCCCCCCCCCCCAAAAAAAAAAGAAACGAAAAAGTTCACGCAACTATGCTTTTCGTATGATAAAAACGCATGCTTAATTTTTGCTACCCAAAATTTTTATTGCGTATCTTTGCTAATATATGGTGTTTTCTGACTAAGATCTTATTCATCTATTTCTTGGGTTGTTAATCAAGGGCATTACTGCACACGTGTTTTCGAATTACTGCGAATGTCTTGTCTATTATTATTATATTTTGCTCTCATAATTTAAATACAGTTGTACCTCGTGAACGTGAGCTTGATGGGGATAGAAAAATTGTTAATGTTTTCAGTAGTTCATGCTATCATAAATTAATCTTCATACAACTAAACTAATCTTTATTTTGACAGGGGTTGTGGAAACAGTTCATGTTAAAAGTAATTTATGTTAACAGTGTTCACATTAACGAGGTTCGAGTGCAATTTGTTGAGACATACAACAATATTTTACTTAAAAAAAAAAAAAAAAAAAAAAAAAAAAGAATCATATTGCACATGCATTGAGCAAGAATTTAAATTGTTAAATAAAATTTATTACCGCTATTGTAAAATAGAAATCAGTCATATTTATTTTCTACAATTAAATATTATTAGAAATTGTTACAGAAATTTGCTGGTATAGTGCGACCCCGTTTAATACGCCTAATGCAGTGGATCAGCCTGAATGTGTAGAGGTAGTGTTGCCAGATATGGCGCATTTTTTATTCAATAATTACCAATAATTTTTAATTGTAACGTTTGGCTAATTACTTCAAAGATTGATAATTTATTCAGAGATGCCAAGTTATTACGGATTGTCCGTAATATTAATACCGGAAATTTTTTAATGCATTCTCTTGTCATAACTATCTGCAATTTAATTGGACAAGCTTTACTTTTTCTTTATTGTGATATGAAATTGATTTCTCGTCAGTAGTAACTTGGCATCTCTGGTTTATTATGTATATCAACTGCCACTTCCCAAAGTTACTGGTGACTATTTAATAAATAATATTATAGTTTTAAAAAATTAAAGAACACGCTTTTATAGAAATGTGAACTAAAAAGCACAAAATATCTATCTTAGTATTAAAATTCAGGGTAAGAGAAAATCGTGTGAGTGACACACCGTAATATTTACATACATTTAAATCTTTAATTAAAATAACTTAGAATTAAACAAAAACCATTTTTAAAAAATCTCCTCTGACGGGGATCGAACGCTAGACCTTTAAGTTTGTAGCGCGGCGCCTTACCTCAACGCTACATCGTTCACGTAGGGAAAGTATTTTTTTACAATATAAATTTTTTGTTTGCTCCCAGAGCAGTTACAAACAAACATACAAACATACAAACATACATACATACAGGTGAAGCTAATAAAACGGTGTTAAAAAGCCGCCAGATCTGACAATGTGAATGAGAAGTGCATGAGATTGATCAGCAGATTGGGGTTTTAGAAATACGTGTTTACTCTGCGTTTACTTATCTTCTCTTAACATTTGTACGACCTCTGACGTAGATTCATATCATTTGGAAATCTGTAACTCCTTCAGTGGGCGTTTCTTTTGCAATTTGTGTGTTGCTGTATTTCATAAGAATGTTCTTTATATTCATATTTATACAATCAAAATAGTATGGATACAAATGCTTTCACTAGAAAGTGTATAATTATTATGTATATTCATATATAATATAAATATATATACAGAAAACGTCGTTCTGAAATAATGCAGCTAGAAATAATAACGCCTACAGGCCAACGTATTATCAAAAGCACAAAAACACTCGGTCAAGAAAGTGTTGATTGCTATATTGTAACGGTGGAATCATCAAGTCAACACATGCGCAGACGCTTCCGTTTGTCTTCAGAAATGTGATCGAACAAAACGAAATCTTCCGGAATATAAGGGAGAGTTCGTAGCTACGTACACACTTATTTGTTGGACTCCAAACGTACAAATTTTTGTCAGTAATGTAGTACCGGTTAATGAAATTGTTTAACATAGTTCCGATAAAAACTACTTCATCAAGGGGTGTTAAAAACATAAATTAAAATTAAACGTATATACAGGGTGCTCCTGAATTCAAGTGCCAAACTTTAAGGGGCAATAGAGCACTTTATAAGGATTCAGAATTGCACAGGAACCTATGGCCCCAAATATCTTTTTAACCCTTTAAGGACCAGGTGATTTTGCGTGGATATGGGCGTGGCTCTCCAATATTTCATTTTTTAAAGAATTTGTACATGCTAATATTTACATAAATAAATAAATTCTGTTTTTCTTGATATATTTTATCGCAATGATTGCAATAATACGAACATTCTGAAAGATGCATGCAAGCTTATAAATTTACACAGTAAGTAGGCGGAGTTAGTAGTACAAAGTAGTGCTAAACATCCAGTTCTTAAAGGGTTAAAATGACGTTTGGGGACATGGATTCCTATGCAATTCTGAATCCTTATAAAGTGCCCTATTTCCCCTTAAAGTTTGGTCCACGAATTCAGAAACTCCCTGTATATATATATATATATATATATATATATATATATATATATATATATATATAGGGTGTTTCAGTGAACCGTTTCAGAACTTCTAAGAGGGGTAGGGTACATCCTGACAACTCGAAATCATATAGCAATGTGGGGTCGGAAATGCTTTCCTGAAGCGGTGTTGTACACAGAAGCACCATAAAGAAAAGAGACCGTAAGTGAGAAATCGTTTTAATAATACATGAAAAGAAGCAAAGGGTACATGGATTAAAGTAAGTGTTCGAAGTTTCTTCCACGGTCTACAATGCATGCTTCACATCTCCGACGCATGGACATCCGAACATTCTGGAATACTCCAGAATGATTTTCGGAAAACGCCATCTACCGCGTCTGGAAAGCATTTCTGACTGTCCATTGGTATAAGATTTTGGTTCGTCAGGATGTACCCTACCCTTCTTAGAAGTTCTGAAACGGTTCACTGAAACACCCTGTATATATAGAGAGAGAGAAAGAAAAAGAAAGTACTTGCTTGAGAACAATCAAATGGTTGTTTGTGCCTATAAAAAGGGGTATCTGTTTTTAGTAAAAAATATCTATTTTGAAAAAATAATTTTAGCTTATGTTTGTTAGCAATTTCAACATGATTAATTTATTAACAGTTATATAAAGCTATAGATAAATTATATTATAAATTTAATGTAAATGGGGTCTCTCTCTTCTAAACAAATGCTTTCCTTAGACGAAAGCTGTAGAAAACACGCGCTTCCAGAAAATTCTACTTGTTAATTAAATTTTCTCTTTCACAGATTGCTTGTTAATGGAATCTATTAAGGCCCATTAATTAGAAGCTCTGAAAAATGGCTCATATTTTATTCAGTAATTGAAGTTATTGAAATAAAACCATTTCCATTAATACGTGCATCGCTATTTGTTATTTTATATTTATTGGAAATTCAACTGGATTACGCATTGTGGTTTCAGCATTTCATAACAACTTATTATTAAAATGTTTCATAGTATATCATAAATGTGTTAAAATTTGGATTTAACTTTAGGCAGGGACGAATTTTGAGTGAGATCACACTTCATATATTGTTGTGGAATTGAAGTGTTTCGAACTGAAAATATGAATAATTATACCTTATTAAATGTGTTAATACATAATAAAGTAAATACTTTGTATCGTTTTTAATTCATACTGCAAGATTACTGCCATGGTTGCCAGATCGGGGCCGTGTCCTTAGCGACCGTGTCCTTAACGGAAATCTATAAACCAGTGTCCTTAGCGGAAATGTTATCTCCCCTCGGTGGCGTGCTTTTAGCATACGTGCCTTTAGCGGAAATGTATAATAAATTTAAAAATAAATTAATAGATAAAAAATGAGCTCTTTCATTTTCCTCTACACTTTATCCACATTTAGCACTGGCTATATTTTGTTTCAGAAGTAACCTGTCGCAATAATAGGTATGCGTACACTGTAAAAAAAACCTATTACCAGCTGCAATCTGTGATGTATTTTATCCAATCACAGAGAATTTCTTTCTTGCAAGAAATTCTCTGTGATTGGATAAAATAAATCACAGATTGCAGCTGGTAATAGGTTTTTTTTTTTTTTTTTTTTTTTTTTTTTTTTTTTTTACAGTGTACTGTAGAATATCCGTTTTAACACATTACACCTTTTAAAACTCAAACAAAAATGAAAAATCATAAGGTACACATTTATTATCAACACTTTCCAACTGTACGTATCGCTATATCGTACAACATTCTATGTTCTTTGTCTATATTATCACACAATGGACAGAAAGACAGACATATAGACTAATTGAATTCATAATCACTCTGAAACATTGTTGAAAAGTGTTAAAAAAGCTTAACACAAACAGATATGCTGCTCTTAATTTCCTATTTGCACCCCTTAATGTATCGAAACATTTCTGCGTAGCCCTGTAATCTGGAGATTAAGCATATTATAGTTTATACAAAACATTTTCATAGCATATAACAATAAATGCGAAATTCTTTATGATTTTTTGATGAAGTTATTTAAATGTGATTTATAAAAATGTCTCCCCTTAAGCGCAAGGCATTAGCATTTTTTAGATGTCCCTGTACACAAACCAGTGGCATAGGTTCTATTAGAAACGTTTTAAGTAGAAAATAATCAATAATGAATTTGAATTACACATATCATTAAAAAAAAAATAAATAAAATAAAACTATTATGTTGTGGCCACCACAAGACTTTCTTCTATATTTTCTTATACGAGCTTTGTATTTCAGTGGGTTACCGAAGCGGAGAGCCATCTCCTCCGTATAGGATCAAAATTTTTATGGCATGTCTTCGGACCGCACTTTGTGGTAAATACCAGACTGTGGCTTAACGTGTAGCTATTTTTCGACAGTAAAACCAACAGTGACGTCGCGTTAGGGACGTTTCGCTCATCTCCATATGTGTGGTTACAAACAGTCCGTTATCATGGAAAGTTCATTCATCTGATTGACAGTTCGAATGCCGTCATAGCTACGTTCCTCTATAAAAAAAGCGAATCAACCAATGAGATAAATACATATGCTATTACAATGCACTGTTTCCAGCCACTCGCATAGAAATGACCAAAAACGTCATTCACGCGACACCACTGAAAACCTACTCCTAAGACTCCTATAATACGAGCTGGCTCACAGCTGATCATTGTTGCCCAGAGGAAATATAGCTTGGCGACGTTTAGTTACAGACGTATTACTCGGCGTCTTTATCGCCTAAAATGGCGAGTTTGCCTAAACAGAAGAGCGAATTATTGTTTGTATTTGATAAGTTTGGCGGTAATATTTTGCGAAATTTTCTTATAACCCTTGTAAAAAATAGCCATCACTGTTGCTGTTAAATTAGTTAATTTTAAATATTTATACACGTTGAAAAGTAGTGTAGGTTGTAAAATACAACATTTAGATAATCAAACAGCAATAAAAACAAATAATTGATACAAAAAATACAAGAAAACATATCATAATTACACTTCATATTTGTGATTGAAAGCTAAGCGTACAATTTTCTTTCGGACAATTAATAGCCCATTTCTTTCGCCTTTCTTCATCTGTTGGAAATCTAAATGTTCTAAAAGCAGTTCTGGTATGATTTAAGCAATTTTTGGCTGCAAAACCTCCATTTTATGTGATTTGATAACACTAGAAATTCGGACCGCGTGGACAACAATCGCTGAGTGGGAAACAAAATGCCTGATGAGCCAGCCTGTATTGGAGGAGCTCGACCTACTCCTATTCCGAATGATGTGCTTGATTTCGACCATTTATTTATCAATAAGCCCTCATCATTTATACTGAAAGTATACCTGAACCGAATGTTCTATTTCTCAAAGAAACATAAACTAGGTTTAACGAAAATACAAAATTCAGTTGTTAATTCTGTCCCGAGCCCATATTTGCAGACGTAAGGCAGAGATTAGACAAGGAATTATTTTCTGAAGAAGCTCTTCCCGCTTAATAAAACTTCGTAAATTTGTTAAGTTTTGTAATGCAGGTTTCTCAGTTGTTATTATTAAGACTTAATAGACTGCTGAAAATGTAAAATTACACCTGTCGCGTCACCAAAGCGAAAGAGCCATTCATTCTATTGAGGATCAAAATTGGAATGTCATGTCTTCAGACCACCAATAGGCATGTTTCCATGACCGTCTCTAATTTTGCATAGCGTAGCACTGGTACGACATAAAACCCACTCCCTCCCTTCCTGTCTCCCTAAGAAATCGAATCGCCTACCTGGATGAATTATTTTGAGTTGGAGCATGCGCATTTGGAAGCGTTATAACAATTTAGATCCACAGATCAGTATCAGCTATTCCCTTACTTTTGCGCTTTCAATATTGCTGTGTTTATCTTGATATCCTGATTATTTCGTATGCTATATATCATATTCATCTAATTTTTTCATTGTAAATATTCACAATCATCACTTTAATTTCTATTTAGTGTATATTGCTTGAGTAAAAAGCAAAATATTATTATTTTTGAAAGGTATTGAAGTTTTTTCAAAGATTGATTAAGGTAAATAACCCCTTTTTTTTCTATTACTTATGTTTTAGTTTTTATATTTTATTTTTTTATTGACTTGGTAAATACTGTTTCTTTTGCTGTGCATTTTTATAGATTGCCATAACATTAAATATTTATGTCTTTAACCATTTATCTACCTTTAGTATATTTATCTACCTTCTTTATGTACTTTAAATAGTACCATTAGCTTAAAAAACGTTCAAAACAAAATTCGAAGAATAAATGTTAAAAAAAAAATAAAAATTACAAGAATGGAACTTATCTCTTTTTAATCTCAGTATAAAGCACGAGATGCTACTTGTGGTAATTTTGTTTCCAGAAAAGATTTTGCACAGAACTCTCGCTGATTTTGGTTGGCATTTTTCCAGGTTTTTACGTGTGTTACATTTAATTCCTATACTACATCAAAATTCTATCAATCTAAAAAAAAAGCATAAAAAGTAAAATATTTACTACACTTCTTTTGGGTCCAAATACCTTTATCGACCTCTATGTACCAGTGGTACATTGAAGTATCCCCTCATAAAATACTCATCTACTCATCCCTCTTAACTAAATAATAATAATAATAATAATAATAATAAATTAAGTACATTTGTCTGTTTCTTCATAATGCGCTCGATAAAACGTTATTGTTATAAGCTTTTTTAAATAACGAAAGTATTTTACGCTACACATTTTCTTGTGACTTATTACTTCAAAATACATTTATTTACCGTCAAAATACAACTCAGGATGTTACAATTGTGCAAAAATCCAAATGCATAGAATTGTATACGTTTAAGCACGAAAAAATTTCATACATTTTACTGTAAACTGTTTCCCCCCCCCCCCTCACCCTTTACTAAACCTCACATTAGGAACAACTGCAGCATAAGTTCCTTAAATACACATATGGTAACAAATATGTATTTTTATTCACCATTTTTATCCTTTAGTCTTAACCTATAAAGGAACTATATTAAACGGGATATCCAAGTATAGCCTGAAAGTATATTTTTAATCTGCGTAGATTAAATGGAATAAATTCGTTACATTATTAATACACAAAACTGTTTTAAGTTAGATAATCTGGTGTGTCACTCACACGACTTTCTCTTACCCTGAAATTTAATACTATAAATACAGGTTGGAGATTAAGAGTTAAGATAACGATGTAAGATAACTCTTCCGAAGCCTAATTTGAACTGTAAACCTATGTTAAACAGTTCAAATTAGGCTTCGGAAGAGTTTTATATGAAAATTAATTCTGTGTGAGGGGGGCGGTAGCCCCCCTCAACCCCCCGTTTCATTAATGCACCTAGATTTATATAAAATTTAATTCGATTATTAAAAAAAAATTTTGTTTTTTAAAAATAATTTATTAAGATAAAAAAAAATTATCTTTTATGATAATGCAGAAGATTTCCATATTAGAGAAGTAGTATAACACTAAATATATATAAAAAAAAGTCCATTTTATTCTCAATATATATATATAAAAAAAAAAAAAAAAAAAAAACATTTTTTTTTTTCTAAGTTTTTTTTTTCGTTAAAAGTGAAAAAAAAATCGATAACTTTGTTTTAAATTATCGCAGATCGATGGTTCAACCATTCGTTTTAAAGGTATTGGCGAGCTCTTTTGAAATATACCCATCATGAAAATTTACTCCCCTCGAGGGTGGACTTCCCCACCCAGGGGGGAGGCGAGACTCCTACATACACAAAAAATTTTTCCCAGTTGACTATCTCTATTACAAAATATACATATTCGTTTCATTTGGTTTAGTGCAGTCTATAGACGCTAAACTCTACTTACCTGTAATTTCTCCCATAGACGTAATTACGTATTAGAATTCTCTTGATTGCCCCTGTACACGAACCATTTGCTTGATCTTAACGAAAAGTTTACTGCAGCATCTATATATGATACACATTTAGAATACCAAGTTTGGAATTTCTGCTACTATTTGTTCTTGAGATATGCTGATAACAGACACACACACAGACCATTTGCTAAAAACATGATTTTCGTATTCAGGGGACCTCAAAACGTGTAAATATAATAAAATCTCGCGTTCGAAAATTTGACCCAAAAACAATACTTTCTCTACCTTATGGGTAAGAGAAAGTAATAAAAAGACACAATCTATGTAATTTTAATTTTTTTTTATAGTACTTGAAATTTCTAATTTATTTCATTAAAAAAAAAAAAAAAGTTAGTTTTGTTTTATTTTAGCTGGTAAAATTTTTATCTATCTATACATATAATAAAATAAGATGTTTGTGTGTGTGTCATTGTGTATGGTTTCCAGAGCTTTTTAAGAAAACGGCTGATGGCTGAGCTACAAAAATTTGCATGGTGGTTCGTAATGACCTCTCCTGATGCACCTCGAAGCCCGATTTTCGAATTTTGTTTTAGTTTTCTTTTAATTAATTAAAATGTTAAAATAAAAACCTTTTAATTACTGATAAATTGGCCATTTAATTTTAATCCTTAATTTATTTGTTGCCAAAAAAAATTATCATTATTTTTTGGACAGGGAAAAAAAAAAAAAAAAAAAAAACGTGAACAATAAAAATTACATTTATTTAAAATATTTAATTTTTTTCCTTAATTTAATTGTTGCCAAGAAAATTATCATTATTTTTTCGACAGAAGAAAAAAAAAAAAAAAAAAAAAACGTGAACAATAAAAATTACATTTATTTAAAACTAGCAGGCAACGCCCGCTTCGCTGGTCCCTATTTTTAAATGAATCACTATAATTACTGAATTCTCAAAATTGCATTAATTTTTATCACGTGAAAAAAAAACAGAAAAAAAATATTATTAGGAAAAATGTCGCACCGGGTTCTCACTGCCTTCGGAAAAAATTCCCAAAATGCTCTAACTCTTATTTCTATTATTTTCCCCCTTCGCCCCCCCCCCTCCCGTCTATCCTAATAATTTTAAAAATTCGAAAATATCCGCAATCGAATTGTAGGTATCGAAAACCACTATATACCAATTTTGAATGCTCTAACTCCATTCTATTTTGTTTGCCCCTCCGCCCCCCCTTCCCGGCCCTCCTAATAACTATACACTTTCGAAAATATCCCCATTCGACTTGCTGGCCTCTAAAACCTATCTGTACCAATTTTGAACGGCCTAACTGTATTTCTATTTGTTTTTGCCCCCCCGCTTCCCACCCCTCCTAATAATTTTAAAGATTCGAAAATATTCGAAATCGATTTCTAAGTATCGAAAACCTCTATATACCAATTTTGAACGATCTAACTCTATTTTTAATTTTTTGCCCCCCCCTCTCCCCTCCCCCCTTCTCGCCCCTCCTAATAACTTTACACTTTCGAAAATATCCCCATTCGACTTGCAGGCCTTTAAAACCTATCTGTACCAATTTTGAACGGCCTAACTGTATTTCTATTTGTTTTTGCCCATAGCCCCCCCCCATACTGCCCACCCCTTCTAATAATTTTACAAATTCGAAAATATCCGCAATCGATTTGTAAGTATCGAAAACCTCTATGTACCAATTTTGAACGATGTGACACTATTTTTATTTTTTTGTCCCCCCCCTCCCCCCCCCACCCCCCCAAAAAAACGGAAAAAATCAAAAAATGAGTTTTTGGAAATATTTTCAAGAAGACGCTTGGCGTTTTTTTTTTACATCTTTGAGCTATTACTTTTACTCGAAAATCCGTATTTTTCTAAATCATTTATATCCCCTTCCCCCCTTAAAAATCCAAAATTCCAAAATCGCAGAAAATAATTTTTTTGTTTTCAAGTCTAGTCTCTCCCTCTGCAATTTCTTCACCGTGAAGCAATTTGGAGCCGAGTTGTGCTTATAAAGGTGGTTTTTGCCTTCTGCACCTTCGAAAATCATTTTCAGCCCCTCTCCCCCCTTAAAAATCCAAAATTCCAAAATCGCAGAAAATGATTTTTTTGTACTTAAGTCTAGTCTCCCCATCTGCAATTTTTTCAACGTGAAGTAATTTGGAGCTGAGTTATGCTTATAAAGGTGTTTTTGCCTCCTGCGCCTCCGAAAATCATTTTCAGCCATTTTCCCGCTTAAAAACCCAAAATTCCAAAATCGCAGAAAATGATTTTTTTATATTCAAGTCTAGTCTCCCCATCTGCAATATCTTCCTCGTGAAGCAATTTGGAGCCGAGTTATGCTTATAAAGGTGTTTTTGTCTTCAGCAACTCCGAAAATCATTTTCACCCCCTTCCCCCCTTAAAAATCAAAAATTACAAAATCGCAGAAAATGATTTTTTCGTATTCAAGCCTAGTCTCCCCATCTGCAATTTCTTTCCTGTGAAGTAATTTGGTGCCGGGTTGTACTTATAAATGTGTTTTTGCCTTATGTGCCCCCGAAAATCACATTTTTACCCCCTACCCCCCTTAAAAATCCAAAATTCCAAAATCGCAGAAAATGATTTTTTTGTATTCAAGTCTAGTCTCCCCATCTGCAATTTCTTCACCGTGAAGCAATTTGGAGCCGAGATATGCCTATAAAGGTGATTTTTGCCTTCTGCCCCCCCCGGGGGGAACGGGGGGGTATTTCGCAAAATCCTGTCTTAGTGAGCGTCAGGGTCCTAAAATTAACCTACTCACTAAAAATTGCGACTCTATCTCCGATAGGATCGTCACAACCGTGTTGAGTCAGTGAGTGAATCAGTGAGTTTACTCTTTTATATATATAGATAAGGAAAGTAAATTAAAAAAATTAGAAATATCAGTCGTATCGTTACAAATAAGATACCAAATGAAAGATGCAATTTTTGTGAATCTAACGGATTAAACAGCTTATCGATCGGAGAATTAGATTTTTTAAAATTAACTAATGTATGTATTGTTGCGTACTTGGGGGTTCGTGAGTTGTCTGAGAATGAAAGGCCAAACGTACAAAAATTCAGTAATTTATTCACAGAAAGTTCCAGAAAAATACTGGTCTATAAACCAAGTATCAGCTTCAATTCAAACAGTAAACACAGCTTAAACAACAGCTGTCAATAGCAAATCCACAGTACAAACTGTATAACAATAACACTTGAAGCAAGTCTCTCTCAAAGAGGCTCAAGAGCAATGCAAGCACTAGCGAAGCTGGCTGAAGACTGAACTGAACTGACTGCCCTTGGCGAGGAAGCGCTCCTTATATGCTGTTCCATGGAGCCCAGATTTTTCGAGAAAACTCTAGAAAGTGGTCAACCAATCAACTTACAGCTTCCATATTTGGTATATCCCATATAAGGATTTTCTCGCCAAGGTCGCCAAAAAAATCGCCAAGGTGGGAAAAAGTCGCCAAATTTGGCGCCAAATCCATTACGTGCATTACTGGGGCTTTTTAATGCGTTTTTAAGGGAAAATAAGGCTATTTCAACGCTAAAACGACTAGAAATGCACAAAATTAGCACTTTATCAACTTACTAAGCCTCTTTGAAAGAATTTGTACAAAAATAAACACAATTATTTACAATTTCGTAACACTGCCCCCCTCCCAAGGACTGCACTTCCCGGGCAGTGCAACCCTTGGTCAAGAGGCGAAACTAAACAAATTTACACAATCTAAAACACAAAAACTAAGTTTCACATAAAGATAACATAGAAATATAAATTAAGTGGGAAATATTTACAAAATTCACAAATATGTACAAATATTTATATACAAATATTTACAGTGCGCATGCGCAAATTTTACAAGTATTTACATTTTAAATTTTAATTTTACCGTTACTTGTGGTACTTGGCTAGCCTATTATAGTGCACCACCTTCGGTTTTGATGAAGGTGTTTTAGTGATCCGCACCACTACATCATTCAGCCTTTTTAAGACTGTGTATGGTCCGTCCCAGTTGCACTGTAGCTTGGGAGAGAGTCCTTTGCGTCGAACAGGATTCCACAACCAGGCCTTCTCTCCTTCCTGAAACTCATGTTGCGTAGCCTTTAGATCGTACCTTGTTTTCATTTTCTCCGATGCAATGTGAATTCGCTCCCGAGCAAAGTTGTGAACGTCCTCAAATCGTGCCTGGAGATCTTGGATGTACTCCTCGGGCGATGAAGGCGCATCGGGTGGACAACCAAACAGTAGATCACAAGGGAGACGAAGTTCACGTCCAAACAGCATCTGGGCTGGAGTATAGCCGGTGGTTTCATGGACAGCACTTCGATAAGCCAGCAGGAACAATGGCAACTTCAAGTCCCAATCTTGCTGGTTCCTTGATACTAGAAGGGAGAGGTTATTCAGGATGGTACGATTGAACCTCTCGACCATGCCGTCCGACTGGGGATGTAAGGGTGTTGTCCGGGTTTTGTCTATGCCGAGTAGTTGACACAGTCCTTTGAAAACATCAGAGGTAAAGTTCCTACCTTGGTCGGTATGAAGTTGTAGGGGCGTGCCGTACCTTGACACCCATTGCTGCACTAGGACTTCTGCGACTGTGCATGCCTCTTGATTGGGAATGGGATATGCCTCAGGCCACTTGGTGAAATAGTCCATCACGACGAGAATGTATTTATTTCCACTGGAGGTCCGTGGCAAAGGACCCAAGATGTCGATTGCAATCCGTTCAAATGGTGCTCCCACGTTATACCGTTGCAGTCTTCCTCGACTTCGTTTCTGCGGGCCTTTACGTGCCGCACACGCATCACAGGATTTACACCATTTCTCCACATCCTCCTTTGCCTTGCACCAGTAGAAACGTTCCCGAACTTTCTGCAGAGTCTTCATTACCCCAAAATGGCCTCCGGTAGAGCTACTATGCAGTTGTTCTAAAACAGCTGGAATTTTTGATCTTGGTAATAAAATCTGCCATCTGAAGCTTTTCCCATCATCAGATTCCCACTTTCTGTATAATACGCCGTTTCTGATATGAAGAGAGTCCCAAAGTGCCCAATAACTTTTCGTAATGGGACTGAATCTGGAAATGTCCTGCCAGATAGGTCTGTTGCTGGTCGTTTCCTTCAGCTGTAATATTGGCTTTATGTCAGGATCTTCCAACTGGGCTTTTCTAAGTTCTTCGTCACTCCAGGGATCGGGATCTTGATCTGATGGTGTTGAGACAGTAACTTCGCAGGCAACCGGATTTATCGGCAGGTATTTCTGTTCGGCTCTAGAGCAGTACTTGCAGCTTTCCGAGCAGGGCTTCCGTGACAAGGCATCTGCATTACCATGTAGAGTCCCTTTACGATGACGTATCTCGAAGTCATATTCCTGCAGGCGTTGTATCCACCTGGCAATCTGTCCTTCCGGGTTCCTGAACTGGAGCAACCACGTTAAAGATGCATGGTCAGTCCGGAGCAGGAATCTTCTGCCATACAGATAATGATGGAAATGTTCTATGGCTTTTACGATGGCGAGTAGCTCTTTCCTGGTGGTACAGTAATTTCGCTCCGGTTTAGACAGGCATTTACTCCAATAGGCAATGACATGTTCTTGACCATCAATTTCCTGCGACAGAACAGCACCGACACTCTCATGGCTGGCATCTGTATCAAGTATGAACTGTCTGTCGGACTGTGGATAAGTCAAGATAGGCGATGATGTTAAGGCCTCTTTAAGTCGCTTGAACGCATTTTCACATTCATCTGTCCACAGGAACTTCTGTTTGGCTTCCGTCAGCTTGTGGAGTGGTCTAGCAATATTTGAGAAACCCTTGACAAACTTCCTGTAGTAAGTGCATAACCCCAAGAAACTTCGTAGTTGGTGTACATTTTCAGGGCGACTCCAGCTCTCGACTGCAGAGATCTTCTCAGGATCAGTTCTCACGCCTTCGGCAGAGATGATATGGCCGAGGTAGCTCACTTCACGACGGAACAAGTTACACTTGCCTGGATTCAATTTGAGGTTAGCCATTCTGAGTTTCTCTAGCACCTTTCGGATGTTTCGTAGATGGTCTTCAAAGGTGCGCCCCACAATGATAATATCGTCCAAATACACCAGACAGGCCTCATAGGAAAGTCCTTTCTTCTTTAGAAACATTTCTCAGGATTTCGGCTGCATCTCCCCGTAATGCTGCTGCTAAGTGGACTGCCTTGGCGGTAGAGTCCCAGCCGTTAGCTTCAGCAACGATGGAAAACTGCGTCTTATATACATGCCAGGAGGAACTGCCGTCGTAGGTGGATAGCTTAATAAATTCCTGATTCTGTATTCTTTTATCTCTCTTTTCAGTTTCCTGAGGCATGAATTCTAACTTTTCTTCGAGATTCCGAATCTTGCTCTGCAGTTCATTCCCTATTACTTCTCTGTTCCACTCTTCTTTCATTTTTCTTTCAAGATCTTCCTCCATTCTCTTAAACTTGCTTTCTATCTCTGAAAACCTTCCTTTCAGTTCTTGATCAAAGTTTTCTTTAAATTTCTCCTCTACACTCCGTTCTATCCTCGTAACACTCTCTTCAACCTTCGTAACATTTTCTTCTATCTTCATAGCTTTCTCTTCAACCTTCATAACATTTCCTTCTATCTTCATAGCTTTCTCTTCAAAACTTTCTTCTATTTTCAAAACTTTCTCTTCAAAATTTTCTTCTATCTTTATAACTTTCTCTTCTATTCCATCCATTCTATTTTCCATCATCGTTAATTTACCCTCTATTGATTCTTTCGCCGTTGAAAGCTCTCTCTTCATCTCATCTTGATTAGATTTAATTTCTTCGGTCAATTTGGCTTCCATCTTTTCCTGAACTGCTTTCATTTCCTTCATTTCTTCAGTCAAACTGTCTTTCAATTCCTTCTTTGTCCTTCCTTCATTTCATTCATCTGGGTAGCTAAGCTTTCTAGAAGTTTCTTCATCTGTTCCTCCATAGCTCTAGTTATAACCATTCACAGACAAAATCCCACTTCTGACACCAAAAATGTTGCGTACTTGGGGGTTCGTGAGTTGTCTGAGAATGAAAGGCCAAACGTACAAAAATTCAGTAATTTATTCACAGAAAGTTCCAGAAAAATACTGGTCTATAAACCAAGTATCAGCTTCAATTCAAACAGTAAACACAGCTTAAACAACAGCTGTCAATAGCAAATCCACAGTACAAACTGTATAACAATAACACTTGAAGCAAGTCTCTCTCAAAGAGGCTCAAGAGCAATGCAAGCACTAGCGAAGCTGGCTGAAGACTGAACTGAACTGACTGCCCTTGGCGAGGAAGCGCTCCTTATATGCTGTTCCATGGAGCCCAGATTTTTCGAGAAAACTCTAGAAAGTGGTCAACCAATCAACTTACAGCTTCCATATTTGGTATATCCCATATAAGGATTTTCTCGCCAAGGTCGCCAAAAAAATCGCCAAGGTGGGAAAAAGTCGCCAAATTTGGCGCCAAATCCATTACGTGCATTACTGGGGCTTTTTAATGCGTTTTTAAGGGAAAATAAGGCTATTTCAACGCTAAAACGACTAGAAATGCACAAAATTAGCACTTTATCAACTTACTAAGCCTCTTTGAAAGAATTTATACAAAAATAAACACAATTATTTACAATTTCGTAACGGATTAAACAGCTTATGAAAGATGCAATTTTTGCAAATAAGATACCAAATGAAAGATGCAATTTTTGTGAATCTAACGGATTAAACAGCTTATCGATCGGAGAATTAGATTTTTTAAAATTAACTAATGTATGTATTTTAGATGGCAAGAGAAGGAGATTGTATGGAAACCGTTTGGAATTTTTTTTTAAATGTGCTACTAATTAAGTCACATGTTTTTTTTTTTTTTTAAGTGGGATTAAAAATTGCAGTTTTGAATTTTTTTTTAATTTTCTTTCACAAACTCAAACATATAGTATACAGCCTGTACAACACTAGACCAAATTGAAGTTCAAATTTCATCAATATTTAAATAAATAAATGAAAATAAAAATATGTTTAATGGGAAATATATATAACCATTAAAAGTTTAGTTGTCTAAAATATGGCAGAAATAGCGCTCATAGCATATTGTTACAAGGTATTAAGTCTTATGTTTACAAGGGATTAAATCTAAAATGGTGACAAAAATTCAAAAGTCGCCAAAGAGAACTGTATTAAGGCGGTACTATGATCAAGCTTACAAACCATGAATTATATATAACCACAAAATATTAATTGTCTCATGCAACAGACGTAGCCGGACATCGCATATTATAATAATTAGCGTGAAATTGTTATCATTTTTATGGTTGATCGGGGATAAACAAAATAAACATAGGAAATAACGTAAAAGCAAATATTATGTGCACAACGTATAGTGTTGTTCATATGTAACTGGGATTCAAATATAAAAGGGATACTTCACTTTTTTCGATACCATCTTTTTCGAAACTGTTATCTAATAAGGACTTAATGGAAGCCTATTGGTAAACCATTGTCTCAGGTAATAGGGACAAGCGCCCGAGTTTTAGCGGATGACCAAATCGCTACCGAAGGCAGCAGGGATCCGATACGAGCTTTTGAGCAATTTTAGTATTTTATTTTATTTTTATAAAGCTATATAGAAAAGAGTTTCCTTTGAATTTAGTGACCAAGGAAGCGGGCAAAGCCTGCTAGTCTATGAATAAAATAAGTAATCAAAGTAACATTTCCTATAGTAGTAGTTGGATTTGAATCCAGAATGTTAACTTAAAACAGATTTGTGTATTAATAATGAGATGCAAATTGTTACAATACATTCGTATTCATTCTAATTCATTTTGGAAGATGAGTTTTGACCCGATTAGGTTATTGTGGTTCATTGGAGATCCCAGCTATTTTCCTTTTCTCATCCGTCAGAATGCACGTATAGAAGAAATGCCTATCTATCAAACGTATGATTTTTTTACTTTCTCTTACCCATAAGGTAGAGAAAGTATTGTTTTTGGGTCAAATTTTCGAACGCGAAATTTTGTTATATTTACACGTTCTGAGGTCCCCTGAATACGAAAATCATGTTTTTAGCAAATGGTCTGTGTGTGTGTCTGTCTGTTATCAGCATATCTCAAAAACAAATTATGGCAGAAAGTTCAAACTTGGTATTCTAAATGTGTATCATATACGGATGCTACAGTAAGCTTTTCGTTCAGATCAAGCAAATGGTTCGTGTACAGGGACAATCATGAGAATTCTAATACATTACGTCTATGGGGGAAATTACAGGTAAGTAGAGTTTAACGTCTATAGACTGCACTAAATCAAATGAAACGAATATATATATATATATATTGTAATAGAGATAGTCAACTGGGAAAAAAAATTGTGTATGTAGGAGAGTCGGAGGGAAGTCCCCCCTCGAAGGGAGTAAATTTTCATGATGGGTATCTATCAAAAGAGCTCTCCAATACCTTTAAAACGAATGGTTGAACCATCGATCTGCGATAATTTAAAACAAAGTTATCGATTTTTTTTACTTTTAAAGAAAAAAAAAACTTAGGAAAAAAATCGTATTTTTTTTTTTTTTTTTTTTTTTTTTTTTTTTTTTTAAGATTAAAATGGACTTTTTTCAGATATGTGTTATACTACTTCTTTGATATGGAAATCGTCTGCATTATCATAAAACATAATTTTTTAAAATAATTTTAATAAATTATTTTTTAAAAACAGAATTATTTTTTAATAACCGAATTAAATTTTCTATAAATCTAAGTGCATTAATGAAACGGGGGGTTGAGGGGGGCGGCAGCCCCCCTTACACAGAATTAATTATCGTATAAGACTTTTCCGAAGCCTAATTTAAATTGCTTAACATAGGTTTACATAACATCGTTATCTTACCTCTTAATCTCGAACCTGTATTTATAGTATTAAATTTCAGGGTAAGAAAAAGTCGTGTGAGTGACACACCAGATTATTTTCCTTAAAAATATCATTCTTAAACGTTATGAAATTTGAATTTTTCAAATATCTTAATTCTTTCAAAATTTTATGAATTTTTTAGTAAAATGCCTACATTTTACAGAAATAAGTGTATTTCTGTTAAGTAATTTTTTTTCGCAATATTCATTATAAGCCCTTGTTAAAAGTATTCAAAAGTGTTAAAGAGCTTTATCACTTTTTTTATTAAAACTTACGTGTTCTAACATTGTTCGGGCCTTCAGCGACCCATGATAAACTGACAAGGTGCCGGAAGATAACCTGATCGGGTTAACACTGTTTTTCTGGATCCTTTTATAGAATGATACGATAGAACTTCAAATTACATAAATTCATTTTTTTACTTTTCAAACAATTTTCTATAAGGGCCAAATACAAATAAGACGTCGAATGATTACCCTATTTTTTAACAATGAATATTCTAACTTCTTATATCTTATTTATTATATTTTATTATATCTATTTTATACCTATTTTATGAGTTTTTGAATATCGAATACATTTTTATGACATATTAAAGTAATATTGCCTTCATAGGCATAAGTATTGAATTAAATATAAAAAATATTAGGATGAGATATCTATATGCATTTATAAGATTAAATTAAGTAATATATTTTTTTTTTTCCTTCGGAGAGTTAATTGGTATGTTTTAATAATGTAAAGCGATATCACCGTAATTTTTTTTTTTTTCTTTTCCTAAGCGAATTTTTAACCTGTGACTTGTGTTACGGTTTGATTTGAGACAAAAGCCTATTGTTTAAATTGTGTTAATCAGGCGTTAATTGTTACAATCGGAGAGAATCTCCAGAAATATATTTGATTTTTAATTTCGTTCCTTATTTAAATGAGTGAAGACATACATTTTCTACTCTTACGGAATTGTGTTGGTTGTTCAGAAACAGTTTTTCAATGTTTGATAAAAACTGGTAATGAAATGACATTGTGTGTTAGTTTATGCGGAACTGGTTATTCATACGACACTAAAATGTAATATTTACTTTATTCTATATCAAACAGAAGAAAGGTATTTTTTTCGTAAAAATTTATGACTTCGGGTTATAGATAGATTTACACGTTTTGAGAGTTCCAGAACACCATTTGACAATTTTTCAAAAATACTGTTTCAAAATTTTATGGGAACTGTATCTCAGGAATTGGTGCAGACAATTTGACGCAAATTGTTATAGTTGAATCTTGACATAATTTAGTGCCTATCAACTTTTGATGAAAATTGTCCATCCCACTTTTTCAAAATTTTTAAACATGTCGGTATCGTATGAATTTCGTATAAATTTGCATAAAGGATTATTTATTAAGAATCGTTTATAACAGTGGTAGACAACAGGGGGGAAAAATTACTTAAGAGTATAGTTTCATCTTCAGGGAGATGTCCCATCACGAGAGAGGACAAATTTTAATTACGGGTGTTTTTCAAAAGATTTCATGGTTGGAATGTGCTTTACGGTACTGTTTGGCGACTTGCTTCCGATCGCGGATAAAGATGCCAACCTTAGTAACCACGGTGTTTATGCGCCGCTGAACGATCGATTTTTGAAAAGTGGTAACCTCCCCATGATGTTTTTGAAACTGTGATTTTCGCGTACGTTATTGTTGCCAAACGAATTTCGTACATCTTAAAGACTCATGGAGTTTGTGTGAGACGTATTTAGTAATATTTTTTTTTGGTTTTTATATACGGGTTACTGATCGATGCGAAACGAAATTTCCTACGTTTTAAAGTTTCATGGAGTTTGTGTGAGACGTATTTAGTGATATTTCTTTGGTTTTTATGTACGCTTTACTGATCGATGCGAAACGAAATTTCGTATGTTTAAGAGATTCATGCAGAATGCGGGTGAGGTATAGAGTGATGTTTCGTTTTTGGTTTTCATGTACGCGGAGCGTACATACGTGCATATTACTGGTCGCTGCAAAACGACATTTCGTCCGGAGGACATCATTTGGAGAAAATGTGCTTTTAAGGCAGTGATTTTTTTTGGGGGGGTGGGGAGGCAGTGATTTTTTTTGTGTGTGTGTGGGGGGGCAGGCAGTGATTTTTTTTTTGGGGGGGGGGAAGGGGCAGCGATTTTTTTCTTTTGTGGGGGGGAGGCAGTGATTTTTTTCTTTCTTTTTTTGGGGGGGGAGGGGGCGTACATGAACTGTTCCCTGCAAAACTATTCCATATTACTGTTCCCTGCAAAACGAATGCTTTCTTACTAATGTCATAAAGCTTTTTCGCCGGAGGGCCCTCCGGCGAAAAAGCTTTATGACATGAGTAACGAAGCGTCCACTGCAAGCGGGAGGCACCGAGGACCTGGAGGGCCCTCCGGGGAAAAAGCTTTATGACATGAGTAACAAAGCAAAATAAAGGGATTTTTTTAATTTTACTGATTGCTGCAAAACAAAATTGTCCACTACAAGCGGGAGGCACCGAGGACGCGGAGGGCTCTCCGGCGAAAAAGCTTTATGACATGAGTAACAAAGCAAAATAAAGGGGTTTTTTTAATTTTACTGATTGCTGCAAAACAAAATTGTCCACTACAAGCGGGAGGCACCGAGGACGCGGAGGGTTCTCCGCGAAAAAGCTTTATGACATGAGTAACGAAGTAAAATAAATTGATTTATTGAATTTTACTGATTGCTGCAAAACAAAATTTCATGCTTAATTGAATAAATGCCTTTATTTTACTTCGTTACGTCCACTACAAGCGGGAGGCACCGAGGACGCGGAGGGCCCTCCGGCGAAAAAGCTTTATGACATGAGTAACGAAACAAAATAAAGGGATTTAGTTAATTAAGTATGAGATATTCTTCGTGTTTTTAAAAGCAAAATAAAGGTATTTATTAATTAAGTATGAGATATGCTTCATGTTTTTAAGAAGTTTTGAAATTTTATGCATTTTAAATATTCATGCAGAATGCGGGTGAGGTACAGTCGGCAGCAAAAGTATCCGAGCACTAGCAAAAATTCCTATGTAAAAAATGTACACTTAATATTGCTTTGTTAAATGAATCCTTGTCGAATCCTGTTTTTAGACTGACTAAGAACAGGATTCGACAAGGATTTATTTAACAAAACAATATTAAGTGTACATTTTTTACGTAGGAATTTTTGCTAGTGCTCGGATACTTTTACTGTCGACTGTATCCAGAGCTTTTTTTTTTTTTCCATGTACGCAGAGAGTACACACGTGGGTATTAACTAATTGCTGCATAATGTTGCCAAAGCGCAGTGCTTGTGCGATGTTAATTGCAACCTTACTTGCGTATGTCCGAGATTGTCGCCGAATCGCAGTGCTAGTGCGATGTTAATTGCAACCTTACTTGCGTATCTCCGAGATTGACGCCGAATCGCAGTGCTAGTGCGATATTAATTGCAACCTTACTTGCGTATCTCCGAGATTGTCACCGAATCGCAGTGCTAGTGCGATGTTAATTGCAACCTTACTTGCGTATCTCCGAGATTGTCGCCCATAACGCTGTAGTAGTGGGACGTCGGCAACAAAAGTGTCCGAACACTAGAAAAAATTCCTATGTAAAAAAAATGTACACTTCATACGGTTTTGTGAAATAAATCCTTGTCGAATCCTGTTCTTAGTCAGGGCCGGCTCTAACGTTTTTGCCGCCGTAGGCAAACCACAAAAGTGCCGCCCCCTCCCCCCTTTAAGCTTTAAAAACTTTCAAAAAAAAAAAAAAAAATACACACACACACACACACACATATATATTATATATCGTAAAAACGATCTAATAGAATTGAGCTAAGTAAATAATACTCATATAATATTTACTACTATTTCTTTTCTTTTTTTTTTTAAGTTAAAAACACAAAATCTTTGGCGCTAATACTAGTACAGACAATACTTTCTAAACAGCAAAGAGTAAAGAATGCTAGTAAAACATACAAAATTTTAACCTTAATAAAATAATCTCTTTCGAACCTTTTTTTCTACAAATCTCGAATAACTTCTTGCGTATCTAATTTGTTACTCGATTCATGTTCAATAGCAAACATTGCTAACCCATTGAGTCGATTTTGACTAGACATGGTTTTAAAGTTTTTTTTTTTTTTTTTTTTTATCATTTTTAGTTTAGAAAAAAAAATCTTCCGTTAGCAAAAGTTATGGGCAATGTTAACAAAATTTTTAAAGCAATGCTTAAAATCGGCCCAATGTAGGAAGGTAATGAATTTAAGGACGTCAACTGGACATTCTTTTTTTTTTTCAAAAGTGAAGAAAATAAAGAATATTTTACCAGCCAATTTTAAAATGTTAAGATCAGAGGAATCACCATCTGTTAAGTCGTTTCCCAGATCTTTACAGTGTGGTAGTAATTCATTTTTGCACGTGTCTTTAAGTTTGTGGACATTGCATAAAAATTCATTAGAATGATTATGATTATTCAATAAATTTAATCTCAGCTTCAGTGCACTGATCGCTTAAAAGCAAAAAAAAAAAAAAAAAAAAAATCTATTTTATATTTCTCTTTTGAATTTTCTATAGATTCATCTACACTTTCATAAGACAAATTTCATTTTTTAGATTGAACATGATGGCCTGATTTAGTCAATTCAAAGTTTTTTTTCTATGTCTATTACATTAACTAATTTTCCAGCTTTTAAGATAAAGTTTTCAAAGGATTCAACTGATCTTAATTCTTAAAAATAATAATAATAATAATGAGCTATTTAATAAATCAGTGGCTTGGTATAAATCAAAAACTTTTGTTTCACGTAGCTTACTTAATCGGATTAATATGATTCAAAATTTTGTATCAAATGACGATCAAACAATAAAACTTTAATTGTTTTATTATACAGTCGGCAGCAAAGTTATTGAAGCACACATCCGCATTTTTCATATATTATATATATTTTTTTCTTAGTTTGATCGCTTCTTTTTATCATCAACTTACTTTTTTAAAAACAAGATCATCACTCGACAAATATTTACTTAATAAAACAGTATTATGTGCGCATCTTTTAAGTAGGAATTATTACTAAGTGCTTCAATAGTTTTGCTGCCGACTGTAATCTATAAACAACTGCGTCATTTTTAATCATATTATCTATCTCTACATTTTTATAAATGACTTAATAAAGCATCATGAATATTTTCTATTTTAAGAAATAAAGATATTGGGGAATCTATACAAATTTTCCAACTTCGCAATCATTCATTAACTACTAAGTTTAATAAATGGCTGCTGCAATGTACGTGAAATGCTCTGGAATTTAAAGATTTAATCCTTGATTGTACTCCGAATTTGTCGCTCTCATATCTGAGCAATTTTCATAACCTTGACTCTCATATTTTATAATTTTAATCCAAATTTTTTCCCATCTCTTTTAATAAAACTTTAAGCAGTTCCTTACCAGTAGATCTTTCAACAGGAAGAAAACATTAAAATGTTCATTGAATTTGCATTGAAATTCTGATTGGCCAATGGAAGCATACCTTAACCAAAAATTTATCGCCTCCCCCATCCAATGAATTTGATGGACGTTATTGCATATAGTGCGACCACGTTTCCTACGACTAGCAGTGAGGTCGAGTCCAAAAGTTTGGAGGGATGCAAAATTGCCCGAAAGATAGTTATTTGGCAAACATCTAGTTATTCGGTGTTCCCTTATCTCTTGTTTTCTCTCAGTCACCCCTATTTTAACACTGGACTCGTTCAATCCGCACTTGCGCAGAGGCTTCCATGCAGGGCCCGACTTAGACTACCTGGAGCCCCGGGGCAAGCCTATTTTGGGGGGCCCCCTTGCAGTGGCATAAGAGCTCTTTAGGTTGCAGAATTTCTGCATACGCCTGTAGGAGGGCCCCTTCCAGAAGGGGGGCCCAGGGCATTTGCCCCGTGTGCCCTGCCGTTAGTAGGGCCTGCTTCCATGGTCGCATGAAATGTGGTTAAAGAATAAATGAAGCATTGTTTTAAATGTGACATCACTGTTACCAATTCCAAATCAAATTTTGCCGTGTTTTTACGGACAACTCAAAATGTCCCTATCTTATGGCTGAGGATGTCTTAGGACGTTCTTTCATACTTAGGATATACTGATAATGTCCTGGGGAGAAAGGGTACCTCCAAATAGTTCCTACATGCCGAAGAACACTGCTAAAAGTGCCCACAATTGGCAAACTCTTGACAAAAAGAGCTTGTTAAACCAGCGAGTGTGCATTTCTCCCTTCGCGTCGCGGCTGCATAAATAATAACTGTACATACTGTACAGAACTTAGAAATTTGTTTATTCTTGTCTGCACTTCAAATTATAGGAATGGGCAGAGAAGCCTGTAAATTCTTGTTGTATTTATTTACTTTTTTTTCTATTTATTTATTTTCTTCATTCAATAATCGAAGTATTTTATTTATTTATTTTTTGTAGTTCAGCTGGTTTTGCCGCCCCTACATTTTGCCGCCGTAGGCAGTTGCCTACCTTGCCTACCGCCTAGAGCCGGCCCTGTCTTAGTCAGTGTAAGAACATGATTCGACAAGGATTTATTTAACAAAACCGTATGAAGTGTACTTTTTTTACATAGGAATTTTTGCTAGTGTTCGGACACTTCTGTTGCCCACATGTTTCGTTTGGTTTTTCGTTTTCCATTTTGGCAACAGTAGGGTGGTAACTTCATTTGAAAAACAGGATTGTATTGTGTGGTAGTAATTTTTTTGGTGATTAATTATATGATATAGTAGTTTTATAAAATTATGTATTTATATAATAAACTAAAAATATGTTTGTAGTAGTGCTTAAAATTGTGAAATTTCGTTAATGAACATGGTTTCTTTGAAAGTTGTAGAGAGGATTAATTCGTCGTTTTTTCGAGGATTATAAACATTTTACGAAAATTTTGAAACGGGTAAGTAAAAAAAATCTTTGTTTTTTATTTAAATATTTATTTTTTAGGTCTATTGGCTTAATTATGGTGTTTTTGCTTTGTAATATTTAATATTTGTTAGTTTTCGTGTATGCAAATTGTACAAATTTTACAAATTTGATTTTTATTTGTATTTTCCTTTATTTACGCTCTTAAAAGGATTTTTTACGGTTTATGTTTAGATAATTGCTTTAAATTACGTAAATCGGCCTTCTTGGATAGGACGGTTATAAAAACTGCGAAACCGTGCTTAGTAAAATTAGTGGTTATGCTTTTGATAAATATTTCTTTTTTCAAAAGAATAGCTTTCCAGTCAATTTAATTATAATGTATTTGAGCATGTGCTTAACATTTTTAAATATATGTGATTTATTTATTTAAATAATCCTGTGGCTTATATCAACACAAAATTATCTGTGAAATTTAAAATAAAAAATAAAAATGTACAATTATTTTAATAACTGTATTACATAAATAAAAAAATTTATGCTTAAAGTATAATTACTTTTAAAACTTGTAATTTTTGTTAAAATTGTTAAAACTTACAATTTTAAAAGTAATTATCTTTAAAGTTCTTGTGAAATTCTTTTTCAATTTTAACTGTGCAGATATCTAACCCCTTAAACTAAACTAATTGCTACTGTGTCATTATAAAAGAAAAACTAGTTTGTTGTGGCCACCACAAGACTTTCTTCTACATTTTCCTATACATATTCACCCAGTAACAATATTTAAAAAAAATATATATATATATTTTTTTTTTCGTTAAAAGCAAAAGAAAAAATCGATAACTTTGTTTTAAATTATCACAGATTTATAGTTCAACCATTTATTTTAAAGGTATTGACGAGATCTTTGACGAGATGCGATGCCCCCACATGCACAGAATTTTTTTCCTAGTTAATTACTACTATTATAAATAATTCATATTAATTTTACAATCACAAGTTTAAAATAACTCTCATTATGTACATTTATATGAAATTTTGTCCTATACTGCCACGTTAAAATTTTTGAAAAAATGAGATCACAGCGCCACCTGCTGAGCGATTGATCCCCAAATGTAATCAACATCATTTTATGTCGGGGACCAACTAAATACCAAGTTTGGTTAAATTTCGTTAAAAAAAAAAAAAAAAAAAAAAAAAAAATCCGTTAAAAGTAAAAAAAAATTGATAACTTTGTTTTAAATTATCACAGATTTATAGTTCAACCATTCGTTTTAAAGGTATTGACAAGACTTTTCGCAAGATACCCATCTTGAAACTTTACACCCCGGGGGGGGGGGAACCAATGCCCCCACATGCAAAAATTTTTTTCCTAGTTAACTATTACTATTATCAACGAGACCTTTCGAAAGATATCCATCTTGAAAATTTACTCCCGGGGGGGGGGGGTACTTCCCCCCCAGGGGGTGGGGAACCGATGCCCCCACATGTACAAATTTGTTTTTCTAGTTAACTGCTACTATTATCAATAATTCATATTAATTTTACAATCACAAGTTTAAAAGAACTCGCATTATGCGCATTTGTACGAAATTTTGTCCTATACTGCCATGTTAAAAGTTTGCATAAAATGCGATCACAGCACCACCTTTTGAGAATTTGATCCCCAAATCTAATCAGCACCAGTTTGTCAGGGTGCAACTATATACCAAGTTTGGTTAAATTTCATTCATTGGTTCGTGAGATACAGCGTCCACAAAAAAGTGAGACAGACATACAGATACATTTTCTAAAAACTATTAATTTGTGTTCTGGATATCCCAAAACGTGTAAATCCAACAAAAAACGGGGGTAAAAATTTTTCACGAATCCAATACTTTCTCTATGATATAGAAGAAAGTAATAAATTGTATTCTTACTAGGGATGAAACGGATAGTGATTTTGCCGGATATCGGATATCCGGAGCTCTTGTGCCTGCTGGATACGGATATCCGGCATTATTTCTGTTTTTTGTATTTTTCGTTTCTTTCTTTCTTTTTTTTTAACAATAAAATAAACAGATTTCATATACTGTTCTTTTAAAAACATTTTAAATATAATTTACTTAAACATATTTAATATTTTATTTATTTGTGCAATATCACCATGAAGATTAAAACTTTAAACCTAACATACTCATTCCTATACTTGCAGCTTGTCATGAAAAGTATTGTCACAAAAAGATAGGTTTTGTTCAGAATTACAAAACTAAAACTTATTTTTTACATATTTTTTACATTACTAGTATTAAAAAAGTGAAATGAAATATTTTACTAATATAATCATAGTTGAAGGGTTATTTTCCTAGGAAAACTAATATGTTGTGGCAATCACAAAACTTTCTGTTATATCATTCTATATAACAGTGCCACTTACTGTTTACGTTGTACTAAAGTTTAACCATAGCTTCTCACAATAAATATTTTGCATATGGAGTTCAGTGCAATTTTAATAAACAGATGCTGAGATATAGGCTTGTAAAAAATCATAATAGCAGCTCCACTGGCATAATATCAGCATCTAGGCTGATATATACTTAAATAAGGTCGACATTCGTTTTCATAATGGTTGTCTTACATATAAAGTTTTATGCACTTATGTCATAGAAGTTGAGACTTAGCCCATTTATGAGGTAAATTGCAGCGCAGTATTGCCACCTGTTAACCGATATACACTCAAAATAAATCACAATAGTGTTTCTTAATGGCTGTCTCACTCACATACCAAGTTTTGTGCAATTATACACAATAGAATCTGAGGTATAGCCTTCTTGTTTTGGGGAGAAATTTCCATATAGCAGCATTACCTATTCGGCAACATGCACCCAGACTAAAAAAGCATAATTTCTCATAATGCCCTTCTAACATAAAGTTTCATGTAATTATATGCAATAGAACCTAAGATATGGCCTTTCCTGAAATTGCAAAAAGTGCTGTATAACAGCACCACCTGCGGAATGATTGGCACCAAAATTCGATAGGCACATTATATGCCAAGGTGCATGTACATGTATATTTGTATGAAATTCTGTGCAGTAGTTCCTAAGATATAACCTTTCTTTAAGTTGTATAAATCGCAGTACGGTAGCATCACCTGTTGAGTCATATGCACCAAACGTTGATAGGCACCAGGGTTAGCACTAAGGAAAAAAAATGAGTGGGATTCTCCCACTCTAGCAAAAAAATTAAGTGGGATTTTGAAAATTTAAGTGTGATTTTTGAAATTTAAGTCAGTAATTACATTTTATAGAAAAAAAGTATTTTCAAGAAATATGCAAATTACTGACATGTGGTTGCTGAAATTAGAAATTAGCTGAAAATTTTTTGCTAATATGATTGATTGGATGATTAGTTGAATATTGATAACGCCACTTTCAATAAACTGATGACATAAACATTTATATATATAGTTTTTATCTACATTAAGCATTTTTAGGATTTTTTCATTAGCGTAAAAAAAATCTTCAATATACCGGCTATGACTTTTATATTCACTTCAAATCTTATTAAAATTTCACACCAAGAGTAAAACAAATTTTTCAAGCAAATATAGAATACAATTTTTATGTATGTACATTAATCATTCATATAAAAGTAGCAGTAACTAATTATTAGTTTCAAATGTGCATAAAACCAACTGAGTATTAATTTTCTTAAATTGATTTGGAAAAAATTTTCTTACCTGAAAAATCTATTCTTCATTTCCCCCATGTTTACTAATTGGGTATAGGTATGACACCCCATAAAGATTTAATTTAATTGAGAAAAAATTAATAGATTCATTAAGTTCAGCACTAAAGGTCTAAAAATAATTACATATGTCAGAACAGAAATATTGAGCATTTCTATTGCTTTATTGTTTCTAGAATTGATCATTGACCACAATCCATATTCCGGAGATGGGAAAGAGGGGGGGAGGGAGGGATTAAAAAAATAATTACAGAGTAAGAAATATTAAACTCTTTCAATTCTACTTCTAGAATCTAATAAAGCAAGTTTAAAATGAATATTATAAATATAATTTACGTTTCAGATGGGTAAATATTGGGAAACAAGACTTCTGCAGAACATTTGCTTGCTGATCACTAGATGGAGATAAATAAAGGGGGAGGTGGGAGAGAAATATTTAACAATTGTATTTATTTACAGGTTCTAGTATCTCATAAAGCAAGTTTGAAATGGATATTGACATTTATGATGTGGATGGAGAAAGATTAGGAATCAGAAGCTTTTGTAGGACATTTGATTGCCGATCGTTCATTTTTATTTATTTATTTTTTAACGAACGATATCTGCGATTTTTTTAAAAATAGAAAAAATAAATTCGCAGAGTTCAATGAATTAGATAAAAAAAAAAAAAAAAAAAAAAATCGCGGAAAAATAAGTGCGGGAAAATCGCGCATATGAAATTTTTTTAAGTGGGACTTTTTTTAATATTGCGCGATTCCCGCGCTCTAGCGCGAACCCTGGGCACTGATTAGTAGGGATGAAACGGATATCCGGTAACTATCCGGTATCCGGCCTATCCGGCTGAGTTTTAAATATCCGGCGGGGTACCGGATATCAGCACTCCGGATACGGATATCCGGCAATTTCAAGCCGGATATCCGAAGCAGAAAATTCAAGCTTAAACTCCCCTCAAATGAAAATTTTTCGACAATTATTTTATTTTTTTAGATCCGTTATAGCATAAAGGTTTTTTTTTTTTTTTTTTCTTTAAGAAAGAAAAAAAAGTAAGCCTTTGTGAAATTTGAAATTAGCCTCTTTAGCAAACAAATTTAGACAAAAGTAGCTTCAGGTCTAAGAAATATAGAAGCCGTATTTTAATTTTATACAGAGTTAGCTAGGTTTTTCCAGAGTGATCTATATCATTCCCCCTAATCTTCCCCATAACAATAAAAAGAGCTCTTCCTAAACAAATGATATTCATTCTGTGCAGTGCATATAACTCTGTTTTTATGACTTTTGTTTAATATGTTGTTAGATTGTTTAGTAATATTGTTAGTAAATTGCAAATAAAAGTTGTTCGATTGTTTCGAAAATGAGTCAAATGGTGTGCATTTATTAACTAAAACCTGTTTGTTTTTTTACAATCCACTTTTTCATACATAGGTAAGTTCTTGTTTTTGTGACCGCATATTTTATACGAGCAGAGCATCTACATTGCCTGCGCCATCTACCTATTCGATTTGTATTATAAGGAAAAAAAAAAAAAAAAAAACAATTTATATAAATTTACGCTTTTAATAGAATATCTTGCTAAAGCACCTGAATTAAGAATTCCCATTACATTGCATAGATATATTCCCCAAAATTAAAATTACTTCAAATAAAAGTACATATTTAAATTTTCAGAAAGTCTGTACTTTGACTTTCAGATTGTTAAAGCAGAAGAAAAAAATATTTTTTTAAATGTTCAATTATTTAAAGTTTTTGATTTTGTACATTAGAAAAACTTAACTTTTAATTAAAGAATTTTAATAAATAATCTAAACTTTTCTTTCTTATCTGTATAGAATATAAAAATATAAAATAAGTAAAATTTATACAAAGAAAAAAACATAAATTCATTTGAATTATTACTTTTTTTATGTTAAATAGAAGGAAGTATTAGATTCATAAAAAATTTCAACTTCCAGTTTTCAGTGGATTTACGCATTTTGGGGGAACCAGAACACAATTTGACCATTTTTAGAAAATGTCTGTGTAACAAAAATTTTGTGTAGCAGCTCTAGCTCAAGAGTTAATGCCCAGAATTTCATATAAATTTATACATAGTTACACTTTAACAAACAAACAAAAAAAGTGTCCATGAGATTTGGTGCAAATCACTCAACAGGTGGCGCTGCTATACTGTGATTTCTCTTATTTAAGGAAGACTATATCTCAGCTTCTACTGTGTATAATTTAAAAGAAAAACTATGTCACAGGGCTATTATGAAACACGTTTATTTAATTTCTGCGCATATCGGCTAATAGGTAGTGCTGCTATGCTGCAGTTTTCCTGTGATTGGGGAAGTTATATCTCAAATTCATTTGTGTATAATTGCACAAAATTTGGTATGTGATATGCGAGAGGGGCATTTTTATAAAACATCACGTTGATTCAATTTTGGTGCATACTGGTCAATAGGTGGCTATACTGTGCTGCAATTTACTTTGTGAATAGGAAGGCTAAATGTCAACATTTATAATATTTAACTGCACTTAACTTGATATGCAAGATAAATAATATGAGAGCTAAAGCTGGCTTAATTTGGATGTATATTGACCAACAGGTGGCACAGCTGTTCCCCACCTATGATTCTCCACAGGGCTACATCTCAAAATATTTTGATTCAAATCGCACTAAACTCTATATCTAAAATTTTTATTGTGAGGAGCTATGATTAAGTTTCTTCCATGCATGTTAAACAGCATATAGCATTGTTATATTGAGTGATATAGAAAAAAGTTTTGTGATGGCCATAACATACTAGTTTAAAGCTTTTAGGAATTTTTTTTATGTTTTCTTATAAATGTCTCAAAAGAAAGTATTCAACTTCTGGTTTTCAATGGATTTGCACATTTTAAGAAGTCCAGAACCTGGTTTGATCAGATATATGTTTGTGTATATGTGACAAAAATTTTGTCCAACTGTACCTCTGAAATTACTACGTATGAATTTATATGCAGTTGAACCATAACATAAATCATTGCCTATCAACTTTTGGTTCATATGGCTCAACAGGTGATGCTACCGTACTGCGATTTATGCAACTTAAAGAAAGGCTATATCTTAGGAACTACTGAACAGAATTTCATAGAAATATATATGTACATGCACCTTGGCATATATTATTGCCTATCGAATTTTGATGCCAATCATTCAGCAGGTGGTGCTGTTATACAGCGCTTTTTGCAATTTCAAGGAAAGCCATATCTTAGGTTCTATTGCATATAATTACATGAAACTTTATGTTAGAAAGGCATTATGAGAAATTATGCTGATTCAATTTGGGTGCATGTTAGCCAATAGGTAATGCTGCTATACGGAAATTTCCCCCCAAAACGAGAAGGCTATGCCTCAGATTCTATTGTGTATAATTGCACAAAACTTGGTATGTGAGTGAGACAGCCATTATAAAACACTATTGTGATTTTTTTTTGGGTGTGTATCGGTCAACAGGTGGCAATACTGCGCTGCAATTTACCTCATAAATGGGCTAAGTCTCAACTTCTATGTCATAAGTGCATAAAACTTGATATGTAAGACAACCATTATGAAAACGAATGTCGACCTTATTTAGGTGTATATCAGCCGATAGGTAGAGCTGCTATTAGGATTTTTCACAAGCCTATATCTCAGCATCTGTTTATTAAAATTGCACTGAACTCCATATGCAAAATATTTATTGTGTGAAGCTATGGTTAAACTTTTGTACAACGTAAACAGTAAGTGGCACTGTTACATAGAGTGATATAACAGAAAATTTTGCGATTGCCACAACATGTTAGTTTTCCTATGAAAATAAATAACCCTTCAACTATGATTATATTAGTAAAATATTTTATTTCACTTTTTTAATACTAGTAATGTAAAAAATATGTAAATAATAAGTTTTAGTCTTGTAATTCTGAACAAAACCTATCTTTTTGGGACAAACTTTTCATGACAAGCTGCAAGTATATGAATGAGTATGTTAGGCTTAAAGTTTTATTCTTCATGGTGATATTGCACAAATAAATAAAATATTAAATATGTTTAAGTAAATTCTATTTAAGATGTTTTTAAAAGAATAGTATATGAAATCTGTTTATATTTTATTGTTAAAAAGAAAAGAAAAGAGATATACAAAAAACAAAACTAATGCCGGATATCCGACGGATATCCGGTCTGGATATCCGTATCCGGCAGGCACAAGAGCTCCGGATATCCGGTATCCGGCAGAATCACTATCCGTTTCATCCCTACTGATTAGATTTATGTCATGGTTCAACTACATATAAATTCATATGTAATTATATGCAGTAATTTCAGAGGTACAGTTAGACAGAACTTTTGTCACATATACACAAACAGATATTTTTTTTAATTGATCAAACCAGGTTCTGGACTTCTTGAAATGTGTAAATCCATAGAAAACCAGAAGTTGAAAATTTTTATGAATTCAATACTTTCTTTTGAGACATTTATAAGAAAACATAAAAGAAAGAAGCAAAAAAAAAAAAAAAAAAACTAAAAGCTTTAAATTAGTGTGTTATGGCCATCACAAAACTTTCTTCTATATCACTATATATAACAATGCTACATGCTGTTTAACGTGCACAGAAGAAACTCAATCATAGCTTCTCATAATAAAGATTTTAGATATAGAGTTCAGTGTAATTTTAATCAAAAGATTTTAAGATGTAGTCCTGTGGAGAATCATAGAAGGTGAGGAACAGCTGTGCCACCTGTTGGTCAATATACACCAAAATTAAGCCAGCTTTCACTCTCATATTATTTATCTTGCATATGAAGTTAAGTGCAGTTAAATATTATAAATGTTGAAATTTAGCCTTCCTATTCACAGAGTAAGTTGCAGCATAGTATAGCCACCTATTGACCAGTATGCACCAAATTCTGTGCAATTATACACAAATGAATCTAAGATATAACTTCCCCAATCACGGGAAAACTGCAGCATAGCAGCACCACCTATTGGCCGATATGCACAGAAATTAAATAAACGTGTTTCATAATAGCCCTGTGACATAGTTTTTTTTTTAATTATACACATTAGAAGATGAGACAGTCTTTCTTTAAATAGGAGAAATCACAGTATAGCAGCACCACCTGTTGAGTGATTTGCACCAAAAGTTCATGGACACATTTTTTTTTTTTTTTGTTGTTGTTCAAGTGTAACTATGTATAAATTTATATGAAATTCTGTGCATTAACTCTTGAGCTAGAGCTACTGCACAAAATTTTTGTCTCACAGACATTTTCTAAAAATGGTCTAATTGTGTTCTGGTTCCCCCAAAATGCGTAAATCCACTGAAAACTGGAAGTTGAAAATTTTTATTAATCTAATACTTCCTTCTATTTAACATAGAAGAAAATATAAATTCAGAATGAATTTGTTTTTTTTCTTTGTATAAATTTTACTTATTTTATATTTTTATATTCTGTACAGATAAGAAAGGAAAGTTTAGATTATTTATTAAAATTCTTTAATTAAAAGTTAAGTTTTTGTAATGTACAAAATCAAAAACTTTAAATAATTGAACATTTAAAAAAATATTTTTTCTTCTCCTTTAACAATCTGAAAGTCAAAGTACAGACTTTCTGAAAATTTAAATATGTACTTTTATTTGAAGTAATTTTAATTTTGGGGAATATATCTATGCAATGTAATGGGAATTCTTAATTCAGGTGCTTTAGCAAGATATTCTATTAAAAGCATAAATTTATATAATTTTTTTTTATTTTTTATAATACAAATCGAATAGGTAGATGGCACAGGCAATGTAGATGCTCTGCTAGTATAAATATACGGTCACAAAAAACAAGAACTTTCTTATGTATGAAAAAGTGGATTGTAAATAAACAAGCAGGTTCTAGTCAATAAATGTGTATTTAACTCCTTTTCGAAACAATCTAACAACTTTCCAATACTAACAATATTACTAAACAATATAACAACATGTTAAACAAAAGTCATAAAAACAGTTATATGCACTGCACAGGTTGAATATCATTTGTTTAGGAACAGCTCTTTTTATTGTTATGGGGAAGATTAGGGGGAATGATATAGATCACTCTGGAAAAACCTAGCTAACTCTGTATAAAATTAAAATAGAGCTTCTATATTTCTTAGACCTGAAGCTACTTTTGTTTAAATTTGTTTGCTAAAGAGGCTAATTTCAAATTTCACAAAGGCTTACTTTTTTTTTTTCTCTTTAAAAAAAAGAAAAAAAAAAACTTTTATGCTAGAACGGATTTAAAAAAATAAAATTGTCGCAAAATTTTCATTTGATGGGAGTTTAAGCCTGAATTTTCTGCTTCGGATATCCGGCTTGAAATTGCCGGATATCCGTATCCGGAGTGCTGATATCCGGTACCCCGTCGGATATTTAAAACTCAGCCGGATACCGGATAGTTACCGGATATCCGTTTCATCCCTAATTCTTACAATTCAATATGTTAATATATAAAAATGAGATATATATATATATATAAAATTTATTTATTTATTTATTTTTTTAATTTCTTTTCTCTCTTCATTTTTCATTTATTCTTCTCTTATGTTAACCGAGTAAACCATGTTACTTGTTATATATAAATATTTTTCTTGGGGATCTCGGGAACGACTCTAATGACTTTGATAAAACTTAGGATATAGGGGTTTGGGGAAGGGGGGAACGATTGTGCTTATCTTCAGAAAAATTCACGTTAAACCTTTAACTGCCAGTCAAAACATACAATAGAAATTGAGTTTACTGGGAAATCGAGATACAATTTTGATAAAAATTTAAGGTTAAGTGTTTTTTTTCAGATCTAAAACGATTGATAATATCCTCATCTTTACGAAAATTTGCGTTAACCCTTTAACTGTCAGTTGCAATGTATAGTAGAAATTGGGTTTACTCGGAAATGGAAATAACAATTTTGATAAGTTTGGGGTTAAATGCTTTAAGGAGCTAAAACGATTTAACATGATGTCATCTTCAGAAAAATTCGTGTACGCTGTTAACCCTTTAATGAACATTCGCAAGATACAGAACAAATTGTGTTTACTCCGAAATGGATATAACGATTTTGATAAAAGATTGGGGTAAAGTACTTTTTTAGGAAGCTAAATCGATTGGAGATATCTCATCGTTGCGAAAACTCGTATTCGCTGTTAACGCTTTATCGGCCAGTTGCACAATATGGCGGAAAATGGTTTACCCGGAAATCAATTAAAACGATTTTAATGAAAGTGAGTTAAGTGTTTTAAGGAAGTTAAATCGACTGGATATCCTCATCTTAAGGAAAATTCGTGCTCACTGTTAACTCTTTATCGGCCAGTTGCAACATACGGCAGATATTGGGTTTACTCGAAAAAAGATAAATGTTTTTGAGGAAATTCTGGGGTAAATGTTTTGAAGGTGCTTTAACAATTGTGCGTAACCTCATATTAGGAAATTTCGCGTTCGTTTTTTAACCCTTTATCGATCAGTTGTAATATATGGCAGGAATTGGGTTCACATGGAAACGGCAATATAACGATTTTTATTAAAATTTGAGGTTAAGTGTTTTTTGAAGCGATAAATTTATTGGACATATCCTTATTTTCTAGATAATTCATGTTCCATGTTAACCTTTTATTGACCAGTTGCATCATGTGGCAGAAAAATATTTTAATCGTAAATAAATTTTGATGGAAGTTTAATTTTTTTTTTCTTTCGTGCAAATCAGACTTCTTTGTGGGAAAGTTATTGCTGGCTGATAACGCATCAACCGGCTTAAAAGTACGGCAGAAATCGGGTTTAGTCGGAAAAGGATGTAATGACTTTGGAGAAAGATTTGGATTATTTTTTATTTATTTTATTATTATTATTATTATTTTTTGGAGGGGAAGGGGGTGCAAATTTAGACATCCTCATCTTCAGGACGATTCGAGTTTACTGTTAACCCTTTAACTGCCGTTTGCGAAGTATGGCAGAAATTAAGTTTTCTGGAAAATGGATATAACGATTTTCATAAAACTTTTGGGGTTCAGTTTTTTTTTTTTTTTTTAATAAAAAGTAGATTTGTCTTGTCTTTGTTTTCATAAAAATTATGATTAGCTGCTAAGCCTTTATCGGTTGGTTACTTGAAAGATGGCAAAAATTGTATATTAATACGGAAAAGTATAGCGAAAATTGTGTTTATTTGGAAATGAATATACAGTTCCCGCCGCTTATTAAAATCACATTCGTTCTGAGCCAAAGTGATTTTTTTAAGAGGCTGATTTTTATATCCGGCGAACGTTTCTGAACTTAAGGAAAAGGTATTACTTCCCTGAATTTGGAAAGAAACTTCAAAAGGTAACGAATAATAGAAAAAGTAAACAATATTAATTAATTTTTGATAGATAATTGTTTCTTCGATATAAATAAATTAAACGCATTCCAAGTTCCCATGTACTTTCGTTTGAGGAAAATCATCATTACTAAAAGTTCACGTTGTTCTTATAAATTTAAAATCTTTTCGTTTAAACCTCAAGAATTATATAGTAATTTCAAAATAACAACTAGAAATTGCCTTTTAATAATTAGAAATTAAATATATATATAATTTCAAATCAAATTTGTAACTTATTACTGCGTTTCGAAGAATACGTTCCTTGAAACTGCTACGGAGATAAGTGATGGGGCGTGTTTAATTTGTAACTGTGATGCAAGTGTAAAATCTTCGACAATGAACGACAACGGAGGGATTGCTGTGCTTTAATTTCTTTTCTTATTTAAAAAAAAAAAAATCACAATGTAAATAAAAAAAAATTTTAGTGTGCATAAATGATATTTTTGGCTGCTGATATTTTTAAGTTTATTAACCGGCAATGCTGATTTTATTAAGCGGCGGCTTTAAAAGTAATGTGTATTGATTTGATTCCGGTCCCAGCAATTTCATCAGATTAAGTGGCTGATTTTATTTACCAGTGATTTTATTAAGCGGCAGATACTGTATTGATTTTGATGAATGTTTAGAGTTAAAAATGTTTGAGATGAAAAAATAATTAGACTTATCCTGAGTTTCAGGAAATTTTGCGTTCATTGTTAACCCTTTATCCATGGGTATCAAAATATTGCAGAAACTGGTTTTACTCAGAAATGGATATAACGATTTTGAGGAAAGTGTTTGGGCTTTGCTTTTCTTGGGGTAAAAATAGATTACGCTTATCTTCACCTTTAAGAAAATTCACGCTCGCTGTTACAACTTTATTTTGCTGTTGCAAAATATTGCAGAAATTGGGTTTAATCGAAAATAGATATAAGGAATTTAAGAAAAGATTGATTGATTGCCCCCACTGGCCAGAGGAGTGGATCGAGAGAGTACATTTGCTGGTCTATGTATACTTCCGTTTAAATTATTGTTTTGGAGCCTTCTATCTACCCTATGTTAAATATAAAGTTTTTCAGAAGTTATATTTTTTAAGCAAAATTTTAAAACTATAAAACTTAGAGTATTTTTAGGAATCAAATTTTAAAGGCTTAAATTATACAAAAATGGATGCTATATAAAATAGAATTAACCTTACATTAAGGAATCTCACATTAAGGAATTAATAAGAAGGTACAATTGTAATCCAAATGCCAGCGAATAATCGCAAAAGATCGCGAAATGTACTATAATATAAATGATACAGGAAATTACTGTTTATAATATATTTTTCCATTTTTACAATGTTTATATTAATGGGTACTTACGTATAATACGTAAGTATCATAATTTCTTGCACTTTTGCGATTCATACACATAAAGGTAGGGGGTATCCATTGATTTTCTTTCCTTTTTTTTTTGTTTTTGGGGGGAGGGTGTTCATGTCTGTGATACTGATTGCTGCGAAAATGAGTTGCATGCGTTCTCAGATTCATGCACTGCGATGTAGGGGTGCCAAGTATTTTTTTTTTTTTCATGCACGCGAAGCGTACATACATACGTGCGTGATACAACACAAGTTTTACATGTTTTCCCATTGCATCTTTCGTTTTCTATTTCATTACTTTCAGTGGAAGGATCTTAATTCATAACGGGGGTTTTAGATAACAGGAGGGGTTTGCATGTCCGAGGGCAGTTGGTACTTTTTTAAAGTGGGGAGGAAAAATAAGCAAGTGCAGTTGATAGTGGCTCTCTTATTGTTTATAATGAAAAGTAAAAGAAAAAAATTAAACGGGTTAAACTAGATTGTCAATTTATTTTATTTATTTTTTACTTGTAATAAATACAGTAAGAAATAATAGGTTAATTCTATTTATATAGCGTGCAATTTTATATAATTTAAGCCTTTAAAATTTTATTCCAAAAAATAATCTAAGTTTTATGATTTTGCCTAAAAAATATAACTTCTGAAGAACTTTACATTGAACGTATGAATCGATAGATTCCGCCAAGACAATAATTTAAACGGAAGCGTAGACGAGTAAACGTGCTCTCTCCCGATCCACTCCTCTGGTTTATGGCAGTGATGTCTCCGAGAGTTCATACAGTTCATAATTTCACTTAAAATGTTTCACAATCGTCTTATCGGTTAATTCTTCGCTTTATTAGACTTCAGTTTCATCCATAAAGAAGTTTGAAGTTCTTTTTATCATTTTCATTTTACACAATATCATCTAGTATTTCCGTTGTCGTACATACTTAAGTTACTTTCCTAACTCTTCAAACACATTTGTGATGTTTTATGTGAAAATTGTAAATTCAAAACTATGAACTAAATGTATATGATTAAGCCCACAGAAATTTTAGAATTTATATTTTACATTGGAGAATTGGGAAATTAGAGTGTTGTAGCTATCTTTTAGTGATTCGTGGTTTTTAGGGTTATCAACAATTTGAAATAAATTTTGCCGCATAGTTAGTTTTTTGTAAATTTTAAAATGTTTTAGAAGTGGACATTTTGCCATTATGTAAGGGTATGGGAAACCTCTTTAACCAAAATGTGCAAAGATCATTTGATTTTTATTGATCTTACTTATGCAGAAAAGTCGGAAATTGAGGAAAGATAGGGGGTTTCAAAGTTTGAAAAATTGACTGAAGTCCTCATCTTCAGGAATATTTGCATTCGCTGCTAACCCATCATCCGCTGGTTGAAAAAGATGAGAGTTTGGGTTAACCGAGACATGGATCTGACGATTTTAATTAAAAATTTAAGTTTAAAGATTTTTTTTTTTTTTAAGAAGAACCCACTTTACTTGTCCTCATCTTTAAGAAATTTTTTTTTATTGTTAACCCTTTGCGGCGCAAGACAATTCAGAACATTTAAATTATACTGCCACCGGAATTGCTGAACTAAATTAAACTAAAAGAAATTTTAAATTTTCAGGTTAAAAAAACTGGCCTTTTCTACTATGTTATAAACGTAAATTTTTGCTAAAATATTTCCGGGATGAATTTTTGCAGCTGGATCTGAAATTTTGCGTCCTTGCAGCGAGGACACCGCGCGTTAAGGGGTTAACCTGCCGTTAAAAACTGGGGTAGAAATCTGTTTTATTCCAGATTTTCTTGAGAATGGTTTAATTGATTTTGATAACTTTGAAGTAGGTCTGCTTTGAGACAAGCCCATGTGATTTATTTTCATCTTTTGAAAAATTACCTTTTGCTGTTAACCCTTATTTCTCCCGTTGAGAAATATGACTAAAATTTAGTTGTCTGGAAAAAGGCTCTAATGGTTTTGATAAAATCTTAGTTTATTTATTTTTTTGCGATGACAAATCCATCTAACTTATCCTTTTTGTTTACAAGCATTAACGTTCACTGTTGGCTCTTTTCCTTCCATTGCAAAATATGGCAGAAACTTGATTTTCTCGGAAATAAAATTAAGGATTTAAAAAATAAAATAAAAAATTAAGGTTTTTTTTTTTTTTCTTTTAATGAGAAACCTATCTGACATATATCCTCATCTCGAGGGAAGTTAGCGTTCTCTGCTGTGTTAACCCTCTCTTGACCATCGCAAAATATCGCAATAATTTCATTTTCTCTGAAGCTGCTCGAACAATTCTGATAAATATTTAAGGTTTGAAGGTTTGGGAATTTTTTAAATGACAATTCAAACTGAATTTTAATCTTCAGGAAATTTAACGTTTATAATCAGCCTTAACTCCCCCTGTTTCAATACTACGACAGAATCTTAATAGGAAATGGATCTAACTTTTTTTTTTTTTTTAAAGGGATGGATTAGTTTTTTTTTTTTTTTTTTTGTTGAAATGAGAAGCCCAACTGGATTATCTTAAAAAAAATTAGAGTTCACTATTAATGTTCATTTTGCATGTGGCAATATATGGAATAGATATGGTTGTCTCATAAACTATTTGAATGATTTTGATAAAAATTTAGATATAGGGAATTTTTAAGTTTACAACTGATATATAAGCATCAATTTATTTTCTGTAGAATAGTTTGTGTGTACCGATAAACTGCGCTTCCTCCTAGATAAATAGCAGAAATGTTGTTTTCTTTATATATATATATATGAAGTCTTTGAAAGATTTTTATAAATATTTAGAGTTGTTGTGTTTTTAAGAAGATATTTCTATCTGAAACAACTCTAATCCTATAATTATCGTTCGTTGGTAACCCGCACACCAACCGGAAGAAATACGACATAAAATTTGTTTTCCTGTAAATTGCTAGAGTAATTTTTAAAAAATTTGGATGTTATTTCTTAAATGAAAAACGGTTTCACTTAACTTATTCTTCAGAAAAATTTGCCGTTACTGCCGAAGACCAATATATTGCTGAAATCTTGTTTTCTAGGAAATTGCTTGAACGATTTTGATAAATTATAGCTAAGGATTTGATCATATGATTTGAATTTTGCTTATCTCCAACAAAACTAGCTGTCAGTGGTGTAATATGTGTTCCGCCTCGGGCGAACGAACAATAAATATTATTTAATAAAAACAAGTCACATTATCTACACTTCGAATGATTTTTACATTGAGATCAAGTGAATTCGGCCATCTAGGTACTAATGCTTAAAGTAAAAATTCCTTTGCATTTTGGAAAGAAATAATAAAAAAAAATTCTAGAACCAAACATTTTATGATGAAATTTTGCGAAATCCCCTCTTTTGGCCCAGAAGGGGCATGGCACGTGCCTAAGTGTAACTTTGCTCCAAATAATCTCAAGAGGAAATTTTGGAGTGCGGATTGTTTATAGGTACCCACATGCTATAAAGAGATTTTAAAAATTTCCTCCTTTCCCTCAGGGCTATTTTTTGGTCTGTGGGTCGTTAATGTGTACCCAACACGTACATAAAATGATTTTGCGAAATTTCTTCTTTTTTACCCTTTTGGAGTGCGGCAGACATAAAACAAACACTGCTCCAAATTATTTGAAAAGGCTATTTTTTGTGTATAAATTGTTTGCCTAACGCACATTATAAAGGAATTTTGCAAAATTTCTCTCTTCCCTTCCAATTTTTGGGCACCACCAGCAGCCGAGCGGTTCTGCGCTCGAAGCTGGTTGATAGAAGTGCCGGGTTCGATCCTTCGTTGCGCTCATCGACCTATCCGTTCAGAGTTTCTCATAATTTTCTTCAAAACTCGCTTAAATACGGGTTAGAACCCTTTAGAAAGACCCCCATGGAGGGTGAACCACCTAATGCTTAGGACATTCGTGTTGTCAATCGACCTTAACCTTCACACCTACACCCTCACTTTTGGGCAGGGAGGAGGCAACAAAACATGTTTCTAAACATAACTCTGCTCCAAAGTATCTGTCGAGGGTCATTTTTTGGTGTGGAGGTTGTTTATGTGTACTCAACTCAATATAAAGTAATTTTACAAAATCTTCCACTTTCTCTTTCTTTTGCGGACAGAGGATGTTGCCAAAAAAAAAGTTTTAAAGCATAACCCTCAAGAATCCGACCATGTGTTTAATGGGCTACAATGTCATGAATAAAGAAAGTGGGATGGTTTTATTTTCCACTGTCTTATCTCCTTTAAATTAATTAGACATTAGTGCTTAATGCTTTTTATATAACGCAAAAAATGCACATAAACATGATGCCAACTTTCTTCACAAATCGGACATGGTGTCATCATGGATATGGTAATTCATACAGATCTACCATCCCCATGTTATCGTGCAAAGATTTTTGATGCCAAAAAAATGTTTTCGCATCAGCCATTAGGGAGTATAAAACTCAGTATAAACTCCTCTTTTGAAATTGTCGAAATATTGCCCGGCTTTTAACCCTTTCATTCCCAATTTTTTTCCTCCGTAAAACAATAAATCTTATATTTAGTCATAAATTTATTTCAAAGGTAATTTATGTAAATATATATATATATATATATATATATTAAATAGCAGTAATAGCAGAGTACGGATTAATATAGCTAACAAAGCAACTGAGAGGTGTTTATTTATGTTCAATATAACCACTGATGCCATTAAAAATCATAACTTTTCAATAAATAAAAATATCAAAATTTTGGAAGAAATACATGTTGTAATTAATTAAAATACAAATTATAAACATTAAAAAATAAAATAAAAATATTTCAGACAGTTAATTTACTTAACCTTTTATATCCCAAATTACCTTATTTTTAGAAAAATAGTTTGAAACTTTATATTTCTTTGCTGTATGAGAAACATGTCTTATTAAATTTAGCTTAAGCTACAGCTTAACTTTAGGGAAAACTTAAACTATAGGGACTTGGAAGTTTCTATGAAATCCTGTAGTAAATTTAGACTATATTGAAGAATTTTTTTCATGGGACTTTAAAGTCCCGGTGGGATACAAAGGGTTAAGTGTTCTAATAAATATATGAAAAGAAAAGGGATAAGTTTCCATAAGTAAGTTATATTCAAGTGATTTATGAAAAATATAATTTTTATTATCAGTTGCTTTATTATTATGAAATAATTACTGTCTTCATATTTAACGGAATGCATTTTTTTTTACTTTCTCTTACCATAAGGTAGAGAAAGTATTGTTTTTGGGTCAAATTTTCGAACAAGAGATTTTATTATATTTACACGTTTTGAGGTCCCCTGAATACGAAAATCATGTTTTTAACAAATGGTCTGTGTGTATGTCTGTGTGTGTGAGTGTATGTCTGTGTGTCTGTGGGTGTGTCTGTCTGTTATCAGCATATCTCAAGAACAAATAGTAGCATGCATTCCAAACTTGGTATTCTAAATGTGTATCCTATCATATATAGATGCTACAGTAAACTTTTCGTTAAGATCAAGCAAATGGTTCGTGTACAGGGACAATCAAGAGAATTCTAATACATTACGTCTATGGGGGAAATTGCAGGTAAGTAGAGTTTGCAGTCTATAGACTGCACTAAACCAAATGAAACGAATATATATATTTTGTAATAGAGATAGTAAACTGGGAAAAAAAATTCTGTGTATGTAGGAGTCCCCCCCCCCCTCGAGGGGAGTAAATTTTCATGATGGGTATCTTTCAAAAGAGCTCGCCAATACCTTTAAAACACTGAGAGAAAAGTTTTGTTGAATCAACAAAAATTTGGTTGGCCCAACAAAATTTTTCGTTTAAATATGGGTCAATAGAAATTTTGTTTGAATTAACAAAAAAATATTGTTGATTTTTTTTGTAATTCCAACAAAAAGATTTTGCATCTTCAGCAAAAGAACATTTTGTTAATTCAAGTAAAATGGCTCAATTTTACTTGAATTAACAAAATTTTTTTGTTGAATTTTTTTACAAAATAAATATAATTATTTTTTACTTTAACAGTTTATTTTTGTTTCGACAACAAAAGCTTTTGTTTAAAGAACAATTTTTTTGTGTAATTTTAACAATTTTCTTTGTTTTAACAACAAAAGTTTTTGTTAACGGAACAATTATCATATTTACTTTAAAATTAATTTTTGTTTTTGATAACAAAACCTTTTTGTAAAATAGATATATATACTATGTGTTATTTTAAACAATCAATTTTCTTTTTTCAATAAAATGTATTTTGTTCATTTAAATAATAAAGTATGTTATATTAAGAATTTGTTTTGTTTATACTACAAAAACTTTTGTTAAATGAACTAATCTAATGGGTAATATTAACTATTTTTTTAGGTTTTGAAAACAAAAGGTTTTGTTAAACAGACATACACCGTGTCTTATTTTGACAATGTTTTCTTTTTGATAACAAAATATATTTTGTCATTTATATATAAATCTGTGTTTCATTAAAAAATTCCTTTTGTTTCTAGAACAAAATGATGTTGTATTAACAATTAGAATACATTCTTTTAACAAAATACTTTTATTTGGTTACCTAAATTACTTTATTAACGGCCCTCTTCACTTACCGTCCCCGGAAGCCGGAGTCAATGGTATTCTATGGGGAAATTTTCTTTACAAATAACTTATTAACTAATACATATTTTTAAATTCTGTTTTCAGATTCAGAAAATTCCCAACTGTTTGTTAAATTGACGGACCTTTTTTAAAAATGTATTTATTTTATTTTTAATATTTTATTTTGAAATTGCAAAATGAAAAAAAATCACATATTGAAAATTTGTATTTTGCAGCTTCAAAATAAAATATAAAAAATTAAGAAAATAATTTTTTTAAATAGGTCGGTCAATTTAACAGCTGGGAATTTTCAGAATGTGAAAACAGAATTTAAAAAAATGTATCAGTTAATAAGTTATTTGTAAAGAAACATTTAACATAGAATAACATTAGGTTCGACTTCCGTCGGCGGTGGGTGAAGAGGGCCCTCAAATAAACAATTCATTTGTTTCTTGAAACAAAACGAATTATCTACTAGTCTTGTCTTTACCTAAAAGAAAAAAAGAAAGTTTTTAAGGAATTTTTTTCATAAGCTATGAAAAAGGTATCAATTTTGTGCGATTTTATACCAGTTATATATTTTTAAGTGTACAATCGCATTTTTTATAAGAAAATTTGATTTATTTAAATGCCTTTTCTAAAATCTACTTTCTTTAAATGGGCAACTAAATTTCTTCAAAACGATTAGACTGATGTCATTTTTTTTCCCCGCATGAAAGTAGATAGTTTTCTCTGAAGCTTATTCCAACAATTATTTTCAGTTTTATATATAACTATTTTTGGTAGCGTCCTGAAATGATTAAAAAAAAAAAAAATTCTTTTTCACTTCAGGACACAGTACAAAAATAGTTATTTATAAGTAAATTCAAACTAATTGTTTGTATAAGTTAGAGAAATTTACCTAGTTTCATTTTAATAAAGATTTAATTAAATCAGTCGAATAGTTTTAGATAAATTTGGTCGCAAATGCCAAATAAGTTATTTTGAGAAAAAGCTTTTAAAAGAAGAAAAATTTGTAAATTTTCTTATCATAAAATTGCGATACACTTAAAATAACAATAAATAAATGGTATAAAACAATACATTGATACTTTCTTCAAGGCTTACAAAAAACAATTTATAGGTTAGAATCCCTTAGAAAGAAACCCCTTCCCTCCTACATAAATCCATTGCATAGAAAATTGGCCATAACTGAACTCCACTAACCTCTCATACAATAATGATGAATGAGAGCTTTGTAGACAAACATCACCAAACACAACAGTTATGCTCAGTTGCACTCATGTTTACTTTTTTTGCCTGATGAAGGGTGGTAATGAATAATTTCTACCTTGTTTACAAAGTTCTCATTTATCATTTTTAACCTCAGTTTGTTGTATATTTTATTACATTTCTAAAAAATTATTGAAATCTTGTAAGGGAAAAGAGGTAAGTTCCCCTGATGTGAATAAAACATAATCTCCTGATTGGCATTCTACCTCAAAGCTACAGAATCACAAGAGGAGCCCCCTAATACTCCTTATAATCCCCTTCTTTATTTTCCAGTGCAAGTATACTTCAAAAGCTTGGCCTTTAACCTTCTTTTCAATCCATATCTTTAGAATTATATCTTTTTTCAATCTCTGACCCATCATTAATATCCATTAAATCTTTCCTGATTTTAACAATGAATGCATTTTTAAATGAATATAATACTATAATGAATAAAACATAATTCAAAGAAATATATTTTATTGAACATTGACATTTAGATATAAATTTTACAAAAAGAAATTTTGGCAAATACTAACAAAAAATTAGTATCATAATTGCAGATAGAATATACATGACTATTTAAATGTTAGGATATAGAAATATACACAAAATGACTGAGTATAAAACAACAGATTTAATAAAATTTAAAAAGCTGGGATACTTTACTGTGTGATACAGTGAGTACCTTAAAAAGCTGAAACGATGTACTAAATAAAAATATTTCTTAAAAATCTAATCAACTAAAATTAAATGTGCCCTTCAAGCGATAAAAGAGAAACACTTTTTTCATTTGGTACTGAATAAAAAATGAACAAAATACTGATATAAAAACATTAAAACTTATCCGGACAGAGTAAGAGTTTATTATTTTTAATTACAGAGTTATTAATCAAATAAATTATTCTTATTAATGGAAGAGGGAAAAAATGTCAGCAATATCTCAATTGCATGAATTAATATTAGATTGATAAAAAATACTTTTTCTACATAAAGCAGCCTCTTTAGAAAATTTGTAAACAAATCACTCTCTAGTTATTGGCTAGTTCTCCAAATGATGTAGAGGAATAGCGATCTAAGTAACTTCCGTTTCTTCTACAAAGTTTAAGTAAAGTTAAATTTTTAAGATATATATAGAGTAAATTTTTTTTTTCAAATTCACAATAATACACGGTGTTTATAAAGTCCCGGACCCATTTTGATGTTTAATAACTCATAAAATAATGAAGATATAAACAAACTTATGACATTTATTGATGGAATAACTCATACATTTTCCTTTCAGGTTTGAATATCTTTACTTTTGTAAATATCGTCTGCGCGTGTGGTTAATTACAGATAATTTCATTTTCCAGTCTAAATATCTGTACTTTTCTAAATATCGTCTGCTTATTAATTGAATTTTTCTCTCTTTTGCTTTTGGTAACTATTGCAATGTTATGTTCACTTATACCGTGAGCCACAAACGGATTCCCCAAAGGTTAATATGTGGTGTGGACTAATGAACAACAGAGTCATTGGGCCTTTCTTTTTTACAGAAAAGACGGTCTCATCAGGCGTATACTTAGACATGTTGGAAAACTTTGTATTTCCACAACTAGAAGAGCTTCAGCCACATGTCTTTTTGCAACAAGATGGTGCACCGCCTCATTGGGGTACCATTGTTCGTAGTTCTTTGAATGACCATTTTCCAGGAAGATGGATTGGGCAAGGAGGTCCAATTCCTGGGCCACCTAGATCACCTGATAAAGGGCAAAACTGGGAAAATTCATTAGTGGCCAGTGGCCGGTGCTGTCAGTTTCATTAGTAGCCACTTTTTTAAGTTAGTGGCCACTTTTCACATGATAAGACTGTTTCTTTCAGACTGCAAAAAGCATTGTCACCATTTTGTGGTATAATTACCACAAGAAAAATATGAAAATAAGAAATACATATAATAAAATTAACACAGGGACACTGAAATTGTAATTACGCTTTTTTTTTAAATCCTAAATTGCACATCCTAAATTGAAATCTGCTTAGGGCTGTAATAATAACAGCAAAAGTTTTTATATTTCAGATAATTTAGTAGTACTTTTTTTTTTCAATTTATTTAAGTGAAATAAGCTGTTATCATTCACAGTTCACATTGCTATTTTCTAAGTAAATGAATGATTCATCATCATCACAACGTTTTACATGGTCATGTGTAAATACAGTTAGCAGTTTTATTTTTTTTTTTCTTATTTCTAAAGACACACTTTTTTAAATGATTTTATTTCAATAGAGTTAAAATATTTCCTCTTAAAAAGTATAGATATGGAAACTTAGCTGCTTCATTAAAAATAATTTACTTAGCTGCCAAATTTGTAGCTTTAAAAATAGGAAGATTTCTACTTTAAAATAGGAAGGAAAAAGGAAGATTTCTACAAAAAATTTTTGAAAAATACACACTTAAGTCAAACCAACTTTTGATACACACATTTGTCAAATATCTTAAATGGGTAAAATATACACTAAATACTATGGAGATAATAATGGAAAAAGACTGTGCTTTGCAGGACATTTGATCATTAACTGCTAGTTGAACTGGAGCGCACGTGTGTGTGTGGGAGGGGGGGGATACAGCCATATACTTCTTTATAGGTTCTAGAATCTAATAAAGAAAGTTTAAAATGAATATTTACATTTTTGTTATGGATGGAGAAAGATTGTAAATCACAAGGCTTCAGTGGAGCATGTGATTGCCAATCATTGAGGAGGGGGGGGGTTACAAGAATTATGAGTAAGACATATTAAACAATTCTACTTCTTTACAGATTCTAGAATCTAATAAAGTAAGTTTAAAATAGATATTTATATTTTTGCAGCAAATGGAAAATGGTTAGAAATTATAATGCTTTCTATAAGCTGTGTGATCACAGATCGTTAGGGGGGGGAGGGGGGGGGAGTCCAAAAAATTATATGAGTGAGATATATTAAACAATTTTACTTCTTTATAGGTTGTAGAATATAATAAAACAAGTTTAAAATGAACATTGACATTTATGCCATGGATGGAAAAAGATTGGAAATCACAAAGCTTAGATTCCCTATCGTCGCTCGATTTTTAGAATCTTTTAATGATCACAAAAAGTGGCGACTTTAGTGGCGATCGATGCATAATTTTTAATCGCCATCTTTTTTTATTTAGTCGCCACGTGGCCGGTGGCGACCGTTAATTTTGCCCTTTATCACCTGATATAACGCCGCTGGACTTTTTCCTTTGGGGATTTGTAAAGGACAATGTTTACAGGAGGAGAGTGTCGAACATTGATGACCTAAAAGTCAGAATTACAACCGCAATAGCCTCTGTGGATGCCGACATGCTTGCCGCTACCTGGCGTGAAATTGACTATCGACTTGATATTCTCCGTGCGACGAAGGGGGCATACGTGGAAGCTCATTGACAAGGGTCATGAAACTTTTTGCGTCTATCTAACCATTTATGTTATTAATTTTAATCTATCTTTATTATTTTATGAGTTATTAAACATCAAAATGGGTCTGGGACTTTATAAACACCCTGTATATTAATAATATCACACAATCAACATATTGGGAAGAAAATCATATAATATATATATATATATATATTGAAAATTCATTTTTCCAACTGAGTGAAAATAATGTCCGGACCGGGAGTCGAACTCCTGATCTTTGACTTACAAGGTCAACGCTCTACCAATTGAGCTATCCAGACCTAACACCGGTGGGCATCACTCACCCAGACAACCTTTAGGCAGAACAATTGGTCAATCATGTAGATAGCTCGACAGAATGAGCCACAGGTAATGGAAAACACCATTAAACAATGAGAGGAAGAAATACATTTATTAATGTATTTCTTCCTCCCATTGTTTAATGGCTTATTCTGTTGAGGTGTTGAGTTATCTACATGATAGACCAGTTGTTCTGCCTAAAGGTTGTCGGAGTGAATAATGACGACAGGTTGTCAGCCTAGATAGCTCAATTGGTAGTGTGTCAAAGATCTGTTGTTCGACTTCCGGTCCGGGCATTTTTTCACCCAGTTGGAAAAATGAATTTTCAATATATATCATAATATGTTACAAAAGCATGTTTAAATAAAACTTTTAATTAATGGTTTTTCAGACTAGCAAAAGAACAGTCTTAGATATACTATGAAAAAAAAAAACTACTGTGTTTCTAGTCAGAAAATGAAAAAGTTCATGAAATGTCAAATTGTACAGATACAAGATATTTGACTGTACCATACAATTGAAAATTTAACATTGTTTTTAAATTATTTTAAGAAATTTTAACTAAAATTGTTATTTTAAATCACACAAAGATCAGATTCTTTAATAAACATAAAACATTTTAACATTAACTTAGTATCATTATATGGACAAACCTAAGTACACACCCACACCTAAGGGCAATGCTCCATGATTTGAGATATGAGTACTATAGCAACTATTAAACCTATTCCAATGGTATTTCATTTTTGAGTTATAAACATTTTTTCCCTCTTTAATGAAAATAACTTTCACAATGCACTACATGATACAGAATCTTTCACAAGTTTTGTCTACATAATTAACATTTTTATCGGATTAAGTAGGATTTTACGTAAACCCCTATTAAATCATATAAAAAAAAATTCAGTACACAATTTGTGGATGATGTATTTTGATTATATATTTATAATTTCTTAAAAGAGATTAAGTGATTTAAAGAAGAGGGTTTGAGATATAATAGTAAAATTTGAAGGTCATTGATATATACACTAAGCGACAAAAAAAAAAGCCGCACTGCAGAAAAAATGACTTATACCTTTTTTATTTGTAATAACTTTAAAATTAATGTTTGAAACAAATAAAACTGTCTTGTTTGCATAATACCAAAGGTATGAAATGATACCTATGTATATTTTCGATTTAATAATTCGATTTATTGCACTTTGCGAAGTACTTTTTAAAAATCTGCATAAAACTTTCTTTTTGAACTTAATGCCATAACTATACACTTTGCATTCTATTATGATTTATTATATGAAATAAACAAGTTATATTTTAATATATGAAATAAAACTATTTATTTGTTAGATCTAAGCAATTTTTTGTTAAAAATATGTATTCTGCATTGGGTTAATTCCACCTTTATATGGAATTACTGCATTAATGCGCAATGGCATAGTTTTATACAGTGTTTTAATATAAATCTCAGAAATTTCAATGTGCCAAATATCACAAATAAATTTTTCTAGTTCTGGCAGAGTTATACGCTGCAAATTTCGAATCCTCACCCCTCTCCCCCGCCTTTTTATAGACGAAACATTTTTGAGCGGATCGCGATTTTGACCATTTCTATGTCTGGTAAAGAAGAAATTCTACTATATCCTTTGTGGTATTTAACTTAAAGAGAAAAAAAGTATGATTACTTACAGAATTATAGGTTCTCATGGGAATGTATAAGAAATTTTGACAATTTGAAGTGAATAAACTTACCACAGACGCCGTGTAGTAAGGTGCCTTATTATCTTAAATGCTGTTTACGGAAATGTCTAAGATACCTCCAAAATAGTCGGTCAGGCACCACTTTTATGCAGATTGTGTTTTATTTCGAGTTAATTGATCCCTTGAGCATAAAAATTTCCCCGAGTGTTTGAAAAGTTATGCACCTCCATACCATAATGTACGGAGAATGTGTCACTGTTTTAAAAGTGCGATTTTCATTAAGTCGGTCACATTTTCGTCTTCATTCTAGCTTTTTTCAACTGCACGAAATAAAGAAAACTTGATTCATTAGAGAAAACCAGTTCAGCCTAATACTTAACTGATAATGTTTTTAAATTTTGGTCAACTAAAGTATTGTTTTTTCTAATTCTTTTCCTTAATATTGGCTTTTTTCGCAGATCTTCCGTTCCTTAACCTGCTTTGTTTAATTGTTCCCGCATTGTTTTTGGAGAAAGTAATTTACTATACACTTTTTTAAAATCTTTTTTAAGTGCTGAACATGATACAAATCGATTTTTTAAACATTCGCATTTTAACTTGCGGTTATCTTGCTTGGATGAGCAATATGACCGCCTAAAGCCAAATTCCCAGTTTCAACGGCCAAAAAAATTTATATTTTGCTAAAATTCATTTTACCAATATTTCGTTAGCATTTAATTATTTTGCCATCTCACGTATTAAAATATTTTTTGATTTTAATTTAAAAATTAATACTTTTTGTGGCATCGTTAACTGCCTTATTCTTACCATTTTTGAAATAAATTCTAAAATTACAATTTTTCTGACAATTGCATTTTGTTTTTAACACTAGACTCAAAGGAGGACAACATAGTAAAATCTGTTCGAAAATTTGCTTTTTAAACGATAAAATTGGCGGTTGTAGAAGGTGAAAAGGAAAACATCCAAGTGCGGCTTTTTTTTTGTCGCTTAGTGTATAAGGTAATAATATACTTCAAATTTTACTATTTACTGTGACCTTCAATATTTTATTTTAAAATCTTAAGTAATTATTTTTATTACTTCATCTAGTAATTAAATTATAAAAATGATTATTTTCATTAAAAATTGAATTTTTTTGGCTTGTTTTGGGCATATGAATAAGTTTTTGGCAACAATACAAATTAAATCCATCATTTTCTATATTAAACAATTTTTTATATACTTATTTCAGATTATTATTTAACTTGTCCTTAACCCCTTCCACTCCAGGGACGTACGTGCGTACGTCGTAGTTTTAATGGCCATTAATACCATGGACGTACGTGCATACGTCCAAAGAAAGTATACGATACTATTTCAAAATTATAGTCTGGTATTTCAGACATTTACACTACAGCTAGCCTGGAGCGGAAGGGGTTAATTGTTAAATATAATTAAAAAAAAAAAAAAAAAAACATGAGTAAATTTATCTTATAAATTTACAGTAAAGATAAATTTAGAGTAATAGGCAACAGTATTAAATTTATCTTATAAATTTCATACTGTTACAAAAATATACAATCAGGTAAAACAATGTATTTTGAATGTTAATACCTATATTTTGCCTATTACTTAAATTTCATCACCATTCCAGAACACCTATCATAAAAGCTATATAAATGTGAAAATTTATGTAAGAATAATCAAGTGGGTACTTGCCCATAATTACTAATTATGTAAGTTTTGCCATTTGCTGCTTTGTGTAAACAAAAAGTAAATTTACATTTGACCTCCTCTAATGATAACCATTTTTTACTTAACATAATTTTGACTTCAAATGCAGTCAAATGAGAGTTTAAACCGATAGTTTCTATTTCTTGAATAAATAGCAAAATATTTTTCTTGTTAGCATTTTCAATTACAACATTTTTAATTAAAACAAATATAGGATCAAGCCCTTTTATTCCTACAAACAGAACCATACCTGATTTAAATATAATTCCTTGCAAGCTAATCCATGATACAGGGAAGCAATGACCTTCAAATTCTTTTGGAAGAATCATCTCATCTAAATACTGTGATGCAATAATATCATCATATTTTATAACATCTTTCAGTACTGGTCCTATATTAATTTTGCTTTTAATAATTGGTTCAGAAAACAATTCAGAAAATAACTGAAGCTGATGTTTCATAGCCAAGGTGTACGGTAAATTTATTCGAGAATTAGTATTTTATGCTGTCATTTTAAACGGCCTGTTTTCCTTCAAATCGCATACACCAAATTTTTACAAGAGGACCAACAAGCAACATTATTCTCGGATAATGTATCATAAAGTGATGTTTTGGTTTCAAAGGTTCATGGAACAATTTTATGTATAGTTCATGGTGTTCTGCAATTAATATCTGTAAAAACTGCACATGCTCACTTTTAAAAGCTCTCAGTGTAACAATATCCACTATTTGACATAAGATTTTGTATAGTTCCCAAGATTCATAATCAGAAGGTATTAAATCTCCTATTAAAAGGCCTAAAAACTTAAGAAAACAAATTGTTTCTGTAGCTGAATATCCCAGTTTGCCACTTTTCAATTTTTCCCTTGATAGTAACGGAGGTCTATTCCCAGTATCAATTACACCAAAGTCAAACCCTTCTAATCTGCTGTTTAGATCTTCCAGTGTAAATAATTTTGAATTAATGCATTGTAATAGGATTTTACTCAAGTCATAATGACAAACACCTTCAAACAGATCATGGATTATGTCACAAGATAAATTTTCTGAGACATGGAAGCTACTTAACTCATTCCAAATACAAGGTTCTTTAATACCTGTTAAATAAGTATTTCCTTGGGAAACCAAATTCTCATAATTGCTTTTTGTACGCAAAAAATCGGAACATTCTACTGTCTGTTTTGTAATCAAAATTTTGGGAGCTGTACAAAATCTACAACAGACATTCGCTGAAAAACTTTGAACAAATCCCAAAATTTCATGCATAGCCAAATTATCACCCAATATAAGAACACAACTTATAAATATGGTCTTACCATTTTCTATGGGAATGCCTTCTTTTTCTAATAATTTCAGTTCATTAATAAGAGGCTTAAAGGTGTTTTTGTTGCCAAATGAAACTCTATCTTTAGTGTGAAAAATAAGTGTTAAAAAAATATTATCTAAACGAGATTGAAGTTCTTCAGGAATAAACGGAAGTGAGAAATACATAGCACCCATTTTATGAACTCCCACATGAGATCCTAATGGATTGTTGGCTTCAATGGATTGTTGGCTTGCATAATATTACTACACATAGAATTAGACGTTAAATTTAGACCATCTTCTAAATATGTTTGAATTAGATTAAAATTTTCATCAGTATCTAAAATCAATTTTAAAATTTTTCTTATTGAAATAAATTCTCCAGTAATAGGAACTGTCATGAGTTTATCCACACCATCCTGCTTTATTATTTCATAATTTTGACCTATCTCATACCTTTTGGGTTCAATGAAATACTTCGTACCTCTGAAAAATTTAAATCGCTGATATTCCGTTTCAAACATACATTATCAAAAACAGAAAAAGTTGTTTCAACATCATTTACTTTACTGGGTGATACACCACCTGTTTGAAGTACATCCATTACCTTACATTTCAAAACATCTACCCCATTGCATAAAAATTCTTTAGTTGACTCGATAACATTTTGAACATGAGATCGAGGCACAGTCTTCTCATTGTAAAGTTTCACGACATAAGCAGATTGTAATTTTAGCACATCTTGGACGTGGAATTCTTGGTGAGTAGTGAGAGACACAAATGATAATAAAGTCATAATTAGTCCCAAGTATTTATTAAAATTTCTATAATGGGACACTTTACAAATGAATTACATAATGAATTTTATATTTACAATGCCATATGTACAAAGAATAAATTCTGGCTTATATAATTTCGTTCATAACTACTATACTCGCTGACACCAGCACACATCATAGTTCTACCTTCAACACCCCGACCCCGTCTCTCGAGAACTGCTTCTCGTCCCGAGAGTTGGGTTGCCATACTTATTTGTGGCGGCGCAGGTTTGCCAGATTTGGCGCACCTTACACGCCCCACCTAAACATAAAATTAGCCCACAGTGGCTGATTTTATCACTTTTAAAAACAAAAAAAAAAAACACATATATATAAATGCTATTACCAAACATATACTTTCAAAATACTATATATATAAATGCTACTATAAAACATATACTTTCAAAATATTAATCAATACACTATATAATTTCAATTTTAATATATATAGAATATAAAAAAAATAAAAATAATGCAAGTAAACTTCTATTCCAGCCTAGACAGAGCGTCTGCACCTCTGTGCTGGACACCTGGTCTATGAGTGATGGAATGATTCCATCTTTGAAGAGCTAGAGCCCAACGGGTTAACTTGGGACTCTTAGGAGTAGTATGAATTAAATACTTAAGTGGATTATGATCAGAAATGATCTCTAACTTAGCCCCATAAATCCACTTATCGAATTTGTTCAGTCCGAATAAAACTGCCCATGCTTCTTTTTCGATGCTTGCCCAATTTTTCTGCGTCGCATTGAATTTTTTGCTTGCGAACGCTATTGGGCGATAAGATCCATCAGTATCTTGTTGGGTTAAACAACATCCTACACCATAGTCAGACGCATCGCAATGAACTTGGAATGGCAAATTGGCATCAGGGGTAGCCAGGCTAGTTACCTCACACAATAACTCTTTTAATTTGTCAAAAGATTTTTGTTCGGCCTCACCCCAACTGACTATGTTTGATTTATTTTTCTTGGTCAGCTCCGTGAGTGGAGAAGATATTTCCGCATAATTCGGTATATAAGTGCGATAAAAACCCATCAGTCCCAAAACAGACCTGACATCCTTTTTAGTGACAGGCTTAGCTAACTTTCTAATAGCTGATATCTTATCTTCTTCAGGACCATGCCTACCTCCCCCTATCACGTGACCCAAATATTTTATTTTCCGTGCAGCAAAGGAACATTTATCCAATCTCACCGAGAAACCTAATTTATATAACTCGGTTAGAATTAACTCTAAATGGGCCAAATGTTCTTCAAAAGACCTAGAGAAAATGACCACATCATCCATGTATGCCTGTGCATAATCTGAATGAGCTTTTAAGATACGGTTCATTTCTCGTTGAAAAGTACCCGATGCCCCTGCTAGACCAAAAGGCATCGTCTTCCACTGGTACACGGCATTGTGAGTGGTAAATGCTGTTAATGGCTTACTTTCCTTATCCATTTTAATTTGCCAGTACCCCTTTAAAAGATCTAAACTGGTTAACCAATGGGCTGATCCTGCAGTGAAAATTTGCTCTTGCATATCTTTCATGGGAAAAACCGGAACTTTAGTTACCGCATTTAAAGCCCTGAAATCGATACACATTCTTACGGAAGAATCTTTTTTCGCAACGCAAACAATTGGATGAGCTATTTCAGATTCTGATGGTTCTATTAAATCTAGATCTAACAATTCTTGAACCTGACGTTCAACTTCCTTTCTATATGCCATGGGAACACTGTAACAATGGGGTTTTTTCCGAATTGCATTTGGTAATAATTCAATTTTATGAGTGCCCACCGAGGTAGGTTGAACAGGTTTAGTAAAGATATGTTTAAATTTTACAATTAAATTTCTAAGAGTTTTCCACTCAGAAGCATTTAAATGTTCAACTTTACGACTATCAAGAATTTCAAAGAATTTAGATTCCTTTGTAGCGGTAGGTAAAGTTTCAATATGACCGAATTCTTTTTCTTCCTCAAAAATAACATTTACAGAATTCGAACTAGCTATATAATGTTTTAATTTATTTTGATGAATATGTTTGGTCGCACCATCTGGTAATTTCACAATAAAAGAATGAGGATTACGTTTTTCAACAATAGTTGCGGGACCCTGCCATCTGGCAAATAATTTATTTGTTGAATCGGGTATTAAAACTATCACCTGATCCCCAACTTTGAATACTCTGTTAGACGATCTCAAATTATGGCAGTAAGCTGTTTTTTCCTGTTGTACTGCCGAAACAAGTTTAACTTGCTCCGCAGCCTTCTCAAGTTTTAATTTTAAATCTTCTAAATATTTAGCAACAGGAGTAGTATCTAACTGTATATTATTATGTCTCCCGGTCCAAGTAGACTTTAAGATGGACAAAGGACCTTGTGGTTGTCTACCATACATTAACTGAAATGGAGACACACCCGTGGTTGAATGGGGTATTTCTCTGTACGCCCACAACACATAAGGAATTTGCAAATGCCACCCTCTACCTTCTTCCCTTATTACATTATGTAACATGTTTTTCAATGTTCTATTGAATCTCTCCACCAATCCGTTCGATTGTGGATATCCAGGGGTTGAGAATCTTGGACTGCTCCCTATACGTTTCTCGAACTCTTTAGTCAGTTCAGCTATGAAGTTTGTCCCGTTATCAGACGCGATAACATTCGGTATTCCAGTCCTTGAAAAAATGCTTAGCAACGCCTCACAAGTTGTTTTTGCATTTAGACTAGTCAATGGTATGGCTTCGCCCCACCTAGTATGTTGGTCGACCATACACAATATATATTTATGTCCCTTCGAACTTGGAGGATCGATCGGACCTATCAAATCTATATTCACTACCTGAAATGGTAATTCCGGTCTCGTCACCGGCGTGATTGGTGTTCGGTCATTTGTTCTAACTGCTTGAGTGAGTTGACACTCTTTACATGATCTACAATATTTTTTTACGTCAGCCCTCATACCTTCCCAGAAGAATGAGTATTTGATCCTCTCTAGAGATTTTCTAGGACCCATATGGCTGCTAAACACTGAGTTATGAGCCAGTTTCAGTACCTCCTTTCGCCTACATTCTGGAAGTACAAGTTGCCCAATGCTCTCCCCGAGTATTTTGTCCCTATGAAATAAGTAACCATCTACCTCATAGTAATTACCCTTACCTTCCTTAGCATGCTTCCAAGCTACTGCTAAATCGGTACACTGCTCTTGCTCAGAGCGAAAAGTATCAGCTACCATACTTTTCTTATTTGGCTCAGTGATTGCCTCACCATCCTTAGCGTTTACCGTTCCCACTTCATTTCCACATGAAGTAATTTCCCTTTGAGATTCCTCAAAAATAAAATTGTCCTGTGCTTTTCCTGACAGTGTCCCAGATGAAACTTCCGTTGTTCCATCTAAATTTCCTGAGCCCCCCCTCAGGTCCTGAGAGTTCCGAGCCAGTGAAATTCCTTCACTCCGGGCTCCTCCCAACATGCTCAAAACATCCGGTGGAAGTAACACGTCTTCCACCAAAACATCTGCCAAAGCACACAACACTTGCTGATGCACCACATTAACCTGGCCACCAGTAGCAAGACCTAATGGAACGTAAACTAATGGACATTTCACCGCCGGACCAAAAATACCCTTCAAAAAAATTGTAGAAGCACCTTCTACCGAAATTCCCGGAACTAGTTCTTTTTTGACAACCGTAATTTCTGTTCCCGAATCCACCAATGCGTCAACTAATTTACCATCTACACTGATAGATGTCTTTTTTAGTTTGCTTAATTTATCTTCAATAGCTCGCCTAGGGATGACTTCCCCTAGTAAGTCTACCCTGGCCGATACAGTTTCTTCCTTTGAGTCTGTACCCTCTGCAGAAACTTTGTTAATGTTAAGCCTCCTAGTATCTGACCCTTTATTTTTTGGACAATCCCGTCTGAAATGTTTGTCGGACCCACATGTGAAACACGTTGCTTTTTTAATTTCTGTGAGCTTTGACTTTTCGAAATTTTTCTTGGGGAAAGAATTGTTAAAATCGGACCTTTTTTCACTAAACTGCGGTTTACCCGAATTAGAATAATACCCCCTTTTATCAAAATCCATCCCTTTAGTTCTTACTGACCCATCATAGGACTTACCCTTAGACGCATAAAATACATCACAATGCTTACCTAAATCCTTTGGCTTGAACCAATCTTCTCCTTGAAGAACTCCTATGTGGGTTGCAGTTTCTGCATCTAATGTTTGGAAGATTTTATCCGATACAATGAGCTGATTCAGCGACTCAAAATCACTTACCTTCCTGGCTTTGCAGTAATACAGCCACATTGAGGTTAACCTGGACGCGAATTGAGAAAAATTCTCGTCAGGATTACGTTTTGCCCTACGAAAATTTTCTAAACATAATTTTGGAGAAGGTTCATACTCTTGTAACACTAATTTTTTCAAAGATTCGTAATTATTTAATTCCTTTTCTTCAATATTAGCTAACAGATTAGTTACTTTATCCCCTAATAAGCAAAGTAAAACTTTAGGTTTAAATTCGTCGTTAACATTTTCATTTACAAACGCTTTCTCTAAACTCGAGAAAAAATAGTCCCATCCATCTGATTTACTAGGAACCTTAACTGTTAAGAGTCTAACCATTCTAACTATTTCATCTAAAGATTTTATACGCGTGGTTTGATCACTATTTTGAACCAAATTTTGATTACTCTTAGATAATGCTACTTCCAAACGAAGTTTTTCCGATTCAAATTTCTCCCTCTCTCTCTCTGTCTGTAACATAAATTCCCGCTCTAGTTTTAACTTATTTTCATTTTCCAGTTTTTGTTCCCGTTCTATTCTTTCAGCTATGATAGCATCTAAATATTCCTTTGCTTCATTCTCTTTATATCGCTTATTAGCTAAAATTAATTCCTTTAACTCCGCTTTAGATAACTTTTCATCGGGTATTTCCCATAATCTTGGGCCAGACAAATTAAATCTGCCTTTTTACACTTGATCAAAAAAGACATTTTTTTTCTATTTATCTATTTTTCTGGGCCACCCTAATGCCAAATTATCTTACAATAAAATGAAAATAAAAAGCAAACTATATCCAAAATATTCAAGAAATATCAAAAGAAACATTACTCTCTTTTTATACGATGAATTATTTTTATACGAGAACAAACAAAAAAAAAAAAAGATATAAAACATTTATCAGAAATAAACCAGAGCTGTTTAATTATACTCATGCCTTTGTCATCAAATAAACAAATAAAATATATATATTTATTCATTCATTCTTTTTTGTTTAAAAAAAAAACAATAATAATAATTAATTAGGAAAGAAATAATGATGCAATAAATCTATCTCTAATTATTCAGTCACAATGAACTACAGAAAAAAAAAGAATACTTTTAACTGTCTTCTCAAAAACAAAATAAAATAAATAAATTTATCATTTAAGTATTTCATAACCCACAGCAATATATATCTTATTTATATATATACTGAGACAGGAAATAGATTTATTTTTCTAACTTTTACTAAGCAATAATAAAATAAGAAAAAAAAACTCTTTTTTCCAACATTGATGATCAAACCAAAAAAAAAAGAAAGAAATATCATTACGATCTACCGAAAAGGACTCAATTGGCGACACTCAGAACAAGAACAATGCCTGTCTGGCCACCTGCCTTACTTTCGTTTTCAGGGTAAAAAGAAACAAATCTATGTGATTATTATACATTTCACATATACTGAAATATGTTTAATAAACTAAAAATATTTATTCCTTTTTCTTTACCTTTTTATGAAAATAAAAAAAATATATACAATAATTGTACTAATTAAAAATTATTACCCTTTTATCTTTCACATTAGAAATCAAACAACCATAATAAATATATATACCATATATATAAAAAATATTTCACATGATTCGATAATCAACTAACTTTCAACTAAATTTAATACACTCTTCTTAAACTTGCTGATATTCCTTAACGATTAAAATTCTAATCGAAGAAAAAAATATATAGTACACAGTACCTTAGTGCGAAGGTAAAAGAAATCACGATATCGATAAATTTTGTTCGGATGTCCGGAGCCGCATAAAAAGAACATTTCTAACATACAATTTTTTAATTCGTTGTTTTCACTTTATTCACAAATCGTAAGACTGCACCTAAAATTGTAGAACAAGAACACTTTCTAGAATACGTAGCACCACTTCTACACAAAATATTGTCGCTCCAGCATTATACGTTAGGAACACTAGAGACTTTAAGGATTTAAAAATAGCAGGTAAACTTTCGCTAGCACGTAAAGTGTTGAACACTGAAGAATTTAAGAACATGCACCAATTCCGTCATCTTATTTTGTAAACTTTCGCTAGCACGTAGGTGCTCTACATACACACAACATACTGTTGATACAGTATTATTTATTCACGCTAGGCTCTATGTAGCCCGCCGAACGCTGTAGCATTTACAGCCTTAAAAACTGCACGTAATACTTCTATCATCTTATTTCGATGACCATATGACCATCGGCTATTGTGGCCATTCCGCTGTGACACCACAATCATTTTTTCGTCTCTCTTCACCATCCCTTACTTCTGACACCAATGTAATTTTAGCACATCTTGGACGTGGAATTCTTGGTGAGTAGTGAGAGACACAAATGATAATAAAGTCATAATTAGTCCCAAGTATTTATTAAAATTTCTATAATGGGACACTTTACAAATGAATTACATAATGAATTTTATGATATTTACAATGCCATATGTACAAAGAATAAATTCTGGCTTATATTTCGTTCATAACTACTATACTCGCTGACACCAGCACACATCATAGTTCTACCTTCAACACCCCGACCCCGTCTTTCGAGAACTGCTTCTCGTCCCGAGAGTTGGGTTGCCATACTTATTTGTGGCGGCGCAGGTTTGCCAGATTTGGCGCACCTTACACAGATGATATTTTGTGCATGTCATTTTTTAATGATCGTACAGAGATACATATACCACTAGGGCTTGGCAAATTTGTTTCTAAGGTTGGAGTCAGATTTTCATGGAAACATAATGGCAGAGAAATGTCATTTTCAGTACAAATTTCAGGTGTGTGATTTGATGACCAGCCAACTAAGTTCTTTTCATGTTTAAGAGGATGTTTTCTAATTAAATGCTTTTTAAAAGAATACATATTTTGAAATTCACTGATGCAGTTACCTTGTTTGCATAATTTTTTTTTTTTAAGCATTGCTGAATGTGAAAAATTTAGATGTGCTATTAAAGCTTTTGCTTGAGGAAACTGGCGTGGACATAAACAACACACATACATTTTGAAATTAAATATTATTTGCAATTTCTTTTTTACATACTTTAAATATTTTTATAATTAATGAACATTTTACATACAAAAAAAAAAAAAGCATCAAAAAGCAAATTTAAGTACAAATTAAATTGGAAACGAGTATTTTCTAAGTAGTTTCCTCTTATAAGCTGGACATAAATAACACACAGACATTTTGAAAAATGTTATTTGCAATTTTTCATATATATTATTTTAACTATTTTTTTAATTAATGAACATTTTACATACAAAAGAAAACAAATACAAAAAGAAAGCATCAAAAAAGCAAATTAATAGTACAAATTAAATTGGAAATGCATATTTTTTTAAGCAGTTTCCCCGTATAATTATACAATAAAAAAAATCTTACATGAACAAAAAAAAAAAAACAGTTACAAAATTCACTATCAATTATAATGAAAACAGTTAAAATCAAAAATTAAATTTAATTCATTTATTACTTATTTAGCTCTTCAATTAACATTTCTACTTTAAACAACATTTTATCATATGGCGTTTTCATGTGGTATACAGCTTTCTGGATGAATAACCAGATTTGTTCACTTTCTGGAGGGTACTTAGCTTGTAAGACATGGATTATTTTATAACATATGTCTACAGCTTTTATTATATTTTCAACTGAATATAATATTTCATTAATACTAACAAAAAAACTGTCTATATTTTCAAAATCACTACCAACTATGATTATACATGGTTGAACTTGCAAACCAAGTGCCAATGCTTTCTCTCTTTTTCGATTTAAGAGCACTTTAACATCTCCTGGCACCTAAAATGAAATATGCAAACAATTAAAATATTTTATTGATTCAGCACAAAACCTGAGATTTCAAAATGGTTTAGTAAAATAAAAATATGCTATGTTTATTTATATAATTATTAAGCCTGTTTTTTTTTTTTTTTAAATTAAGAATAAGACTTAAGTTACATAGTATAAAGAAATTTAATATCTTATTGGTCTGAACAATCAAGGCCTGATATTTTTCATTAATTGTTATTTCAAAATAACTCAAAGGAACAAAATCTAAGATTTTTTTTCTCAAGGAAGGTACATTTGTGAACAAATGTTATTGTAGCTGAAAATGCCATACAACAAGTCCTAAGATACAAAGTATTGATCTTACAAAGTATTGGCTCCTACATACAAAAAAAATTTTCCCCAGTTGACTATCTTTATTATAAATAATTCTTTTAAATTTCATTATGATTATTAAAAAATAATTCTCTTTATGCAAATTTATACAAAATTTTGTCTTATACCCCCATGTTAAGAAAATCGTAAATTTCTAATAACTTACGAAGTTTATTAAATAGAGTTCTTGCCAGTGTCGAAAGTAATATTTTAAAACTGATCTGACTTCTCTGCAACAATTTGTTCTTGAGATATTGTGTTAACAGACTAACAAACTAACAGACAACCTACAGACGGACACCATACAAATTTTGTCATTTTCGGATTCCTCACACCTGAAAACGTTTAGGAAATTCAAAAAACCGAGGTCGAAAATTTTCACAATTACCTAAGTTACCCCCTATGATGGGGAACTAACACTTCAATTTTTTGGCCCAATACTTCCTCATGCTTGTTCAACAAATCAAATTAGAGTCAGCTCCTCATACTAACATTAGAGAATTTCACATCACAAGGAAAGGTATATTAGAATTGTTAAGCTAGTTTGCCAAGTAAACATTTTTCTTCTTTTGCAACTGCTGAAATTTTATTTTTAGATAGTTTCATTCCCCATAGAGTTGAATATAATGGCAACTTTCACATATTCTTTCAGAAAGTATAAAACTTTTCCTGTTAAAGGCAAATAAAAAATATACGGTAGGAGTTTTAATAAGAGGGAAAATAATATTGTCTTAGTCGAAAAAATGCACAAGCTATAGAAACAAATCATATACAGATTAGAAATTATCATTGGAGACCACTTAATTCTAGTAAGCTAAATAAATGCAAACTATATCCAGATTAGAAATTTTGTTATTGTTCAAAATTTATTTTTTGTGGCTGTTCATAACATTTGTCAATAAACTGTTTTTTCAAAAGATGTTATAGCACAGCTTATTATGCTTTCACTTTCATGTCATATTAATAATATCATAAATATGAAATAATCATAATTAAATATCATAATAATCATAAATATTAAATCTACATAAGAAATAACTTACAGGATTATAATTTTAAAAAATCAGAACATGACTATTTTTAAATTATCATTAATCCCCCTTCGCATTTCATCAGATAAAAATGCTTATGCTAATTTTATTTAAACTTTTTCACCCACGCAACACTTTTCGAAAGTTGGCACTGTTGGAAATTACATAAAAGAAAAATTTTTCAGCTATAAAAAATATTTCATAAAATGAAGGATACTATTAAACTGCATTATTATTGAACTATCCCTTTTGTCTACTGATTATTGGAAAGACTGATACAAAATGCTCTTTATATTAATATTTTCAAAAATGGCTTAAAATCTACACATAGGTTGCTGCCATCTAGTTAAAACCTGAAGCAATACATAGCTCTAAACTGTTGCGATCAATGAAAATTTAAACCTTTAAGTTGTTCCATGAAGTTCGTTTAATGCTTTCATTTAAAGCTATTAATGTAAAAATACAGGAAATAATAGGAGTTGTTTGGGGCCAGTAGGTACATATAACTAACTGATAGTAACAGCTGTAATAAGTATGTAAATAACTCTAAAACTGTACATGAATTACCTTTGCATGTAATATAAATCCATCAATAGATTCTAAAATTGTAGGTTTCCATTGTTTTTTTGGACCCTTTCTCCCTTATCCGAGATGATGGTGGATACGCAGGCGCTATTAAGAGGAAGAGTAACAAGTCCCTTGCATCTGAAAATATTTATTTGTCCATACATAATTTAAATAAAAACAATCTTTTGAAAAAATATGTTTGTATTCAAACATTTTTGAAATTTAAATTTCTAAAATTGCATACATGAAAAATATTAATTTTAATAATACAAAAATACATAAGAAGGAATTAACTATATTAGATAGCTATAATTATGGGGAAAAAAACTATTTCAGTAATTTTTAGCTACAAAAAGTTTTTGGTAATTTAGCAATTGATAAATCCATTGATAAAACTTCAGAAAACTGCATGTTTTCATTATGTGTTTCAGAGCTTTTGCAACAAGCTCTATATGAATGTATTAGACTCACTGTTATACTTGGTACTTCAATGTAGTAAGTGGCTTACTTAAGCCATAATAAATTTACTAAAATTCTTTCTAAAATTAAAAAATATCAGCATCAGCTGATTTAAAATATATACGCCAGTTCCTATATACTGTGACATAATTTAACACGCATTAATTAAACCTATAAAATGATAATATTAAAATAAAATGTCCTTCATATGTTTTGTAAATTGAACGTAAACACCACATCGTTGGAAACACAGAGGCGTTTCTGCCGAAAATTGTGGTAAATTCTTTAACTACTCAAAATTGTATAATGGTAGACTTTAAATCTCCATGTTCAAATGAAACAAGCATGCACATAAGCCATTCACTCACACACTTACTCCGTTTTGTAACTTTTTTTTTTTTTTTTTTTTGTGATAGAAAAATTCTTACGATCGCTAGTAGAACTGTCAGAAAGTTGCTGCAAAAGGTTTTGATAAGAAGCATCTTTAACTTCTCGATTGAAAATAACTTTCAGATTTTCTTTTAAATTTGGCCACTCCGCATAAATTGTTATAGCATTATTCTTGTACTTCCAAATGAAATCTTTCTCTAGCTGTAATTAATAATAATAACAATAAATATCCAAGTCTGAAATATACTAGTTTAAATTAACAACCATTTGCAAAGGCTTACCAACAAATAGCCATTTGGTTGATAGAGTATAGGCCAATCTTTTAAAAATTCATCAATTGTACACTTTTTTAACTGATAAAATCTCAAATTCCTAGACAACTCCCAATGTTCTTCAACACTTGACCAAGGAGAAATGTTGCTTTTTAACCAATTATGGTGAGCTTCACAGCTTGTATCTAAATGAGGTATGTAATAAAATTTTAGCATATAAGAAATATAAAGCTTTGTTATAAATGAAGGGAAGCATTATTAAATTAGAACTTGCCTATTTCTATTTCATCATTTGTCTGATTTTTGATATTTTTGGGAGATTCTACTATTCCTAGATGTCGTAGTTCCCGTAAACGATTCCTGTATCTGTCAACCAGTTTCCCTTTCACAATCTTTTGGTGTGGACTATCAGTTTGAGGTGCAACATAATATGCAGAAGCTACTTCACTTGGAAAAATTTCAGTGATTTTTCTGGAGAGTATTTCAAAGTGAATATTTTTCAGACCCCTGTAACAAACAACAAATAAAACCTGCAATCTGGGAAAATATTTTGAAATTATATATTACCTACATTTAAATTGGATTTTATCACAGACAACAATTTCTCTTGCCAAAATTGTATTTAATTAGCTACTTTTTAAAACATTTTTTTTTTTTTCTCTTCGATAAATATATTTTTTCAAAAGGAGAGAAAGACAGACTAGTTAATTTTTCATAAAAACATATTTTTTCTCAGTTTTGAATGTAATTATGTTGTAATAATGCATGGCGTTATACAATTTAAGAGTTAATATATGTCAAAACACTTGAAAATGTGTTTTCAGAATCAATAAAAATTAAGTTCTACTTCTCCCTCATGAGTTGCAGTTGCAGTAAGACAAATGAGACAAATTTACATTTTAAATTAATTATGTATTTTAAATATTTTATGTTGAATGATAAATATGATTAAATTCTGCTAGATAATTGACCACTTGAAATTGGAATTGGATAACTCCAAAACTATTCAAATAATATTATGCCATAAATGCATAAAATCTAATAACATTCATTAAAAAAATTAATCATTTTTAAAAAATAACCAACATTTTCATGTCATTGACTCGTGTGCTTTTTGTAATAAGCAATGCATTTAAAATAATCTGTCACTTTTCTTTGCAGCTTCAATCTTGCCCTACCATTCTTTTATACAGCTAATAGCAGAAATAAGGAAAAATAGATGTGATGTTTGATTTAAGAAATAATGTTCAAAACAAATTTTTATTGAATATTGAGGAAATTCAATTTGTGGAAATATTATGTGATGTCCTTAACAGTGATTAGAAATAGAAAATAGTGGGAAGAATGAAAATACCCTCGTCAACTAGAGATGCACTAATATGAGTCCATGTATTTCCTAACAACAAAAAGTCTTAAATTTGAAAAAAATAAAAAATACTAAAATTATTTTTTCTTTATAATGTGTAGCCATTCAAAACAAATTGTAACACAAATAACAATATTCAGACTAATAAATTTTCACAAAACATAACATTGCTTTTAAAGCACAAGTCTAAATAATGTGGCTACCAAAATATATCGGGTGTCTGGGTTGGTATTCTGCATAAATCGATTAAAATAATTTCATTCTCAGTTTAAAATATACAATGGGGGTAATTAGTTTGTCACACTGATTTCTGTTTTAAAATGTTCTTTCAGATTCAAGTTAAAAAATAAGGAAATGTAATAACCTGTATGTTTTAAAAGTTCTCAGAAGTTCTTCAATTAAGGTAGAAACCAATTCTCTCCTTGTTGGATGATTTAAAATAGGAGGGTTGCCCTTTAGAAGTGGTGCTATTGATGTCTTACCAAGTAATTCTCTAAGATCCTGAAATAAACTTTCTGTGATTAAACTTTTTTTTTTTTAATTCCTTATTAAACACAAATCCTTAGTTAAAAAATATAACAAACCAAATATTTCAGTTCATCCAATTCTAAATCGGGACTTTTAGTTTCAATAGCTCTTTTTTTTGGTTCAGGTTCATAGAATGAAGATTCAAGTTCTGATGAACTTGGGGACTAAAAGAGGAAATACAATAATCAGTGTAAATTTCATCTAAAATATAGATTTATTTAATATATATATATAGTATATATGACTCACACGTGTTAAATTTTTCTCTACTTCAGTATTTGGTTGTTGCTGGAGTTGCCATATAGATAATTTTTTTTTGAAATTTAACTCTCATACCAATCTTTGGAATTAGCTGTTCTACATCTCGTGATTCGGGATTTAATATGGACAAAGCATCAACATCAATCAAATTCTCTAAAAATAAATGGAAAGTGTTAAAGAGCCATCCATTTTTTTTTTTTTTTTTTTTTTTTAATGGACATTAATTGTGCTAATAAACTTATTAACAAAAAATAAAATTTTATTTAAATGCCACTTCATGCAAATGCTCATGTGCAGCGGTTGCACGTGAAATTTCGCAAAAAATAGGAAGTAAAATAATTGTTTTATTTTTTCCGGATTTTCAAGTGTAATTTATCATATTAAGCGCTATAAAATTAGGAAATTAGATGTTAACATAAAAATGTGGTTGCGGGGCAGGGTTGTCTGAAGGGAGCGAGGGGGCAAAGGGGCAATTATTTATTGTTTTCTGATTTTAACATGTAATGTACCAAATTAAACGCTATAAAATTAGGAGATTTAATGTTAACACATAAATGTTATCGTGGGAAAGGGGTTCCTAAAGGCAGGGGTGTAAGTAATTATTTATTTTTATTTTAACATGTAATGTACCAAATTAAACGCTATGAAATTAGGAGATTTAATGTTAACACATAAATGTTATCGTGGGAAAGGGGCTCCTAAAGGGAGGGGGGTAAGTATTTTTTTTTTTAACATGTAATACACCAATTTAAACGCTATGAAATTAAGAGATTAAATGTTAATGCATAAATGTGTAGCAGGAAAGGGGTGTCTGAGGGGAGGGAGGGGGCAATTCTTTATTCTTTTTTATTTTAACATATAATATATCAAATTAAACGCTTTGAAATTAGGAAATTAAATGTTTACATATAAATGTGAAAAAAAAAAGTGTTAAAAAGGTCTCTACACCAGATCCTGATCAAGCCTAATGTGAGCCCATGACCAAATGTGCATTCTCCCCTCCTCCATATTTTAGTACTGTCGTAAAAAATTTAACATTTCTTGATGCATTAGAGTATATTGCTTGAACATATAAATCAGTGTTAAGTAATTACTGATAAATATTCTTAACATTGAGAAAAACATTTTTCTCCAAAGTTTTAAACATTTTATATATAATATATAAAATAATAATAATAAATAAAGCATTTTTATGATTACTTCACTCAAAAATACATAATTTTGGATTTGGTTACCCAGCCCAGTCAACACCCATGCGTTAATCAGATACTGCCCTTCACAATTTTTTTAATTGAGACCTTTAAAAAAAATTATATAAAAAAAGGAATATTTCACAAAAATACCCCATTCCATAATTTATTGCATAAATAAATTTTAACACATTTATAAAATTCTCTCTACAATACTTACAAAAAAAAGGGGGGGGGGCTTACAATGTCTAAACAAAAACCTAAAAAAGAAGCAATTTTTAGAATCACAAAAATCATGATTTTTTTTTATTTATTTTTTACAATTAAATAAAATGAATTTAACTCAATAACTTTACACAGAACATACAGACTCTATATAATTCATTTAAATCATCTAAAACACTGCAATATAGACTACATTAGATATAAAAATAATGAAGTTCTACCTTTAAAAGTATCAATGAGGTTTTCAAATCCCCACTCCTCCAGGAGAACACGGGTCTTTTCATCAGCCATTCTTAGAAATATAAATATATATATATATATTTTTTTTTTTATTATGGGTTTAGGACATAGTAATGTAATACGAGATAACAAGAACTCTACTGGTAGCTTAACCCTTTCATGGGCCGTGGGAAGATTACTTCCCACCTACATGATCTTACAAAACACACATGTAGAAAGCACAACTTCCATTATAATTAATCCCTTACTATTATAACGATAGGAACACCAATTTCCACTTCAGTTTTGTGTTGCCATTTATTGTTATATAGATTGAATAGATTTAGCATATTTGTTTTGAAAGTCTTGCGTGAGATTCGTTCTGCTATGACACCTGTTTTGATATGACATTTGTACTGCTTAACGATTCTACTGCAAATGTGAGTAAAACACTGTTTTTATTGTAATATCCTTATTTCGTATATTTCTGCACATTTATGCCAGTTACTATCTAATTTGAATAATAAATAATAATTCAAAAATGATAATATTTGAATAAATAGTAATTCAAAGTTTGCAAAATAAAATATTTCCTTAAATGTTACTGTTTAATTGTTAACAAAACATAAACTCGGAGAAATACAAAAAAGAAATAAATGGCCCATGAAAGAGTTAAAATGACACGGCAAATCAATAAATTTACATATTATAGATATTTATGATAGAATTAACGTGTAACACTTCTCAAACAGGAATACCGGAATACAATATTTTATACAGATTTGCTTCATATTACGATTGACAGGAGTAGAGCTCAACCGAAACACAATTTTACTGTCGAAAAAGGAACTTCTTTACAAGAAGTTTTATAATATTTGTACGTTTTTTTTTTTTTTTTTTTTTTTTTTTTTTAAATAATGCTAATTAACTACACATGATAACACGCTCGTCTATGTGAGTGTGTGTAATGGAACTAAAAGCAAAATCATCATTAGTATTTGAGTTCTTATTATATGACTGGAAGTAACTATTAAATTTGAAAATTACACTTTGAAAACTTCAAAGTTATTTGACATTTTGATTTTAGACACATAGTGTTAAATTTCGTATCACTGTATATGTTACCATAAATGTGATTAATCTGGTGATTTTCGATAAACACCGGTGATTATCATCATCATCATCATGGGGCTTGAAGGAGCACCTACGACGGTCAAGATCGTTGCTTACCTCCACCAGAGAAGTTAACACAGAAATGGCAATGGGGCTTGCATGATCGAGATGATCGGACCCATGAACTGAGTGAGTTCACACAGAACTCCAGCGTGATGGTTTGACGACGGCATAGATGAGATGAGATATGGTAACATAGCAGCTTGGATGTAGATGCAGAATGGTTAAAAAAAAAAAAAAAAAAAAAAAAAAACAGAAAGAAAGGGATCCTAACAAGGGGGGGGGGGCAGTCATAAACAGCCTGCATCCACCAGCACTAGGTCTGTCAGAGACAGTAAAGTCTTTAAAAAGATCGGTGATTATTCATAATCACCACTAAATTGTGTAAATGGGATAAATTATTGATTACAGCAGACCCGCCCAGCATTACCCGTACTAATTTTAAAGTACTCCTGGATAAAATAAACATAAATCGAAAAAAATCCATTGACATTGGACTATTGGTTATCGAGAAACCCAAAGTTTTTTAAACGAACCTCGCTTTAGGCTCCCACCACTACTTTCGACACGCTGGTAACTATATTCAAATGAGTCACAAAAAAAAAAAAAAAAAAAACCCCTTCCTTAGAAATCGGCCATTTAGTTTTTGAGAAACAAACCCACCTTTACCCAAAAATATCCACCACCCCCTTCCACGTGATCACATTTATATGTTAACATCTAATCTCTTAATTTCATAGCATTTAATTTGATATATTACACTTCAAAATCAAGAAAAAAAAATGTCCCCAAAATTTCGTCTTTGAAAGGTTTTTAATTAAAGGAAATAACTAATTAAAAAATTTAAAATTGGACGCTCAGGTGCACGACATGGGGGTCACCGCACATTAGAATGTAGAAAATGAGGGAAAAAAGCTTAAAAAAAAAAAAAAAAAAAAACTATAGAAAAAGCATGGGACAAAAAACAAAAAAACTCACAATGTCATGTGTGTGTAAAAAAAAAAAAAAAAAAAAAAAAAAAAACTAGTATGTTGTGGCCACCACAAGGCTTTCTTCTATATATTCCTATACAAATTCATTACTAAGTGTAAAGAATTTATTAAAACTACTATTTATTATAATAATCAAACATGATAAATAAATTTTTTTTTTCATATTACAGAAAACTAACTCTAAATATCCCAAGAAAGACAGTTTTATTGTCCATAAATAACATCTTAAAAAATGCGTTTTCATAATGGTTATCTTTCATATCATGTTTCGTACAGTTACATGCCATAGAATTTGAGATATAGCCTTCCCATTATGTTATAGAGGAAATTTGTAATATAGCAGCGCTATCTATTGGCCAGTGAGCATCCAAACTGAATCAGCATAATGTCTCATACCCAGGAGCAGGATGTGCTTAAAACTGCGACACACGTCGCAGAACAATTGAGGCTTTTGCAGAACATTTCATCTATCCCCTAACTGGATGATGTTGATACAGCTAACATTCTGAAATTAATAAAACCTAGATATGTTCAACTGACCTGAAAATATGTTAGCATAGTAGAAAATTGCTGGAAACAGCCATTGTTTCAATGTATTGACAAAATTTATAAACATTTTGTAAGTAGTATATCCACATTAATGTGACAATATTAATGCCAAAAGCCATTGAAAAAATTGCAAATTCTGGGTGTATTCCTCAGTTTTAGATTCTAAAAATTTTAAATCATGTTTTATTATAAATGTGTAATAAATATTTTACCAATAAGTATTATTTTTATGCTTATTTTGCATTTTACTGTGCTTTGACAAATTTGGACAAAATACCTGCAGAAGATCTGCAAATTTTAATGTCTCGTTGCAGAACATTGGATATAATTCTGCTCATAATGCCCTGCTCACATATTTCAAGATTTGTTTGATGATACGCAATTAAAACCTGAGATATAGCCTTCCCTTAAACTGCGAAAATCGCTGTGCAGCAGCAAAATCTTTTGAGCGGTTGTCATCAAAAGTTGATAGGCGCTAATTTATATCAAAGTACATATACATATATAAATTTAAATGAAATTCTATGCAGTAGTTCCCGAGATATAGCCATAGAGAAAAAATAGGTGGAGAGAGTCTTTGTAACCCTAAGTTGAAGCAAACATATCTGTCACTTGACTGCGGGACAAGAGGGGTGGATTTTCTTCATTTCTATTTCAGTTTCCTATAGCTTTCTGCCGCGGTGGATGATGCAACATTTCTTATTCATTAAAAAAAAATGGTTGTTTATAGTTGTGATTATGGCTAAGTATATATAATTCCATCTTAAAACATTTTCTTGTACATATAAATAAATAATTAAATGGATAAAAAATGCATAATTACTCTGCTTTTTGAAAATTGGCGATCATATTTACTCGCCAAATATAGTAATTCTGAAAAATATGTAGACAGATTTTTAATTTCATATATTTTAATTTGCATTACATATTCTGTAAATAACATATGTTAGAATATGTTAAATTTAGTAATTTAAATTAGTAAATTAGCATTTAATTTACTAATTAATGAAAGATTATTATTATAAAATAAATCAATATGAATACTGTGTATAACGACATCATATAGGCGTAAATTTAATATATATAATTTTTTTTTTTTTTTTTTTTTTTTTCACGTGAAAGCATATTTCATTTTATGTTGGGAAAAAAAAAAGGCAACAATTAAAAATTTAAATGTCTATATTAAAGCTATGCCTATTTTAATATTTTAGTTAATTTTAAAAAATCTAATAAAAAATTCTTTACAAATAAGGCACCAAATAAAAGGGCCAATTTTTCTGAATCCGTCGGATTAAACAGCTTATCGATCGGACAATTAGATTTTTTAAAATTAACTAAAGTATGAAAATTAGGTGGCAACTTGCGTTTTGCAAATTTTAAGTACAAATATTTAAATTTATATAATTAAGATTCATCTGATATCTAATTTTAAAATGTTTTAAAATTTAAATATGTAAAATATTATTTAATAGCCTGACAGACATGACATGTGCAAAAATTTAGAACTACATTTTGCTTACTTAAATTTGAAATTGTAATTTTCATTTTTAATTAGTAATATGCAAAAATGTTCTATATATAATGTTATATATTATTTAATCTCTTGTATACGTTTTCATTAGGAAAAATTAATTGGTTCTATTGTCCACTTTGTATGAAATAAACCTCCACCAAATTTATTAATGAATTTGATTCGAAATTGCGGCGACTCGAAACATTCTGTCTCATAAAAAAAAAAGAAAGAAAGAAAGAAAACGTATGTATGAATAATAAACAAGCTATCAATAGAAACTTAAAATAACTGAATAAAATATCGGCATTTAAAAATTATTTTGATTATAGAAACTCAGATATTATTGTTATTATTATTTTTAAAACTATTAATGTTAAACAGGGTTCTTTTCTTTCTTTCTTTTTCTTTTTTTTCCAATAAGTTCATCGTAACTCGTCAAAAATTACTGTTTTATGATGAATGCTTAAAATTAGGGTATTTTTTATACAGGAATTTTCCAATTACAAGATTGTATTAGCCCAATATCAATTACAAATTATAATGATAAATTGTGTGTTTGCATACCAGGTGAATATGTTGTAGTTGTAAAGCATGTAAATATATAACTTAAAACTTGATACAAGTAGATAATGTAATATATATATGCATAATAATGTGTATTGTATGCTTTTTTTTTTTTTTTTTTTAATATGTATGTATTTTGTTTTCTTCAGACAAAATTAATGAAAAATTTTCATCTTATGAGAAAATATACTTATTTTTCTTTGACATACAGAATTCTTTTTTTTTTTTTTCTACATAGTGATGTAAAATTGAACGATTAAGACATACTAAACAGTGGCGGATTTAAGGGTGGGCTAGGGGGCTGATTCCCCCCCGCCCCTCCCGAAAGTACTGACATTCCCAATTGAATAGTACATTTGCAAACTGTTCATTGATCTGGAATTACATCTTGAAAAATCTTAGCCCCCCCCCCCCCCCCCAAAAGTTAAGTTCTGGATCCGCCACTGATACTAAATTCTATTTTATGTAATTGAATGAAATCAGATGATTGTATATTTGATAAAGTAATGAATTTTATTAAATAAAATCTTGTAACAAAATCAAAATGAAACTTAAGATATTATAAAAAATATATAACAAATCGAAATTAAAAACCATATATTACAAATTAAAGGTGATCGAAGAGGAGATAAGGGGGAAAAAAAAGCTCAGTAAAATTTACTTTAGCATTTTTTCTCTTTTCTTTTACAATTTAGAAATATCAACTGCTAGATTTTCAGGAAACAATTGGCGATAAACAGCCAAATCCGTTTTTCTTTTTCCTTTCAGACGTTATCTTAGCTTCAACTTTAAGAGGGAAATACAATAGGACACTCTCTCCACCTATTTCTTCTCTATAGATATAGCCCTTCCATAAATTGCGAAAGTCGCTGTATAGCACCGCCACCTGTTGGCTCATAAATAATTCAAACTAAATCAGCATAATGTCTCATAATGGCATTCTCACGTATCAAATTTTATCTGATTATATGCAATAGAACCTGAGATATAGCCTTTCTTTAAATTGTGGAAATCGCCGTATATCAGCGCTATCTGTTGAGTGATGGGCACCAAAAGTTGATAGGCAGTAATTTATGTCAAGGTGCATTTACATGTAAATTTATAATTATGTACAGTAGTTCCAGAGATACAGTCGCAACAAAATTTTTGTCACACACACAGAGACACTGGCTGATATTTTCTAAAGATAGACAAATTGTGTTCTGGAACTCTCAAACCGTGTAAATCCATCAAAAACCGGAAGTCGAAAATTTTTATGAATCCAAAACTTTCTTCTATTGAATATGGAAAAAAGTAAAAAAAAAAAGTAAATTGCGAATTTCTTTTAATTTGTTGAACGTAAATACAAAGTTATTCTGTATTTCTTTAATTTCTAGCAAACCTGTGCGAAATTTTCACACTTTATTTCTTTTCTTATTTACCTTTAAAATTTGAAATTCATAAATATTATACCAATTTCACCACCTAATTAAAATTTTTATTTGCCGGAAGCCAAATTATTATTGTAACCAAAAAATAAATAATAGTGAAACCAGAATCATTTAAAGAAAGGTTTCAAAATAAAATTCCTATTAAATATAGAAAAAAGTAAAAAAAAAAAAAAAAAAAAAAAAAATGAATTGCGAAATCTATTAATTTAATATTTAATCAACCATACAGACACAGTTATAAAATATGTGGTTATCAACTTCAGAATGAATATTTACATATATATAAATGATAGATAAACATCTTAATAAAATTTAACCTTAAAATTTAGCAATTAATAGATACAAAACAATACCAACACAACAGAAATAGAAATGATTGTAACACATTGGTAAGACTGGCACGTCCCTATATTATAATAATTCAACACATACACATATATATAAAATATTAAGTACAAAGAGTTGATGTATGGAATCATATTTTGATTTTGATTTTTCAGAATAAAATTTCTCAGGTGTAACGTTTCTATGAAAATGCCTTTAAATGTTTTTGAGAAATATAAATCAAAATTATAAATAACTTTCTACTTATGATAGAATTAAATACTTAAACAACGATTTGCAAAAGTTTGTCATTTAAGGTGAGAGGGGAAGAACTTTTTTTTTTTATATAAATAAGTAAAATAAGAACATAATTTGAATATCAATTTAAAATGAAAATATTAAATTCTGTTGTATTCTTAACTATAATTAGAGAGAACAACAATTTTACTTACCCTTACTTTAAGTTTCTTTTTCTTCTTCCCTTCTACCTCTACTATTCTATTCATGCTGGCTGGCGGCTGGCGGGAAACGGAATTACGGTGTGGCAGGGGTGCCATCTACAATCGCATATCACGTTTTGGCAACCCTTTTCAGTGTCGCTTTAATGCAGTTTTATGATTTTTCTTTTTTTAAACTGTTGATGCCAGACAAAATAGCCAGATTAAATATTGCACTGAAAATTACTTAAATCTTCTTAGGTTTTAAGATTTTTATCCCTGTGTTTTAAACCTATTATTTGAAAGGGCTTTTTTTTTTTTGTTAATGTTATACAATAGAATCTTGGCGATTTAATAATATTGCCAAATCACATAAAATTCCATTTTTTGTTACATTAACCTAGCATATAGCAAATGTTGCCAATCCGAAATTGACGAAGACAAAAATAATAATATAAGAAATTGGTAATATATATATATATATATATATTTCTTTAAGTTCGGAATGGGAAAAAATAAAATAAAATAAGAAATTATACTCAAACATAAAGCAGGAATAAATGTTATGTAAAAGAAAATATACGATTTCGAATTGTCATACACTAGTCCTGATGGCCGCGTACAAATGAGTTCTTTCTTCAACTATCATTAAGGAGACCAATTTTTGAAACCCAATTTGAGGACAAATCATCGAAGCATCCTCAAATTGAAGGGCCATTCGAGGACAGAGCTAAATTATGCTTTAATTTGAGGACATTTGAGGACAAATTTGTAAATTCGAGGACATTTGTCCTCAAATGATTTTCAAATTACTGAGGACATTGGTCGAAATTCGAGGACTGTCCTCATCATTCGAGGACGTTTGGTCACCTTACCTATCATGCATGAAATAACCAGAAAATATTTTTTGAGCGAATTAAGAAAAATAACAAATTAAAATTAAACTGTAGCACATAAAATCGAATTGATTCATGTCATAACATTTTGACGCGTTTAATAAGGTGACCAAACGTCCTCGAATGATGAGGACAGTCCTCGAATTTCGACCTATGTCCTCAGCAATTTGAAAATCATTTGAGGACAAATGTCCTCGAATTTATAAATTTGTCCTCAAATTAAAGCATAATTTAGCTCTGTCCTTGTCCTCGAATGGCCCTTAAATTTGAGGACGCTTCAATGATTTTTCCTCAAATTAGGTTTAAAAAATTTGGTCGCCTTAGCGTTTAATTTAAAATCTAATTTCAAAAAGTACGGTTTTTTGTTGAATTTTGAGGAAATTTCGCATTCTATTACTAGAGCCCCTAAAGTATATTCAGTAACCCTATATATTACCATTTATATATATATATCCTGCAGAGTAAGCTCGGTTGCCACTAGAACACCGAAGTCAAGCAGTACTGACCTCGGTTAGTACTTGGGAGGGTGATGCCTCTCAATTGGTATGTGAAGGGACCGAGGGTGTGGCGATATGCAGTCCTCGTTAATATGTGCCACCGTCATGTGCTTGACATCATGCATATGACGGTAGCCATGGCTACTAACGTGGGGGGGTCCTTCAATTTATGCGTCCCCAAAATTCGGGAAGTTGGTTTGAGGCAGCATATTTTGATGAATAGTTATGACAAATTTCTCAGTGTTGTAACGGCATTTTGGTATTAAACAAAACAAAATATTGTGATACTTTCCCTCATTTCTCTCGGGCAATGCAGTTTCAAATAATTGCGAATCTTGTAAGGTTAGATAAAATTATAAATTTGAAAGTAATTTGAAATGTAATTTTTCGAGTTAAAGAAGAAAATAATCTTCTTAAAAAATCTAGCTCCGAAGTGGCTATTCAGTAAACTCGGTTCCGATTAAAAAACCGAAAACATCAAGAAGCTCTGACCTTGGTGCTGGGGAGTGTGATGTTTCTCGACTGGTCTGTGAAGGGTTTGAGAGCTTGGCGGCGTGTGATCCCTTTAATTTGTGCCCCATTGTGTGCTCGACATCATGCAAAAGTTAGCGGACTACCAAAGCAATGTTCATTGAATTTGTATGTCCCCCAAACTCGTTAAAACTATTTAAGGCTGAGCATTTTGATGAAAAGTTGAGAAATATTTCAATCTACAATGGCATTTAAGTGATTGGGTTGGGTTGATTGGGTTATACGTTGCACCATTGCTGCGCAATGGGCAAATGGCGACGGTCTGGGACTTACCCATAGACTTGGTCCGGAGACATGCCATCACAATTTCGATCCTACACGGAGATGATGGCTCCCCCGTTTCGGTAACCCCCAGAGGTATAATGTTGAGGGGAACATGGAGGACATTGCAGCCGCGACAGATTTTACGTGCACCAGCCACCATTGGTTTACACGACGGTCTTTGGACGGCTTGAGTACAGACCCCGCAATCTTCCACTTATGAGCCCGGCGCTCTACCGCTGCCCGGCATTTCAGTGTTGAACAATACCCTCCTAAACTAGATGCCTGTCGAGTGGCTCGGAAATTTAGCAACAGTTAAAGCGGTAGGCAGCGCCACCTGGTACAGATTGCGCGACTTTTTTATTGAACAGCCACCAAAAAATTTTTAAAGTTGGATATCATATACATAGAAGGCGAATAGAATCGATGACACGTCTATCATATATATCACTTCTTAAAATTATTGGTGGCAGTTGAATAAAAAAGTGGCGGAATCCGTACCAGGTGGTGCTGTCTACCGCTTTAACTGTTGCCAAGATTCCGAGCCACGCGAGAGGCATCTAGTTTAGGAGGCTATTGTTGAACAAAACGTGAAACTTTTACTCGTTTCTCTAGAGAAATTCATTTTTCAAACGTTTGCGAATCTTCAAATGTTAGCGAATCTTCAAGTGTTAGGATACATTAGAAAATATTAAGAAATGTGATATAGATTCAAAAATATTTTGAAATGTGATTTTTCTTGTTAAAGAAATAAATTAATCTCCTGAAAAAAAAACAAGTCCCAAAGCGGACCAGTCAGTTAACTCGGAACAGAAAGTGTCAAGCAGCACTGATCTCGTTCTGATAAATCACGATTTTTTCTTTCCGGAACAGACGGAAGATTTCAGTTTTCAATTAAAAAAAAAAAGACTATTTTATTGACTTTTGAACGGCGCAAAGATTGTCGAAAATTACGGATTTTTAGTACAAAATCAGAAAGAAATCGCAACATTTGATTTTTATCAAATTTTTGTTGAACACGCTTTTTTTTTTTTTTTCCAAAAATTCTCGCGATTTTGGGAGCCGAAAGAAAAAAAAAAAAAACATAATGAGAAATAGTTTACTCGAAAGATATAACAAAATTGGTCAGAAATTGCGCGATTTACGATTTTTTTTTTTTTTTTTTTCGTTTTTTCTTAAATATTTTATACAGCCCACAATTTTCATTACAAATGCACCAGAGTTGACGTTATAATAGAGATTAGCGCATTAAATAAAATAGTAATATAATTTTTGAAGTGGTAGTTTATATTAATGAATAAAAAAAAAAAAAAAAAAAAAAAAAACACTTCATTTAAAGTATTTCCTACGCAATAAAATATTTCCTGACGATTCAAGGAATACACATGTAATTGTTCACGTTTTCACTTCTGTCGGCACTCCCGAAGTGCAACTGTTTTTCTTTCTTTCTTTTTTTTTTTTTTGTTAATATTGAAAATAAAATGGACTTTTTTTGGATGTTTAGTGTTATACTACTTCTCTAATATCGAAATCATCTGCATTATCATAAAGTATAATTTTTTTAAGTGATAAATTTAAGAAATTATTTTTTAAAAACAGAATTATTTTTTTTATGTCCAAAGTAAATTTTATATTGCCCCCCTCACACAGAATTAATTATCATATAAAACTCTTCCGAAGCCTAATTTGAATTGTTTAACATGGGTTTACATAACACCGTTATCTTACCTCTTAATCTCCAACCTGTATTTATAGTATTAAATTTCAGGGTAAGAGAAAGTCGTGTGAGTGACACATCAGATTATTTTTATTTTATTATGTTTTAATATTTTGTATTAGTAAGTAATATGGGATTTTCAAAATTCTTTTAAATGTAGTTAGCAGAATCTTTGAAACTCTACAGGAACTGTAAACAAACGTACAAAATTATATTTAAAGCTAATCAAAAAATTAAATAAAAAGATGTTCATCGCCTAATGTCTAAACATTTTTTTTGTTTTCAGCCTTAGGATATGTGCAGATTGTTGTGTAAAAATTATTTGCTAGGGTAGAATTGTAAATATATAGTTGCAAGGGATGAAGCGGTTAAACTTATAGCTGTAGAAAAACATCAAATTACTGCCAAAAAAGACGACTTTTTTTTTTTTTTTTTAGAACCAAAATTTAAAATTCGGCAAATTTAACAAAATTTCTTATAAACCACATCTCAGAACATTGAATAGAAACTGGAAGAAGGGGAGGAGTAAAATAAACTTTCATGTTTAAAAAAAAAAAAATGCTCTGTTATCTTAAAAATCAAGATGTAATATATTTTTTTTAAACGGCTGTCTAACAGAACAATTAAAAAATAAAATTCTTTTGTTTATACGTATGTCTTTGCAAATTCTTTACACAATTGTGTGAACGCAGTGTTAGAAATAAGAATTTTGAAACTAGGCGTCAAAATGAAAAATCTAGGTGCCATAATTAAATATGAAAATAAAAAAAATAATAACAAAGCATCAATTTGTAAATAATATATGCAAGACTATATAAAAAATATTTATGTAATGAATGTAATTACATTGACAATATTAAACGTACATATTTGAAATCGCAAATTCATTTTTCATTCAGAAGATACATCATTCTACTACAGTTTAATAGCATTTTCTGGGCAGAAATCTTCCAATTTAGGGCTGTTTAATTTAATCATTAACAAATCGTTAACTACTTTCATAGAGAAATGATTTCTTAAATGAGTTTTTTTAGGTTCAGTTGACTGAAATAGACTTGTTTACAGTCTGATGGGATTGGAAAAATTATTAGGTATGATGATAAAAAAAATCCAGGCTTCAAATATGGCACCTATGATTGAAATTCTAGGCGTCAAAATGAAAAAACTGGTCGCAAAATGCGACTAACGACCGCTTATTTCTAACCCTGTGTGAACGTCCTCTGTATATAGTAAAATTTGCATTTTTATTTCATTTAAAAAATTATCAGCTTCTACCGCATAATACTGTATTAAAAAAAATGTAGTAAGAAAAAATTATTTTATAAACTCTATCCCATGCATATGCATTGATTATGAAACTGGCATGCAATAAGCTACAGTATCAAATTTAATACTGTGAAACATTTGAGAAACGAAGATACTTTACCTCTTTTTAAACTCATAACTTACCTCTCTCACTTTACGAATCCAAATTTTCTCTTTTAAATTGTTTGGATAAATCACGGACCCTATGTAGGGCCGGAGTTTACTATTCTGTTGTTAAACTACCCGCTAATTTAAACCTTACTGATATACCGATATTAATACGAATTTAAGATGAAATTTTAAAGATTTAGGACGAAAATAAAAAGGAAAAAAAAACTCGAGATAAAATTTTGTGATATGCTTATCTCAAACGTTGTGGTCACCCCTATCTTGAGTAGACTCGTTTTTGTTGTGGATTCGAATTATAAAATGAACAGTGCATAATATGAGAAACTGATGTTTTTGGATATTCAGGAGATCTATTTGGACATAAGCTATGCTTTGTAATGGCTATAAGGAGATGGTCTGTTAAAAAAAAAAAAAAGTAGGACAAATGTGTAGCTACTTTTAGTTTTCTATAAGTATTTACAATTCGTCTCTCAGGAATCTCATTTGGATAGACTGTATTTTTTTAAACAGTACAATAGTAAATGCATTCAATGAAATAACTGATAAAGTAATATCATCTCGAAGCATTTAATCTACTTACTAAGTGATTGTTCATCTTGATATTAAAAATCGTATTTCTAAAATCAGTCCACAGTTTTTTAATGATAATTCCCTTGCGTTAACCCTTTGCCCGGAACATGTTTTCATCATGCTTACCGGGAACACCGGTCTCACAGACCGCTACTTTAGAAAAAGGTACTGAATGTATTTAGCGAAATTTCGTGGCGATAAATTATGAATTCTTGCAGCCATAACTTTACTTTCTCAATCATGACGTATTATAGGGACGATAGGATATCATATGGTTGATTGGATTTAATGCCGCATTAGTACTGCGCAACGGGTAATTGGCGACGGTCTGGGACGCACCCCTAAGGATGGTCCGGAGACGTGCCATCATAATTTTGATCCTGCCCGATTAGGTGACCCCCAGAGCTATAATTTGGTATATTATATGATTGAATCATCTGGTTTCTGAAATTATTCTTTTTTAATATGTTTATAGTGACCAGTTTAGAGTACTTTTATAAATACGAAGCATTAAAATTATTAAAAGAATGTAATTACGGCGTTGATTTCTGAATTCTAAATAACCACACTAATAAAAAGTTATAAATAAACAATTTCTTATTATTTTTCGAACTGCAGGAAATGAGTCTGCGCTCGGATTGGAAGAAAGTTTGTCACCCTGTTTCGACTATTGAGTTACCGAATTTCGTGCACTTTGAGATGCATTCACAAGCGGTACCATCGACAAGATATTAGAGTACATCCGGACTAGTAACCTTTTTGCTATCCAACATCAGATCTCCACCATTTATTCAAATCATCCACCAAAACGACATGAAAATTCCACCAAGGCAAGTTTCCTCCACCTTTGTTTTCGCTGTTTTATATTTCGATTGGGTGTAAATTAAACATATACCAAAACCTACACTAGCTGAAATGGAAAGCAAGTAACCTAATCCTTGTTATTGTTTAAAAGCTGTTCCGTTTGAATTTTGTTTGATGGATGGATGGTTGGGTTTTACGGCGCACTAGTGCTGCTCAGATGGGCAATTGGCGACGGTCTGGGACACACCTCTAGAGGTTGTCCGGAGACATGCCATCACAATTTTGATCCTCCACGGAAGGGATCCTCTCCCGCTTCGGTGACCCCCAGAGGGACTTTTGTTTAGAGTTTTGGTGGTAAGAGGAACAAACCATTTAAAACATGCAAAATCCCAAGAACCAGTTGCCAAGACAACGATTATTACCAAAAGAAGGCGCAAAAACCGTAGTGATGTTCCGGGAATTTTTCTCCATAGACAATATAGGGAATCCGTACTCTACTACTATATCTGCTCAATGAGGGTTACCCAGTCATTTTTTTTTTTTTTTCATGTGTGCAAAGAGTACATTCGTGTGTCTGAGTGATTGCTGAGCTTTCTTGTACAACCGGCAGCAAAAGTATCCGAGCACTAGAAAATAATTCTGATGCCAAACAATTACACTTAACACTGTTTTGTTAAATAAATCCTTGTTGAATCATGTTGTTAGACTAAGAACATGACTCGATAAGGTTTATTTAACAAAGCAGTATTAAGGGTACTTTTTTTTTAGAGGGATTATTGCTAGTGCTCGGATACTTTTGCTGGTACACACAATGGTAATGACATGCCTCGTCCTGAACCACTTTTTGGGGTGGATTCTAGACTTCCACAAATTGCTCATCACGTAGCTATCATGTGATATTTAAACTAGGGTGACCAAATGTCCTGAAATTAGGGGGTTAACTAAAGTGACTAAATGTCTCAATTTATTGGGGACAGTCACCACTTTTGGCAGTTTGTCACTATGAACAGGATTCGACAAGGATTTATTTAACAAAACTGTATTAAGCGTACTTTTTTTACATAGGAATTTTTGCTACTGCTCGAATACTTTTGCTGCAGAATGTACAGTCGGTAACAAAAGTATCCAAACGCTAGCAAAATTTCCTATGTAAAAAAAGTACGCTTAATACAGTTTTGCTAAATAAATCCTTGTCGAACCCTGTTCTTAGACTGGCTAAGAACACGATTCGACAAGGATTTATTTTGCAAAACAGTATTAAGTGTACTTTTTTTATATAGGAATTTTTGCTAGTGTTCGGACACTTTAGTTACCGACTGTACTCTTGCCAGTAGTCAAAAGCAATGTTATTCTGTGAGGATATCTGTTTCCACAATACCCATTACCTAATATTCTTTTTCCGAAAATTGTTTTTTTGCATTTTATTTTATAGCCCCCCCCCCCCCCCCAAAAAAAAAAAAAAAAAAAAAATGCAGTTTATTTTTTTATTTATTATTTGTATTATTATTTTTTATTCAAAAATAAAATGTAAAAAATAAATATAATTAAACTTTTTTAGAAAATGAGTGCAAATTTAACGGTTGTGAAATTTTCTAAATGTGAAAATGGAATTTAAATAATCATCAATTGTGGAAGCATATTTCCTCACTGAATAACATCACCTGTTGGTGAAGTTTGGTATTATACAGTCGGCAACAAAAGTCTCCGAACACTAGCAAAAATTTCTATATAAAAAAAAGTACACTTAAAACAGTTTTGTTAAATGAATCCTGTTTTTAGACTGACTAAGAACAGGATTCGACAACGATTTATTTAACAAAACTGTATTAAGTGTTCATTTTTTACATAGGAATTTTTGCTAGTGTTCGGAGACTTTTGTTACCGACTGTAATAAGAAAAGCAATCAAACTTAAAAAACAAAATTTTTAGAAAGAAGTTGCAATTATTGGCATATCTACGTAATGTGCTGTTAGCGCTCAAAAATTGAGATTCCTAATATCCTCATAACATTTTACATGTTTCTTTTTTTTTTTCAACATTAAAGGGATTGAAACTAGTGCAGAACTAGTGCGACGCAAAACTCATCCAACCAACCAAACAACCGTCAACACTAAGCGGCTCCGGGCCCTGCTCACTCTTCCAACCCCAAAGGGTAGTTTCCTTGTTTGAACAGATTTTACGTTGTACTAGTGCCACGCTGTGGACAATTGGCAACGGTCCGGGACTCATTATAGGGTTGTTCTGAGATATGCTATCCTCTACGGGTTGAGTGTATTTTACGTCGCACTAGTGCTGCAGTTAGATAGACTTGGCGTCTTCGACGTTTATCGCCAAGCGTGCCGGTACCCTATTCTAGGAATCTGCTCCGCAATTCCCTGCACTAAGCCTAACCTTTAGCGGTCTCAGAGACCGATGTTCCGGTATAAGGGTTAATCTAAGTTTGTTGACCCCACCCACTTTTTCTCCCTCCCTCTAAAAAATAAAATAAAAATAACTTTTTGAATATGTCAATGGATTAAGAACTGTCTAGTTATAGATATAAGAATATACAAAATTTAAATTGAATAAAGCTTTATAAAATGTTTATATTAGCAAAATTTTTCGCTTCCTAAAAATCTTGTGTTTACGAGGCAGGTAGAGGCAGTGCTGGGTTCGATCACATATGTAGGCTCGTCATCCTAGCTATTCGAAGTTTTCTGTAGTTTTCTCCGAATGTAGCTTAACAGGATGGGCCACCCACAGAAGACACTCCACCGAGGACTAGGACCATCCTTTAATTAATCGGCATTAATACCAATACTAATCACCCCCCCCCCCCCCCCCCCCCCTTAAAAAAAAAAAAAAAAAACTAGATATTTTCCAATTTTCTTCCGAACTCTCTTAACTCTTTTGAACTAATTATTTTGCTGTTTGTCAATCCATCGTTTCTGCTATTTAGAATATTTACAGGGATCACAGTGTTGCTCTATTTTTATGCGTTATTTTACTTTTTGTCACTATTATTTCAGAACAATAATTAAACAAAAATATTATAACATTGAAACCTCAAGAATTATTTTTTCTTTTTAATAGTGGTAACAACATATTAAAATGCATATAAAAATATGGAAACATTGCGACTTCTGCATTCAATATCTTAAATTTCACAACCGCTAATCCCTCAAGGGAGATAAACATGAAATGTTAACACTTACTTTAGATTTCCTTACTATAATCATTATAACATTAATTTTAATTATATTTAATTATCACTGATTACCTAATAAATAAATGAATAAAATTAAAATTTGTAAATTTTTGCTGCTGAGTAGTTAGAATATGTAGTAAATATAAAATACAAGCGAGTTAAATAATTATATTTTATTAACATTCACATCAACATTTTTAATATTTTAATAAAACGATTTGATAGAAATGGTTTTGAAAACTTCTTAAACAGTTACATTTTGAACCAATCTAAAAAACTGACTATTGTAAAACTGCTACTTGATCTCTGTAGAGCTTTCTTTCTTTTTTTTTTTTTTTTTTCACTATAAAAAAAATACTGGGCACTGGCCTCTTCTTCTCTCTTCTTCTGAGAACATTCACCTATAAAGATAAAAAAGAAAAAATGCTCACGATTTTATATTTATTTATGATAAATTTAAATATCTGATTAAAATATTTTAGTTAATTTTTTAAATAATATGCATGTATGAAACAACTTAAAATGCAAAAAACTTATTATGCGTCCAAAAGCAGAATTTCCTGTATCTACCTGCAGCAAAACAAAATTTATCAGGAATTCCGGAATACCTGATTAAGTTTAGCATCAAGGAGAGTAATCAATTCATAAAATATGTAAAATGCACGCCTACAAAGAAAATAAATTAAGAAAATAAGTTCTCTATCAGTAGCCAAGCGGTTGTGCTCAAAACTGGTAGACATGAAGTGCTGGGTGTGATCACGGGTTGCCCTTGTCAACCTATCCATTTAAAGCTTTCTATAGTTTTCTCTGAAACTTGCATAAATAAACAGGATAGGTCCCCTTATAAAGGCCACAACGGAGAGCAACCCCTTAGGTCAGGCCACTAATGTAGACAACTGGCCTTAAGCCAAACACCAGATGGTAAAAGCACACTGGAGAAATAAATTACTTTAACATATAAAAAACGGCAATGTTTTCACTAGTATCAACATGTAAAATCTCATTCAATAAGATAATGTAATAAAAATACACATTAAAAAAAAACTTCTATTTACAAAGCACAAAATTTACAATGTGTCACATCATTACAGGGAGAATAAAAATGAATTATTATAAACCTAATAAACTTTCTTTGAATTTAAAATTAAAATATTTTTTACCATACTTAAAGGAAAAAAAAAAAAAAAAACATATACTTGTGGCATACAACGTACGAGCTAAATTTAAATTTTAACATAAAATTCAAACGAATGAAACTATTGTTTAGCAAAAGGTACTTACTTTATCCTTAAGTAATTTTCTATCCACTCTTCATAATAGCTACTCTACTTCCATTCCAAGAAATTGTTTCGTATTTATTATCGTTCAAACTTCAATTCACATTTGTTTCACATTTATTTCACATTTTCAATTTGACATTATTTCAAAGCTTCGAGACTTATAGTTACAATGACTTTTCACTCGACTGATCCATATTTTTACAGAAATTCACAGAAACAGGTGTACACACAATACCTTGTAGCAATCTTCTTCCACCGTAAACATCTGCCATTAAAAACACTGATGCATGCTGGGTTCGGTTGTTACGCCTGCTCAGTTCCGTTATATACAGAGCTTAGAAATCTGAACAGCGTTTTTAAAGGCACAAATGTGAGTTTGTGACTCTCGCCGAGATCGAAGTTCAGTCGGTGCTTTTCATTGCTTTTCATTGTGCCTTCTATATTTCTTTCAGTATCAGAGGCACTTTGCCAGTGAGCCTCTTGATAGAAGGCATAATTTACTTGTGCCTTATATTTAAGAACTACAGTTTTAAGAGTGTAGTGAAAACAATCGGTCTTAACACGAACGTCTCCACCACCAAAAGATTTTACTTAAATGAGCTTACGAGACTCTGAACTTTTTAAGGTAAAAACTTTTAAAATATTAAAAAAAAAAAAAAAAAAGTTTTGGAATCTTTCCTCTAACTTTGTTATAATTTAACTTTTACGGACAAGTATCTGCAAACACCAGTTAATAAATAAATAAATAAATAAATAAATATATATATATATATATTTGGTTTATTTCTAAATAAATACAAGTTACACAATACAAATTATACTTTAAAATGTACAGGTTTCTTTTTCTCCTTTTCGCGCTCATCGACATAGCCGTCAGGAGTTTTCCAGGATTTTCCAAAACGTCTTGCATAAATGTAGACAAAAATCCACTATAAAGAACCCCCACAGGGAACACTACATCATTAGGTCTAGGAACCTAAAGTAGTCAGTCTTATGCCAGCCAACCAGTTTAAAATATATTTGAATTTTATTTCTTATTAAAAATGTTCTTTCTTCCAAATCTTAGTGCTAGGGATTTGAAAAACAAAGATTCTATTTTTGCAGTATGTAAACACTTAGAAAACAAAGTGTTGTACATGTAAAAAAAAATTTAATGAGTTTTTAAATATATCTTTTTGGTTGAAACAGAAGTAATATATGAAAATTCAAGTTTATCATAAGTTAAAATATTTGAAATATTTTTTAATATATTGAACTAGATACCCATTTAATTAGAAAGTACCTCAGAATTAGCGTTTCAAAGATTTTATTTAGATTAAATTATTTATAAAAAGGATTTATATATTACGTTTTACTTAAAAAATACCTTAAAAACATCCTTTCACAAGACCCAGCAAATTAATTTCGGGTGCAATCACACCCATCATCAGTGCTAATTGCAATGACACGTCGTTCCCAGTTGAAACATCGTATTTTTGGCGCGGCAGCTTCATGCTTTCACTTCACTTCAATTTTCCAGGTTGGTTTAATTCTTGCAGTAGTTGCCATTCAGGTGGAATTGTGTAGTGCTCCCGGTCGTTGACATTTTGAAAATTAGATATTATTTCGATGGCCTCCCTTTTTAGTGCATAGTTATAATTGTTATATGGGGCTATTTTATTAATATTAATTGAATCAATGTTAATTGGGTTATTGTTGTGGGTGGAGGAGAAGGCAGTAGAGGATTTTCCATATTTTAGATCGGCTCTGTGTTCTTTTTCGCATTCATTTATTCGGCGTTTTGTCATACCTATGTAGCAAGCTTTTTCCCCATTAACGTGTTCAAAATCTATTTTATATATACCTGCAGTGGAATTTTGGGGGATGATATCTTTTTCGTTACGTATATATTGGAAAATATAACAGTCAACCTGATAACAGTCAACCCAAATTCAATAACCATGCCTCAGTTATCCCTCGACTCTCTGCAAAATATAAAGACCATAAAAATCCTCCATCACTCCGACCTATAGTTAATAAATCCGAAGGACCTACATATTCTCTTGAAAAATACATGAAAACTATATATAAATCCCTCCTCCCCCCCCCCTCCGGTCTTTCAATAAACTCTAATGAAACTTTTCTCGAAAAACTCCGTAGCATAAATTTAAACTTTAACGATGTCAGCTTCGATGTCAAAGATTTATATCCCTCAATCAATATTCCTGAAATCACCCAAAACATTAACACCAAAATAGATACATACGGAAACAACAAAATCAGCGAAACTTTAATTCGTACTAATAATTTTCTTTTAAATGAATCATTTCCTGTTCAATCAAAGCATCTATCGCCAAACTCAAGGAGTCCCAATGGGCTACACCATCTCAGGAGTTATAGCCGAATTAAAACTACGTCTACTCGAAAATTCCGCTTCAAACGTTATCAATAAATGTAAACTATGGACTCGCTGCGTCGATGACGTCTTTGCTATTATAACTAACTCCATAAATCCCGAAAGCATATTAACTGAACTAAATAACCTCGATAATAACATTAAATTCACCATGGAAAAAGAAACAAATAATACCTGAAATTTTCTAGACGTAAAAATTATAAAAAACCCAAATCACTCCTTCGATACCACTATATACCGGAAACCAACCGCTAATACCGAAATCATAAACAAAAACTGCAACACCCCTCTCTCATATAAATACTCAGCCCTCCGATCTTATCTATATTAACCGTGCCATCCTAGTTTGCTCAAACAAAAACTTACTAAATACTGAACTCAATTACATTAAAAAAATCGCCGCTAAAGCTAATTACTCAAGAAACCTCGTCAACAATCTCTACAAAAAACGCATAAAATCCTTAAATAAAATTAATGATGCACAAAAAACAAAATCCAACTTTACTCAGGGCCCGACTATGCTTTTTGAAGACCCGGGGCACTGATGCTATTTGGAGGCCCCCTTTCCCTGCTCTAAAGAGCTCCCCAAAAGGACCCATTTTGAAAAAAAAAAAAAAGTGCATTTTTAAAATTTTTACCTTCAATTATACCTTTTCTACTTCCTCATTTTTTTTAGCAACCTGTAATGAAATCTTTAGTTTTATGTTTAAGACAAATGAAAAACTGAAGCACATTGATCAGCCAATGTTTAGGAAATTAGTCACAAAATTTAATAATTGTTTAAGATCTCTAATAAAATATAGAAAGAAAAAGTTAATCAATTTTTGTTTTTAATAGAGATATAATGAAAAAAATTCTACTATTATTTCTCAATTTTTGGAAATGAGGCCCCCTAAATTTGGAGGCCCTGGGCCAGTGCCCCGTGTGCACATGCCATAATCTGGCCCTGACTTTACTACCTCCATCCCCTTCTGTAACGGCGCTAGCACAAAAATAAAAAACGAAGCTAAAAACCTTAACATAAATATACCAATCAAACCAAACAAAAATATTTTCCAGTATATACGTAACGAAAAAGATATCATCCCCCAAAATTCCACTGCAGGTAAGGTATGTATAAAATAGATTTTGAACACGTTAATGGGGAAAAAGCTTGCTACATAGGTATGACAAAACGCCGAATAAATGAACGCGAAAAAGAACACAGAGCCGATCTAAAATATGGAAAATCCTCTACTGCCTTCTCCTCCACCCACAACAATAACCCAATTAACATTGATTCAATTAATATTAATAAAATAGCCCCATATAACAATTATAACTATGCACTAAAAAGGGAGGCCATCGAAATAATATCTAATTTTCAAACTGTCAACGACCGGGAGCACTACACAATTCCACCTGAATGGCATCAACTACTGCAAGAATTAAACCAACCTGGAAAATTGAAGTGAAGTGAAAGCATGAAGCTGCCGCGCCAAAAATACGATGTTTCAACTGGGAACGACGTGTCAATGCAATTAGCACTGATGATGGGTGTGATTGCACCCAAAATTAATTTGCTGGGTTTATTTAGAGGTTAGTACAAAATACATACCCATTTGCCATATACATAATTATCACGTATTTCTTTCAGATTATGTGCGAGCTCTCTTTATGTCTGCTTACGCTCACTTGTTATGATTCGGTTCTGAACTTGTTTGAGGACTATCAAAATCTTACAGGTTTCTGCTACAATATAGGTAAGGAAAAATTTTATTTGTATTAAAAAGTTATGCTTGTGAAACTCTTGTTATAAAATTTTAACATATGTATAAAATCTTAATTATGGTTTAATGATTTACCTCTTAATTCGATTTTTTTTTCTAGTCGGTCTTTTACAAGAGAGGGATTTTATATACTAGTTGTGGGAGATTTGAAAAGCGGTTATGTGTATTTTTATATTACATTATTTATATATATATTTAACGATTATGTATATATTTTGTTTTTATGAAACTTCTGATCAACATACTCATCATTAATGTAGTTCAATCATGATTTACCGTGTTACTATCAGACTCTTAGATATAGCCCCAGACTCAGAAATATAGACTCAGAAATGTAGCCCCACAAGTACATGTGAAGTTGTGTGCTCAAAAGCTTGTAGGTAAGAAGTATCGCGTTAAATCCCTGGTCACAATCATCGACTTAGCTGTTCTGCGTTTTCCATGATTTTCCTAAAATCTTCTATGTCCCCCCCCCCTCCTCCGCCACGGTAAACATTGGGTTTAAGCATGGGATCCTAAAGTAGTCAACCTAAAATCAACCAACCATCGTTAAAATACTTGATTTTTATTTCTTATTAAAAATCCTTGGTCTTCCTTAACGATTTACTTGAATCATTTGATTTTGTTTCTCGTAATGCGTGTAAGGGAAAAAATATATGATAAACGGGATTATAAGGGACACATCATAAATTATGTACACTTTTATGTTAAAGATTATTTGATATGCTTTCAACTTCGAACGAAAAAAAAAAAATAATAATATTCGTAAATTTTGTTTTGTATTCTTGGCGGGGGGGGGGGGGGGGGGAGGGAGAGTCAAAATCGAGTCGATTCGCTTGAAATTTACAGTATAATACATCGACACACGCAAAACCAGTCTACAAACTTATAACATTCTACTTTTTTGCACAAGTGATAATTAGTAAAATTACTTACACCAAAATTAAAAACATCGTTTCTCAAAACCCTACCACTACTTTTTTAATACATAAATTTAGAAAACAAAATATATTCATATGTATACGCGTAAAATGTTTTTTATGAATTTTTAGATGACTTCGTTGGTTGCAACAATTAATAATATCTGCTGTATTTAAGTTTATCATAAATTTGTATCTGAAATATTATTTTAATATTTTGAAGCTACCTACCCATTCGCCATAAACGTAATTATCACAAATTTCTTTCAGATCCTGTGCGAGCTCTCTTAATATTTCTATTTTTACTTTCTCTTACCCATTGCTCGAGAAAGTATTGTTTTAGGGTCAAATTTTCGAACGTGAGTTTTTGTTATATTTACATATTCTGAGGTTTCCTGAATATGAAAATCCTGTTTTTAGCGAATGGTCTGTGTGTCTGTCTGTGTAGATATCTGTGTGACTGTTATCAGCATATCTCAAGGACAAATAGTAGCAGAAATTCCAAACTCTTTATTCTAAATGTGTATCGTATAGGAATGCTACAGTACGCTTTTCGTTGAGATGAAGCAAGTGGTTCATGTACAGGGACATTCAAAAGTATTCAGATACATTAAGTCTATGGAGGAAATTGCAGGTAAGTAGAGTTTAACATCTATAGACTGCATTAAACCAAAGGAAATGAATATATATAATATATATGTATATATATTAATAGAGTTAGTCAACTGGGAATTTTTTTGTGTGTATGTAGAAGCCTTGCCGCCCCCCCCCCCCCCCCCCCCCGGGGAAAGTCCCCCCTCGAGGGGAGTTAATTTTCATGATATGTATCTTTTAAAAGAGCTCGCTAGTACCTTTAAAACGAATGGTTGAACCCTCGATCTGCGATAATTTAAAATAAAGTTATCGATTTTTTTTCATTTATAACAAAAAGAAAAAAAAAAATATTGAGAATAAATTCAACTTTTTTTTTTTGGATATTTAGTGTTATACTACTTCTCTAATATGGAAATCGTCTGTATTATCAAGGAAGATAATTTTTTAAAATAAATAATTTTAGTAAATCATTTTCTAAAAACAAAATTATTTTTGAATAACAGAATTCACAAGAAATTCTGAAATATTGAAAAAGAAAATTAGCATGTTTTAAACTCTGTAATAAATGAATTTTGCAATATTGTGCGCGCAAATAAAACTATTTCGTATTTGCATTTATTTATTTATTTATTTTTATTTTAGATCACTTTTCGCCGCCAACGAAGCTTTTGGATACCTCATTTACTAAACAAGGTGTCGCGAGCTTTTTGCTCGCCGTCAAAACAACCTATCGACACTCTGTTATCGAACAAATTTTAAATTTCTTATGAACTGTGAAAAATGAGAATTTTCAAACTTCTCACTTCAGTATTCTTAACAAATAATGCTACTTTTTAACATATATTCTAAAAGTAAGTTTTTAACGATTACTTAGTATGAAAGATAGTGACTTTTATTGACTAAATATTTTCAGTTCTATCTGATAATATGAAAATAATCGAAATGAAATCTTGATGAAAGATTGTGAAAGAGATTGTGGCTGTGAAAAAGGGTGGACCGAACGATGAAAGAAATTGAGGTTCAGTGAACAAATAAAAGCAGCCTAAGTCGAAAAAACCTATTTGGGAGTTCTGATGTAGTAGATTATATAGAAGAGAAATAACTAGAAGAAGCACTAAAATCTAAAAAAAATTGAAAATCCACAGGAACAGATGAAATAAATTTTGAATTATTCAAATTGCCGACTATATTTTAAAGACACAGCTGCTACTTTTAATCATTTATGCTGAAAACAAAGCAAAACTAGTGATAACTGGAAAATAATTAGTTTTCTTCTTATTTTAAAAAAGGAAATCGTAATATATGTGGTAATTGCAGAGGTATTAACCAACTGAACCCTGGATATACTCTTTTCAAGAATTACAAGCAATAGACTGAGTTATTTCACATGCATCACAAATCTAACAATATAGTATTTGCAGACGATTTTTGTTTTTCAAGATAGTGAAGATAATTTGAAACGTGCAATTTTTACTTAGCCAAAATTGGAAACGATTATAACTTATAGATTTCAAAATCTAAAACATAGGTGAAAACTTTTGAAGGTAAAGAACTCATTAAAAAAAAAAAAAAGATAATCTTAGAAAATAAGCCAGTTGAACAAATGTCCCATTTTAATTATTTAAGATGGGACATGTACTTATGATAATGTTATACAGACCAAGCTAAATAAGTTAAAATACATCTACGGGACTATAAAGAGAAAATTAAAAATTCTAGAAAAGTTATTACAATAAAATTTTACAAGACCTATACCAGTTCTTCTATGTGGAAGCGAGACTTTTTAGTGGTAAGACGCAAAATCGTTTTCTAGTTGTATTTATATTTTTAGCCTGTATTCTATTACAACATTCAGCACGCACACACACATTTTACGGAAAAGTAGGGAACTTCAATGGCTTTACCGGTCACTATATTTAAATGAATTACTTATAAAATAAGCATGTAGAATCTCCTTACTGAAATTAAAATTATACATATATATACTAGCAGGCTTTGCCCGCTTAGTTGGGCACTATTTAAATAAGTTGTCAAGATCCCATATCATAATTAATAACCTACAGTAGTGGACAAAATTGTGGAAACCCTTTGAAAAAAGTTGATTTTAGTGGTTTGATGGCTAATAACACCACTTCTTTTTGTATCAATACTATAAAATTATATATCATTGGAAAGGTAATTTAATCAAGATTGTAAAGCAATAACATTTGTTCAATTATCTGTATTATATTAAAAGTTATAGCCAAATGACCAGAAAAAAGAAGCACAGCTTGTTTGCGTTTATAGGAAGTAGTTGTCCTTCATTTGAATGTAGCCAATGAGCATGAGTGTTAACAGAGCCAATCATATGTCATCTTGTTCTGGCAATGTTTTGGCAATAAGCCAACAGGTCACAGGACATTTATCAGCTTGTATTATAGTTGCTATCAAGTTGGTTTTTCATTTTGTGTTTTTTGATTTACTAGTGAGCTTGTGAAACGTAATAAAAAAAAAATAATCAATATAAAATTAAAGAAATGGCGCAAAAAGTTGACTGGTCACCTATTAAGCGATATAAAATAGTAACATTAAGTGAACAAGGCTACAGTTATGATGAAATTAGAAGAAATATTGGGGGAAACTTAACCAAAGGTGGCATTTCTAAATTTTTGAAGAGGTACAAGGAGAATCAGTCATTAGAAAACCAGACTGTAAAGGTAGAAAAAGGTGCACAACAGCAAGTGATGATAGAAGAATTAAAAGACTGTGCCTAGGTGAAAGAAAAAAATCATCTCGGTGTATACAAGGGGGAATGTTACAATGCAATGTGACGGTAAGTGCAAGGACTGTTCGGCGCAGACTGCATGAATTTGGTCTAAACGCTAGAATTCCACGAAAAAAGCCATTTTTGTCTTTTAAACAAAGGTTGGAAAGATTAAACTGGGCTAAAGCTCATGTTAACTGGACAACAGAACAATGGGACTATGTAATTTTGAGTGATGAGACCAAAATCTCCCTGTTTGGTAGTGATGGCATAAAATACGTATGGAGAAGAATTGGAGAAGATGTCCATCCTGAGTGCATTACACTTACCGTGAAACACCCAGTTAGTATCATGATTTGGCGTGGTATGACATCAAGGGGTGTGGGTAGAATTGGCGTGATCGATGGGAATATAAATGCCCAAAGATACATAAATGAAGTACTTGGGCCCAAGCTGCTGCCTTCTGCACTTGATCTTTTCCAAGATAATGAAGCATTTATATTTCAACAGGATTCAGTTCCATGTCAAGTTGCTGGTGTGTGCAAGAAGTGGTTTCAAGATAATCATATTCAACTGCTGGAATGGCCTGGAAATAGCCCAGACCTTAACCCAGTCGAAAATCTATGGAGTCGGCTAAAGGAACTTGTTAGACAAAAGCAACCCAACAATAAAACCCAATTAACAGAAGCAATAATTCAATCTTGGTTTCATGTTACAACAGCAGCAGAACTAAAGAAGTTGGTCCACTCCATGAGAAATCGATGTAAGGCCGTAATTAAGGCTAAAGGTTACTCAACTAAGTATTAACTGGTATGGTGAAAATTTTTGTATATCTCATTTTTTTATGTATATCACCTTTCTTCTTTATAAATACTGTTCTATTAAAAAACTATTCTTAAATAATATTGCTTTACAATCTTGATTAAATTACCTTTCCAATGATATATAATTTTGTAGTATTGGTACAAAATAAAGTGGTGTTATTAGACATCAAACCACTAAAATCAACTTTTTTCAAAAGGTTTCCACAATTTTGTCCACTACTGTAAGTTAAAGTTTCCGCTGTTTTCGATAGAGGTGTTTACAGTCCAGGACGTGAGGAGTCCGGGTCCCTACTGCCTTCAGCAGCAACTTATCCGCTTCTTACTTCTCCTACATCAGCGGGTAAGTTCGTAATTTTGCGAAACCCGTCAGATCCCATGGATTTCCCAAGGCCAATTTAGCGCTTAAAGGGGGAAGGGGCGTGTTTAATTTGCTCCTTCGTTACACATACCTTCCCCCAATAAAAAACAAATGTTTTTGGAAATATTCTAAATACACATGGTTATTTTCAATACTTTTGTACCATTTTTCAGTAGAAAAATGGTACAAAAGTATACTCTACTCAAAAATCCGAAATTTCTGAAATTAACCCGGAAAAACGAATTTCACACGAAAAGAATTCTAAAATCACACATGTTTATTTATACTCAAGTCCACTCCCCTCATGTACAATTTCTTCCCCGTAAAGTAATTTGGGGCCGAGTTATACTTACAAACGTTACTCCTTCCCAATCAATAATAATAAAAATAATAATAATAAATCCCAGATTGTAGGTAATGTTTTATTTGTACTTAAGTATAGTCTCACCATGTGCATTTTCTTTACAGTGAAATGTTTTGGAGCTGAGTTATGTTTACAAACGTGTTTTTGACTTTTGCTACCTAAAGGGAGGAATGGAGGGGAATTTTGAAAAAGTTGATGGATATAACTTTAGTTAGGTAAAGATCTAAATTCTTGCCAAGCGTCTTTGAAGTCATTCCAGCCGTTCTCACGTGATACCCGGACAAAAATGGTGTTACAGACACGATGACACGCGCATACACACACACACACACACACACACACACACACACACACAGAATTTTCTGAAGTCATTTTTGACTTTCATGTTGTGTGAAATGTAAAGTTATCAATTTTTTTTTTTTCTTTTTTTCTGACAAATTTACAGACAAGTCTGATTTTATTAATATAGATATATACACATTGTCATTTTAAAAAGGAATTAAAATGACTATCACAATTCCGTTAGTAAGTATCTTGGCGAGATACTCCAGAGCTACTTAGATGCCAAATTTCAAATTTACCTAAAGTAAGACTTATACTAAAGTTGTCCCGTAATGTGAATGCTTATTTATTTTATTGTAAATTTATTTTTTTTTAGTATCGAATTTCATCAACGGTTCTGCATCCGTGTTTTGGCTGTGGTTCTGATTTACTGAAAATAATCGCCAATCAAAATAAACATTTCAATTATTTAAATTGTGATCCGTTAGCTAGTTAACAGGGTTTCTTATCCTGTACATTTTTAGCCTTCCATTAAGTTTTATTGGCCGAGTTAAATATTTCTTTTTATGTCACTAAATGAATGAATGATCGTTTATTTATTTTTCTTTTTTTTCAACAATTATAGAATCAATATCGATGCATTCTAAGCCACTAAAAAAGCTATATCAAAGGATACTAACAGCTGTTATGTTGATTTTAACTAAACTTTTTAATTAGTTAGAACAGGTAAATTTTAATATTCAATTCAGATTCCTTGTATTATTTACCATCTTTAAGTACAGTTAGATAACACTGCGTCCAACCCGCTCCCCCTAAACAAAAAAAAAAAAAAAAAAAAAAGTATTAAAAAATCGAGATCTGATACCAGTCTTGCTGATTCTTATGTAAAATGACCTCCTGAATCCGAATATCCCAGGAGCAGAATTATATCTGATGTTCTGCAACGAGACATTAAAATTTGCAGATGTTCTGCAGGTATTTTGTCCAAATTTGTCAAAGCACAGTAAAATGCAAAATAAGCATAAAAATAATACTTATTAGTAAAATATTTATTACACATTTATAATAAAACACGATTTAAAATATTTATAATCTAAAATTCGGGAATACACCCAGAATTTGCAATTTTTTCAATGGCTTTTGGCATTAATATTGTCACATTAATGTGGATATACTACTTACAAAATGTTTATAAATTTTGTCTATACATTGAAACAATGACTGTTTCCAGCAATTTTCTAGTATGCTAACAGATTTACAGATCAGTTGAACATATCTAAGTTTTATTAATTTTAGAATGTTAGCTGTATCAACATCATCCAGTTAGGGGATAGATGAAATGTTCTGCAAAAGCCTCAATTGTTCTGCGACGTGCGTCGCAGTTTTAAGCACTTTCTGCTCCTGGGCCGAATATGACTCCCATTTTTGCCTGGTCGCCCACCATTTTCTAGAGACATTACCTTTCCCCACCCTTCATGCCGAGCAGTGTAATAAAACATTAATATTTTTCATTCGGGGAATGGATATTAGAGTGAATGCCTATAACAAATTCATTTTTAAAATGTAGACAATTTGTGAATTTTTTAAAATGTTAACTTCCGTTCTATTTGTCATTATAGAACTTAACAAAATCTTCAAAACTTCCCAGGAATACGCAGATCGTTCATGGCGGGGGAAGAAAAAAGGCTTAGTTTTTTAATCTATAGAAGCACGTAAATTGGCGTAGTTTTTGAATCTATAGAAGTAACACATACTAACATTTTTTTTTTATATATATACATTAATTTTAAAAAAAACATTTGACAAATATTGAGTTAATATAACAATTAAATATAGAAAATAAAACTAAAGAATATTTCTTCAATGTATTGGACTGCTGATATAATTGTTTAAATAAATAAGCATTGATTGTTAACATGTCATCTCAACCTTTCTTTCCTCATCAAAATTTGCTCCCCCCCCCCACCCCCCCCATTCTCTCACCAAAAAAAAAAAGAGAGAGAGAAAAAAAAACTGTAAAGCCAGAATTCTTTTAAAGAAATACTCAGTTTAAATATGTAATTGAAAAAAACCGGTGCTGAGTTTTAAATCATTAATAGAAAGAAAAGTTTTACAAATAATTCCTTTTCATAATTTGACAAATATTTTACTTCTTAAAAGTGTTGATCTAGCTCTGCAGTTATTCACTTGAAATGAAAGGAAGTCTCTGTAAGTGTATTAGGAACACTTTTATTAATTTCAAACGAAAAAAAAAAAAAAAAAAATCTAGAGTGACTCCACTCGACTTTCCGAACGTTAAGAAACTAACTTGTTTAAATAAATATTATATGAGAAATCGTGAATTAAACTAGAAAATTGAAGTATTTAAGTATTTATCCCCGTGTAGTATAATGTTTAATTTATTGCTATTGCACTTGAAATATTCTGAGATAACAGGTCATAATGATAAAGAATCTTCTTTTGTGTTCTTGTAAAATATATATACATAAATACATAAATTCTAGATGCTCCAAAATCTATACAGTTCTCATGACGATAATCTTTAATATGTAAATAATTTTTTTCGTTCAATCGAATAAGGTATTTAAACGTAATGCACATGAAAGATTTTGAACCTAATGATAAATAATTTTTCATTGTGCCCCTGTTTTTTTTTTTTTTTTTTTTTTTTTAAAAAAAAAAAAAAAAGGCAAGTGCTAGGTTCACGAAAATCAATAGTTTGTGCTATGGTCACATAGCATATGTAACTGCTTTCAGCTCTTTCAAACAAGGCGTTCAGACGTTATCGTGTTCACTCACACACATACACACATCAGTCTTACGATAACAAGAATGAACTTCAAAACGTCTAACCCACCAAAATCTGTAAGTCTAATTTTTATCATGATCACAAAACTTTCCTTACATACGTATGTTCGCGGAAAAAAAAATTGTTTATCACACGAAAAATTAATCAAAATGTACAATTTTATTGTTTAGGTGATTTTTTATTTCAGTCGACTGAAAGAAATTTTAAATTTGTCAATGTACAATGTTCTGCAATCAGTTTTTAATGAACTTGTGCTTTTTTTCCCAGTATATATTTAAGTAAATTTATTTTTGAGAAAAATAAGATAATAATTTTGAAGAAAATCGAATAACATATAATTCATAGCATTAATAAAATGGAAGTTAAATAAAATCTCAGACACATATACATACATGAAAATGGAATAAGTTTATATCTGTACACTTAATACACATTTTTCGCCTAATTTTAAAATTCTACTCGATCACCCTGGAACATGATTATTTCTGTTCCTGGATGCCTAAATTGACCATTTCCACAGACAAAGATAGTAAGAGAAATTTTTCAATTTCACACCTTTCGAAAGCATGCAATAAATACTTCAAAAATCTTAGTGTAAGAATCAAATAACCTGACTTTGCAAATTTATTTGATTTACATCTAAATTTTAACGTATTATGCATTTTTTTTTTTTTTTTAAGAATTTTTAAATTTTAAAAATAAGTCGGCCTGTATGTAACTAATATTTTATAAAATTTGACACATGGTACATTGCATTAATATTATTTAAAATATATTTATATATTCCTTGACTAGATATTTTAAGTTTTAAATTAATTTTAATAGCCTAAATAAGTCTTCCTTCTTATTATAATTGTATCTTTATTTAAGACTTTTTCATATTTACTAATATACATGCATATCGGCTGTAATAAAAATACTTAACATATGATTTTTTTTTTTAATTATTTTTTTTTTATTATTATTATTTTGTAAAGTTTACTTAAAAAATCGTTTATGTAATTGTATGAATATATTTAACCATTAAGCTTGAAACTGAAATTGTGTTTTATGAAATTTTTATTATAAATGTGTAAAAAAAAAAAAAATCCTTTTAACATTCAGATTATGTGTTATACTATGTTTTTTTAATTAATATTATATTTAATAACAAAACTAAACGATGAAAGTAAGCTATGTTGAAATTAATCATAATGATAATTTAAAAAATTCAACATTTATAAGAATACAATATACAAATTATGTATGTATATATATATATATAATGCCTGGAATTTATTGATCATTCATATAAATTTTTAAACACGATAATTTGCATGCATCCAAATACACAAAATGCATTTCTAGTTTAAGAATGAATTATACAGAAATAACATCTCAACCTTTTAATTGACAGAAAGATCAGGTTATTATGCCGATATACTAATTTATTTAATTCAAAAAAATAGAGTCGCGAATAATATATATATATGAAGAGATACATAAACTTAGTTAACGTTACATTTTTTGAATATCTGTGATATTATGAGAATATAGACAACTTTCTCTCTCTGTATATATATAAAATATCTTTCGAATCTATTTTGAAAATGCGCATAGTGCGTTAATGATTTAATAAAAAAAAAAAAAAAAATTATAGTTTAAAAAAAAATTACTAAGGGCAAAGTCAGAGTGGGGTGAGGGGAAAAATTAATATAAATTACGAATATACCTGAAAAACGTTTTAATTATAGAGGAAAAATTAATTACATCGAAGAAATGTTAGGTATTATTTCTTCTAATTAATTAAGCACTCTAAAATGCTTTTATAAACCCATAGTGATTATGTTATTCAAAATTTTAAGTAGATATGAAAACCAGTATATCTAAATTAAAACCCTTTCATTATTCTGAATTTACTTGAAAAGATTGCGCTAATAAATACTAAAAATAAACTGTAAAAACTTTTTTTTTCATTTATTTTTATCCCCTCCCCGTTAAATATAATCCTTTTCTTGTAATTCGTCTCCCTTAATTATTTTAATTTTTCATGTGCAAACTTTAACTGGAACACTGATTTTGTAAATTAATGAAAAACAGCTCTATTGTTTTAAGATAAATAAAGAACCGCTTGAAATTCTTTGCATTAATATGTATACGAGAAAACATTTCACACGCTTAAATTCAAATGAAACCTCCAAACAAATTTAAGAATTCAATGTTTGCCAAAAATAAAATAAATATATGTATATAAGTAAAATCTTGGAAAAGCTATATAAGATGCAGCAATAAAATGTATCAAAGGAACAGTTCAATTAAAAATAATACGCAATTTTTCAGGTGAAAATTAAAAACGTGTATATATGAAAGAAAAATATTTTTCGTAATGCATAAAGGTCTTCTAAAAAACAAGCACTGTTGCCACAAAACTGGAATTTATTATACGTAATAGTAAAAAAAAAAAAAAAAAAAAAAAAAATCGTAACAGAAAAAAAAAAAAAAAAAAAAAAAAAAAAAAAAAAAATTGGACATATAGAGAACTGGCACTAGAACTAGTTAAAAAAAGAAAAAAAAAAAAAAGAAAAAAAAAAAGTAACGTACGTAACAGGAAAAAAAAAACCGTACGTTAAAAGCAAAAAAAAAAAAAAGTAACGTACGTAACAGGGAAAAAAAACCGTACGTTAAAAGCAAAAAAAAAAGAAAAAAAAAGTAACGTACGTAACAGGAAAAAACCATACGTTAAAAGCAAAAAAAAAAAAAAAAAAGTAACGTATGTAACAGGGGAAAAAAAAAAAAAAAAAAAAAAAAAAAAACGTACGTTAAAAGCAAAAAAAAAGTGCAAATTATGATATTTATTGAAATTATCTATGAAAGAATTAAAAAAAAAAAAAATCCTAAAAATGTTCCGCAGTTCACTGCAATCTTCTCAACAATTCAAAAGAAAAGATTCATAACATTAACAAAATATTTGTTAGTATTACCAAATGCTTATCAGATTCTGGGTGCCCACTCGCCTGTATAAAATGCTCCTTTCTCCAAATCAACCAGAAATTATTTGTTTTACCAATAATCACTGATAAACAAGAATTTTTTTCTTGGGAACTATTACCAAATTTAAATAACACAGTCGGTAAAAATTGAGAAAATATTCGTTAAAAGTGAAGTTGGTTCATATTGCAGAAAAACCTCCATTTAAATATTTCAAAAAACGTAATTTTATTGCCTTTTTAAAGTGCTTTGTTTCACCAGACAAATAGCGTAAAAAGTAAAATGGCTCCACTAACATTTGTTTTGTCAGACATTGACGCAAAGAGAATGTAAACTCTTTTTTCGAAACAAATGCCTTATCAGTATGGAACTTAATAAACTGATGAAAGAACACTTTGAAAATGTTCTCGTAAGTGTGTTAACTCTTGTGATAGTTTTTGTTATAGTTGTGAGCATTTCACGGTGAAGAAACATGACTTCGTTAATTAAAACTGCCTATAAACATTATTTTGTACATTAAATTGGCGACCTTGGGCACCACATTTTTGTTGTTTAAACTGTTCTACCCGACTTTGCGAATGGATGAAAGGAAAGGAAATTTCGATGCCATTCCCGGTACTATTGATCTGGAGGGAACCTAAAGATCATTTAGAGGTTTGCTATTTATGTGAGGCTCCAACTGCAAAAGGAATTAATTTCAAGAAGCAGAAGCATGTTCACTATCCCAACATCAGTTCTGCATTAAGACCAGTACCTCAGTGACACCCTGCCAGTGCCACAGCCACCTGTTAACTATCCTTTAATAAATGAAGAATGAATGCCATCTTGTAGCCTTGAATGTGAGATTGTTATGGATTACATTCTTTCTGAGAAACATTTAGCCTCATATGATTACACAAGCAGAATTAAATAATATTGTGCGTAATTTGGAGCTGACTAAAAATAAAGCCGAATTGCTTGGATCAAGCTTTCAGGTGTGTTGTGGCTTATTCCTCAAGGTCTAGCGGCAAGCTAGATCAGGTTTTAGGAGGTCGTGGATCTTCAAAAAGTCATAAACAATAAGAGGTGTAGTTAATAAGGTCTTCATGCAAGAGCTAAATGCAGATGTGGTTTCTGAACCATAATCACAAGTGCCTCTCCTATTGCAATTAATTCAGCTCTAAAGACGGAGCAAAAATCTGGAGATTTTAGACTAATTTACACAGAGTGAGATGACTTAATGAAAATACTCCTGCCACAGGCATAGTTGTCGTCTCTACTGCTATCCGTATAAACCTGTATAGCTGATGTTGGATTTTCGTTCATGATCTCAAGAGTAGGCTGGAAGAGGTATTCAGGTAAATCATGTTGTTTACTACTCCCAGCACTCAATTCGGTCTGAAAGTGTACGCTGTGCAGATCTTCCAATGGATTAAAGACAGTCTTTAAGCTGTGTTCCTTGATATTTTGGTGCAGGAAGTCCATCGACTGCAATCTAGAAAATGGACAGTCTCTCTTCAGCCTCTGATTATTAACCCAGTTTTTGAAGAAAACAGGTTCTATTATGATTACCGTAACTATAAAGTTTGTTCAAATACTGAGCGAGGTCCATGCTTCTCCTCAAACTCAAGAGCTTCAAGTCAGATTCATAAAACTCAACTGGACTTTATCTAGTTCTATCAAGTTTGTGGTAGAAGCACAGAAGTAAATTGGAAATCCGTACTAATACTGCTCTGATCAGAGTGTTATAGGTTGTTCTAAGTGTAGCGGCATCAGCACCCCAGTCTCTGCCAGCTATGTATTTCAATATATTCAATCTCATTATGCTCTTTCCCCGCCAGATGTTCAATATGTTTGTTACTATATTTGTTACCCTGGATCTTAGTTCATTCTAGTCCTAGCAGACTTACTCACCGTGGCTAGGGGGCGTTCCTGGGCGAAGTGGGTGAAGTACGTCGGGAGTGTATACTCCTGGTAGGGTCACCCAAGGCGTGAAGGCCATTCCACTATGTTCAGCTGAAATCTGCAGGCACAGGAGCTAAGTCAGTCTTCTGCCTTCGGGTGTTCCGGGTCTCCTGATCCTCAGCAGCTGCTCACCATTTTCTTTTATTTAAAAAAAATATTATTAAAAAAAATATTTAAAAAAAAATTATTTTATAAAAAAAGAAAAATTCTTTTATTTAAAAAAAATATTTAAAAAAAATTATTTAATAAAAAAAAAATCTTTTATTTAAAAAAAAATATATATATATAAAAAAATATTTAATAAAAAAAAAAAATTATTTAAAAAAAATTATTAAAAAAAAAATTTATTTAATAAAAAGAAAAATTCTTTTATTAAAAAAAAATATTTAATAAAAAAAATTCTTTTATTTAAAAAAAATTATTTAATAAAAAAAATTCTTTTATTTAAAAAAAAATTATTTTAAAAAATTATTTAAAAAAGAATTATTTAAAAAAAATTATTTAATAAAAAAAAAAATTCTTTTATTTAAAAAAAAATATTTAAAAAAAATTATTTAATAAAAAAATAATTCTTTTATTAAAAAAAAATATTTAAAAAAAATTATTTAATAAAAAAAATTCTTTTATTAAAAAAAAAAATTATTTAATAAAAAAAATTCTTTTATTAACAAAAAAAAAATATTTAAAAAAAAAATTATTTAAAAAGAATTATTTAATACAAAAATATTCTTTTATTTAAAAAAAAAATTCTTTTACTTAAAAAAAAAAATTAAAAAAATTATTTAATAAAAAAAAAATTTTTTATTAAAAAAAATTATTTAAAAAAAATATTTAATAAAAAAAGAAATTATTTAAAAAAATTATTTAATAAAAAAATTATTTAATAATAAAAAAAATTCTGTTATTTAAAAAAAATTATTTAAAAAAATTTATTTAATAAAAAAAAAAATCTTTTATTTAAAAAAAAAATCTTTAAAAAAAAAATTCTTTTATTTAAAAAAAAATTCTTTTATAAAAAAAGAAAAATTCTTTTATTTAAAAAAAATATTTAAAAAAAATTATTTAATAAAAAAAAATCTTTTATTTAAAAAAAAAAATATATAAAAAAAAATATTTAATAAAAAAAAAATTATTTAAAAAAAATATTAAAAAAAAAATTATTTAAAAAAAATTATTAAAAAAAAAATTTATTTAATAAAAAGAAAAATTCTTTTATTTAAAAAAAATATTTAATAAAAAAAATTCTTTTATTTAAAAAAAATTATTTAATAAAAAAAATTCTTTTATTTAAAAAAAAATTATTTTAAAAAATTATTTAAAAAAGAATTATTTAAAAAAAATAATTTAATAAAAAAAAAATTCTTTTATTTAAAAAAAATATTTTAAAAAAATTATTTAATAAAAAAAATTCTTTTATTTAAAAAAAAAATTATTTAATAAAAAAAATTCTTTTATTAACAAAAAAAAAATATTTAAAAAAAAAATTATTTAAAAAGAATTATTTAATACAAAAATATTCTTTTATTTAAAAAAAAAAATTCTTTTACTTAAAAAAAAAAATTAAAAAAATTATTTAATAAAAAAAAAATTTTTTATTAAAAAAAATTATTTAAAAAAAATATTTAATAAAAAAAGAAATTATTAAAAAAAATTATTTAATAAAAAAATTATTTAATAAAAAAAAAAATCTTTTATTTAAAAAAAAAATCTTTAAAAAAAAAATTCTTTTATTTAAAAAAAAATTCTTTTATTTAAAAAAAAAATTCTTTTTCTTAAAAAAAAAAAAAAATTCTTTTTCTTTAAAAAAAATCCTTTATTAAAAAAAAAATCCTTTATTTAAAAAAAATCTTTTATTTAAAAAAATAATAAATATATATATTATTTCTTTAAAAAAATTCCTTTCAAAAAAGAAAAATTAAAATAAAATTATAAAATATCTTTAAAAAATATTCCTTTAAAAAAACTTTAAAAAAAATCCTTTTAAAAAAAACTAAAAAAAAAAAAAATAATAATAATTCCTTAAAAAGAAAGAAAGAAATCCTCTTAAAAAAAAGTATAAATGTTTTGTTTTTGCATTAGTGCTTTTTTGGCTCCTTTTTTTCCCCCTAGTTTTACAGTGTTTCACAATCCGGCGGGTCACGTACACTAGGTTTACAAAATCCTCACCGCAGCCGGGGTTGAGGTGAAGCCTTTTTTTTTAATTCACTTTTCAATTTTAAATTGTTCACACACTTTTTCATTCCAGGGTCACATTTTTCACTTGGGGGTTCTTGTTAGGAATTTCCCCTTTCAAATAATAATAATAAAGTAGTAATTTTGTTAAATTGCGGTAGTCCTTATTATAGTAAGGTGTTTTGTTGTTGGAGTTCCACTTTTCTTTGTTTTCATTTTCTTTGCTAGTTGCATCTTTTGTTCCGCTTTTCTTGATCTGATTATTTGGTAATACCTCCAGTCGAAGATGGAACCTATATTATATTACTATACGATAGTGCCCAGGTGTATTTGTATGTGCACCATAAACTATATTTCAATATTACAAGAAACTGCTCGCTGTTCTTCCACGATTCATGTCTCATACCTGCTTGGACCTGGCTCTCCAACATTCCGGAGCAGGAGTAACATATAGAGAAATGAACTTTTTCTCTCTCTCTCTCTATATATATATATATGTATTAAGAAAAAAAGAAGAAAAATGCAAGAATTTTTCGATATGCAATCTTCAGAGTATTTAAAGCATTCTTTAAGAAAAAAATGATTTGATAAAATAGTGATTTATCTTGATACTATCGACAAAGGAATTAAAGACCAACCGTCCCCTTAATTACTAAGATGGAAACAATTGAGACAGATGTTGACTATATTGATAGGATTGAGTTGAAGAACTTACTGAAAACATCTAAGAATAGAAAAGCTACAAGACCAGACAATATTAATACAGAACTTTTTAAATATGGTAGTGATTTACTACATAAAAAAAAAAAAAAACTATTGCACCTTTTTAATGTGTTTGAGAGAATGTGTGTTCCCCACAGAATACATCTTAATCTTTATGAAAGGAGATTGAAATTACTGTGGGAATTATAGTGGCACTAGCCTACTAAGTACCGCCTATAAATTATATCGCAAAACAATAACAGAGTAAGGCAACTGTCGGAAGCAATGCCCTTAGAAGAACAATCTGGCTTCAGACGAGGCAGATCCTGTATAGATGATGTATTCACTTTAAAACAGATTATTGAAAAGCGTAGAGAATTCAACTGGAAACACATATTTTTATAGACTTTCAAAAGGCCTTTGACCGTGTGAACAGGGAAAAACTGTGGTATATCATGGAAAATAGGAGATTTCCTTGACATCTGATCCAGGCATGCCACTCCTTATACCAACAAAGATAGTCATCGGTATACACAAAACCAACGAGATTGACACTAACCAAGGAGTTAGACAGAGCTGTGGTTTATCTCCAACCTTGTTTAATCGCTACATAGATGACATCATGTGAACATGGAAAAATTCGGCTGCCTCAGGCATTAGGCTAAATGAGGACACTAACATGAACACACTGCTGTTCGCGGATGAACAAGCTATCATTCAGAAGTGTGAAGACGACCTACAGAGATCGACGTATAGATTTATCAAAATTTGTCAAGATAATGGAATTAAAATCTCGATATTAAAAAAAATCTATGGCTTTCAAAGGTATAGAACCTATTCGAACAAAAATTATCATTGAAATAAGTCATAGAACAAGTATCACACTTTACCAACCTAGAATGTGATCTTACTTATGAATATGAGAACGAAATACAAAAATACAACAGAAGTTGCACACATTGCATCACATCCACGGAACCTTGAGTAAAACCCTCCAGAGGACAACACGAAAGGAAATTAAACTTAAGTTTTATTAAGTCATGGCTACGCTTGTCTTATTCTACGGCTCAGAGACATGGACCTTGAGGAGCCAGGATCTGAGTAGAATTAATGAGACATTTAAGATCAATAAAGAACTGCACAATCATCGACAAGATCCGAAATGAAGACATCAGGAATGAATTGAAGGTATTCAACTTATATGATAGAGTACAAGAACATCGTACTAAATGGAAAGATCATGTACACCCCATGCCAGTGACAATATTCCCCAGAGTTGCCTTTGACTACATTCTGAAAGCCAGAAGAGACAGAGCACGTCTGAGAAAGCGATGAATTGACCTATGAAGCCGGAACATTCATCCTGCCTATTCATGGAAGTTGATGATGAATTAAAGGAATTTCGCAATAGTATTTCGAAAAAACTTCTATGGGGGACCGTGAACTCATTGACAGTTAACAATATGGTTTGAGCAGCAGGAACTATTCTTCAGAGTTAAAAGAACTCGCTCATTAGTCTGCCAAAGCCTGTTCGCCAGTCTACCACGACTTGCCCGTTTGGGCTTCCAGGATCTTCATTTCCAGCCTTAGAGGGCGCGCTTTTCCTGACTGTCAAGATGCTCTGTCCCTGCCTACTAGGATGCTCCATGCCTGCCAGAAACCTACCTCCTGCCTACCAGGGCATGAGCTTCCTTATTATATATTGAAAATCAGTACAAGGTACAGATTTAAAGATATTTTTGCCCTATTTAGGAAAACAAACTTTTCATCTATAAAAATTAGTAAATAGTAGAAAAGTGATGCAATTAAAAAAAAAATGTTCAGTCGTAACGAGGATTTATCAATGACTGTAGAAAAAAAAAAAAAAAAAAAAAAAAACTTTTTTTACAACGTAAAGTACTCTATTTACAATATATTTTTTTTTAATTAAAAACTCCTCAGAATAAGGAAAAACAATCTTTAGAAAAAAAAAAAGTGAAAATTATGAATTTTAGCTTTTAAAACATAGCATCAGGAAAAAAAAAAAAACTTTTTGAGTTTCTGATTATTAAAAAAAAAAAAAAAATCTGGTCATATGGAAATGAAATTTGTATTAAAAAATGAGAATGTAGTACTGAAAATTAATACAAGGTAAATACTAAAAGATGTATTTATTCTACTTAAGAAAAATACATTTGTTTGGAGGAAAAAGAAAAAATTGCATAGCTCCCCTCCTCCCCCCCCCCCCCAAAAAAAAAAAAAAAAAAAAAAAAACTTACCTGTTTATGATTTTTTATTTTTTAAAACGTGAGTAGATTTTTTTTTTTTAATATATTTATTTTATTAATTTTTATATATTTTTAAATCTCATATTTATACCAGGATTTAATATCTTTATCCCCCTATCCCCCCCCCCCAAAAAAAAAAAAAAAAACGGAATTAGGATTAAATTTGTGCACGCAAATATAAAATGTGCAGACTCATAATACTTTTTAGTTAGAAATTTATTTAGAGGTATATAAAGATTGCACATGATTTAATTAAAATATTTTTGTTTAATCTTTGCCTCCCCCCCCCCCCCACTTTTTAAAATCTTTATTTTACTAAAAAAAAAAAAAAATAGTTTGGATTCGAAAAATGGCAAACAAAAATTTTTATTGTTTCAAATGCCTTCAGATTATCTGAAAATTTGTGCACTTACGTATAGTTTTTCTAAAGATTTTTTTTTTTTTTTTAGTTAGGCGAAATCGGATGCCTTCTAAATTAAGAATTCCCCCCCCCCCCTTTTTTTTTTTTTTTTTTTTTTTTTTTTAAAGAATGTTTTATAATGTATATCAAAATAGCGCTATCTTTGCAAGATAATTCAGAAAATATATACTTATTACTCCCTTTTTTGCACCATAATACTTTTTCCTGTTAAAAAAAAAAAAAAAAAAAATTACTGTCATTCTATGTAAGGATTTATTTTTAACAGATGAGGTATAATATTGTCACTAAATAAATATATTTATTTATTTATTTTAAATGATTGATAAAATATGATATTCGCAATTTGTGGGATAAAAGCAATTATATTTTATTAAATAGACCGATACAGAGTGATGGAAACAAAATTAATTCTTCATTTACGGTTTCATCTGACGGACACCGTATGGGAGAATTTTTTTAATTTAAAATAGTTTTGATAGAAAATAAATCTTCTGATATGGCATATGCAAAAATAAATATATATTTAAAACTGAAAAATTGCGTTAACAGTAAAATAATTTAATAATCATTTTATAATTAAGCTAATATTTTGACAAAACTCTAAAAACTGTTGTAAAATTCTAAAGATATTTTTATTAAAATTTAAATGTTTAAAATTCACAAATTTATGTTAAGATTTAAAAAAAAAAAAAAAGTTTCTTCACTGCATTAAGCAATAATTTTGTATGAGAATACTGCGTATTCAAATTAATCAAATTATTTAGTAAGGGAGATATAGTTGCTCTACTTCCCCTTCTCCCCCGACCAAAAAAAAAACTGATTTACAAATGTTTGAATATTTTCAATTTATAATTGTAAGAGGAGATAGTTAAATTCTATTTAAACATTTCTTTTTCTTAAATGCATTCTACATGCTCTTGAATACGGGATGCGCGTATTTCATGCGTTGCAAAATTTGACGAGAATCAGAATGTTTATATATTTAAGGGGTAATAGTTCAACATTGATAAAACTTTTATATTTCATGTACATCACATTTTATTTGATACAAATACTTGTTTATGATCAATAAATTCACGGCAGTTGGAAGTTTGAAATTTATTTACCTCTTTATCAATATTTTATAAACATTGAAGTCTGAACATTTAGTTTAATTTTAGTACATTTCATTTTGTCAATATTTCATTTTTTTTTTAAGCAGTGATCCTGTTTTTTAACTGAATGGTAAAATTAAATTTAGTACATTTTCCAAATTATTATTCCAAATTATTGACTCGTTATCTGCCATTCTTTTAATATTTGACTGATAATAGCTCTAGATGCTTGTGTAGATTCCATAAAATTTGAATCCGTTTTTATACTTTTGTATTAAAGCGTATCCCGCTGCTCTTGCTTTCAAGAAGCACTATGAATATTTTAATCTTATTTACAAACATCCGAATTTAGTGGTAAATGTATTTACATCGAATTTCTTCTATAAAGTCCATTCTAAAGAATAATATCTTTGTACATAATCTCAGTTTCAGGTTCGGTTATGTATTATTATGTATCCTAAATCTTATTTAATTCCTGGAAATCGAATTTGTTTAAACAATGCCTAAGAAAATATTCGTATTCCGAACAAAGTTTTTTTTTTTTTTTTTTTCTTCCCATTAATTAAAATCTTCAAATTTTAAATATTTGAAAAACAATCCTTACTTAAATCAAATTTTCCAAGTTTAATTTTCATAAAATTTGAAGTTGTTTTTCTAAACGATAAATTAGTTTACTTATTACATTAAGATTATTTATCAAATGACAGGCCATTGACCATCATATCATTAGGCAACGAGCTCTCTAATATTTCTTCATAATACAGTCCAAACTTTTAAGTGCAGAACACACTCCTAGCTGAGCAGCGTCCGTGACTTGTCCAGAAGCACACAAAACACAAAAAGTTGAGTCAATCAGATTAAAACGAAACAAATGAGCACGGAGGCAGTCAAGTCCAGTCAATAGTCTGAACTCAGCCACAGTAGCAGCCCGAGGAGAGTCCGAGACACAGTTAGGTTTTAATAGCACCCTCCATGATTTATTTTCAGTAGCACGGGCAGCAGCAATCCGAAAACATTTTTTTATAGATCCTATTAATTTCAAGTTTTGTTACTACATTAAGATAAATTTTACTTAAATTGTAAAGATTACAGATTGCTGTGAATTATCTGTTATTTGGTTTTCTTCTGAAAATTATCTGTATTTTCTATCGATAATTTTAAGATTATTTATTTATTTATTATTTTTTTTTTTAATATTCAGTTTACATGAAAATGTTCACAATTATATGTATAACGATAGTTGTATTTAAAATCAGTGTTACTAAATTACTGATATTTTCTGCTGTAATTCCAACTGTATACTGAAAGTTTTCCTTAAAACTTGCATAAAATATCCCTGCAAAAAATATAACCCTTGAACCCTGCATAAAATATAGTGTAGCCACGTTTCTTAAAAGTAACAGTGAGGACGAATCCAAAAAGTTGGAGGGTAGCCAAATCGAACGACAGGTTAGGATTTGGAAAAAATCCGGTAATTTGGGGCTCTGTTATCGCTTATTTTACTGAATTAGATGACTGTCACCCTTATTTTACAATGCTTTTATTAACTCTGTTTCTCGTTTGTATGCCCAGTACAAATCTTGCAGTTGATTAACTTCCCGACTACCTAGATATTAGAAATTTTTAGAATAGTTCAAAACACGATGACAATGCCTCTTTTTTTTTTTTTTTTTTTTTTTTTTTTTAAGTTTTAGCCAATCGTTTCGGGTTTAGGCTGCCTTTGGTAGTGTTTTATTCAAAAGAAAATTTTAAAACATGATACATAAGTTTTTTTTTCTTTAATCTTGTAATTATTAATACTGGAGTCTTCGAGTCCATACTTGCGCAGAGACTTCCTTGGTTTCATGAAAAGTGGTCGAAGAATAAGTATTAATTTCTACCTCTTCCTACATTTGAATTATTATTTACATTTAGTAAAGTGGTAGATAGCCTGTTCTAAGCTAGGTGGTCACCTGTTCCATCTACATGTAACGGTGATGTATAATATTTTCATATATTTTCTTCCCTTATTTATAAAATTTTATTATTGTAAAACTAATAACCAAACAAATTTTTTCTGATGACAGATTTGTAAGTGGCGGTACATACAAAAATACTGACTACCGTAGTTTTAGAACCCGAAATGTTAATTCAAAATTATATACAAGATGTTCATAAGTCTCCCTGTAAAGAGCACCCTGCGTATAAGATAGACCCTTAATTTATCCCTTTTTTTTTTTTTCTTTTTAATTCAATATCTATCAAAAGTTTCATTGGACAGAAATATAGCTTTTTTTTGCATATAGAATGACCTGTTAAAAATTTAATTAGTAAATTATTTATGTATAACTATATATATATATAATGTTGCAACAAAATAGTGGAATTTAGAATAACAGATGATTAAATGTCACTAAAATCCTGAACAAACCAAAATGAACCTTATTTATAAGAGCGAAATGGTGTCAATCTGTCACTTGCCTCCAGAAATGTCTACTTCACTCACACACGTGACATTCGGCACACACGTACTTCATAACGTCGCCGTGTGCACCTTGAAACAAATTTTTCAAATTTTTATTTAGTAAGAAAGTTATAAATTAAAAACGTTTTGATCTAATAATTTTTCGACATTTTTGCCTGCATTGTAATTTCAGGCTGTTGCCAATAAAATAATATGCTTACATTTATTTTTTTAACATAAAAAGAAATATTTCTCTACACGTGAAAAATAATTTTAAAAGGTAATGTAAAATTAAACCTGTATCATCAAAAATTTGTGTTAAAATGTCATATTATATCTATACATACATTTAAAATATTAGTTTAATTAATGAAATAGATGGATGTTCTTTTTCCTTGATTGTATCATTCACATAGTTCAGCTTTAGTATGAAGTCCCCATGGCAACTTTTAATAATTTTTGGCATTTTGGCGGTGAATAAAAATAGCTATCACAACTGCGTAAGTAAAAAGGTTGGCGAGAAATCACCGATCTATTTTTCTAATTTTATCAAGGGGGTTCTATAGAATGGTTGTTCCCTAATGTGAATTTATATTTAGTTTAATAGCTTATTAATAAAATCCAAATGGTGTCTGCGTTTCCCTCTCTTAGCTGTTTTCTATTGCACACACAGGTCTGAAATTTGGCACATTCTTAGGCTGGAATGTCTACGCGCGTACATCTCGAAGCCCACATTACAATTTTTTTAATTTGGAAGGAAGTTCTTGTGTAAAGGTGATTAACTATCGAGGTTTTTTTTTTTTTTTTTTTTTTTTTTTTTTGTCGGGGTTTACATTAAGACGTTTCCTTTCTATTTCCGAGAGGGAAAAATCGAAGTTTATGCCGTATTCAATACGCTATAAAATACTCCTTTTTAAATTGCAGTCGTGCGTTTACTAAAAGATTTTATTATTATTGTGGGGGGTGGGACATCAAATTAAACTTAATAACATACTATAGTGCAAGTGGAATTGCTGTCATCTTGTGGTCGACCCAGTAAATCAAATAAAATATAAGAAACAACTGGATAGTAAGTACTATGTGTAGTCAGTATAGTGCTTTTCAATGTAATCGTGGTTTAATGTGAAAGGGGTACTTAGATTTTTTAAAAGAGTATCTGTTTCAAAACATTCGTCCGAGAAGCACCAAAATTAAAGTTTAAGATGCTGTTTGTCTCAAGCGATAATGACCAGGATCTGAAATGTTGCGGATTGGGAAAATGTTGTGGAAGGCAGCACGGACACGTTTGGAGCTAATTCAATACATTCTTTTAGCCACCCCCCTACCCCCCCTTTTTTTTTTTTTTTTTTTTAAGAAAGTGAAAAATAGATTTTTTGTTCATTTAAATATAGTGACCAGCTTAGCGATAAAAGCCTGTTAGTTATTAAATAAAATATATAACCTGGGACATCTTCAAAAAGTACATGAAAATAATTATTAAAAATTTTAATACGAAAACTTACCGGAGAGGGTATACCTACAAAAAAGTCCTAAATAATTACAATAAAGACCATTCAAAAGAGGATGAAACCTGAGACAAATATCAAAAGTACATAACGAGATCATTAAAATAAAAATCCTCCCTAAAAACATTTTAAGACTGAAAAAATTGGAAAAATGCTATTTATATTAATACGTTTGCATATTTTATCTATGCTGTTTCTTGTGAGAATTTATTGTTTTGTTAGGTAATGTTCGCAAGCCCAATTTTAAAATTGCGAATATTGACATCTGTGAACTCTGTCACTTTTGACAAATGCTTAGAATTTTACGGATACATTTTTTTTTTTTTTTTTTGTAATTAATTTTTTTGTAAATCATCATTATTCAACAATAAATAAAGCAAAGAAGGAAAAAAATATATAATATACATTTACAGCATGAAATATTAAAATTGTTATCGAAAAGTGTTTCGTTAAACAGTTTTTGAGGAAATACTTATTCCAAATTGACATTTAAAAGAATCTGAAACTAAAATATTTCTTTAAAAAAATATTTACGAAATATTCAATATTCAACCGAATTTAGAAATCTTTATGAATTGTAAACTGACAATTCTCTACTTCAATCCAACTTTAACTTTTGTCAATATGTTTAAAATTCGAGGTATTTTAAAAATACATTTTTATTCTACAGTATATAAAAACCATGCAATTTATATTCATGGCTGTTTTAAATTTATACGGTTTAAATATTTAATCTCCGTTTACTTTTCGTCAGACTAAATTTTCAAATCAGACTGAATTTTCAATTAAACCCTTGTCTGTTTTCTAGAACTAAATATTATTAAAGTTGTTATCGCAATCAGCTATAAATACACCTAGATGTTAACATATAAATTATTTCTTGTAAAAGAATAGCATAAAAAATGTTTACTATGCTTAATTTAAAAATGTTATAACTTATGATGAAATGAGATTATTTTAACGAAATTAAGTTAAATCATATAACTATTTTGGCGATACAAGTAGTATTGAATAATTTTAAATTAATACTGTCTTTCCTATATTACTCTCAAGAAAATTGAAAAATGGATGTATTACAAAAGTGCATTTTTGACTTAAATTTTTAAATATATTTTTGAGTTTCTTACAGGAAAGTGATATGAAATTATCTGCAGATAACGGAATTTATATTTAAAAAATATGGCTATTTAAAAAAAAAAAAGAAAGTTGAAAAGAAATTCTACGGATGAATGAAGAACAAATATCTCACTTGAAAAGTGGACTTCAGAAGTAAGTTTTTCTTTTAACCTGTCTTCAATGGTAAGTTAAATTCTACTCTAATCCTCTGTAAACGCATGCGATCCAGAAAATATCCAGAAAATATTAATAAAAGAAAGTAGCTTAAATACTTAAAAACATAAGTTTGATTTGGTTTTCAATAAAATGTTTGTAATATCATTTAAAAAATGAATTTTGTTGTGAAAAAACAATTATTTAACAGACGAGACATTCAAAAGAGTGTCGTTCTATTATTTATTTAGTAATTGATTTTTTTCTGCTGTTCAACTTAATATGTGGTTTTTCTATGCGACCACATCAATTTAATTTAATTAGAATATAAATTAGCTATTTTCATCGGTATACTCTAAAATAAAATATATATTTCTAAAGTTATTGATTTTCTTTTTCTTTTGTTCAATATTATCCTTTAATTTATACAATTTTAGTTTAATACCTACAGTATGAAGATAGATAATGGAAAAGAAAAAAAAGTTTCATTTAATAAATCATCTATTGATAAATATATATTTTAATAGGGTGATAATTAATAAGGTATTTTTATTTATTTATTTATTTATTGTCAATAAACTTTAAAAACCAAAAAATATATTTTTTTGTTTTTAAAGTTTTTATGCAGTTCTATAGGAAATTCTTTTCAATAAAAAGAAAAAAAAAATATTTTATGTACATAAATTTGTAGCCTAAATCTGCTTCTTAATGCTACAAAAGATGTTATATATAACTTTTCAGTAGGTAAAGAATTTCCGATAAATCTAATTTTTTTTTAGTTTCATTATAAAATTGTTCTTATTTATTTTTCTTAGTCAGTTTCTTCTACAGCAAAAGTTTCCAATTGTGTATATATATTTGCATTAATAAGTTTTTTAAGAAAAGTTTATAATTATTTATTTTATAACTGTAGCAAAATGTCTCTTATAATGCAAGATGTAATATTCAAAATGATATGTGCCATTGTAAAACCTTTTGCAGTTATATAGAAAAGTATGAGATATTTAGTTTTTCATTTAAATGGCAAATGGTTTTATTTAAATTGTTTCTTGCAAAAGCAAGACAATGTCTGACAAAACATCTTTTAATTATTATTGACAGAAGCAAAAGTTTCTTATAAGTATATTTTATTTAAAGTCATTTCTTAATATAGAAAATTTCTATGAAAATGTGCAACTCATTTTAATTTTCCATATAAATGTTTGACTTTCACTGCTAAGAAAAAAAAAAGTAAGGATCTTTACATTTTAAAATATATTTTTGGCAGTAGCTAAAGTTTTTAATAAAAATAATTTATTTAAAGTCACTTTTTAATGTAGAAAAAGTTTCTAATGAAGCAAAAGTTTTATAAGTGGTACTGGCTATTGCCAGACAGTTTGTTTCTATGCAGATGTATGTGGCATTAAAAAAAAAATTATGTAAATATTTGCCAGATTTTTTTAAAAGGCGACCTTATTTGAATTTTTTGTTTTTTCTGTTTAAGTAGAAAGTTCGCGATTTTGCAAAAAATTGAGTTTCATTTTAAATGAATTTTGCATTTGCACGATAACATAAATTACTTAAAAGAAAATATGAGATTTTGTATTTTATTTTATTTGAAGTACAAAAAGTGTTTAACAAAGCAGTATTTTTTAAAATATAATTTTGGCAATAGCAAGAATTACTAAATTTTTTATGTAGAAGAAATTGTAAACTAGACTGCAATGGAGTGCATTTTTTAAATGGGTCACCAGGATACCTTTATTAAAGAAAACATTAAAAATTATCAAGGACAAATATTTTCAGAATATTAAATATAGAGCGCTATTTGACATTTAATAATGATGTAATAATCCACGCTGAAATGCTGAGATTGTTGAATAAGACAAGGTAGAGAGCGAATCTAATTGCGTCTATTGTATACGATGATTTGGAGTCATTCTGAGTTCCATGTTCCATTCACTAGAACAGATGAGGGATGTCTGAACTAAAAAAGTCAATATTGAAAAAACAGCCAAATTTCAGTGCCAAGTACTTTGTTTCTCAAATAAAATATTTTTATTTCAAGTTTATTAAAACTTATAGCCAATTATTTCGCCAACAAAATAACTCAAATGAATAAAAAAAAAAGTTACATCTAACGATTGCACTATAATTGTAATTTAGAAACTAAATCATTTCTTAATGGTATTAACTGACAGGGATTTCTAAATTTAGGTAAAATGAAATAAACTTGTGTAGTACAGTAGAGTCTCGAAAGTTCGAGTCTCAGAAGTCCGAGGTTCCGCTTAATTCGAGGTGCCAAATTTTCCCCCTAGCAACCAAAAGCTCTTCCCATTTCCTCTCGCAACCGAAAGAATGCAGGTCTTATTTTTCGTTTCTTCCTGGAAAGAATTTCAGTAACCCACCACCTTTTGTTCTCTTTGTTTTTGAAGGTGGCTAGGTAGGGGTTGGTTTAAAAGGAAATTTTAAACCAGATCTACAAGAGTTTTATTCTTCCAAGTTCAATTGTACTAGTAGCTTAGATGCTAGTTAGGGACTAGCTGCGTTGTTAGTTGCTCTGTTGCTCATTTAAATTCAATACACGTGCTTGATCCTTATCATTTTGGAAACTTATTGCTGTTGAAAGTGTTGCGTTAAGGTGCCAGCTGCGAAAATGAGTGGAAAAAATAAGAGAAAATTTGTATCTATGATAACTAAATTGAACGCTATAAAAAGATTAGATGCAGGTGAAACAATAAAAAGTGTTGCTACCGATTTGGGTGTTGGAGAGGTAACAGTTGGTGACTGGCGCCGCAATCGAATAAAAATTGAGCAGTTTTGTTCACAGAAGTGCAATGAGACTCCAGGAGAAAAAAGAAAATCTATGAGAACATCAGACTATGAAAAAACTAGCAAGGCTTTATTTCTTTTGTTTACTGAACAGCGTAGCAAAGGTACTCCTATAAGTGGCCCTATTCTTCAGGAAAAAGCTGTGTTTTTCAGAAATCAGTTCAAAGAAAGGGAAGAAGATTTCGCAGCAAGCGTTGGTTGGTTAGACCGTTGGAAAAAACGATATGGTGTACGTCAACTAAATATTTGCGGTGAAATACTCTCGGCAGATACGTCAGCTGTGCAGGCACTTCAAAAACGGATTGAAGACATTATATTGACGGAAAAGCTCACACCTGACCAGTTATATAACTGTGACGAAACAGGTTTGAACTTTAAGATGTTGCCCTCAAAATCCCTTGCTTCAAAAGAGGAAAATTCAGCTCCAGGTCACAAAAAACGGAAGGAACGATTAACCATTTTAGCATGCGCCAATGCATCTGGAAATCATAAAATGAAACTGACTGTGATTGGGAAATCTGCCAAACCTAGAGCCTTAAAAAACATCACTGAAGAAGTCTTACCAGTACATTACACAAATCAGAAAAGTGCATGGATGAATCGAGAAATTTTCAAACAATGGTTTCTAGAACATTTTGTTCCAGAAACACGGAAGGCATTGAGAAAAAAAAATTTGCCTTGCAAAGCAATTTTGTTTTTAGATAACGCTCCATCTCATCCGGACGATGATGAGCTACGTTGTGGTGAAATCTGTGCTATATTTTTTTCTGCCAATGTTACAAGTTTGATTCAGCCAATGGATCAGGGCGTATTGGAAAATTTAAAGAAAATATATCGACGCCGTTTGTTACAACATTTAGTTCAGTCTGATGATGAAAGTGTTACGGATGTTTTGAGGAATGTAAGTATGAGAGATGTTGTCTACTGGATAGCAGATTCTTGGGAAGAAGTTCAACCTACGACAGTAATTAAATCGTGGATTAAGTTTCTACCTGAATTGGTTACGCCTATTGAGAAAATTAATGATGATTATAGTGAAACAATTGTTTTGAAAGATTTGGTGAAGGAATTACCAGGCTGCGAAAACTCTAATGCAGTTGATCTAAATGAATGGCTAAATAGTGACGACAAGCTGGAAATAACAGACTCAAATATTATAGAAATGATGGAAGATGAGGAAGAATATGAAACAGAATAAAACGACTCTCCGTTATCAGAAAAAAAAATATCTCATAGTGAAGGTTCTGCAGCCTTAGAACTAGCCTTAAAATATGTAGAACAGCAAACTGAAGCCACCCCTGCAGATGTTTTGCTTTTGAAGCGTTGGCTGACTATCGCATCAACAAAGAGAAGTAATATACTGAAGCAACAAAAAATTGACAATTTTTTTAAATTGTAAAGAATCTTTTACGTCATTATACTAAAGAATAAAGGATTTTAAGGTAATATGTTCATTTTATTTAATTTCATTTGTAGTTGTTAAAAATTTTCTACTTTTTCGGAAAATCCGAGTTTTCAGTAATCCGAGGTAGTGTCAGCCCCAATTACCTCGGATTTTCGAGACTCTACTGTATTAGTTTAAGTTGAATTTTCTAAAAGAGTAATTTATTTAATAAATAATATTTTGAACTGTCAGTCAGTTGACTTCTGATGTGTAATCAGAAAGAAATTATTTATTTATCGAAAATAATTTAAATTGCATCAGTTAATGATATATTTATTTGAAAACCAAGATAATAAATCTAATTATTTAAGTTTTCAACAGCGTTGTTAATGATAACACACAAACCTGCTCTTTCAATAAGTTTTCATATAATATTGAAAGAAAGTTTGTATTATTCGGTTAAATGAATTAAAGGGACTGGTATTAATAAAAGAGAGCTTTTCAGATAATTTAGAATACTTTAAGTAATTTAATTGCGAATTAGATTTAAATTAAATTAATTTAATTATTTAACTGATATTTTGATACTTAATGAAATTAGATGTATATAAATAATATGTAAGTAACTTCCTCACAATGCAAAAGTTGTAAGCTTTTTAATTTTTTATAGAAAGATTTGGTAGTTTCTAATAAGGTAACTTCACTGAATTCTCTAGTTCTTTTTAATATAGAAAGTTTCTAGTAAAGCAACAATTTTTAGTTGTATCTGTAAACTAGCAGTCTTTGCTTACTATATTTAAATTAATTCTCGAAATTTCATATCGTTATTGATGAAAAATTCCCATAAAATGAATAAAAATAAAACATTTGAAATCAGTCAGTCCTCAATTAAAATTATCGTTGAGCTTTACCGTTCACAACATAACTAATTCCAGATGCATTCACCAACGCCCTATTCACTTTCTTACTCCCTCTTTCTCGCGAATAAATTTGGAAGTTCCAAAAAATACCATAAAAATACTCATTGCATGCACTTAGCGAACACTCGCCATTCCGATGTAATTTGAATAGAGTTACGTTCTGAAACGTGTTTTAGCCTCCTCCACCCCAATGAGATCAGAGTGTTTTATTTCACAAATTCACTTCATAATGAGTGTTGGGTACGCACAACCAAACTACACACAAAAAGTCGCCTTCCTAAAATAATTTGGAACAGAGTTACGTTCTGAAACGTGTTTTTTGCCCCTCCACCTTCTAAAAGTCGAAGGAGGTGAAATGTTGCAAAATTTCATTATATTAAGTGTTGGATACATATAATCAAACTTTACGTCCAAAATCAGCTTTCAAAGATAATTTGGTGCGCAGTTTCTCATGGAAACATTCCCCCCCCCCCCCCTTCAAAAAGAAAGTTGGAAGGAATTTCGCAAAATGCATTTGTAATATGTATTAATTTCTTGTAACCTATCGACACATGAAATATCGCTTTCTTGAGATTATGTGATGGAGAAGTATTCTTGAAAAGGGGTTTTTGTCCCCCCCCCCCTCCGCCCGTAAATGGGAGGAAAAGGGGCTAAGTTTCGAAAAATCTGTTTATAGTGCTTATTAGGTATACATAACGAAACCCCATATAAATAAACATAACATTAATAAGAAAATTTGAAGCAAAGTTGTGTTTGAAAATATGTATATCCCCTGCCCAAGAGGAAAAAACGAAGAAATTCGCAAAATTCCGTTACAATAGGTGTTGAAAGCACATAAGCAACCCACACACCAAAAATTAAATTTCTCTACCTCCTTGTCCCAAATGTAATTTTAATTCCCTAATCATTTGCCATATACTCACCAACTGCCCCTCCTCTCGTCATTTGTATCGATAATATTTTAATTCATCACCAAATATGACTGATCTTTTGGGTCTCAATCTTCATTACACACTTGACCAATTTTTTAAAAGAGGCAGGATTTTACTATGACATCTGATTTCATTCTATATGCTTTTAACTATTTTCCTTATGTGATTTTTATTCAGAATCTGGATGAGAATCCCCATCCAAATAATAATTTTGCGCAAAATGTACAATTCTGTATCTTCCGCCATAAAAAAAGCAACCACAACCAATAGATTTCTCCGAAAAATTTTAGTGCTAAAAGTAGGGGGTCTGGAATTTGCACGTCATAACCCCCCCCCCCCCCCCCCCCCTCCCTCCAAATAAATAAATATATATATATATTGGAAATCAAACAAAAAACAAAAATGGGTGAAAACTTTATTTACATTTATACACACACACACACACACACATATAAAATGAAAGTAACTGTGAAAATGAATGTCGGCAGAAAGATTTAAAAATGAAAACCAGACAATAAATATTAACCCAAAGAAATTTGGGGCCATCGCAATGAAGCACCATCAATGACAATTGAAAACAGCAATATGTTAAAAAAGCCACTAAAAAGACCACTTACGAAAAGAGAAGAACCAATTACTGTAGTTTTGAATACAAAAAAATAAAAAATAAATAAATAAAATAAATAAATAAATAAATAAATAAAATTTCAATACAAACGTAACCTGGTGTCACTAGTAAGAAATTACATATGTTCATAGGTACATCGCATTCTTACGAGTAATTAAGCGTGAAAACGAATGTTGATTATTTTCGGTAACATAAAACTAATATCGTGATAAAACATCCATCATCAGAACGGCTCAAAAAACAACTCACACCGGAAATAATAAAAGGACAAAATTGACTAGAAAAAGACATCGAAGAGCGGGAACGGGAGGGCTGGGGCATTAAATATATCGTCCGAGATTATTACGTCTCGCCTAGTATGTGTCTCGGCGGTGGTGGGTTGGGCGGGCGGGAACCACCGCACTTTAGAATGTAGAAAAAGAGGGGGAGGAAAGATAAAAACTCCATAGGAATAGCATGGGACGAAAACCAAAAAAAGTCACAATGTCAAGTGTGTTACCAAAAAAAAAAAAAAAAAAAAGCTCACACCGGAAGTATTTAAAGGACAAAATTGACTAGGTAAAGGTAAAGACATTACACAGCGGGAACGGGGGGAGGGGGGCTGGGGCGTTAAATATATCGTCGAGGATTAATACGTCTCGCCTAGTTAGTGTACCCTGTAATATCAGATCCATGGGAATCCTTAATCTGCCAGCACTGCCACCTGCGATATTCCATCCGTATGATTATAAATTCTTTAAACCAAGTTATGCTAAACTTTCATATTTTGCAAACCAGTTGTTAGGAATCAAATCTTTAAAAACAGACTTCGTCCATTTTGCACAGAGACAACGTCACCATTCCTTCAACAATTATAGTAAACTACAAAAAAAAAAAAAAAAGTACCTTTATTTCATTTGGGCTACCTGCTCAAAAATCTGAAGGTAATGGATTTAGAAATAAAGTAACTATTATGAAGAAAACGTATTATGTAGATTTTTTCAAAAAATATTAATAATCACTCTTGCGTAAAAAGTATGCTTGTTTCCTGTTTTTGTGTATAAAAGCAATGTAGCCCAGATCGATTCCAATTATTTTCAGATACAAAGAATTATATAATTGCAGTTTGTTTCTACACATAGTTTTAATTCCTAGCATTGCCGATAACCCAATTTCTTAAAGATGTAAAAGAAAGTAATATCTTTAAATCTCCAGAAGGAGTAGTTTTAAAAGTTTGTTGGATGTTTAATCGGAACTGTGCCAGTTTTTCACGATTATAAATAAATTTTAAAGATCACTTTTCTAACAAGTCAATAAGTTCTTCATTAACTTTCGGCGACATGCCAATTATAATGTTTTTACGACAGTTGTAAAGATGTCCAATCAAATTCTTCTCTTGGCAGATTCTCATTTTTTCATTAAGGTAATAACTAAAATTATTTTCTAAGGAATTCAAATGATTTGGGATCTCGATAATTATATTCTCAGATAGGTTGATATTTTTTTTTTCCATTATAATTTGTTTAAATGTTTCAAAATTTTGTGGTTTGCAATGTTGATTTTCCTAAATCTAATTTTTTGAACTATCTTCGAATTTTTTGACGCTATTCAAATATATTTGTGTCACCTAGGCCTTGTAATGTTTAATTCCTTAAGATTGCTGAATATATTTGTTAAAAACGTAAACATCAAAACAAAATTCAGATCGTGCAACCAATTTTTAACTAGTTTTATCGCCTTAAAAGCCTTGCAACTTCTTCACGATGTGTTGTTAGTAAAATCTCGTATTAAAAATTACACTTTATAGCGTGACTGGGAGAGAAAGAAAAAAAAACACGGAGAGAAGATAATTTTTATTCTACAATTGGAATTACAGTTACAATTTTAATTGATTAAACAGCTGCTAGAAAAAAAGGAATTGTCCCTTCTTTCTCTCATCTATTTTTACTTTCTTCTATATGTATATATATATATAGAGAAAGTATTGGATTCGTGAAAATTTTCAAAGTCCATTTTTGGATAGATTTACACGTTTTGGGATGTCCTGAACATGAATTGGCTGTTTTTAGAAAATGTCTGTGTCTGTCTGTGTGTGTGTATCATAAATTTTGTGAACGCTGTATTTCACGAACTAGTGAACAAAATTTTAACCAAACTTGGTATTTTGTTGGGTTCTGACATAAACTGGTTCTGGTTAGATTTGGGGATCAATCGCTCAACAGGTGGTGCTGTGATCGTATTTTTTCTAAATTTTTAACATGGCGGTATAGGACATAATTTCGTATAAATGTACACAATGAGTTATTTTTAACGTTTGATTGTGAAATTAATATAAATGATTGATAATAGTAGTAGTACACCAGGAAAAAAAAATTGTGCAGGTGGGAGCACCTCCCCCTCCCCTGTGGGGGAGAGTAATTTTTCAATATGGGGATCTTTCGAAAGATCACGCGAACACCGTTAAAACGAATGGTTGAACTATAGATCTAGGATAATTTAAAACAAATTTATCGATTTTTAAAAAAATTTTAACAGGGTAAAAAAAGTATTTCTTCTGATAATTGCAAAAAATCGACTTTCTTTCGGCATTTAGTGATATATAATTCTGTCAGATAAAAATCGTCTGCATTTATAATGGAAAATAATTTAATAAATAATTTGTATTGAACGAATTTTGTGTAGAATTATATATTAAGCAGGAGGGGGGGGGGGGGGGGCGGGGATTTTCGTATAAATATTAATACATCAAGTTCAAACGTGTTTGTTATCTTATTGTTAAAAAAAAAAAAGAAGAAACAAAAGTTGAATTAAAAAATATATATAGGATACATATAACCGGATAATTTTAAATATTTACATATTTATGACGATGTGTTAAAAAAAAAAGGAGGGGGGAAACATGAATGTTTTTAGTGAATTTTTAGTTAAAATATATAAAACACGTAACAACCAAGTATCATTCTTTCTCAGATATGTTCAAATCTTAATTTTTGAAAATTAGGAAAATTTTTATTTCTAATATGTGAAGAAATACTGTTGTAGAGAGGTGAAGAATTATTTATCAATCTAGATAAGATATTGGAAGATATGAATTGTGGGAATCTTGGTCAGGCCTGAAATGTAACGTTACCCAAGATTCTTACAAGGCAATATTTTCCTAGAATAGATCAATTACCTTAGGGTCAGTAAATTAATTTTATATAAAAATGACGTGGATATTTGGTTACATATAATATTTATTTTTTGAAACATTAATGATTTGTTTGCGTTTATTAGCTAAAATTTAGTTAAACAATTTCGGTTAAGATAATTATCTTCTGAATATTTAAATTGAAACTTTTCATTTAGTTAAATTAAACGATCTGAATTGAGACAAGCAATACATATTCAGGTTAACAAATTTGGTTAATTGTTCATTTATATTGTCGTTCTAATTTACCATTTTATATAGTTATTAAAATATTTTATTTTAAAACAAAACAGTTAATACATTACATCATAAAATTTAAAATGCAGAGATCTCGGAAATTTTAGTTCCCCTTCCTCCTTGCATGGCGTGTCTATAGTATGAGCGAATCACGGGTATGTTACCATCATTCGAATGTGCCTAGAGTGAAGATTTTTTGCAGAAAAAAAGTTATACACTACATATTGGAGCTAATCCACCCACCTCTGTATGGTGGTTCGTGAGGTACAGCTTCCTGAACTTTTCTCACACAGACACATTTTCTTAAAACGGTTTATTCAGGTTCAGGACATCATAAAACGTGTTATGAATAAAAATTTGGAGGTCAAATTTATGAATTTCACATTTATTTTTTATGTAGATAGAAAAGCGTAATAATAGAAAATTTTATACTATCAAATTCAATGCAGTTAAGAAAATTTTTTTTTTTTTTAATACTATTTTTAAACATCGTTGTTTTCATCTAGCTATCACATTTTCAAGCATAAGTAAAAAAAAAAAAACCTGTCTCCTTTTAATAGATTTTTTCTTTCAGCAAGAATCTGTGCAAGAACATTACACTCTACAGCTGTAGGGGGTTGGCCGAAGGCAGTTGCAGACCCTTTCCAACGTTTACCCTGTTTTCGCTTTGGTTGACCCACTCGACTCCTCTCAGTATTGGAGGACTAAAGAAACATTAGGTAGTTATTTTATGAAACTGGTCGTGCTGCCTGCTCTGCCCTTTTGTTCCATTTTGCTCCATCGGCTGCATGATTTTTCATCCCCCTGCTTCCACTCACTTTTATCATCTTTAACTTTTTTTTTTCTGACTCTTTGCTTTAAATTCTCTTTCCTGTTGATTAAACTTTTCTTTTATAAATTTATTTCTTAATTCGATACTGTTATAACTTCTTTCAGTTGCATATATGATTGATATATATATATATTCTAAATTATCTTACTCTTAAGAGGTAATTTATCCATTCTAATAATTTATGTTAATTCTTGTCACGTTGTTTATTTAAGGTACATGTATTAAATTATTATAATTTAAAATATCATGTTTTACATTGACTATTTAAATATTTTATTATTATTTTAAATACACTTTATTGTAAAGTTTTGTCTGTTTCGTTAGAGACTCAGCGGGTGGCAGTGTTTAGTCCCCATAAAATTGTTTTGCACCGTTAAATGCTCGACGAGGTCGTTAGCATTTCATCGATTTCCCAATGCAGGAAAACAATCTACTTCGTTAGAGATATAAATTTTGATGTTCCACTTTTTAAATTTCTCCTTCGAAATGACTGAATGCAGTCATGAGCAAGCCATCGGAGTATTAACACTGAGAAACAACATCCTGCGATGATCAAAATTATGATGTTCTCTCTTTTTTTCATCCAGTCTGTTTAGGTAACAGTTTTCTCTTTTCGACTGAAACCTTCCTTGTCACATAAAATTGTTCTCCAAAATTAAGTTATTTCCAAAAAAAAAAAAAACTAGGCGAGTCCCTCTTTAGACCACTGCACTTTAGAATGTAGAAAAAGAGGGGGAATTAAGCTAAAAAACCCCATAGCAATAGCATGGGAAGAAAAGCAAAAAAATTCACAATGTCGTGTGTAAAAAAAAAAAAAAAAAAGGGTTCACACCGGAAGTAATAAAGGGACAAAATTGACTAGAAAAAGACATGAAAGAGCGGGAACGGGCGGGCTGGGGCATTGGTCCTATCGTCCAGGATTAATACGTCTCGGCGGTGGTGGGGGTGGGCGGGCGGGAACCACCACACTTTAGAATGTAGAAAAAGAGGGGGGGGAAAGCCAAAAACCCCATAGAAATAGCATGGAAGGCGGTGGTGGGGGTGAGCGGGCGGGAACCACCACACTTTAGAATGTAGAAAAAGGGGGGGGGAAAGGCGAAAAACCCCATAGAAATAGCATGGGGGGGTGGGCGGGTGGGAACCACTACACTTTAGAATGTAGAAAAAGAGGGGGAAAGAAGCTAAAAATCCCATAGAAATAGCATGGGAAGGAAACCAAAAAAACTCGCAATGTCAAGTGTGTAAAAAAAAAAAAAAAAAAAAAAAATGGCTCACACCGGAAGTAATAAAGGGACAAAATTGACTAGAAAAAGACATCGAAGAGCGGGAACGGGCGGGCTGGGGCATTGGTCCTATCGTCCAGGATTAATTCGTCTCGCTTATATGATAACCCTGAGTTCCAACCAAGATTTTCTTTGTAAATTGTATCCCCTGTCGTTTAATAAAATGCACCTCTGAAATAGAGAAAATGCAATGATAAAGACAAAATTTTGCCTAAGTAAGCTGTTAACATGTGTGCTTAGGAAGAATTTTAATTGACAAATTGGTGGAAGTTCTTAACATGAAAGGTGAAGGGAGAGGAGAGAGCAATACAAAATGTTAACAAAAAACTTTCATGTGGGGGGGGGGAATCCTTTTTTGCAGTTTCAATGCTGTAGTATTTCTGCGATCTGTGTTGTTACGGGTGTGCTGGTCGAATATGCGAGTAAAGTAAAGAATATGTCACCTGAGTGTAGCAATTTCTTATATTTAATGAGTTGAACGGAGTAGCATCAACTGTAACATTTACTTGATTGCAGAGGGGGGTACATACCACTCAGTTAACTGTAGATTATCTGACTCATTTGAATAGCAACATATTCATCTATTTAGCTTCTTCAGGTATGTAACAACTATCCAGAGGAAAATTTATCTAAGTTTTGATGCTCAATTTTTGTTGTGTAGCAAAAAATTGGGGAAAAAAAAAAAAAGTTTAAATAAACATTGAAAGTTTAAAGTACATACATTATCTGTTAAAGTTAGTTTTATATTTGTTTTTTTAGTGCAGAAGACATAGATTTAACTACAGCAATTTGTACATATGCATATTTTATTTATTGGAAGAAAGAATGAATTTACTGAATATAATTATAGTTAATGCAAATCTGACCATTTGCTTTAGTGTTTTTACAAAAACGCAAAAACGAAATTAAAATAATTCAATTTCATACAATCTGTAACTAACTTTATTTTTTCTTCTTAACAAGACTTTATTTGAATTTCTTTTTACTACTGTTTAATTTTACAAGCGCTGAACTAAGTTGATAACAAATCAGCTTTCAACTACATAACTGTTTAATTAAAGCACTGACCATATCGGTTTTTTAAAATATTGCTGTTAGTGGAGAAAATGAATTTTTATGAGTATCGAAAGTTGTTAGCATCTTATGAAGCTTTTTACGCATGCATACATTTGACACATTCATTTATGGATTACTCTATTAAAAGAGAAATAATTCTCTTCATCTGAAATTTTATTAAATGTTTTATAAGCACAGAGCCAGGAATAATATTGAATAATTTCGATATTAAGTAATTTATTACAAATCGTGAATTGTCACTAAATATTTTAAGAAAAATAATAAATTTTAAGGAATATGAGAGGTTTATTCTTAACAGGCTATCCTTTCAGTAAAAAATTTATTTCCTTTACACGACTCTAAACCTACTGAAATTTCAAATTTAACATATTATACATAGAATTTTTATAAAACTAAATTTTCAAGGATTATTATGATGTGTGCATTTTGTTAATGTCAAATGTATGGAAGGGATAGTATTAAAATTTGTTTAAAGAAAAATCTATAGATCGTTATGTAGCAAAATAAAATGGGACTTGGTTCCAATACCTCAATCCCTAAATACACGAATATTATACAGCAAATCTAATGGAAATAATGGTTATTTTCCCCGTAATTACATATCATTTATTCATTATTGTAACCTTTACCGCATTATATATTGACATAGATCGAAATTCTTGTCTCATGGGGGGGGGGGGGATTAATATCTGGGCACAAGCTTTAGCATCCTACAAAACTTATCACTGAACAGAACGGGAGGAATTGATAAAATTTCGTTAATTATGAGGTCTTGCTTTTAATTTGACGTATTTAGCTTTAAATAAACGTTAGGTTTATGGACTAATATAACGTTTTGAAAAATGGAGTGTTAGATAAATTACCAAGTAAGAAATATATCATAGAAATTACGGATTATAAATACAGCAAACTCTGCTACTAGTTAGGTTAGCTGAGAACGATACAAGAAAAAGTTAAGTTTTAGAAAATAAAAAAATCCGAATCACAAAAGTAAAAACAATTATCTGGAATTTTCAAAGATTTCTAGCGGTGGTTCTGGCAATGGATGCATACGTTGTCAGATTCAATGTGAAAGGAAATCGAAAATTTTAGAAATTGTTTAAAAAAAAAATCAAATTACTATATTTTTCATTGATACCACCGTACAATCATTTAGATTAGAAACAAAAAAATTATTCTGAATTGTAAAAGATTTAGAAAGATGTCAGACTTACTGGCGTTATTAAGAGCAAACATGTTTCATCAAAGCAGCTGATAAATATTTGATAATTAAGTAAAAAATTTTAATAATAATTAAAGTTAACTCCTAATTTAGTTGCAGTAACTTTTTAAACTTCTTCTGCTCAATTTGATGCAGCACTGGGCACTTACACACAATAGAAACTAAGATATATCCTCTGATTAAATGGGAGAAATATACTAAAATCTGATCAGTACTTACTTAAATGATGATCCAACTAATTAAACCTTCATTAAAATACATCCATTTGTTCCTGAGATACGTTTTCCAAATACTTTTGCTAACATACAGACATAAATTTTCTAGAAATGATCAAATAATGTTTAGTACATCTCCAAGCGTGTAAATAATTAATTAAATATTTTACGAATCCAATACTACTTACGTGTATAAAAGAAAGGAATAATAGGAAGTAAATGTTATCAAATACAATGCAGTTAACCAATTAAAGTAAATTTTAAACATTTTCGAGTCCAGTTGTTTCAGTTTTAAACATAATGTAAATGGTTTTAACAGTTTAGTATTTGTTATGTTTCCGTTTTGGCAATAACCATACTCAGTGTGAGGATTAAAAGACACTCAAGAATTGCTAAAGGTCGATTGAAACTAAAGAAACTCTCTTCCCCAATTTTAACTCGTTTCGCTTAATCTGCCCCAGGTCACTTATCTCGGTAGGCTAGAATTTAAACAGGCACTTACTTGGCAACTAAGAAATTAAGAATCGTGGTCTCTTGTTTTACACTTTCAATCTCGTTCCGTCAGTCCAGACTCTTGTTGAGCTCTCTTGCCTAGGTTTACTTTCTTGTTAATCTTCCAAATTATTTCCTGGCTCTGTGCTGTGAATTCACTATTTGGAAAACAGAATTCATAAATTCTATCCTTAAATTGACCAAATAAACTTTCTTATTTAATAATTTAGATTTCCTTATTTCTTTCAATTACCGAATTTCTCTAAAATTAAAAGCCTATTTACTTAACATGGTTATGTTCATTTATATTGAGTTTTTGTTATATATTTAATTACTATTATAATTTACATAATATTTTTATCATAAACTATTTACATTTTAATTATTTTATAATTTATTTTTTATTATGTTAACTATACTTTTGTCTTGCAAGAAGCAAAGGATGCTATGTGATCTGATCCTTGTTAATAGATTTTGCACCATCAAAAATTCGATCTACTTGTTAATAGTTCTTCGGTCTACCAACGTGGGGAACCCTTTCAGCGTTTTGAATCTAATTTGCAATGATTTCTTCATTATCATTATAGAGCAGAATCCTGATATATATTTTTTCGCCTTTTTGACTACAATTGTTCCTACCACGAGAAAGAAATATTTTTAAATTTGTTCCTCTTACTATTCGAAACAGATATACCCGTTCGTATTCGGAATTTTGATCCCTTCTAGCTGTTAATATAATTATCTCGTTAAAAGTTTCAGTCAATATTTAGAAAGTCTCTCCTCCCCTATAACCTTTTGTTGTAAGAAGCCCCAAGAATTTTGCAGTTTAAGTTTTTCCCATGCATATTAAATGCAACACATGCCAAATTTTGTCTTCATTTGAATTTTCTCTCTGCCAGATGTATATAGTTTTTCAAAACCCTTTTGGTCAAAACCATCCATTCTCTGTACATTTCCGTTCACGTGCAGTTTTGGTATGCAGGATTGCAAGTCAAGTAAATGTGTCCAAGATCATGAATAAAACTACTAGGACGAGCAAATTGCTTTTAATCCCTTCTCTAAAGACAGAATGAAGTCGTTTGTACACAGTCCCTGTCACTGTGATATATATGTGCTTGTAGAAGTAGATAGTCACCATATAATGAACTGGTGGCTATTTGCACCAGTTGCCATTTGGAAACCCGTTGGCTTGGCTTTGCTAGGTAGTGTGGGCTTTTTAGAGACATCCGAGCATAAGTTATTAATTTAAATTAATCATTTTTATCATACCATTCACTAAATTTGTATAAAAAAACTTCTAAGTAAGTTTAACATTAGTAGTTCCAGTATTTTAGTTTAAAAAGTTAGTTTTTAAACTTTATACTGCAATCGATACAGAATTTACATTTATTTATTTACTTTTTTGTGACAAATATGTTTTCTTTTAATGGAAATGAAGAATTTTCATAGTGAATACAAAAGGGCTTTCATTAAAAACAATTTCCGTTTTAACGTCTTTATTATCTATGTACTATATGTAAAAGTGTCCTTCTACTCGCTGACTCATCAGCACACAGCAAAATCTATTGGATCCACTATATTGTAACTGGGTCATATTACAGAACACATAGTGTAAGCACCCCTAAAGAACAATTTTAGAAAATTTGCTCTTCGGGGGGGGGGGGGGGGGCAAGTAGGGCAGAACGTGATTTCACGAAAACCTTCATATCTCAATGAAAAAAAAAAAAAAAAAACATAACATTTATGATTTAAAATATATCTAACACAAATAACTAAAAACAAATTTCTGGAATTTTTGAAATTTGTCCTGCAAGAAGGAGTAGGGGCAAAACGTGATTTCACATGCGCACAACGTGATTTCATAAAAAATCCTTCATATCTAAAAAAGAATGAATAAAATAAGTAAATAAATAAAAAATAAAAAAAATTCGAAAAATTTTTGCTTTAAAATATATCTAACATAAATACTTAAAAACCAATTACTGTACTTTTAGAAATTCGGCCTGCAAGGGCGGGGTGGTAGGGGGTAAAATGTTATTTCACTTAGTCCTTCATATCTCAGATAATTTCTTTTTTTTTTTTTTTTTTTTTTTTAATAGCAAATACAAATATCTAAAAATTAAATTCTGGAATTTTAGAAATTCGGCCTCTAAAGGGGGCGGGAGGCAGGTCAGAGAACAAAACGTAATTTCACATAGGCAATGTGTGATTTCATATAATTTATCTCTTAAAGAAAAAATACAGATATCCATTAAATTTTTGCTTTAAAATATACTTAACACATATCTAAATCCAATTTGAGAAATTTGGCCCCCAAAGATGGGGGGGGGGGGAGGTCAGAGAGAAAAACGTAATTTCTTATAATCTTTCGTACATCAAAGGAAATAAAAGATATCCGTAAAATTTTTGCTCTAAAGTATAGCTAACACAAATTATCCAAAAACCAATTTCTGGAAACTTAGAAACTCGGTCGCCATGAGGGAATTGACGACAAAGTGCAGAACGGGACTTTACAAAATACCTTCATATCTCAATAAAAACAGATGGCCATAAAATTTTTGCTTTAGAATACTTGTATGAATACCTAAAGACCAATTTTTGGAATTTTAGGAATTCGGCCCTCAAGGGAAATGGGTGGCAAAATGGGAAATAATTTCATATCTTAAACAAAAAAGCACATATGCTAAGGTCTGTCATTTGACTTTCTTTTTTTTCCCCGGCTATTCCAGGACAAGTAAAGACAAATTTTGACTTTTTCTGGTTAATTTTTTCCATTTTTGCATGTGATTTTATAAATTGACAGTTTTTGCCATCCAGACGGTGTAGTGGTCAGCGTCCCTCACTTCTATATGGTTGGGCCTGTGTTCGAATACTGGAGAAGGCATGGATGTATTGTCCCTGTTAAAGGTAGCGATGACCGTCTATTGGGTGCCCCTTCACAGATAGTCATCAATTTGGCGACCCCCAGCAAAATGCTTGTGGCTAGTGCCCGCGCCATTAGGGAAAAAGTTTTTGTCTAAAATTTCCTTGATGTAAATGAGATTTTGCATCGTCTTCTTCCTTTTCTTTGTCGAAGAATTAGTCAAAAATCTCTGACTTTTGTAATTTTCAAATTCTGACATTTTCCTGACTTTTCTCTAATGTCCAGGTTTTCAAAGTAGCTAACCACCCTGTATATGTAAGATATTTTGCTTTAAAGTATAACACACACAAATATCTAAAAACCAATTTTTGGAATCTCAGATATTCGATTCCTAAGGTGGAAGAAGTAAAACGTAATTTCATATACAGAAAACGTGATTTTTTACAAACTTCCATAACTCAAACAACAAAAAAATTCATACCTATTAATTAAAAATACCTTAATAGAATCCTTAAATATTCTGAGCTTTTCTATATATTTCAGCACACCAGTCGGGGCCATCATCAGAGCTCGGGAATGACTTGAAGATTACTGTTGGGCAATTTGTTTATTCTTTGTCTCTTCTTCACTCCTCCCTTCACTTCCCTTGGTTTGATGGTATAACGGTTGCCATTCGGGCGGAATAATACTGTGCTCGACATCATTAACGGTGTTGTTAGAAGTTAGTATTTCAAGAGCCACTCTTTTGAGGGCATAATAAGGAGAATTATAAGGAGTAATTCATCCCCGCGATCCCCTATTGCAAAGGAGCTTCCCTAAAAATTAAAAATGAAGCCAAAAAACACAACTTTAATATTCCAATCAAACCGAACAAAAATATATATCAACGAATATGTAATGAAAAAGATCCCATCCATCTTAAACACACCGCAGGTATTTATAAAATTAACTTCCAGTTCCACAATAAAAATAACGCTACATATGTTGGTATGACCAAACGAAAAATTAAAGACCGGATTTCCGAACATTTCGCCGACTTAAAATATAATAAACACTCTACAGCCTTTACAAGAATTAACAATACTAACCCAATTAACATTAACTCAATCAACTATCAAAAAATAGCTCCTAATAATTCTCATTATTATGCCATCAAAAGAGAGGCTCTTGAAATACTAACTTCTAACAACGCCGTTAATGATGTTGAGCACAGTATTATTCCGCCCGAATGGCAACCGTTATACCATCAAACCAAGTGAAGTGAAGGGAGGAGTGAAGAAGAGACAAAGAATAAACAAACTGCCCAGCAGTAATCTTCAAGTCATTCCTGAGCTCTGATGATGGCCCCCGACTGGTGTGCCAAAAATTTATAGAAAAGCTCAGAATATTTTAGGATTCTATTAAGGTATTTTTAATTCATAAGTATGAACTATAATCCTTTTTTAAAACTTTTTAAACAAAAAAATTATCTGTGAGATTTTTTTTTTTAAATACAGAGAATACAAATACCTAAAAGCCAGTTTTTTGGAATTTAGACATTCACACCCCATGAGAGAAGGGAGGAGAACATGATTTACACTTACTGAGTCAACACTACCATGCCTTTTCTGTGTCGGACTGGGTCACGAATTTTTGTGTGAATGTTAGTTCTAGAACCCTCATACTAACGAAGACGAGGTTTGACAAAAATCTCAGTTTTCCCATGGGGGCTAGATGACAAAAGCATGTTTCCGAGCATAATTTAGTTCCAAATTACTTCACGAGGAAGAAACTGCACAAGGGGAGAGTAGACTTGAGTAAAAAAAAAGAAAAAAAAAATAATAATAATAAATCAATTTTTGAACTTTTAATTTTAAGAGAGAGAGAAGAATTTCGCAAAATCTAGATTTTCTTATGGAATTCTACGTAAATGTCAAGAGGAAATAAAAAACGACTGTGCGTCTTCAGGACTATATTCCCAAAACCCATTTTGGGTGTTTTGTAATTTTTGATTTACAAAGTTTGGCCTGGCCAATCTATGGTAACTGAGTTTACAAGGTTTGGTCTATGAGTTGAACATTTTCATCAAACAGCATCTATGATAGGATTTTGTTAATTTATCCCGTGGAGGGGGCTACTTTTCCAAGCATAACTCTGTTCCAAATTATCTCAGAAAGTGGTGTGTCTGTATTTCGCACAATTAGTCACTCCTGACAGTATGTTCTGGGTCTCTTAACAGTACTTGGTGATTAAATTGAAAATTAAAGTGGTTCTAGTTCCGTTTTATTAGTCTTTGTAATTCAAGTATTACTTACCAATTTGTTTCACAAATTTCATTCTTTCTATGCAAGTCCACCAAAATGAAAGAGAAAAACCAAAGGTTGCAAAAGGGTTGATTTTAGGAAAATGGTTGTTCATTACTTCAGGGTGTTTCAGAAACATACATTTCCTCAATAAAAAAAAGTCGTTGCAATTTTTTATCTTTTATTTAAACCGCTCCATAATAATTCATGTCATTACAAACAAAATCTGTAAAAATAAACAATTAAGATGAATTGTTTTGGGTATGACAAGAGATTGTCTGATTGGAAAATATCCACTCTTTTCAGTGGATCAAATTTATAAATAGTGGTAGATTTAAATTAGTATTTGTAATTCCACAGCGATAAATCTTCAGAATTAAATATCTGTAGTTGTTGATTCAAAAGCATTAAAAATTTTCTGTTATTGGCATGGATGGAAGGTAACATTTTTCGGGTTTTTTTTTTTTTTATGACATGTGATAATGGCATTTCTAACTTTTGTTTACTGAGCTTAGCTTGTCTACTTAACCTGGAGCCTGTGACCAAAGCCTCGCTTTACTGTGGAGCTCTTACAGAATTTCCCTGCATTCCTGGAATCCTTGAAAAGTCTCTCCCTCAAACGTGGAGACCTTGCAGAGCCTTCTTGCCCTTTGGGAGCACTGGCACAAACTGAATAAAAATTTGGTGTAAGGTATTTTGAGGTATGCACTCAAGAATCATATAAAAAACAAGTTACACTCTAGCAGTTATGGTTACAGTGATGAAATTTCAAAAATTTCAAATGGTAACACCTACTTTTTTTTTTTTATATAGGAATGGGATCACCATAGAAAAAAAAACATAGATGGCATTCTAACGATCTGTAGCAGGAAAATTACCAGTGGGAGCACTGGCCCAGAGTCCTCACCACCCCAGGAGCACTGGACAAACTGAATAAAAATTTGGTGCAAGGTATTTTGAGGTATGTGCTTAAGTATTATATAAAAAACAACAGTTTAACACTTACGGTTACAGTGACAAAATTTCAAATGGTAATACCTACTTTTTTTTAATAGGAATGGGATCTCCATGGCAAAAGACCATAAATACCATTCTATGAATTATGAATTATAAGTGGGTGGTTCACAAGAAACCAAGCACCGTGACCAGAGGTCTACTGTACTAACCCACAAAACATAATCTTTAAAAAGACCTGTGGCAGAAAGAAAACCTAGCAGACACCTAACCGGAATATCCTGAAGCTCCCAAGGCTCAATTATATACTGCCCCAAGTGCTCATACCTATAAGCAGAGAAGACTTCACATTCACATAAAATATGTGTTGCAGTTTCCTCCTTGTACTTGCAACTGCAACCCCTGCAAAATGGGTCACTAGCAATACCCATGACATAAAGATGTCTTTTTAAGTGACGGTGTCCCGTAAGGAGACCAATCACCTTGCTGATGTCATTTCTATTAAGCTTCATGAGCTCCTTAGCCCTTGCACTAGGTTTACCACTGTTAAGCTCTTTAGCTTGCCTGCTCCCCTCAGTCTTGAGCCAAGTAGAGTACTGCAAATTTCTCATGATGGAGAAAATGGTACTCCTCAACAAACTACCAGAGATACTCAGAACAGGTTCAGGACCAATAAAAGGTGTATAAGAACCCCTTCCTAGCCAGCTCATCCGCTAACTCATTCTCCAGGATACCAGTATACCAGTATGACCTGGTACCCAATACAGGAACATTTTGTTAGCAGCAAGAGCACAAAGAATGAAATAACACTCCCAAACAAGAGAGGAAGTCATTACTGACTTCTGTAAAGCCAACAGGGCAGCCTGACTATCAGAATAAATATCAATATATCGATTCTTATAGCCCCTATTCATGCAAGTCCTACAGCACTTAAGGATCGCAAAAGACTTCAGCCTGAAAAACAGTAGCATACCTCCCCAAGGGATAGGAAAGTGAAGTACCATCCTCAGGACAGCAAACACCAGCACCAGTGCCATTATCCATCTTGGAGCCATCAGTGTACCACTTAATGAGATTCGTATTACCCCAAGGTGGAGTATTCATCCAAATGTCCCTAGAGGGCAAGTGGATAATATACGGCTTAGAAAAAGCATACCTAGGGGGAGAACCTTATCACACTGCATAATAAAATGCGGATGATCTGAAATCTCCTTATTAAGATGCTTCCAGTTCAGATAATTGGAATAATTATTCCAATGCCCAAAACTTCTTAACTTCTTTACACATAAGATAGCCTCAGCCTCAATGCACATATGCAGAGGGATAAAGCCCAAGAATAACTCTAAAGCTCCAGTTTGTATTGTCCTTAAACAACTAGTCATCGCGACACACACTATCCTTTGAATCTTATTAAGATTCTTCTTAGCAGTGTCAAGCCTAGTCCTAGACCACCAGGCAATAGAACTATAAGTTATCATTGGACAAATGATCATGGAGTAAATCCAGCAGATAACCATAGGACTAAGACCCCATGACCTACCAATAGCATTCCTACAGGCCCAAACTAAATAAATTTATTTATTTTTATTAAGTTTTGTGTATAAATGAAACTTTCTAGAAAAGGTCAGACTAGTAGCCCTCCCCAGTGGCATGAATTGGGAAAGATTGAATAATATTTCTCCATGAATTTTTGTGATATGAAAATATTTCCTCTCTTCCCCCTCCTCAAGGATAGAGATGGTTACGCTAATAATTTTATATAAAATAAATGTAAGCAAATGAATGCAATATTTGCATAAAATAAGTGCTTGTTATTTATAAACTTGCCTTTAAATATTAACCTCCTCATCTGCTGTAACAGTAACTTTCACTATCTGAAAAATCAGTAAGCTTAACCATCGTAAACAAATGCACTTCCTTCTGTGTCTGTTGACAAAATTTATTGGGACTCGCCCATTTCTTCGATATTATCGATTTCACAATATTTCCGTGAAACTTTTTGCTTGCAGTTACAAGAAGATTGTCCTCTACCTATCATTTTATTTACTGCCTCTTATGTTTGGACCCAGTAATTTATATCTGTATCGACTATTCAGTTTATATTTCAAATTTCTCTTTTTGCGTCTGTCAAAATACACTCAAATAAAATTATAAAATCACGATGGTAAGATAGGAGTGAAGGAAACAATGTTCTTTTAACAATTATTCAAATATGTAAGTTTTATTTTGGTGCCAGTTTAGTGCAACGTGTTTTAATCATTGCATTTTTAACGCATTTGGGGAATGAACAATTAATTTAGCAAGTAGCTAATTATTTCAGATTTTCTTATTCAGGAATTAGTTTACTTGAACAATATGATGACCTGCAATGTCAATTATTACTTTTTTAATAAATTAGGTATAATTTTTTCTCTATCCTGTTTATTAAAAATATACAATTTCGTCTGTCCATAGTAACCCGATTTTGCCATATTGGTTTTATATATTAAACTTGTGTTTGGCAAAAAAATTCATTGTCTGCCCCTACTCCCTATGCACAAAACACGATATATTGACGTTACTGCAATGTGATTTCCTCTAAATCCTGGTAAGACCAGTATCCTTAGCGCATCAAACTTATTATAAGATATATATTAAATATACATACAAACCCATATTTTACATTACTGTGATTTACATTATATAGTTTTTCAGTTTGAGTGCATATTGGTCAACAAATGACGCCGCACTGCTATCTTGTCTTTTAATCCCATTTCGAGGGGAACAATATTGAAGCTTCTACAGAATATAACCGCATAAAACTTTGCATGGAAGATAAACATAAAAAATGCTGATTCAGACAATTGGTGGAGCTGAATTCTGCATTATTTTCTGTTTCTGTGAAACCTATATCTCAGCTGTTATGCAATATAAATGCACCAATCCCTCTGTGTGATATATATTATAAAAATTAATTCTTATTAATTTTAGTATATGAAAAATTGCAGTGGTATTACATTCTACGGTTTCTCAGATAAATGTATCTCAACATCATATAAATGTTAATTTTGAAGAAAACTTAGTTTTGTTATATTCCAAATGTTCACAGAATATTCCAGAAATGTAACAATAACATAACATTTAAACATTGTAAATACTGTTCATTTTATTTTCAGGTTAATTTAAAAAAATGTATAGAAATCTCCACAATCATCATAAAAATCAGGAACATAACTTAAAAATTTCAATCATGCAGCAGATTTAAAAAAAAAAAAAAAGAAAGAAAGAGGTGCAAGTTTCAGAAACATATCAGAGCGTAAGATGAAATGTATTACGATAATAAAAGATTGTAAGATTTTTGCAACATAATTGAAATATTAGGAACTGTATTAAGTTCTTAAAGAATTCAAATGTCTGTAGTTTTGTAGATATAATTAACCTATTTTTAGAAAGTCAATATTTCTCTATATATGTACGATATGCTAGAGAGGTATTCTATCTCATGAATCAATGAAACTGAATTCAAGCACGATCGATAATTGGTTAGACCTTGAATTTAACTGGTGCTAATTAGTTCTTTGGATATATCACATGTTAGATGGCGGTGTTGTAATTCATCCAATTAAGGGAAGGCTATATCTCACCTTCCACTGTGCCTAAACACACCAAATTTGGTATATGGCATGCATACTATGCAAAACTAAACTTCTTTAATTTGAGTGCATATCGACTGATACGTACTGCAGAACTGCAGCAATTTAATTCCGTTTCTGAAAGGGCACTATATCAGCTTCTACCACGTATATATACACCAGCGTTGGTGTTTCAGATTACTAATGAGTAAAACTTTTCGGATTTACTTTAAGTGCATATCGCACAAAATTTATCGTTTTTATAATAAAAATAATTTTCATTTTCGGAAAGGCGTCTCATTTTCTATATTATGCAACAAATTCGTGATGTATTTTATTTTTAAGATATTTTAAGAACATTATTTACATGGATATCGTGAATTACTAGATTGATTATTTAAATTTTTACTTAAAAAATTGGCCGAATTTTAATCCCTTGACGATACTACTATTATTAAGATATAAACGTGACGGAGATAAAATTTAAGGAAGTGCTCATAAAATTTCAGGTAATTCTCATCACAGTGATAGCATCTATTCCTTGTCAGAGCAGAATCACCCTTATTTTGAACTCAAAGTGGAGTATGGGCAGTAGCTGCCACAAAAAGAAAAATATGCCCTCCTTTATTTTCCCTCCATTTTAATTTTGCAATAGAAATTCTTAATTTCTTAATCTTTGACTGAATTTAAATAAAGTTTATTAAATATTAATTGTCAATAAAAATTAATTTAAATAATAGATTAATATTTATTATACCCACAATTAAAAAATATATTAAATTAAAAATGTATTTAATTCTAATAGGTTATTTTAGGGTTATGACTAAATGGATATTTGCATTGTGCAGTTGTTATAATAAAGCTTTTACAAAAATTAAGTTTATATTTAGATATGGACTGTTTTGTCTGAAAAAGTAACAAAGTTATGTAAATTGTAATGTAATAAATATCATGATTAACCTTACTTAATTTTTAATTTTAAATACATTCAAGTACTTAAATTTTAAAATGTCGGACTAGACTTTACTTAATTTTGACAAATATAACATGATTGTGTTCAAATATTAACTCATTTATATCAAGTAGAATGTTATGTAAATTTTAAAGATATTTTCAAATTCAATTTATATAAGATTAATAACAGTCAAATATCTTAATTTCTTACGCATGTTTAAATCTTCATTTTTGGAAAAATTAGGAAAATTTTAATTGCTCGTATATGAATGAATGCTTATTAAAAATGTCAGGAATCCTGAATCAATATGCATCAATTCTTGATAGGGTATTGGAAGATATGAATTGTGGGAATCTTGGTCAGGCCTGTAATGTAACGTTACCCAAGATTCTTACAAGGCAATATTTTCCGTGGACAATGAATTATTGTAGGGTTAGTAAATTTAATTGCATATAAAAATAGGATTAATAAAATTCTTTGGTTTCGAATACAGATTATTTACTTTTTAAATAACCTTGTTTTATTCTCCAAATGTTAATTGTTCATTTACACAGTTACTTTCATTGCCTATTTTATATATTCTTTACCCTTACTTAATTTGAAGTATATTTTATGTTTATTAAACTATTAATTTTAATTATTTACTTTAAGAAACTTCAACCTTTAATTTTTTTTACTTCTTATTTTATTTATTTTAAGGACTAGTTCATTAGACTTGTTTATTATATTTAATACTTGAATTAGTATAATACTTTTGATATTGATATAAATTAATAAATATTCATTTAACATCAAGATAAATTTAATTTTAGTTTCAAGTAGAATATCTAATCTTACTGAAAAGCACCATAAGATTAAATAAAATGCAGTAGCTAAATAAAAATATAAGTAAATCTAGTTTTGAGTATTAGGTATTTCAAATTTTTTAGTCCTCAATAGTGATAACCTAATATTAAATGCTATATGGAATTAACTTAAGTTTAAATCTGGCAGTTGCTGTCCTTAGTTTCCAAAGCGTTTTTACGATGAATAACTATCGATATCGTGCAAGTTAGTGAAATATTATTCACATTTAAAATTGCATGTTAATTATATATAGATATAAAACCTGTTGTGTTTGGTTCCATTTTGAACCATAATCCAAATACATGCATTTTCGTATTTTAAGTCGAATACTCTCGGTAAAAAATTAAAAATGTATAAATTTATTTCAAAACAAAAGAAGTATCGTCTTAGATAGTGCTTTCAAAATTGTATGTCCATATCATTCATTCGAAATAAACACAGAAATACGGATAAAAATTACAAACATCTGGTATCTATATCTTGTCTTAATGTAATAAATCTAAATAAATAATACAAGACTGAAAAAATAAGACTTTATGGGAGCATAAACTGGTGATATTTTCAGTAATGAAACGAGCTTCATTTTGTACTAGAAAGAGGATTTTGAGCAGTGTAAAAATTTGTTTCAGTTCTTGTGCTAGCTTGCACAAACGCTCGTACACTAAATTCTTTTACCAACACTACGGTTCGTTGATTCATGAGATACGGCTTCCAATATTTTCCTTGCACAAGGACATTTTCCAAAAATGGTTATTTTATGTTTAGCATTTCCTAAAACCAGAGATGCCAAGTTACAACTAACGAATAATCAATTTCATACCACAATAAACAAAAAGTAAATCTTGTCCTGTTAAATTGCAGATAATTATTGCAAAAGAATACATTAGAGAATGTCTGGTATTAAGATTACGGACAATCCGTAATAACCTGACATCTCTGCCTAAAACATGTTAATACATCAAAATTTGGAGGTCAAAAACATTAATGTGTTCAGTACTTATGTGTTATATATATATATAAGGAAAATTATTAGGAAAATCAGTACTATCAAATGCAGTTCAATTAGAAGATAAAACTCCCCAAAATATTTTTAAACAACATTATTTCTAACCTAGTTATTTCATTTTCAAGCATAAAGGCAAATCCCCTCACATTTTTTGTTCACTATCTCATACCCCAAATACACGAATACTGTATAGCAAATATAGCGGAACTTACTTTTATTTTTTTCATAATTAGATATTATTCACTCATTTTGGTAATTTCTACCTCAGTATCTGTAAGCATACATCAGAATCCTTGACTCGTCGGGTTGAGTTCATTTACATTTGGCCATGAATTTTAACATTGAGCATGGTATACGGAGTAAAACGTATAATATTTCATTGATTATAACAGTGATGGTTTAACTTCACATGTTTAACTTAAAATAGATGTTATGATTATAAAACAATAAGTTTCTGGAAAACGGAGCGTTAGATAAATAGAAAAAGAAAAAATATTTCGTAGAAATGACAAAATTAGCATAAAGTGCTCTTTACTACAAGCTAGGTTAACTGAGAAGGATATAGGAAAGGGTTAAATTTTAGGAGAGAAAAAAAAAAATTGCAAATCGCAAATGTAAAAACAATTATCTGGAATTTTCAGAGATTTCTTGTACTTATTCTGACAATGGATGCATACGTTGTCAGATTCAAGTGCAAAGAAAATCAAAAATTTCAGAAATTGTAATATATATGGATATAAAATATTTATCAAGTCAGTGTAAATTTGATCAGTATTACATATGATCATTTTGATAACAGATCATAAAAAGATTCTGAATCTTAAAAAAAAAAAAAAAGTCGATGTCAAATTTACCGGTGTGACTAAGAGCAGATGTATTTCATCAAATCAACAGAAAAGTATTTAATAAATAAACTAAATATTAAAATAATTGTAGATAACTCCCAATTTTGTTGCTCTATTTTTTTTTATTTTTTTTTTTACTAAAACTTTACAATTTGATTTACCCAAACACTAGGTGTGTTTAAATTTTTTTTTTATATATATGCCATTCATCTTAATCATATATATAAATGCACATTTGACTGATTATAATTTATAAGATATATTTATCTTAAAATAAATTCTGTGAACTTAACAAATAATAAACTTCGAATATTCAATAATATAAAATAAGTCATAGTTATGTCTAAGTATGGTAATATTAACATTTTTTCAGAAAAAGTATAACATTTAAAAATAAAAATTTTCTGTACATAGAAATTAAAAAATCATAATTAGAAAAAGGAATTGGAAAAGGTACTATTTAAAAAGAGATAATTATACAAAGAATGAAAATACAAAATAAAAATCAACTTGTTATTTTATTTTTATTTATTTATTTGTTTATTTTATTTTATTTTATTTTTTTTTTTTCAGCTTTTACAGCTTTATGTATTTTTATTTTATCATAAATTTATAAATAAATATGCAAGTATTAGTTAGAAATTCACTAAAAAACTTCCATTAAGCAGTTAGTTGATGAACAATAAATTCGTAAATCACAAGAAAGTTTTTGAAGTATTGAAGAGTTTTACCAATTTAGAAAACCAATTTGGGAGAAAAAAAAAAAAAAAATCGATTTTGAAATGTGTAGCATTTTGACTCCAATCAATTTATTGTTCAGAAGTGAACGGAAGCGGTCTCGTATTTGACGTCTTATACGGAAGCATTACACTCAAATTTAACATATTCTCTTCAATAAAATTCATACAGATGCAAATTTGTGCAGTTTCAACTCCAAATATTTTGAGATATAACCATCTGAAAAATTACGGGAAAATAACAGCGTCTTCAGTGTACATATACACCCTCGCTCATGAACACACGCATACATATAGATATGCCCAAATTGATTAAGTTTAATATTGTTCAGAATACCGCATACCAGGTTGATGCCTTTTATGTAAGGTAGAGGCTAAGATATTTCCTTTCTGTAAATGGGGTGAGTTGGTGCATAGCCGTGACACCTAGCAGCCGATTCACAGCTAATCAACATACTTTTCCATAATTTGTATCGCTTATACAATACAGAAATTTGAAATAACAATAGAAATTGCAATTTCATCTTCTCGTAAACGAAGTTAAATTTCTTTATGGCAGCGTCACCTGTTGGCCAAAATGCATTCAAACTGAATGAAGTCCTCCAAGGTTGACCCTATTCATAATAAGGTTTAGGTACTTTAAAAAATTTAAACTAAGATAAATTCTATCATTAAACGTGAGAAATATACTAAAATCTAATCCATATCCACTTAATTGTCCGACCAATTAAACCTTCGTTAAAATTTGTACATTGAATCATGAGATACGTATTTTTGCTAGCACACAAAGACATACACTTTCTAGAAATAGTCAGATAATATTCTGCACAATTACAAACATTTAAATCAATCAAATATTGGAGATAGAAATTTTTACGAATCCAATTCTACTTGCGTGTATAAAACAAAGGAAGAATAGGAAATCAATGTCATTAAATGCAATGCTATTAAACAATAAATATAATTGTAAACAGCATTTTTTTTTTTTCTAATCTAGTTATTTTAATGCGGCACATGAGATAAAGAGTTTAATCAGTTTTCTCTTTGATTTTTTTTTTCAACAATATGCTGCACTATGAAAGGAACATTGTTTCCTTCACTCCTATCTTACCATTGTGATTTCAATGCTATTTGAGAGTATTTAGACAGATGTAAAAAGAGAAATTTGAAATACAAACCGAATAGGCGATATAGATAGAAATTACGATATAAATTACTTGGTCCAAACATAAGAGGCAATAAATAAAATGATATGTAGAGGACAATCTTACTCTAAATGCAAGCAAAAAAATTAACGAAAATATTGTAAAATCGATAATATCGAAGAAATGGACGAGTCCCAATAAAGATGTAAAAAGAGAAATTTGAAATATAAACCGAATAGGCGATATAGATAGAAATTACGATATAGATATAAATTACTGGATCCAAACATAAGAGGCAGTAAATAAAATGATATGTAGAGGACAATCTTACTCTAAATGCAAGCAAAAAAATTAACGAAAATATTGTAAAATCGATAATATCGAAGAAATGGACGAGTCCCAATAAATTTTGTCAACAGACACAGAAGGAAATGCATTAGTTTATGATGGTTAAGCTTACTGATTTTTCAGATAGTGAAAGTTACTGTTACAGCAGATGAGGAGGTTAATATTTAAAGGTAAGTTTATAAATAACAAGCACTTATTTTACGCAAATATTGCATTCATTTGCTTACATTTATTTTATATAAAATTATGAGCGTAACCATCTCTATCCTTGAGGAGAGAGAAGAGAGGAAATATTTTCATATCATAAAGATTAATGGAGAAATATTATTTAATATTTCCCCATTCATGCCATTGGGGAGGGCAACTAGTCTGACCTTTTCTAGAAAGTTTCACTTATACACAAAACTTAGTAAAAAAAAATAAATTTATTTAGTTTGAAAAAAAAAAAAAAAATTCCGTGTGGTGTGCCTACATTATAAAACATTTAAACAATATAAGATTTAACTTTCAATGTATTTTGTATATAACATCTGAAAAAACATTTACAGGTAATTCCACTTAATTCCCAATATATATGTCAGTATTTTTTGTGACTAAAAAATGTTTTTACAATATGCTGTTGAAAACATGCATCTAGATAATGTATGCCTGGTGAGGTAAAAGAAAAAATATTGTTCAAAGAAATACCTTAAATGGATAATAATTTGTCTAAATTTTCAAAAGAACTTTGTGAAACCCAGTATAGAAATCGGTGCTGCTTTTTATACTATTTTCGATAGATAAGTATGCCATAGATTACTTGCATAATTTTTAACAGTATATATATTTTGCCGTAAAAGTAACTATTTCAAAAATTATTTTGAAATAAAATTAAGAAAGGTTTTACTCATTATCCTGGAGATTTTGCAGATTGCCTTCACCGTTCTGGAGATCTTCTAAAGCCTCCCTTTCGTAATTAAGCCATTGCAGATCATTCCCCACCTCCTGTAGCCCATGAAGTGTTGTATGTAGCCTTGCAGATCTTACCAGCTATCCTGTATCCTGTGATGTGTCACACGTAGTCTTGCATTTCTCTCCGCTGTTCTGAAAGTTTGCAGAACATCCTCGCTGTCTTGCAGTCCTAGAATATCATCCCTACTATCATAGAGCCGATGTCTTGCTTGTGGTGTGTTGCTTCCTAATCTGAAGAGCATTCAGTACCTCACTGCTGTCCTGGAGCTGTTGCAGAACATGTATAGTATTGCTCCGCTATTCTGGTGCTTGTAAAGTTTCGCCTCGCCACCCTGGATTAGTGAGTGTCACCCCAATGCCGTATTATTGAACTGTGTGTAAGCCAGTTAACAATGTTAGAGGAATTAACAGTAAAAAGAGCAACAGAAATGTGTTATGAACATTTAAGATGAATGTTGTAAGATTCTTTAAGTTTCTAAAAATTATTATACATGATTATAATGAGGCAGCTACTGACTTTTCAAAAACTTTCTGTTTAAAATAACCCATCAAAACATGTAAATTCGAGATCATGTGTATAAAGATCAATCAAGGGTTTTACATGCACAAAGTCCAACCTTGTTGATCCCATTGCGAAACCCAAGGAAATAAGTTTGCCATAAATTCTGTAATGTTTTCTAAATAACACACACATAGACCTGCTTTCCTAATAATTACATATTTGTATATAAATATATATATAATGTATTTTTATGTATATTAAATGTTTACTGTGTACAATGATAAAATCAAGATGGAGCCTTCGCATGTGATAATTTAATGCTGTGATAATTTAATGCTGTGATAATTTAATGTGTGTGATAATTTAATGTATATTACTCAGGTGTATAATATAAATGTTCTAACACCTTGTTATTCACCTTCATGTATATATATATATATATATATATATATTTTTTTTTTGGTAATATAACAAAAGCTTGTTTATGTTTTTATGTAGTCTTCTCATGTATAGGACTTTGAAATTCCATGAGTAAATCCTACTTTGAGAGTACTGTGCTTTTTAAGGAAATAAAAATATAAATAGAAGTAGAAGTGATTTAATTTAATTAGCATACATATTTTGTTTATTTATAGATTGACTTTATAATTAGGTTTGAGTTGCTTTTACGAATAAGTACCTTTAAGAAGAAGTACACCGTTAGTATGCTCCAATATTGTATCAGGCATTACAATTTTCAGTAATATAGTATATAAGTTACATCTGTCTAAGGAGAAATAAAAAAAAAACAGAATGTCTAAATTCCCATTGTGACTCCAAATCTTTAATATTTATGCGATGCATTTATCATGAAAGATGAAAACATTTTATACCAAAAGTATCTTCAGTACATTTTACTCTATTAATTTCTTAAATTTTCATGCAAAATGTCATGACTATAAAACATTTTTTCGAAAGATATATTGCAGCTGAGTAATTGGTTTCAATTAAAAAAAATAATAATAATATTTATGGCATTCATAGCTACACTTCTTACTTAAAATTTCAGATAACTAATTTATCTCTATCTACTGTTTATTATGCATTGCTGATTTATATTAGAACTATATTACATCTATTAGAACAAAGATACCAAAAAAAAAAAAAAAAAGCTTGTGCAACACTTCTACGAGAGCAGAAGTCTTGTGGGTGCATTTATGCATAAAGCTTTGTTGTGAAATTAGGATAATTCATCAAAGATTTTTTCTTTTTTTAGCAGCAATATCAGCCTTTAAATAAATATTTTAAATGCATGAATGCATATGCAACAGTTAAAATTTCATTAACAAATTTGATGGAAGTTTAAGTAAGAGGTGATTATCAATTAATGTATACCAAGAAGCTTTTTGATAGTCAGAATAATTCCCTAATTCGGAAACCCATTTTGAAAAAAAAGTATTTTAACTATAAAGTGGTCCTATTTTCATTCACTGAAGTCAGTTTAGTGTTGGGCAAAAAAAAAAAAAAAAAAAAAAAAAAAATTGAAGCGTCTGTCGATGAGAAAAAGTTCCTCCAATTCACCAAAAGCTTATAAACATTCATTACATTACTTGGCTGCAATAGGACTTTATGCTGGGTACCAGTGGCGGATTTAAGGGGGGGGGGGGGGCTAGGGGGCTGAAGCCCCCCCAAAAACACTGTCATTCATAATTGAATTTTGCAATTGTAAATTTTTTATTGGTCTAGAATAACACTTTGAAAAATCTTAGCCCCCCCCAAAAGTCAAGTTCTGGATCCGCCACTGCTGGGTACATGAAATAAATTATTAAATTTGCAAAATAAATTACAGCAATTTGGTATTATTTATTTAATATATATATATATATATATATATATATATATATATATATATATATATATAGTGATTTGGGGTGGAAAATTTTCCATGGAGAATTTTCTTTTTTGGAAAATTTTCTACTATGTTTTTCCGGAAAATTTTCCAACCAAAAAAACAACTTTTTGCTATATCTTTTGCATGATATATTTAAATTTTTTTTTATTAGTCATAGGAATGCTATATACAGTGTGAAAAACAAAAGTTTCTGATTAAAGTCATCATTTAGAAAGTTACCAGATATGTTTTGAGCAACTTGCTCGAGAAAGAGGTTATTTATTATAATACAAAAGAGCTATGGTTGCTAATCAGAATTTTAAATGTCCTTTCAATAAGTCTGTAAGAGCATAATTATAAAGCATTTGACAACATAACAAAAAAAGAATATATTGATAAATTAATGCACTAATATACTGCTGTATCTATTTTTCAAAATATTCATTTGATAAATGATGATATGCCGATGTTCAAACTCAGGCAGCAATTCTGACTTAGGTCACCTTATCGTCTCTGGTTCTGGAGTGACTCAGAAAGTTAGGACATTGCTATAATGTTCGTTAAATATTAAAAAAAAAAAAAAAAAAAAAAAAAAGCAAAACTTTAAAAGAAGAAAAATTGCTTTAATTACAAAATTGGCATTGTTGAAAATTTTAGAGAAAAATCTTATATAAAAACAATTATATTTTTTTAAATCACTTTTTAAAACTAATTTCTAAAGTGGGGGGGGGGAGAATGTATTTTTATGCAGGCAACAGGAATTATGATTAATTGTCTAAATAAATAAACAGCAAGATTTTGATTAAAATTTAAGGAAATCAAATAGATAAAATGAATCGCATCATATCTTCTTAACTGGAGCTTTAGTTGAAAGAACTCAATATTTCTTTATTTGCTTAAAATATCTGAAATGGAATTGTACTTGAAAAATCTCATAGTGGGTGTTACATTTAAAGTTAAATAACAACAACAATAATAAAAATCTCGAACTTCCAGATATATATATATATTTTTTTTTTTTTTTGAATAGAGGATTACATCCATTATCCAATAGAGTATAGGATCCGTTATCCGGAAACCCATTATCCAAAATGCTCCATAAACCAGAATGCAAAATGCCAACTACCAATATTTTTAATTATTGTAAAATTTAAGAATTAAAGTTATACAATAGCAGCGATCAGAATTATAGTTTTACAACCTACTTTCTTTAATGCTACCAGTGTTATTCTGAGGAAATATGGTGAGCAAAAATTGTCCAAAAAATTACTGAAAATTTTGCAAATTTAGGTTGGAAAATGAATTTTTATGGTATTTTTTAATTGATAAAGATTAATAACACATACTTCTGAAAGTGCCCAATAGCAGATGAATTTTATCCTTGAACTCGGGTCGTATGCATGAAGTCCCAATTGTTATAAAAGTTTTAAATAGTTTTTATTAATTTCCATTATTTTTAGATTTCCTTTCATAAAATATTTAGCATTATGTGTTAAAAATATTTGAAACATTTACGAACAATTAGTATCAGAGACACACTATAAGCAAAAAAATATCACAGAAATGTTTGCGAAATCCAAAATGAAAGGATTTTACTCTCAGGTCCAAAATTAAATTTTATATAGAATGTTTTTTTTTTTTTTTTTTATGGAAATAATTTATTAAATGAACAAATATATATAGGTAAAGTGTTTATATATATTATTCATGTTTATCACTGCTATTTGTGAAATTATTTTCTACCATTTTTATACATATAATAAAGTGTTCCGAATTACGGAAAAACCCCTTATCCAGAATATCCCAGGTCCCAAGCTTTCTTGATAACAGATCCTATACTGTACCACCAACTATTAAAAAATGTAATTTTGTGTTTGCAAAGTATGCTTAAAAATAGAACAAATCCAAAAAAGTAAAAATCAAAAGAATTTTGATGAAATGAACCCTTGCATGGTCTGAGCCATACCTTATTAATTACCTTGTACAGTCGGCAGCAAAATTATTGATGCACTAGCAATAATTTCTATTTAAAAGATGTGCACTTAATACTATTTTGTTAAGTAAATATTTATTGAGACATGATCTTAGTCTTATACTGTTTATAAAAAAGTAAGTTCGTGATAAAAATTAGCAATCAAACTAAAGAAAAATATGGATGTATGCTTCAATAATTTTGCTGCCACTAGCAATCAAACTCCATATTATTCTAAACAGAATTTCGTTATAATAATTACCTGTTTTTTTTTTTTTTTTGAAATTGTAAAGTACAAAAAAAAACTTTGATCATTTTTTTTCACTTTGTAACTTTAGTATGAAGTATTAAAAATTAAATAAATAAATTTTGGGAAAAACAAAGGCAAATTTAATTTTTCTAGATTTTTTATTATAATTAATGAAAACAGAATAAAAAAAAAAAAAAAAAAAATCACTCTCATAAAAAAATTTTCCCTATATAATAAAATAGGGTTCAGCTGTTGGCAGCGATATGTGAGGGTCTCTAACAGCTACAGAACGTTCAGACACCTTTTTGTTTTATATATATAGATTATTCAACCATTATACATGCAAAATAGTCATTAAAAATTATAGCTTTCTAGCTTTATACATGTTTAATAAACCATTAAATCATAATTTCTGTGTTTTGTGTATTAATTTATTTTTGAATTGAATAATTAATCATACTTTTCTTTGAATAGTTTTGTTTACTTGTAGCTTTTAATGTATTTAGTTTTATTTTACAAAACCTTTGTAATTTAGATATTGAAAATTTTCCAGAAAATCCACAAATCCACATCCCTATATATATATATATATATATATATATATATATACAGAGAGAGAGAGGGGGGGGGGAGTGCGGATGAATGGGACAGGACTGGAATCAACAAAGAAAAGAAATGGAAAGTAAATAAATTTTTAAAGTTAAATTTGTTTATGTGATTTTATTACACACTATGAATTTACTGAAATGAACTTAAACTGATGTATTGACTCAAATTAATATCAGAAGGCAAAAGTCCTTTGGTTCGCACAGTTCCTAGTGTTCTAGGCTTTGGTAATTTAATCTAATAAGACCTAATCTAAAATTAAATAAGACACTAGAAAGAGTTGAACCATTATAATAGAACCAAAATTATCCGAATAAATTTTTGTTTCTGTCTGATCGGGAAGAATCTGCATTCTATTCTGTATTGCAATAATAATCACCAGGATTTATTTAATTAGCTTGATTAAATTATGATTTGAATCAAATTATTACTAGTTTATTTTTATTATTAATTATTGATTTAAGTTGCATTGAATATTCTAACTTAAAAATTTTTTAATCATAATTATTTTAAACAAAAATCAGAACAATTAATTTCAATCTATATTTTTACTAAATCCATACTACTTTTATAATTCCATGTTATAACTACTGAACTACAGGTTATAATAATATTGAAAATCTATTTAGGATTTGTTTTAATATAATACTTGTGTACAATTTTAAATTAGCATATAGTGGGGAATGTCCCATTCATCCCCATTCAAACTGTCCTATTCATCCCAACCACCACATGATCATAAAAAAGCAGGAAATAGGCTTAATCAACAATTTCCAGTATTCTTTTTGAATATCATAAACACAATAAAAGATTATGCCTTTTCACCATATAAGAGTTGTATTAACTTTAAGCAAATAGTTAATGTCTTAACTACTACCTAATTGAATCAGTAAAAACTTTAGCAACTTAAAATCTTTAATTTTTTTCTGCCCTTCTATGGATAGAACAATTCTGAAACTACACTTGATGAATGACCTCAGTGCTGCCATATATCAGAAAAATAGTCAAGTTTGCAGTGCTTGCAAAACATAAAAATTTTGCTATTGTCCCATTCATCCTGCATCCCATTCAACCTCACTCTCCCCTATATACAGTGCGTATCGAAATGATAGGTCCACCCGCAATTTTCAAAATTTCGACTTTTAATTGAGAATAAGAATCACTTTTTTGGTAGAGATAATTAATCAGTAACTGTTATAACTATTTATGAAGAAATTTCTTAAAAATAAATAATTCATTTTTATTTTATGCAAATTTTCATTTTCAGACCGTTTCAAAAAGATAGGTCCGCCTTCAGAAATTCTGCACCAATCACGTTTATTTGCAAAAAATTTGCATAAATATCGTTGCTTAGTCTTACTGCGGGATTATGCTGGCTGCTGTGGAGGTATTTAAACAGATTTGAACATCACGTTGTAATCAAACGAAATGGGTCGCCGTTGCAATCTTTCGCTGGTTGAGATGGGGAAAATTGATGCATTTAAAACGTGTGGAAAATCGAATAGAGAAATAGGAAAACTTTTAAACAGATCACATAATGTTTTAAACAATTATTTGCGACTTAGAAATGCTTATGGCAGGGAAAAATCATCTGGCCGCCCATCAAAAGTGACATCCCGACAAAGAAGTACAATCGTAAAGGAGTTAAAATCTGGAAATATGAACTTATCCACTGTGACCAGACAACAAAACCCTCCAATATCAAAATCTATAGTCCATAGAGTGGTAAAGAAGTTCGGCAATATAGTTTACGTGAAGAGGAAAGCGGCTCAGAAATTGACTAAAAAGCACAAAGAAAAGAGATTGAATTTCGCACATGAAGTGATGTCCTGGAAACAAGATTGGCATCGTGTGATATTCAGTGATGAAAAGAAATTCAACCTGGATGGTCCAAATGGCTGGCAGTACTACTGGCACGATCTGCGTAACGATAGACAGATATTCTCGAAGAGGCAAGCTGGTGGTGGTTCCGTTACGGTATGGGACGGATCCGGAGGTGCAGGAAAAACTGATATAGCATTTGTAGACAATCATTTTAATGCTGCAGGCTACAACAGCTGCTTGAACAATATTTTCTTCCACAAGCAGAGCACATTGGGGGCCCATTCTTCATGTTCCAACAGGACAATGCTCATGTGCACACTGCAAAGTCCACTTTCGAATGGTTTCTGTATAATGGTGTACATGTTATCGATTGGCCACCTTGCAGCCCCGACCTGAATCTGGTAGAAAGCATGTGGGGTATACTCGCAAGAACGGTGTATGTAAGCGGAAGGCAATACAACAGTACTGCAGACTTGAAAAAGGCTATTTCCTCCGAATGGTCAAAAATAGAGAAAAAGTGTTTGCAAAAACTTGTAGAAACCATGCCGAATATGCCGAATAGGATTTATGAGCTTATTCTGTAACAAGGTGGAAAAATTATCTTATAAATCTTATTAATTTAACATTAATTTGATGCTTGGTTCAGTGGACCTATCTTTTTGAAACAGCTTTTTCATGTAATTTTTGTTTTCCTTATTATTCCTATTATTTGTATGTTATTCATGTATTATTTTACGTTGAATGAAGTAATGTAGTTTATAAAATAGTACTTTGTACACAATAAAACCTTTTTTAACAGCATAACTTTCGTTTTTACTGGTGGACCTATCATTTCGACACGCACTGTATATCCATAGTGTGTTCATGGTTGGAAGATTCTGCCATAGCAACCTAAACTAGATGCCTGTCGCGTGGCTCGGAAACTTAGCAACAGTCGAAGCAGTAGACAGCACCACCTGGTACAGATTGCGCAATATTTTTATTCAACTCTCACCAATAATTTTAAGAAGTGATATATATAATCACCATTTCTTTGGTTCTATTCGCCTTTTATGTATATCATATCCCACTTTAAAAAATGTTTGGTGGCTGTTGAATAAAAAAGTCGCGTAATCTGTACCAGGTGGTGCTGTCTACCACTTCAACTGTTGCCAAGCTTCCGAGCCACGCAACAGGCATCTAGTTTAGGAGGCTGTGATTCTGTTCTGAAAAGCTGAAACATGGGGTTTTAGATTAGATTTTAGATCAAGCTCCTTGAGCTAGAAAGTCAGAGTTTTCACCTTTTCCCTCCTTTGAATCAAACTCGTACACCTTGAAAAGACCCCTATAAAGAGGAAATTGCACCTAGGCTTAGGACACTAGTGTAGTCAATCGGTCTTAACCTACAGAAACATTCGACAAACTGTTAAAAAAAGAAATAGTTTGTTCTGCTAGTTCTTAAAATTATGTAAATATATATTCAAAAATAAAATTACAAAAGATTTTTACTTTCTTGTATATTCAATAGAAGAAAGTATTGGATTCGTAAAAATTTTTGACCTTGGGTTTTTGATGGATTTACCCTTTTTGAGAGCTGTAGAACACAATTTGACCATTTTTAGAAAATGTGTGTCTGTGTGTGTGTGTGAGAGAGAGAGACAAAATTTTGTGGCAGCTGTATCTCAGGAACTACTGCACAGTATTTCATACAAATTGGTATGTAGTTGGATCTTGACATAAATTAGTGCCTATCAACTTTTGCTAAAAATTGTCTTACAGGTTGCATTGCCATCCCGCTTTTTCTAAATTTTTAACATGGTGATATAGGATAAAATTTTGTATAAATGTGCATAAAGAGAATTTTTTTTTAGTAATCATTATGAAATTCACAAGAATTATTTTTATTGAGATAGTCAACTGGGGAAAAATTTTTCGTGTGTGTAGGATTCTTGCCCCCTCTCGAGGGGAGTAAATTTTCAAGATGGGTATCTTTCAAAAGGTCTCGTCAGTACCTTTAAAACGAATGGTTGAACTATAAATATGTAATAATTTAAAACAGAGTTATCGAATTTTTTTTACTTTTAACAAAAAAAAAAAAAAAAAACCTAAAAAAATCCCTTTTTTTTTTTTTTATTGTTACTGAGTGAATTTGTATAGGAAAATATAGAAGAAAGTCTTGTGGTGGCCACAACATACTAGTTTTTTTTTTTTTTTTTTTTTTTTCTTAGTAAGCTGTAAAGTAAAACTTAGCATAACATTGAGCATTTTTTGAAAATTCAGAGCACTATTTAAAACTTAAGTTATTCAATCGATATTTTTTCTACAAACAGTTTTTAAATAGAATTCAAATTTAGTTTAGTTTTAATGATTATTTTGCCGCCTGAATAAAGAAAAAAAAATCCTTTAGTAAAAATTTTAAAATGTTTGTTTAGTTTTTCTTTTCCTTTTTTTAAATTGGCTTTTAAGAACTTAAATTTTATGCAAATTTTGTTTTAAACATAGCATAAGTTAAACTTCATAAATGAAGTTTTGAATTTTGCTATCTTTGAAAGTATCACCATATTTGAAGTATTATTTAAACTCAGCTTACTTAAATCTGTATCTGTGTATAAAGTATAACTGAATTGTGTGATTTTGATTAGAATATTTTATGGGATATTTTGAAAATATTCCTAAAATAACTAAATATTTAAAATTGTTTTAGTAAATAATTTTCTTTGAGGCAGACACTCTTTAAAACTAAATTTAAAAGAACTGACAGTTTGTATTAAAAAAAAAAAAAAAAAAAGTAGTTGAATTATTTATGTTTTTGTTTTAAAAATCATTTCTCTTTTTTCAAAAATGCTCATTTTCGTACCAAATTTTAATATTATTAGACTTTTTTTTACAGAAGAATCCTTTTTGAATTTTTCTTATTACCCTGCTTAGAAAAAAAAAAGAGAGAGAGAGAGAGAAAATTATATTGCTGAATGAATTTTCCTGCCTGAGGTGATAAAATAACTTACAAGATTTTTTTTTTTTTAACTGTTCACAGTTCTTGTATTATGCAAAATAGTTTGCGTTTTATGAAATTCGAATTTTTTTTCTTGTATTGTGCTCTTGTAATTCTTAAATGTTTCAAACTATTGCAATTTTACAAATTATGTTAAACCAAAAACTAATATATTTGTGAAAATAAGGAATACAATTTTCAATAAAATGCTATTAAATTGTCAGCGTTAATATTAACTGCTGAAATTGAAAAAATCATTAAATATGAACACTGTATTTAATTTATAAAAATTACCTTTTGATTAAGCTCTGTTAAAACTATAGACCTTTCAGGGTGAATCCGCCCCCTCTTCAGTAGCTATTACGTGGTCTGCTTTGGATGAAACTGGTCTTGTCTTCCTTCCTCTGTGTTGATCTTCTATGAGGTGGCGCCACACATGATCTAAATCGGCTCGCAACTCGGGCCCGTTACCCGCTAATTGGTCTTTTATTATAACCCTGACTATGCTTTTTACCAGGAAACCATAGAGTTAATAAAAGATCAATTAGCGTGTAACGGGCACGAGTTGCGAGCCGATTTAGATCATGCGTGGTGCCACCTCATAGAAGATCAACACAGAGGAAGGAAGACAAGACCAGTGTGAATCAAAGCAGACCATGTAACAGCTACTGCAGAGGGGGTGGATTCGCCCTAAAATGTCTGTAGTTTTAACAGAGCTTAATGAAAGGTAATTTTTACAAATTAAATAAGTTAAATATTCTGTTTAGAAGTTTAAATTTTTCAATGAACACTGTAATTCACAATTAGACTTAGAAATAATAATAATAATAAGAAATAGGACTCATTAACTGCAAACATTATAATTCAATGTTTCACAATGATGTGTAACATTTGTGTATACTATGTAATACATTTTATTTGACATTTGTTACAGAAGATACTTGCAATATTTTGTATATTTCCTTGAGTAATTGTTGAAGAAAGGCATGTGTTCTTTTAAAATTAGTCATTTGGTTTTATGACCATTTGTGATGTTTCTTTACTTGTGAAAATTACCTACTGCTGTATCTTTAATGATTAAAAGACTCGGGTTGTGTTGCCTGTTTTTTTTCCCATATTTGATACATAGAATGAAGCAGTTTAGATTCCCCTGAAAAAGGGAATATAATAGTAGTGTTGTAGGTGTAGATAATGAAGTCTATATTTAAACCTTGAAGGAATGATAGAAGAGAATATGTCCAGAAAAATCATAAAGCCAAAAGGCATAATTGCAGTAGCCACTAATTAACATAGGTATATAAGGAATTTTGCATTGTTATTGTGGAATTATGCAACAGGGAACATTCGAGACAAAAGTTAGTATAAGTCTGAAATACAATAAATTAACAAACGCAGCCCTAGCCATTGATTAGGCAGATCTAATGGAGTTCCTGTGGTAGCCTTGGTAGCTATTTTGGGAGCCACTTGAGTGGATAAGTATTATTTGCACAGCATTCTCATACACCAAATGGGAACTCCTCTTATCACTCCAAGTTTTAATATGAGACATTTATGTAAAGATTTAAATGTGATTTTTGAACACGTATATAAGAAAATGTTAAAAATTCAACTAGTAAATATCATTACAGTAAAACATTATGTATAAATTACACATATCCAAAGTTATGTTGGAAATTTAGAATTCCTAAAGGAATGTATTGAAAATTACAAAAAGAATTGTATGTCATTCTCGAACCATTATCAAAAATAACTTACCACTCTTCATTTTTATTTTAACCTTAGATGAGCACTTCAGGGACTAAACATTTTTATTTCTACTAGATTGGAAATCTAAGCGCCATCTGTCAGTACAAGTTAAACCATTTTAACTTTAGTTTATGATTAAACGCTTTTTTTTTTTTTTTTTTAAACTAACAAGGAGACGTCAAATCGAACGGAGGTTCCGTGTTTAATTAGCACTCAGTAAGTGTATTCATATACTCAAACCCTAGAGCGCACTACTTAGCCATCGCCAAGAAAAAAATTCCTGAAATTTGAAAAAAAAAAATTTCATTTGTATTAAAATTTAATGAATCATTATAAACAATTTCTTTTGAACTTTTATACATTGTTAAATCGCGAATTTAATGATTTCTAACTTTTTAACGATTGGAACTTAGAAGCCACAGTTTTAAACATTACCATTTATTTTTTATAAAATAACTTATTATTAAATACAATGAATATTTATGATTATACGTTTATAGCATTAGCAATTCTTTCAATCATTCATCTTTACGAATATACAAACCTGGATGATATTTATCATAAAAACAAGAAAAACACAAATTTTGTCGACAACTTGCACAACAAATAAATGCAGTAAACGTAAATTCTTCATATTATTTTTGATATATTAAATTTTATTTAATTCCAACCAAATGCGAATAATAAAATTCCATATGCTTAATGTTAAAATGTTTGAAATCATTAAATTCGCGATTTAACAATGTATAAAAGTTGAAAAGAAATTGTTTATAACGATTTATTAAATTTTAATACAAATTGAAAAAAATTTTTTTTTCAAACTTCAGGAATTTTTTTCTCGGCAATGGCTAAGTAGTGCGCTCACTACACGCAGAACCTCCGTTCGATTTGAGGACCCCACACCCTTGCCATCTCCTTGTAAGTAAATTATTTCACCACTTTAAAAAATTTTATATTTTATTCAGGCAAATTCTAATTATACATTTTTGATACATCTTTAGAACATCTTAATTTGAATTTTGATAATTGTCCGAGAAGGACGGAAATATGACACATTTAGGACCCCTTTTTTTTTATTCAGGAAGTTAGAACTATTGAAAATTTACGTTTAATATTTCAAAATAATTAAAATTTCTTCGGAAAAATACCATCCTGTAAGAGGGGCAATAGAAATATTTTTTAAAAAACATTTAAAAATTTCATTGATGTTTTCGGATTACAGAGTAGGGATGAATAGGACATTTTTCATGTTTTATTGATAACGTCGGCCATATGTAATTAAGAATTTTGCAACATTGCTCATAAGTACACTTCAGTAATCAGTTGCATACAAACATACTAACTTTTAAAAAAAAAAGTTATTTTTAATTAATAATATACATAAATATATATATTTTTTTACATGCATGTGCATTGTCCCATTCATCCCCACCTATGGGGTTGAATGGGACAGGACTGGAGTTAAAAAAGAAAAGTAAACAAAATAAAAAGTAAATAAATTTTTAAAGTTAAATTGGTTTATATGATTTTATTACACACTATGAAGTTCCTGAAATTAACATAAACTGATGTATTGACTCAAATTAACGTCAAAAGGCAAAAGTCCTTTGGTTCTTGCAGTTCCTAGAGCTCTAGGCTTTGGTAATAAGACCTAATCTAAAAGTAAATAAATAAGACACCGGAAAGAGGTAAATTATTATAATAGAGTACAAATTACCCAAACAAATTTTTGTTTGCGACTGATGATTGGGAAAATCAGCATTCTATTCTGTGTTACATTAACAATCACCAGAATTTATTTAATTAGCTTGATAGAAATTGTGATTTCAATAAAATTATTATTAGTTTTGGGAGGAAAGCGTTGACACAGACTCCATCTTAATTACTCAAGTGTTAAGTATAAGAAGCACAAGACTGAAATATTAAAATGAAACTTAGAGTTTATTCGGCTAGAATAAGGGAGGGTTGAACTGGTGTGATAAAACTATATCAACGTAAAATACACACTTTAGAAAATAGACACAAGAAATACTTTAGATAATTTTAAACATCTCACCACAGAAGTTTAGGGACGGATGCACTCTTTTCGCTAACCCCCGCGGGCTTCCCAGCCCGAAGATTTTTCTAATTCAATATATCTTATCACACCACACTTCTTCAGTCAACAGGCTAATTAGCTCCAATAGCACCAGAGCTTAATTATCCGACAATAAATTAATTCGAGAGCTATGCTCTAAAATATAGCATATCTAGCCGTCGGATTTATCTCCACTAGACCAGAACTCACCATCACCAACACACACTTTATGAAAATAACCTCCTACTTATACTTCCTTCAATTAACTTCCCGTCTCTTCACTTCAACCAAACTTTAATGCTTCTTCACATTCGCTTATACTTCATTTGCTGCAGCACTATGTCGACACAAAACTATTCTAACCTAAAACTTCGCCAAACTGAAGCTGGAGCATTTTTAGTCTCCCCAACTTATTACGAGAACTGGATCCAGCAGTATTTTAAAACGGTGGTTACCTACCACAGCCTCAACCTTACAGTCCTCCACCCTCCAAGATAAACAATTATGTCGGAAAAATCCCCAACGGGTTTTACCCGATGAATTTGTAGCATACTACCAACTTGAACCGTGATCTAATCTAATCTAAGAGAACTTAATTTTGAGAGCATCCGTCACTGAATTTTTTTTTTTTAGAGGAATTTAAGAAATGGGGGGGGAGAAGCTGAGAAAATCAGACGAACTCAAAATAAAAATAATTTTAATGTTACAATAAATGAGTTCTTTTACCACCAGAAACTCCAGCCAAAAATACAATGAGTTTATCCAGTAAAATACAAAAGGGGTTTACATTCTTCTTTCTGTCAATCCCGGAAGGTATCTTGTTTCATTTCAAAGTTTATTAACATAGATGAGTCGCTTTGACAATTGCGACAATATCTTGAATAAAAAAAATCTAGTAGGACGATGTTCATCTACTAAAAAGTTTAGTTTAAAAGGAGTACCATTTGTAGAAATATTTCTTGAGGAAAAAAAAAAATACAGGGAAGTATCAATCTTATAGTAGAGCTGGTTAGTAGAACTACCGTCAGAGGAATGCAGAGTTCGTTCAAGGCTTAAGTCTGGAGATTACAACTTGGTACATCAGAAAAAAAAGCGGCTTTCCATCTCCAGTTAAAAGCAGAAAGACTTTAGACATCAGATTCAAGAGGTTTTGGACGTCAGAAACAGTTCATCAAAAATGGTTCTATAATGCAAAAAGTATATAGTATTAAAAATATAAATGAAGTTAAACTACATCTTGTAGGCAATTAATCGAGACAGTGTCTCTAAAGATACACAAATAGTACATATACAATAATTATTTCCCTCCTAGCTATTGCATGAGCAAAAAAACTAAACTGTTAGTTTTATTATTGTTAAAAGTTAATCACGAATAGTAGATAGCTTAAAAAAAATATTCTTCCCTCACTCTGAAACAAGGGCGGATCCAAACAAACAGTCTAGAAGGGGGGGGGGGGAGGAGGGCATAGATTTAATATTTTTTTTTCCCTTATCTGTTCATCTATCTCTCTCTTTATATATATATATATATTCTCTACTTTACACACACACACACACATATATATACAGTCGGCTGCAAAATTGTTCGAGCACCAGCCAAAAATTCCTATATTTAAAAAGTACACTTAAGACTGTTTTGCTAAGTAAATCCTTGTCGAATCATGTTTTTAGACTGATTAAGAACATGGCTCGACAAGGATTTATTTAACAAAGCTGTATTAAGTGTACTTTTTTTTTGGCAAGGATTATTGCTAGTGTTCGAATAATTTTGCAGCCGACTGTATATATATATATTGCAGCTCAACAAAAATGTGACACAAGTGAAAAAGTGGTAATTTTAAAATTAATGTTAAAGAATGTGTATGAAGTGTCCTGACGTACATAAAAAGGATCACACCTCTATCCCAAACATTGTCCACCCGAAAAAGCAGTTGTATCAGTTTTACTATAAGTTAGTCAGTTCTTTATAGTTACATAAGTTGTTTTTTCTTAAATACTGCATTTCGCAGTTGCATCACTTTTCTTGCCAAAGTGCAAAAGATATATAGACATACATATATATGCACTATAGATAGTGCATTTCATACATAATAAATTTTTACCTGATATTTGTGTAAAATTATTTACTGCACTATCATTTTAAGAAATTATTGTTTAAAATATTGAGTGTTTATTTTTATAAGTCTAAATTTAAATTACAATATTCTGATTAAAAAAAAGGGGAAGAATAAATACATAAAATTCTTCAAAACAAATTAATTTACACAAAGAAAATAAATTTAGAGTGATGTTGGAATATTAAAACCCGAATAAACTACTACGTCAGAAACGCCAAAGAAAAATATTTGAGATGCATACAGCTGTTTCGGTAGCCTTAAGCGTACTTATTGGAACTAATGTTCCAATAAGTGACGCCCTCTGCTGTCTCAAAAATAGATTAAAAGAGTTTCATTTCACATCTTTCAGAATACAACAATTTCTCTTACCTGCGTTTGTTTATTACAAACCACTTTTTCTTTTCAAAATAAATTCTATCGTCAGTCTGAAGGTTTAGCCATCGGTTCCCCTCTCTCCCCAATTCTCGCAGACATTTATATGCACTATTTCGAAAGCAAGCTTTTTAAGAAAATATCTTTTCCTTTTTGGACCCACTACGTTGACGACACCTTCACGCTTATCGACATATCTCATCACAATATTGACCATGTCTTAGAAACTTTAAATTCAATTGATAGTAATATCCAGTTTACATATGAAATAGAAAATAGTGGCTCCCTTCCATTTCTTGATACCCTCGTCTCTCGCACTGTAAATGGATTTTCAACCACTATATATCGTAAAAATTTTGCAGTCTCCCTTCCTCCCCATGCGCGTTTATGTCACCCACCTAACCAAAAAATGGCTGCTTTCTATATTTTTTGTAAACCATGCCCTTAATATTTGTTCAAATCCTATTTTATTGAAATCTGAAATTTAAATACCTGAAAGCCATCGCAATTGACAGAGGTTATGACCCTTCCATTATAGACAAAGCTATCCAAAAATTACAACTCCCTCGTATTTCGTCTACTAAATCAGTCACATCTAATATCAGTATTGTTTTACCCTATTTTTTTAAAACCAGTCAAACCATAGCTAAAATTCTCAAACAATATGATTTTAAAATAATATTTTCGCCTTCCAATAAACTCACCTTTTCTCAGTTAAAAGATCCCATTGATATGCATAATTCTTGGGGCATTTATAGTATTTCCTGTCAGTGTGGTTTATCATATATTGGCCAAACTAAACGCAGTCTTAAATTTCATCTAAAAGAACATATTAATTACGTCCGCAAACAAGAAACCAATAAATCGGCTATTTCTAAACATTGCTGGGAGGAAAATCATAATTTTAAATTTAATTCAGCTAAACTAATTTGCAGACCTAAATCCATTCATGAACTCGATTTCTTTGAAGCTTTTCATATTTATAAAAATTTTAAAAACCTTGTAAATTGTGATTTCGCTGTTTCCTATTTGTCTGATTGTTGGAAATTTTACATTCAGTCCACATTTCTTTAATTTTTCTACTGTTTACACAGCTACACTTTCCTTAATTCCTATTGGCCATACTCCCCACCTCTTCCGTAATCCCATTGGTTGAACTAAATCCGGTCCCTCTCCTATATATACGAGCACATCTCCAGATTCAGAATTCTTTTTGCACTGAAGACGGTTCGCTTTAGGCTACCGAAACAGCTGTATGCACCTCAATAATTTTTCTTTGGCGTTTCTGACGTAGTAGTTTATTCCTGTTTTAATATTCCAAAGCCAAGTCTCCTGCTATTATTTGTTAAGCTTATACGGGTTTAGTTGTGTTATTGGTCTACTGCTCATATTGTTACTGAGCAACCTGGTCTGAGAAGCCTCATATGAGGGGGAGATTAGGTCAATAATATTTTGAGCCATTTTCTTGTTTTCAAAATGTGCAAATTAGTTAATCGTTTCAACCGTCTACGTACTAAAATGTTTCGTGCCCTCAACCGTCTAAAATTCCCTTTACAATGCAAGAGACACTGCATTATCCCTAAATTCATTCAACTGAAATGCAATATTTCTGGTTCCAGTTTTGTAAACAAAGCAGTACTCAGGTCTCATTTTAATATTCTCCGTGCAGTTATTAAGGAAACTCGTACCAACATCGCCAAAATTGAAAAAGATTTATTGTTTCTCCACTTAATGTTAGCTTTTGAACGTCCTAATTTTATGTTGATTGATCACAATTCCTGGATTCATTGTGACAACCGTTCTCGTAAACACTCAATTAAATTACATGATAAATTCACCCGACTTCGTAATTCACAGAGTCCTATTCATTCGAACGACTTACCTGTTGTCAATAAAAATGCAATCGGTAATCTTTCCAGTACTGATATTTCCAATAGTCAATATTCTGTTCTCAAACTCAATTCTAATTTTGCCATTTCTAAACCTCCTTCTTTTTCTCAGTGAATTGCACCTGTTGAAAAAGCTTTCAAAAATTCTCGACTGACTGACCAACAGAGAGAAAATCTTCGTCATTTAATCCTTAATAATGCCAATTTCAACTCTAAAAATTTTAAATCAAATCTCAGCCCTGCAGAAAAAAACGCCTTGAAGGAATTAAAATCTAATGAAAATATCACCATTACTAAAGCTGATAAAAATGGTCAGATTGTTATTTTGGATAAAAAACAATACATCGAATGTGTTACCGAACTAATTAATGATGGCCCATACATTCCTGTGTCCCGTGACCCCTCTCCTCAAGAATTAAATAAAATTAAATCTGCTATAAAATCTTGCCCCTTGTTATTGAACTCGACTAAATCCCATCTTATCCCTTCTATTGCTAATTGTGCCAGATTTTATGCTTTACCAAAAGTTCACAAACCCAATATTCCATTTCGTCCAATAGTCTCTAATATCGGTACTGCTTCCTATAATCTAGCTAAATTTCTCACCACAATTTTTGCTCCACTTCTTGCTGCTAATAGTTATACTGTTAAGAATTCCATAAATTTTGCAAAAAATATTCAAAACTGCCCTCACACTTATCTCACTATGGTTTCTTTTGATGTAAAATCTCTTTTCACTAATATTCCAATAAGTGGCGCCCTCTGCTGTCTCGAAAATAGATTAAAAAAGTTTCATTTCACCTCTTTCGAAATACAAGAATTAATTTCTCTTACCCGCATTTGTTTATCACAAACCACTTTTTCTTTCCAAAATATATTCTATCGTCAGTCTGAAGGTTTAGCCATGGGTTCCCCTCTCTCCCCAATTCTCGCAGACATTTACATGCACTATTTCGAAAGCAAGCTTTTTAAGAAAATATCTTTTCCTTTTTGGACCCGTTACGTTGACGACACACCTTCACGCTTATCGACACATCTCATCACAATATTGACCATGTGTTAGAAACCTTAAATTCAATTGACAGTAATATCCAGTTTACATATGAAATAGAAAATAATGGTTCCCTTCCATTTCTTGATACCCTCGTCTCTCGCACTGTAAATGGATTTTCAACCACTGTCTATGGTAAAAATTTTGCAGTCTCCCTTCCTCCCCATGCGCGTTCGTGTCACCCACCTAACCAAAAAATGGCTGCTTTCTATACTTTTGTAAACCATGCCCTTAATATTTGTTCAAATCCTATTTTATTGAAATCTGAAATTAAATACCTGAAAGCCATCGCAATTGACAGAGGTTATGACCCTTCCATTATAGACAAAGCTATCCAAAAATTACAACTCCCTCGTATTTCGTCTACTAAATCAGTCACATCTAATATCAGTATTGTTTTACCCTATTTTTCTAAAACCAGTCAAACCATAGCTAAAATTCTCAAACAATATGATTTTAAAATAATATTTTCGCCTTCCAATAAACTCACCTTTTCTCAGTTAAAAGATCCCATTGATATGCATAATTCTTGGGGCATTTATAGTATTTCCTGTCAGTGTGGTTTATCATACATTGGCCAAACTAAACGCAGTCTTAAATTTCGTCTAAAAGAACATATGAATTACGTTTGCAAACAAGAAACCAATAAATCGGCTATTTTTAAACATTGCTGGGAGGAAAATCATAATTTTAAATTTAATTCAGCTAAAATAATTTGCAGACCTAAATCCATTCATGAACTCGATTTCTTTGAAGCTTTTCATATTTATAAAAATTTTAAAAACCTTGTAAATTATGATTTCGCTGTTCCCTATTTGTCTGATTGTTGGAAATTTTATATTCAGTCCACATTTCTTTAATTTTTCTACTGTTTACACAGCTACACTTTCCTTAATTCTTATTGGCCACACTCCCTACCTCTTCCGTAATCCCATTGGTTGAACTAAATCCGGTCCCTCTCCTATATATACGAGCACATCTCCAGATTCAGAATTCTTTTTGCACTGAAGACGGTAAGCTTTAGGCTACCGAAACAGCTGTATGCACCTCAATAATTTTTCTTTGGCGTTTCTGACGTAGTAGTTTATTCCTGTTTTAAGTATGTTTAGGTACAGGTGAAACTTCTTACGCTCAAACAGAGCTCGAACTCTCCACCCTATTTTTTTCAGGACACATTTAGAAGTGAGAAAGTTCCATCTTTTTTGCTACCGCTATTTTTATGCAGAAATATTAATAGTATTTTTACTTTCTCTTACCCATAAGGTAGAGAAAGTATTGTTTTTGGGTCAAATTTTCGAACGCGAGATTTTGTTATATTTAAACGTTTTGAGGTCCCCTGAATACGAAAATCATGTTTTTAGCAAATGGTCTGTATGTCTGTGTGTCTGTCTGTTATCAGCATATCTCAAAAACAAATTATGGCAGAAAGTTCAAACTTGGTATTCTAAATGTGTATCATATAGGGATGCTACAGTAAGCTTTTCGTTAAGATCAAGCAAATGGTTCGTGTACAGGGGCAATCAAGAGAATTCTAATACATTACGTCTATGGGGAAAATTACAGGAAAGTAGAGTTTAAAGTCTATAGACTGCACTAAACCAAATGAAACGAATATGTATATTTTGTAATAGAAATAGTTAACTGGGAAAAAAAATTTGTGCATGTAGGAGCCTCGCCTCCCCCCCCCCCCTCGAGGGGAGTAATTTTTCATGATAAGTATCTTTCAAAAGAGCTCGCCAATACCTTTAAAACGAATGGTTGAACCATCGATCTGCGATAATTTAAAACAAAGTTATCGATTTTTTTCACTTTTAACGAAAAAAAAAAAAAAAGAAAAAAAATCTTTTTTTTTTTTTTAATATTGAGAATAAAATGGTCTTTTTTTTTTTTTGGATATTTAGTGTTATACTACTTCTTTAATATGGAAATCGTCTGCATTATCATAAAAGATAATTTTTTAAATAATAATTTTAATAAATTATTTTTTAAAAACAGAATTATTTTTTAATAACCGAATTAAATTTTATATTAATCTAGGTGCATTAATGGAACGGGGGGTTGAGGGGGGCTGCAGCCCCCCTCACACAGAAATAATTATCATATAAAACTCTTCCGAAGCCTAATTTGAATTGTTTAACATAGGTTTACATGACAGTACTTGTTATCTTACCTCTTAATCTCCAACCTGTATTTATAGTATTAAATTTCAGGGTAAGAGAAAGTCGTGTGAGTGACACACCAGATTATTTTATTATGTGTCGCAATTAAATAAGATCTAGATTATAATACCAAAGCTGATTACATACAAGCGTTGACATTCCTATAAGATTTAACTTGCAAGGTTATTTGCATATAGGTAAAAATACAACTGCAGCGATCCTATCAGTTGGTTTGAGAAATACATTCAATAACAGAGCGCATGCTTCAATAACTAGTTTCATTCAATAACGTAAACATTTAAAAAGTAAACATGCTTTGTTATTTTTCTTATAGAATTGTAAGTTTATTTTTAATGCCAATAGCGTTGAAAAATGTATTTTAATTGAAATTATGTGGTTGAAAGTTATGTTTTATTATCTTGAAACCATATAACTTAATTTTTTATCTTTAGTGACTTTTTTTATTTCGAAAACAATACATTTTTTACGTATTGTGCCATTTTGTCACGATTAAGTCTACTTTTCGATTAAGCCTATTTATTTGTCAGGATATTATACGAAATCTACTTGTTACAGTATTTAAAATAGGAAATAAAACTTTATATTTATAAATCACTAATGATAAAAAACTAGGTTATAAAATTTCAAAAAAAAAAAAAAAAAAAAAAAGAAATACATCCAATCCCTCAAATATTTTCAATACATATGTATTTTCAACGCTATTGACATTCGAATTACTATTCTATAAGAAGCTAGGAGATGATGGGTTGGGTATTTGTATTTGGGTGTTTCAATTTCGATTGATTCAATTTCATGATAAAAATTAATAATTTTTTTTTTTTTTTTTTTTTGTATTTCACTCATAAAAAACACCACAAACAACCACGCCTCAAGGGGGATTGGCAGACGGCGACAGCCCACATAACACATTTACGTTTGCAGAGCTAGTTGGTTCGGAGCATGCGGTCTGATATTGAATGTATTTCCCACACTCCCTCAAAGGGTCGCTGCAGACGTATTTTTTGCCTTTATGCAAAAAACCTTACAATCTAAATCTAATGGAAATGTCAACGCTTGTATGTAAGCAGCTTTGTAAAAAAATAAATAAAAGGGGGGGGGGTAAAAATAGGCAAAGTTTCCTATCCGTCAAAGTATCCTGAAAAAAGGGCGAAAACTTCGAGCTCGGAACATGTATTTAATTTATTTTATATCTAATTTTTTTCTTTTTTAATACATTTTGATAACAGTTTTTTCTGATTTCATAAAATAAAATTTTCGATAAATTTTTTATCTTAGCTATGAAGCATAAAAGTGAGAAACTACGCTAATGCATTTCCACATGTAAAACAACAGTAAGATATATCTCGCACTGATATCAAAAATAAGTGTTTCATTATTTCTACATTTTCTGTCAATTATAAGACAAAAACAATTGTTAAGAAATAGCATTGAGAGTTTGCCTTAGATTATTCAGACTCCAATAAATATACATAAAAAATAGCTGCATACTCTGTGTCAAGTTCTAGAAGTGCATCATACAGATACCGGGTGTCGACAGTTGAAATTTTTTCCCCTGATTCTTCCACCAGTACTTTTATTTCGGATATTTTAGTAAAAAGTTTGCACGATCAGTTACGTTAAAAAATATTATACAAATATTCTGGTGGAAGAATCAGGGAAAAATTTTCGACTTTCGACATCCTGAGATATGGGAAGTTATTATCAACTAGAAGTAAGTTTTATACCATTATATACGATTCACGAACAGTAATCTTCGACTATTTCATCGCAGATGATTATTATAAAAGAATACTATTATAAATTTCTGCATGAGGGTTATAGAAAATACGTAACAGCTTGACATCACTGAATTTTAAAATTTTAAAAAATGTATGGTAGAAATCGTTAATAATAAACTGTCGTTGATTAATGCCATACCAGTGAAAATGCTACACTCTCTGATTTCTATGACTGCAACTATTTTTATTCATTTACACTTAAGAATCATAGACTTCTACATATGTCAGTTGCAATTACCACATTGAATACTGAGGATAAAGTTTAAGTGATTTAAACACGAATGCATAAGAACCCGCTTTTTTTTTTTTTAATAATATAACTTTTTAAAGGAACGCTAAAACGCAGGTACTCTCCGCCATTTTTTTTTTTTTTTTTTTCAGGACGCACTTAATTAAAGGAAAATGCAATTTCAGCAAATTTACAATAATAACTCTTAATGTAACTGAATATTTTTGTGGGGCTCTCTAAATCAAATGCTAATCATGCTATGTACTATAGAGAGAAATCATTTGTGCATCCGAATAACATATTTCAATTTCATTAAGGTTTGCATAAAGTTAAGGTTTTATACCTTCATGGTTTTTATAAATACCTCTCATAGATCACAAAGCTTTCGAATACTTTTGGGTGTCCCTGAACACAACTAGTAACACAACCATTTTCAATAGGCAACATGCGATATTGAACTTGAATAACATATATAAGTTTCAAGAAATTCCATGATTATTTGAGGAAGTTTGAGCTCGGCCAAAACAAAGTCAAAAGTGTTGGAAAGTGTTAAAAAGTAAATTTTAAATAAACCATTAAAGCATTATATGATTGTCAAAAGTCAAAATTTAACAGACAGGAGATGAGATTATGTTAGTTTTGGAAAAATCAAAACGATGACCTTGAGACCAGCAGTGGGAAGCAACAGAAGATTTGGTAATCTCTTCATTACGAACATTCCGACGGCGCTCATTTATTCTGTATTTCAAACGCCTCCTAGTTTGACCAATATAACCTAAGTTGCAGGATGAACACGGAATTAAATAAATTCCAGAACGGTTTTCGGTGGGAATGGGATCCTTAAGAGAAGATAATTTAATTTTATTGACGGGTTTGTAAATAACTTTGAAACCAAACGGTGAAAGAATTTTAGAGATTTTAAAAGAGAGTGAAGAATAAAAAGGTAAAACAACTGGGATGAGACTGTGATCGTTTAATTTGGGAGCAGAACGTTTAGGATTCTTAAATTTATGTAGAGCTTTATCGATGATCGATGGGTTATAGCCACGAGAGAGAGCAAGAGATTTAAAATAATTAATTTGTTTCGAAAGATTAGACGGATCAGAACAAATGTGTAAGGCACGATAAACATAAGTGTAAAAAGCAGACATTTTTTGTTGAGGGGCGTGGTTAGAGAGAGCATGCGGCGGCAAAGAGACTGAGAATGGTTTTCTAAACACAGTAGTTGAGAAACAATCCTTTTCTGTATTCACAAGAACGTCAAGGAAAGACAAAGAGCAATCCTGTTCAACCTCAAAAGTGAATTGAATGCATGGGTCAATCGAATTGACCAAAGAAAGTAAATTGGACAAATCGACATCAGAGGAGACAAGAACGAAAGTGTCATCCACATACCTAAACCAGTGAGGAAATTTATATACACCGAAGAGTTTTTCTTCATTTTGGGAAAAATGATGGTATGGCCATGGGTAGTCCTCTCTCTCCTTTACTTTGCGACATTTATATGCACTATTTTGAAGAAAAACTCTTCGGTGTATATAAATTTCCTCACTGGTTTGGGTATGTGGATGACACTTTCATTCTTGTCTCCCCTGATGTCGATTTGTCCAATTTACTTTCTTTGGTCAATTCGATTGACCCATGCATTCAATTCCCTTTTGAGGTTGAACAGGATTGCTCTTTGCCTTTCCTTGACGTTCTTGTGAATAAAGAAAAGGATTGTTTCTCAACTACTGTTTTTAGAAAACCATTCTCAGTCTCTTTGCCGCCGCATGCTCTCTCTAACCACGCCCCTCAACAAAAAATGTCTGCTTTTTACACTTATGACATTTGTTCTGATCCGTCTAATCTTTCGAAAGAAATTAATTATTTAAAATCTCTTGCTCTCTCTCGTGGCTATAACCCATCTATCATCGATAAAGCTCTACATAAATTTAAAAATCCTAAACGTTCTGCTCCCAAATTAAACGATCACAGTCTCATCCCAGTTGTTTTACCTTTTTATTCTTCACTCTCTTTTAAAATCTCTAAAATTCTTTCACCGTTTGGTTTCAAAGTTATTTACAAACCCGTTAATAAAATTAAATTATCTTCTCTTAAGGATCCCATTCCCACCGATAACCGTTCTAGAATTTATTTAATTCCGTGTTCATCCTGCAACTTAGGTTATATTGGTCAAACTAGGAGGCGTTTGAAATACAGAATAAATGAGCGCCGTCGGAATGTTCGTAATGAAGAGATTACCAAATCTTCTGTTGCTTCCCACTGCTGGTCTCAAGGTCATCGGTTTGATTTTTCCAAAACTAACATAATCTCATCTCCTGTCTGTTCCTCCCATTTGGATATTCATGAAGCATTTTACATATTTAAAAATTCGAAAAATCTTGTTAATGATATTTCTTCCACTCCTTTCTTCTCTGATGCTTGGAAATTACTCACGTAACTTAGATTTTCGTTTAATTTTTGTTATCCTTAGATTGTTTTATGTTTAATCTCACTCATTTATTTATTTTCCTGTTTTTTTGTACAATTCTATTCACACCAGTAGCTATATTTATTTTCTACTTTATAAAGTTTTTCTTTTCATTTTAAACGATTTTGTGCGTTGCCGCTTTGACTGCAGCACTCGTGCTTACTTTATTCGCCTGATGAAGAGTCGTGTGTTTTTTCGACTCGAAACAATTGTTGCAAGTTTATTGCATTTTATGGTGTTTATTCAAAGTTTGTAAGTAATAAAGAAATCTAGTATTATTAAAATTGTTAACAGAATGAAAAATCGCATGTTAATTAATCGTGTTAGTAATACTCTGAATTCAACTCTAAAATTATCTTTTATTAATAGTCACCACTACTGTAATGTATTCTGTAGCTTTAAACATTATACAAAACGTAAATTTAATTTATAAATACCATTTAGTTCTTCTTTAACTACAAAACAAGTAACTCTCAATGACCGTGACTTAAATGGACCCACTGGAGGGGTTTAATAAATTCCCATAGAAAACAATAGAGAACTTTTCTTTTATATTCGACAAACTAAGAGAACTTTATCCAAACGAATACAAGAACATATACGTAGTATTAAAGAAGACAACAGTTCAACTCTGATCGACTTAATTTATTCTAACCCGAACGCTAATCCTATATGGGATAACGCTAAAACCATTTCATCACCATCTACTATTCAAAAACTTTATATTTCTGAAACTATTAATATAATTAAATGTAAAAATGCGATAATATCTAAGGATGCTGCAATTTTACCAATAATTTGGCACAATATTATAAGATAACTAATTTTTTTTTTTTTTTTAGTTTCTTATAATTTTACTCCTACAATCGGCAGCAAAAGTATTCGAGAACTAACAATATTTCCTTTCTAAAAAAAAGTGCACTTAATACTGCTTTGTTAAATAAATCCTTGTCGAGTCATGTGCTTAGTCAGTCTAAGAACATGATCGACAGGGATTTATTTAACAAAACAGTTTTAAGTGCACCTTTTTGACATCGGAATTATTGGCTTGTGCTCGAATATTTTTGCTGTCGACTGTACAATAGCCTCATGTGATTTTCAATACACATCTATAATAGTTTCCGTTCCTGTATGCAGCAATGTGGTCGTACTATAATATCTTTTTATTTATTTATTTATTTATTTTTTGCTGTCCGGATTGCTTAAGTACGATCCTGCATTGCAAGTATTGGAAATTTCTATTCCTTACTTTTCTTCGCTCTTGGATCGAACCTTCACCAGACTTTACAAGTGACTATTGCTTTTGTTCAACAATCTTCAACTTACTAAACGATTTAACTGTAAACCGTGAAATGTAAAATATATAAAAACTGCTCATTAGAAACACATATGAAATCCCTGATGATGCTTTGATTTTTCAAAGAGAAAAGCTTTGGATAATTTTAAAATGTTTTTAAATAAAATTAAAAAAAAAAAAAGTGTTTTTAATATCAATGACACGCGTCTTGGCCGGGATCTCGTTTGGAGATCATTTATAATTCTTATATTTTAACGAAAAAATGTCCGATAAAAGTATTAGAAAAATAAGATTCCCCCTTTTATACAAAAAATCATTGGAAAAAAAAAAAAAAAAAATCCATTGCTAATTTGGCGAAAAAATTCAAAAGCACCAAGGGTGAGATTTAATCAACGAGTTATTTAATAAAGTTGTGTAGCACGATAATGCTTACTTATTTATTTATTTATTTTTACGCTAATTTATCATACGAATAAATGAGTTGCTGTGTGTGAATGACTGCACTTCATCGCTGTCGGGCAGAAATATTTAATTAATTCAAATTAATATTTAAATAAATAAATAAAAATATGTTTAATGGGAAATATGTATAACAATTAAAACATTAGTTGTCTTAAATACGGCAGAAATAATGCTCATAACATATTGTTACAAGAGATTAAGTATTTTCCCTGCACCAACAGTACTGTTTCGCACTGAAAGTAGTTTTACAGGCAAAGTAAAAATAAAATGGCAGTTCACTCACTTTCAGTGGAGTCCGCTTCGTCGAAAAACATGGCGCAGCCGAATTTAGGGGAAAAGGTATTTTAGAGTTCTCGAAGTTTCGAAGCTATTCAACAGACGGGAGCATAGATCTCGAGCTTTCCATGGGACTCTTGATGGAATCAGCACCATGTCCCATCGCCAAAAGTTATAAATAAGAGTGATTTCATTCATGCGAAAGAGTATGTAGTCACTGTGATTCAGAGTTGTTCAGAGACCTATTCTGAGTTATTGTACTTTAGGGATTGAATTATAAGCTACTGAACACTTTTAGTGAGCAAGCGAAGATTTCTGTTCAGGAGTATTTGATGTTATTTGATTTATTCCTGTGGAACAAGTGACATTCGCCGAACAGTGACTTCTGCTGTACGAGTAACAACTTCAACTGTTTCCAGAATTTTCGAAGAATTAACTCTACTATTGGACTGTTTTGGGGAATATTCGTTTTAATAATAGTTTTGTTGTGCAGATTGGAGAAGTTCAAAAAATATTTGACATCGCAAAGGAAGTCTCATACTAAAGCTCTGATGAAAATGGTAGCCAGTAGAAATATATTTATTTAAACGTTTCAATTATTCAATAAAAAAAAAAAAAAAAAAAAAAAATATATAGTGACCAGCGAAGCGGGCAAAGCCTGCTGTATTGTTAAGCGATAACCAAATGTACATTTATTAATAATATTTGTTTACGCTAATTTGTGCCCGAAAAATTTCTTCTATGCTGCTTCCTATTCCGCGTAGAAGGAACATTATAAAACGAGGCAATTGTATCGTGGTCTATCATAAATGGAAAAATAAAAACTGTACGAATTCAAAACTGAATATCACTTTCAAGTATGATACGCTGTTTCCCGAAATTTTCGACCATGTGGTTCATTTCGTGAGTTCATGAGAGCAAATTTTGAAACGCATTTTTGCCTGTTAATACACCGTTTAATTTTTCCTGCATTTGTTGTCTGTGTAGCATGATTAATCATTTGTTCATTAATTCATTTTTCTTAATTAATTATAATTTTAATTCAATTTGAGTAAGTAATCATGCGAACTATTGTGTATATTCATCCGATGAAAATTAAAATTTTAAAACCATCCTCAGGTGATATAAATTTTGAAATATATTGTTGAATGTTTGTTTGTGAATCATACACTGCAAAAATTAAACCCGTAAAAATACAGGAAAAATCTGGCAGCTAGGGTGCCAGTATTTCTCTATCAAGTATACAGTTTAAAACCGTAAAATTGTATCACTGACATATACTTTACACAGGAATTCTGTAAGTAAAAAAAGTTTTTTGTTAAAAGTACAGTTTTGGCCTGTATATTTGACGGAGAAATACTGGCACCCCAGCTGCCAGATTTTTTTTCAGTACTTTTAAGTTTTTTTTTTTTTTACAGTGTATGAATAAGAGTCAGGTACAGAGACATAGAGTTAGACTAACGGACACGTTGACAAACTGAAAGGCCAACCGCTAATAGCCTGATCTTTGACAAGAGGAGACACCGAATAATATTATTATATACCATATTGAGTTTCGAAAACTCAACACGATTACTGTCCCTGCAATGCGATTACTGTATCTGTCAACTCAATACTGTCTGTAACATTTTACTTCCTCCTACCCTTATAAGATAAAGTAACTATTTTTGGGTCAAATTTCGAAAAAGAATTTGTGATATATGTTTACTGGTTTCGAGGCTCTGAATCTGAATATCTCAAATTTAGCTATTGGTTCGTGTCTCTCTCTGAGTGTATGTTTGTGTTAATCTGTTGTCATCATACTTCAAGAACAAATATTAGCAAGAAAAGTCGAACTCTTTATTATAAATTTCTGCAATATGGAGACAGCACACAAAAACGTTCATTGGGATCGGACAATTTTTCCTGAATACAGGGATGAAAGACTTTCCGATTTTTCTGCCACCGTTATACACTGATGGGAAAAAAAAAATCTTAACACCAGGAAGGAGCTGTGCTAGATAAACGAAATTTGGTAGGCGTGTTTATACATCTGAAAGATGACGTCGATTCAAATTTCGAGCTACGCGCATAAGTGTGGCGCTAGTAGCGACACTATGAACATGCAAATGAGGTTTGCTTTAAATAAGCGCTGTAAGGTTCGTGATCGTTATTTACAGTTGAGATTTCACGTAGTGGGTTAATGTTAGTCAAGGATACCTCTAAGAAGACGAAGAAGCCATTATCAACAGCTCACTGAGTTTGAACGAGGTCGTGTAGTAGGGCTACGAGAAGGTGGGTTTTCTTTCCGCGATATTACAGAAAGACTTGGCAGGAATGTATCCACTGTGCATGAGTGTTGGCAGCAGTGGTCAAGGGAAGGTACTGCCTCAAGAAGACCGGGTTCCGGGCGGCCACGTGGCGCTATTGAGAGGGAAGACCGCCGTGTTCGGCGTATGGCTGTGGCTAATCGTACTGCGTCTGCAGCTGAAATTCGAGCTGCAGTTGGCACCACAGTAACACAACGAACTGTTACAAATCGGTTACTTCAAAGACAGCTCCGAGCCAAACGCCCTGTAGCGTGCATTCCACTGACTCCAAACCACTGCCGTTTGCGACGTGAGTGGTGTCAAGCTAGAGCTCATTGGAGGACGGAGTGGAGATCTGTTGTGTTTTCTGATGAAAGCCGGTTCTGCCTTGGTCGCAGTGATAGCCGTGTGTTGGTTAGAAGGAGGCCAGGTGAAAGCCTGCTAGCGACCTGTCTGCGGCCTAGACACACAGGGCCTACTTCTGGAGTTATGGTTTGGGGAGCAATTTCGTATGATAGCAGGAGCACTCTCGTGGTTATCCCTCGCACCCTGACTGCAAAATTGTACGTCAGTCTAGTGATACAACCTGTTGTGCTGCCATTCATGAACAGCATTCAAGGGGGTGTTTTCCAACAGGATAACGCTCGCCCTCATACCGCTGTTGTAACCCAACATGCTCTACAGAGTGTCGACATGTTGCCTTGGCCTGCTAGATCACCAGATCTTTCTCCAATCGAGCACGTATGGGACATCATTGGACGACAACACCAACGTCATCCACAACCAGCATTAACCGTCCCTGCATTGACCGCCCAAGTGCAACAGGCATGGAACTCCATCCCACAAACTGATATCCGACACCTGTACGACACAATGCATGCACGTTTGCATGCTTGCATTAAAAATTCTGGCGGTTACACCGGTTACTAATGTACCAACATTTTACATTTGAAATGTCTCTTCTCGCCAATGGCTCTACCTGTGATTTTGAAACTTTAATCAATTAAATATGTTACCTAGACAAATGTATTGCTGAAATTTCATTACTGTACAATAATTTTTTCTTGGTGTTGGGTTTTTTTTTTCCATCAGTGTATTTCTAAGTAGTAAATGTTACCATACTTTTACAGTAATTCTACCTCCCCCTTTTCTTTTTAAGGTTACAAATTTTTGTAGAAAAATACTGGTGGAAAAAAAAAAGCAAAGCTATTTCATTCCTGTAAACAGTGACTTACAAAATTGTTTAAATACGTTACGTCTACTGGTGAAATATCAGTTCAAAACAATTTGACAGTTTTTGAATTCCAGTAAATAATATAAATTTAACGTATATTTTTTTTAAGTTCTAATATATTTTTTACATATAATATGACATAGAAAGTATTTTCCCCTCGTTTTCAGGACCACGTAAAATATTTCTCATACATTAGGACTATCTGTGTAAGTTCCTCAAAGTACATTTGGAAATGTGTCATGATATTTTCGCTGTTTTGAAATTAGATATAATGTTTGGTGATATATAATTTGACTATTGTATACTGAGCTACTCAAAATTAGTCGTAATTATAAATGAATTAAAAAAAAAAAATAATAAATCATATTATAAAATATTAAATTAGTGCCATTACGGTTCTTTTTAACAGTACTTTCAACATGTTGGCATGGTCATCTTCAGTACAGGCATTGGCCTCCTGTTTACTTTCATCCCGGTTTTTATCATCTCTGATTTCTTTTCTTCGCTTCAGTACTGAAGATGTCTCTACCGAAAATGATCGTGTCAACGTGTTGAAAAAACTATAAAAAGGCCATAATGGTATTAATTTACTGAAACGAAGAAATGAAATCAGAGAAGAAGAATTGTTTAACAGTTGTGAATTTTCTGAATATAAAATGGAATTTAAAATGTAATAATTTAAATAGTTAATGAGTTATAAAGGGCAAAAGTCCCCATATAATGACATTGGCTTCGTCTTTTGGAGGCAATAAGGAGAGAATCACCTTAATACACGTTCTTTATACGATATGGTAGACAGCAGTAATAATTCACTTATATGTATCTAAAAAGAAATTTAATGCATTAAAGGGTAAAAGAGGAATATAAGTTGCTTTAGAAATGTACTTACTTTTATGCTTTCCAATAATGTTAAAAAAAATATTTTAATTCAGTTCATCTGTTTGTTTAAAGTTATGAGTGTAAGTTACTGTGTATCAGTTTGCATTTTCATATATATATTTTGAATTTTGTAAAATATGTTTATGTAATTTAACTCTCTTTAACAATATGAGAAGTATTTATAATTCAGTTTGTTTGTTTTTGCCCCGATTATAGTAAATAAGTTATGAATGTCTTCAAATGGATAAATGTTATTTCTAGTTTCTCGTGCATCTTTTACTACTAAATATGTTGTGATTTTTGTACAGACTCACTAAAGAATATCAGTACTTTGCCATAAATACTGACTATTACTCTTTTTAACCGCCGAAAATGTTTAATAGCATATTTTTATCTATTTCTTCAGTATTTTTTTTCTAATTAGTTTTTCCCGACGGTCTTCTGAATAGACACAGACGCAAAATGGGCCTTACACCTAACTCCCTCCTTTAACATTTATTTATTTATTATTATTATTATTTTTTTTTCTATTTCTTATGTAATTTTTTCACTTTCTATCCAATGTTGCCAGGCTTTACAAGTTTTTTATTCAATAGTCACTGATAATGTTTAGAAAAGATATTTGATATGAATAAAATACCATTAATCATGTATTATGTGCAAAAAAAAAAAAAAAAGACTTCTCAAAATGACCTTTGTGACTACTCAATAAAAAAATCATAAAGACTGGTAACACTGTTTCTACCACCTCTGGCAATGACCAGTGTTGCCAGATTTTGCTAGTGCTTTGTTCAATATTCAGTAATTTTGAGAAATGATATTTAATATATATGTTACCGCTAAAATGCGGAAATCAGTTAATCTGCAGATTAGCTATGTAATCTCCACATTACATAGGGTGATCCGTTAAAGTACGGAAATTTTTTTAATTTCTCAAATTACCTAGGTATTCAGCGATTTACCTAGATAATCTGCACATTACCGACTAAGCACTCGTTAATCTGCACATTACCTGCTAGGCACTCGTTAAAGTGAAAATAAGATCTTTGGTGGAACAACATCAATGTTTCTGTTCGCTTAAATTAAATTTTGTTTATTTGTTGTTTGATATCTAAGGAATCAAGTTAATACAATCGAACAATCAACACAACAGTTGATAGAATGAATCATCAATTAATTGAAAAACTACAATATAAATAATCAAACAGTTTAAAATATTATTGCAATTAAGGTAATTGAGATAATATTATTTATATATTTTTCTGTACCTAAAGAATAACGTTAATGCAATCAAGCAAACAACAAATTAGTTGATAGAATCAATCATCAATCAACTGAAAAACTATAAAACGAAGAATCCAACTGTTTAACATATTATTACAATTAAGGAAATATATTTGCGAAACATATAATAAAATTCTGCTTACTTGTTTGCGCAATCTAAAGCTTGGAGGCACTTTGAATTGCATAGCAATAGGTTTTTGCGATAAGCACACCTATTCGATGTACATTTAGATTTGCAGTCACATTTTTTGAAACACTGACCGGTACAAAGGGATTGTTTTATTGCTGTTTGACGTAAAGATAATACTACAGTAGGGACATCTTCTTTCGTTAAAAATCTCTCTTTGCAAACACTGAATTCAGATCTTGCATACAATTGTTTTAAAGTACCCATTTTAGTACCAATTTTTTAAACTCATCCTCTGTTTTACTAAGAGGCTTGCATGATTGAAGCTAAATTTTCTGCTTAAAAAAAAAAAAAAAAAAAAAAAAAAAAAAATCCTATTGGAAATTTACGCGCTAACAGGTAGAAATATAATTTAAAAACATAATTAACTATGCTACGCACAGGCAGCCGATGAAATAAACTTTTGAACAACAAACTTTTGGCAACAAACTTTTGAACTTTAACGATACAGAAGCCGCTGATGTGCAGATTACCTAGTTAAAATGCGAAAAAATCTTGATTCTGCCCTTTAACGGATCATTTTAGTTAATCTGCAGATTAGCTAGGTAATTTGCACATTGACGGATTTCGAGCTTTAACAGTAACATATATAATACACGATTAATCTTCGAAGTGTTTAGGTTAGAGTTACATTTAAAATGTAGTGATCGATTTTGTATTAAAAAAAAAAAAAAAAAAAAAAACAGTAAATCATGCAACGCTGGTACTGAATTCCCTTCGAGGATTTTTTTTTTTTTTTTTTTTTTTAATGTATAATAGCATATTTTTACCGATCATAGCATTGTTAAATTAATTTACAAAAATAGATTTTTATTTTTATTTTTCCAAAAATGTCTTGTATTTAAAAATAATGATTGGTTTACAGGGCGCTAAAATGATTCAGATCCGTTTTTACATTTTTTTGGCAACTGAAAGATTTCCAAACAACAAAATAAGAAAAATGTTTACAGTCACCGGAAATACCAATTTTAAAACATGCTATATTAAAAATTAAATGCATTTATACATTTGCTCCTGTGAATAAATTGTAGATCTTTTCAAGATAGCCAGTTTGGTCTCCTTGGAGTCAAACTGGTTCCGAAATTCTGTGATTGGCTTCGGAAAGCATTTAGCCCATTTCTAATAAAAGTTATTTTGAGAAAATTTTTATTTTTCCTTTGAGTTATTTACCAACAAGCCGCCTTCGGTGACCAGCTGGTTCGCGATCCTTGAAAAATCCGACTTTACGAAACTCCCACTAGGTGGCGCCTGCGGCGCCTTTTTCCCGTTTCAGGAGAAGGTAAGAAAGGCCGGTTTACCATCAGGAGGGGGGTGCACTGGTGCACCGGCAAGTCGTGCGGGTGCCACACCACCCCCTGAGGGGTCTAGATGGGTTGACGTTGACCTTGAGACATCCTCTAACTTAATCGTGAAACGTGACGAGGGTATTAATTAGGGCTGGATTATTTATCAATATATCCCCAAGTATCGATATTTTTTAAATATCCCGATAACAATATTTAAGATTTTGCTCTGTCAATATATCCCTTTAACGATATTACCTAGAGCGCAGAGCGCGATCAATTGATATGCTGATAAGTACCGTTAAACGTCAACGACGGATTAATAGAATTGCGATTCCGCGCTGGCATGCATCACGAATGAAACCCGAATTCCCGAATGAAACCCGAGCGAGCGAACGATCCCATCAGCGAATGAAACCCGAATTCCCGAATGAAACCCGAGCGAGCGAACGATCCCATCAGCGAATGAAACCCGAATAAAAAGAGCGCGCAATATGGTATACTAATACCCATTCTCCAATTATTTTTCTCCCATCCCTCACTGATAAAATAAAAAAATATAACCCCACCCCAAACGATCACTGCACTCACACAATGCATATACTTCCTCTTCCTTTATTCCTGCGTGCGCATCCTCAAATCTAAAATATCACTGCTTTAATAAGTCCACCGCATAATAAAAAAATAAACAGTATTTATTGAAAGCCATCTGCTTTTCCCGCAGTATATTGACTAAACGATAAAACCCTAAACGATAATATGAAATAATTTATACTACTGTTAGTATTTGATAATATTCCATATCACCACTCATGGATCGTAGGTGTATTACCACAGTAACCAAACAATATCTTTTGTTTTAGCTCATTTCCTGCTATTGGTTCATTGATATTGGTTTATTTCAAAGTATCGATAACTTCTGGTCAATAAGATGTGACGTTCAATGTGTTTCACTCACTCTGGCTCAGTGATGCCAGATTGGGGATTTTGTCCCCATTTTGGGGGATTTGTGAAGCTTATGGGGACAATTTTGAGGACATTTTTGGGGAATTCTAAAATGTTTGGGGACAAATCTGGGGATTTCTTCAACTTTCTGTCAATGTTGGCAACGTTTAATTTATCCCTACAACAACAATTTATCCCTACGACTAGAGACTTTCCAATAGCTTTGTTGTTCTTTGGGGATTTTTTTCAAAAATTGAGTTCATTTGGGGAAAAATCTGAGCTCAAATCAGAAAAATCTGCTAGATATTATTTTTTGAAAAAAAATGTTTTTTTTTCCTCTTTTTAGTGGAAAACCTGTTGGGGATGTTTTCGAAAAAAATCCTTGATTTGGGGAAATTTTAAGACCTGTTTGGGGAAATAATTTTTGACCATCTGGCATCACTGCTTTGGGCTGTATTTCAGTCAGATAGCTAGCTCCCTTTCTCCTTTCCCATGTTATCCAATGGGATTTTCGTTGCTTCGTTTTATAAAAATATCTCATTCAAAAATGAAGTTTTTCGAATTCTGTTTTTTGAATATTAGTCTTCCCAGACAGCACATCGCCTCCCCAGGATATCTTCAAGATGTCTTCTGGATGAAAAGACATCCCAGAAACGTCCTTAAGATGTACTGTGGATAAGTTAAGCCTAACTGTGCTGTTAGGGTTTGAACTTGGTTTACTACTTTAACCTTTTAGCTTGGGGAACAATTTTTCGAAAAAATTCGTTTAAATATTTTATTTCAATAAGTAAATTATGGACTCTTAAGTGTGGATCTCTAAGTAAAATATTTAAATTTATTTTTTCGAAAAATTGCTCACTAAGCTAAAAGACGACCTGTTCAAAGAGAAATATTCAAAAAACAGAATTTAAGCTAAAAGACGACCTGTTCAAAGAGTAATATTCAAAAAACAGAATTCGAAAAAGTTCATTTTTTAATAAAATATTTTTATAAAACGACGCGACAAAAATCCCATTGGATAACATGGGAAGGGAGAAAGGGTGCTATCTGACTGATGTAAAATACAGTTTTATCTTCAGTAATTTTACAGTGACAGTTTCTTTATAGAAATATATAATATTGGATAGTTTATTACTTTTTTTATGTAGCATTTATTTTTTCTCTTTCCTTTTCCTTCCTTCTTTATTTCTTTCTTTCTTTCTTTTTTTTTTTTTTTTAAGCCGTACATGTTAAATGAAATTGGTTTAAATGCAAAATGAGTTACTTTAAGTAACAAAATGAAACTTTAACATAATTTTGTTTAAATAATATAATTTTTATACTGACAATGTATACATATATATATATATATATATATATATATATATATATATATATATAATATATATAGATATATATAATTCAATTTTCAATTGTTGTGAAACTATTACGAATGTGAATTGAACACATATACATTTAAAAAATATTGTAATGATTTGGTAAGCAGAAACAAAAATAAAAATGACAAGCAACTGACATTTAGGATGCATATAAGAGTTTTAAGTAAAAAATATTACTCTCTACGACCAAAAAAGGTGTATCCAATTCCAATGGCATTTCTTAACTATTTAAATTGATTTTCCTTTTTATTTAATACCTACATCTTAAGACAGTTTTTCTTAAGCTTTATTTTTAGTAGAATTATGAATTTTGATATACTTGGTACAAATAAAACACACATCACATATTAGCTGTGTTAAAATATGATTTTAAAATAATTAAAGCTTAAAATGGGAAGAATAGAGGATAAACTATACAGAGGTATACTAAAAAGCAATAGTATAAGTTATAAGAAACACAAAATATTGATTCACTTTTTATGATTTTTTTTTTTTTTTTTATGATAAAGTTATGATAGTAATATACCAGAAAATACATGGAAAACACTCTATACTTGTATACTTTAAAATTCGTGTGCACATGTTGTTAAAAAATAACAAATGTCTATTTTTTCCTATCTTGAAATAAATATCGCAATATATCACTAATATCGATATTAACTTGGTGATATATCGCGATATTTAATTTCTGATATCGTCCAGCACTAGTATTAATGAAGAAATTTAATTAAAAAAAATTAATGAGTGATTTATTGTAAAAGGTGATGATGGTTTTAAAGCGATGTTTGCGGTATAAGGTAAAAAGTAGGATATTGTTTGTGAGTCATTAGAAAATTAATTAGGGAGCTAATTAAGAAATTAATTAAGAAATTAATTAAGAAAATTTAAAAATTGAGGGATAAATAAGAAATCGATTGAATTTAAGAATGTGAATATAGTATGCAAGAAAAAGAGAGGTCTGACTGGGGTTCGAACCCGGCACCTGGCAGTAAAATATTTCCATAAGACAGTAGTTTTCGTGCGCGAAACCGCTGACCTATGGAAATATAGCCTGATGACTGTATCTTAAATATAAATATGGATTTTTCGATTGAATATCATTTAGTGTTCGTCATGTTACCGTCCCGAGAGGAAGGGATTTTCGTGTTCTGCATTTATTTTGTGATGTGTGTTGTCTTTTCGATTCTTTATATTTTTTCTGAAGGTGGAAAGTTTAACGTTGATTTTATTTTAAATTTAAACGATACGGGAAATTTATCCTTTTCAATGTAATGTCTTCACATACGTGCTGCCATGGAGGAAACTTACCGAGACCCGAAAGCGGTTGCAAGTTTTGGAGGTGTAGATGCCTTACACCGTGCTGCCCGCGGCAAGTTATCAAAGAAAAAAATTGGAGAATGGTTACAAGGAATAGATGCATATTCACTTCACAAACCGATTCGAAAAAAATTCCCCACGAACCGTGTCATAGTATCCAGAATTGATCAACAGTGGCAAGCAGATTTAGCTGATCTGACGTCTCTTCAAAAGTTTAACGATGGTTTTCGCTACATTTTAACTTGTATTGACATCCTCTCAAAACGAGCGTGGGCGGTTCCTCTGAAATCTAAAAAAGGTGAAGAGATTGTGAAAGCTTTTAAAAAAATTTTCTCTGAACGAAAACCCAACTGTTTGAATACGGATGCAGGAAGGGAGTTTTTGAATAACAAGTTTCAAAATTTTCTCAAAGTGGAAGGTGTGAAATTTTTCAGAACTTTTAACAACACGAAAGCGTCCGTAGTAGAACGATTTAACCGCACTTTAAAAACTAAAATGTGGAAATATTTTACCAGTCGTCGTACTTACCGCTACCTAGACGTGTTAGATCAATTACTTTATAGTTATAACCATACTTATCATTCGAGTATTAAAAGGGTGCCCGCCGAAGTAACTCCGGAAAATGAAAGCGACGTGTGGTTTACTCTGTACGGGGATATGGGGGATGAAAAGAGAAAGTCTTGCGTGTTTAAACCGGGAGATACGGTTCGAGTATCCAAACAAAAATTAACCCTTGAAAAAGGATACGAAACTAATTGGACGGAAGAACTCTTCGTCGTGACCGAGTGTGTGCGACGGGAACCGCCCGTCTACCGGATCAAGGATTTGATGAACGAACCTATCTTAGGGACATTTTACGCAGAATAACTTCAAAAAGTTCAACCTAAAGAGAACTTTGCTATCGAAAAAATCTTAAAAAAGCGAATGAGAAAAGGGCGATTAGAGTATAAAGTGAAATATAAAGGTTATCCTTCTAAATTCGACCAATGGATACTGGCTTCTAATTTATTTCATTTATAAATTGAAACGACATTTATTTTGAGAATCATTCACCAACATGTCTTTCTACGTGACGCTACCTTCGGACAGTTCTTTGAAATTTTACCCAGAAAATAAAATTTCACATTTTATTACGAGATTACCTTCCCCTCTTGATCTGAAAGGTGAATGGGAGGTCGGACTTGTGGAATTGATTTATCCACATATGTGGAGTAATATATTTGACGGTGGAAATGAATACGAATACGATGCAGGTATTGGAACGATGAAAAGAACTAAAATCCCCTTTGGATTTTTTGAAAGCCCTTCAGACATTATAAAATGGATGAACTATCAAGACTTCAACGGTTTAATTCAGATAAGCTACAACAAACATACTAGAAAAGTGAAAATTGGATTAAAACCAACAGCTAGAATAAAGTTATTACCGGGACTTGCCGAAACTTTAGGCTTTTATCCGATCGAATTGGCTAACAATGAGGATCCTATACGCGATAGCCCTTTTAAATACTTTGAAGGGATTAAAGAAGCTGACCCGAATTTCGATTTAAAATTACTTTACATATATTCGGATATAGCAGAACCTCAGATCGTTGGTCATATAGTATCCCCTTTGCTTAGAGTAATTACTGTGAAAGGTAAAGATGGTGATATGATTCACGAAATGTTCGACAGACCACACTATGTCCCTCTTTCAAGGAAAAACTTTCAAACAATTGAAACTGTTATAAGGACACACACACAGGACGATTGGTATCATTCGAGCGTGGACAGTTGATCGTGAAACTTCATTTTAGACAAAAGTACCTCTCATAATGTTTGTTCCTTACAAGTGTTGTGCGAAATCTTTTGAAGATTATTACATTCACCAGTCAGGTAGTGGTTTGAACTACTACCAAGGTTCTGCATTACAAAAAGGATATGGATTAGGTGGACTGTTTCGATCTCTTTTTCGAGCTGCAGTACCCCTTTTTAAATCAGGTGCGAAAGCTGTCGGTAAACAATTGTTTCATACGGGTGTAGATGTGTTGAATGACCTGTCACGAGGTGAAGATATAAAAAATGTTGCTAAACGTCGGTTGAAAGAAGCTGGGAAAAATTTAACCGACAAAGCTGCTACAAAAATGAAAACAATGATTGGTTCAGGACAACGCTATAAAAAGAGAAAGCGATCTAATAAAACCATCATTCGCCCCAAAGTGAAGAAAGCGAAGACACACGATATTTTTGCTTAATCATGTCGGGTCTCATTCATAAAGATTCACCTGCCTGTGTCAAATCTGAACTGGACTTGTTTTTGATACCACCTACACAGACAGCTATTGAAAAAGGACATTTCGTCGAATTTCATCCTCTCGCGAATATTCGTGATGGGGGGCCTGTGGAATTTAACATCACGGGTAATGGTGAAGAATACATTGATTTATCCTCCTCGCACATGTACCTAAAAGTGAAAATTGTGAATGCTGACGGAACTGCTCTGGCTGATAAAGAACCTGTTGCACCTGTTAATTTATTTTTTCACGCATTGTTTTCTCAAATCGATGTGAGTCTGAACGAAAGATTAATATCTTCTTCGAGTAACACTTATCCATACCGCGCCTACATTGAAACTTTGTTGAATTTCGGTGAAGATGCTAAAAAAAGTTTACTAACCTGTGAATGTTTTTACAAAGATGAAAATTTAACTGTATCCGACCCCACACAAGCTACTCCCCAAAACCCTGGATTGGTAAAAAGACATGAACTCACCAAGACGAGTAAAATTTTAGATATGATCGGTCCTTTACACTGTGACATTTTTCAACAGAATCGACTTTTACTGAATACGGTGGATTTGAAAATTAAAATGATTCGAAGCACTCCCCAGTTTTGTTTAATGGCAAAGCAAGTGACTGGTCAGGAAAAGAAATATAACGTCGTGTTAGAACATGCCTCGCTGTTTATTCGCAAAGTGAAAGTGAATCCAGGAGTTTTATTAGGACATGCTAAAGCTTTGGAAAAAAATTCTGCAAAATACCCCATCGATCGAGTTTTATGCAAAACTTATACAATACCTGCGGGAAGTATGTCTTTTATGCAAGATAATGTTCTTTTGGGTGCTATGCCAAAACGTGTCATAATTGGATTGTTAGATAATGCCGCCATGAGCGGTAAATATGAATTAAACCCTTTTTACTTTCATCACTACAATGTTAACTTTTTAAGTGTGTATATGGACGGTCAACCTGTTCCTAGTAAACCTTTGGAATTGAATTTCGAGGATAAAAACTATATAAGAGCTTATCATCGATTATTCTCTGGTTTCAATCGTGATGCTGGAAATTATATTTCACGAGAAGATTTCGTGAATGGTCATACTTTGTATGCTTTCGATCTAAGTCCTGATTTGTGTGACGGCCCCCACCTCAACTTACAACAACAAGGAAATTTTAGAATTGAGATAAAATTCTCCACAGCTTTACAATCCACCATTTCTGTGTTTGTGTATGCAGAATTTGAAAACATTATTGAAATTACCAAGTCTCGACACGTTTTATGTGACTTTGCCAATTAATGAAAATGGATTCTCTGCAAATCAAGAATATTTTATCCAGTGATACAATTACGAAAAAATATTTTTTAGATGTTTTCCCAAGTGATCATCTACCCGAGGTGGTCGTGCGTTATCCAGCTTGCCTCATATGTAACACAGATGACTCGTCTGAACCTGGAACTCACTGGTTAGCCTTTTTCATACAATCTGATGATGAAGTGGAATTCTTTGATTCGTATGGAAACGACCCTAGTTATTTTAAAGGGCCTATCTCGAACTTTGCATCTCGATTTTCGCATGTGAACTATAATCCTCTGATGCTTCAGAGTGCTATAACCGCCGTTTGTGGCCAATTTTGTGTTTATTATCTATATTGTAGATGTAGGGGAAAAACCCTGAAAGAATTTTTGTCTATGTTTGTAACCAAGAATATCTGTAACGACCATCGAGTCTATAATTTTGTTACCAAAAGATTTCGTGTGTATGCTAATTTTTATCAATAAACACTTATTTAAACTGTATACATTTTGTGTCTGTGTTCATTTATCATGGAGTTTCCACGTCTACAACATCCTTGCACTATGATTCTTGCCGGTCCTACGGGATGTGGCAAGTGTTTTTTTATGAGAGATTTGTTACATTTTAAAGAACAAATGTTTCATCCTACCATCGACAAAGTGGTTTGGTTTTATGGTATTTATCAAACTTTATATGATGAAATACCTAATGTAACTTTTGTAGAAGGTTTCCCATCAAATTATAAAGATTATTTGAATGGTAATACTTTGTTTGTGATAGATGATTTAATGACCGAATGCAGTAACGATAAACGTTTGACTTCGTTATTCACGAAAGGTAGTCACCATTTAAATCTAAGTGTTGTTTTTTTAACCCAAAATTTTTTTCAAAAAGGGAGTGAAATTAGAACAGTGTCTTTAAATGCTCAGTACATTTTTCTGTTTAAAAATCGTCGCGACATGAGTCAAATTATGCATTTGGGTAGGCAGTTGTACCCTAAAAAATCTAAATTTTTTCAAGAAGTGTATGAAGATGCTACAAAGAAACCCTTCTCATACTTGTTTATCGATTTAAAAAATGAAACGAATGAAGATATGAGATTGCGAACACAAATTCTACCCAATCAAATTCAGTTATTATACAAGTATAAATAAAGTAATAGTGTGTGTGAAGAGTTAGTTGCTAACATGACTTTGTCAAGAGAACAACTTAGAGACCTGGAATTGATTCACTCATGTCCCAATAAATTACGGAAACATTTTCTTAAAAAATTACCTAATCGTACTGTTAAAGCTATCTGCGAGTGTACGTTGAATGTTTTAAAAGGAAACGTGCCTCTTTCTACTACTCAGAAACGATCGTTGGCGAAATATAAATCGACTCTTAGAAAGATTGGAACGAAAAAAGGATCCTTATTCACTAAAAAGAAACTGATTGTTCAACAAGGTGGATTTTTAAACATTTTAATCCCCGCTGCCATATCAGCCATCAGCACACTCTTCCATGGAATTCGCTAAAAAATTTGCTTTGGTACCTGAAGAGGTGTTGAACAAACACACACCTTCTCAAAAGCAGCTAAGTGAATTGGATAAAGCTTTGCTAAAAATATTAAACAGTTCCTTACCAGATTATGAAAAAGTGCAACGCTATTATGAATTATTGCAAAGAAAAATGAATTTACAAGAAAACAATCTACCGTGGATTCAACGTTCTGATGAAGAAGTTGAGCAACAACCTGCAAAACCCGAACAAGATTCTGTGAAACAAGATTCTGCGAAACAAGAACCCACAACACAAGAGACTGTGAATCCCGAACATATCAAACAAGAAATTGACTATAACCAACTTCCTTTAACTTTAGTACCTTCAAGAATGAAAAAACAAGCTTTGAAATTACTAGAATTTCTTAAGACGAGCCCCCACAAACTAGAGTGGAATGAAAAAGGAATAGTGTCTTTTAAAAATAAAAAAATACAGAACTCTAATATTGCAGACTTTTTTCATTTAATTTTTTCTACAAACAAAAAAGTACCTATTAATGCACAGGGTGAATTGTTACAAGTTCTCAAAGAAATGCACGTACCTCAAAGTTTCATTAAAAATAAAAATTTGTTATCACGTCCTATGTCAACGCCTAAAGTTCGAAAACAATCCCATGTAAACCCATTTTGGATTAGTCTTAAATAAAATTAATTTTTTATTATTTTCTGTCTCCTCATTCTTTCATTAAAATATGTAGACACGTGCAAGTTTGGACAAGACCCGAGAGGGGCCAGGTGGTGGGGGTGAAGACATTCCTTGAATAGCTTTAGGGTATGTGGTAACAATTGGGTTCCCACAGTTGACCTCACAGGTTGGTTGGAAGGTACCAGGTGCAGGTAGACGACATACCTTTAACAGTCTTAAGGTGTGTGGCAACTATTGATTTCCCGCGTTTGACGTCACAGGTTGGTCATTGGTTATTTTTGAACAATTGCTGGCGTGGGTTTGACGTCACGAGTTGAGGGGGTAACATCCATTCTGCCTCCTGTTCTCGCTCTTGTAAGTTGTATTTTTTCATCGTGCTAAACTTTATTTCAAAATGAGTATCCACTTTTATGAAAACGGTCTTAATGTCAGTTATTATCCTAACTTTATCGAGAAAGAAAAAGCTGATGACTATTTTAACGAGTTGAAAACTTTACCGTTTTACACTCCCACCTTCAACATTTGGGGAAAAGATGTTATGCCGAAACGAAAAATGTTAGCATTTGGCGACGAGGGCCTGGTGTATGCATTCAGCGGTGCTCAAATTGTTGCCCAACCTTGGATCCCAATCATGATGGAACTTAGAAATATCGTCGAAAAGCATGTTGGATGTGCCTACAACTATGTTTTATTAAATCTGTATCCGAACGGACAAAGTTACATTTCCCAACATAAAGATAACGAATTCAGTCTGGATGATACTTTCCCTATCGCAGCCCTCAGTTTTGGTGTACCAAGGAAAATTGAATTTAAAAAGCCAAACACACCTTCTACAGTGATTGAATTAGACAATGGGTCTTTATACACTATGGCTAAACCTACGAATGAACTTTTCACTCACGGTATTGCTGTAGACCCTTCGATAAAGAATGCAAGAATAAGTCTTACTTTTCGTCATATTATTACTGTTTCTCGACCTTTAAAAAGACCTAGATTGGACTTAGAACAATCGTCTCCTGATAATGGTGGACAGTCTTGTGGTGAAAAAAACGAACAATCGCCCTCTGATAATATTGGACAATCATCCTCTATTGAACTATTAGCTTCAAAATGTGATAACGAACTTTCTTGTGTTAAAAATGAACAATCTACTAGTGGTGAACTGTCTTGCGAAATTCCAAATAATGACTGGTTGGATAAATTTTTTCAACATAGACAGAAATCAAATCCTATTCTGGGGGAATGGGATTTAGGTTGGTGTACATTTTTGCAAATCATTTTGGAAAATGAAAAAAATTTACGAGTGCACATTCGTAATTTTACAGAAAATAGTACTGGTGATCGTTTTCCTACAAAATTGGGCGTTTTATTAACACCAATAACGTGGTTGGATTTCCAAAAAAATATATCTTCATTTAAATTCAATTCTGTGAAGGATAGTTTTATATCAAACAATCAACTGTTAACAGCGTTTGTGAATGAAGACATGTGTTTGTTGCAACAAATGTTTTACACAAATAATGCAGGATTTTATCTCAAGTCGAATGGTATAAAATTGTTCAAAGATCAGATCAACAGATTGATCGAATTGAAAAGTCAGATTTCACATTGCCTTATGGAAAGTGTTCTCGTGAAACAAATCCCAACTTTAATTTCAAACAAGAGAATTGAATGTGAGGAACATATGATTTTCGATGAAGCACAAAACCATTATCTAACATCAATTTGTAGTGAAATTCAATCAAATATTAATACATTTTTCGAATGTAACGGGTGTGATTTGAATATAGATTGTCAGTTCGATCACGATTGTTTAATGTTAAACACTTTTGATAAATATATCTTTTCTCAAGAAACTGTTTTGCTACATTTGAACACTTTTAAAATTGTTCAAAACATTATTTCAAAACATTGTTTATGTAATTTCAATGAATCCTTTTTTAATAAGTTGACAATGCAATATTTTCATACTTATTTTGAAAAATTCTTCTCAAATAATGTATAAATGGTTTGAATAAATCACTTTTTGTTTCAATATAAAATCTGTCTATGTTTTTCTTTTAATATTATTAAGATTCTTTATGTATTTTATTTTGTAGGTGAAAAACTTATTTGAGAAAAGAAGAAAAAATAAAAAATAAATAAAACCTTATTTGATAAAAAGAATATATTTAATCGGAAGAAAAAAATTACTTGGAAAACATTAATTCACAAAAATATTTATATGTCTGAAAGAGTACAAATAATTAACTTATTTATTAAGATTCTTTACGAATTTTATTTTCTAGGAAAAAACTTACTTAAGAATTAAAAATTGATTGAAAGAACATATTAATTTACAAAAATATTTATATGTCTCAAATAGTACAAATTATTAACTTATTTATTAAGATTCTTTACGGATTTTATTTTCTAGGTGAAAACTTATTTGGGAAAAGAAGAAAAAAATAAAATAAAAAATTATCGTTAAAGAAAAACATTAATTTATAAATTATTTATTATTATAAGAAAGAAAAAATAATGAGGAATATATTAATTTTTGAAAAATAATTCATTTATAATAATTGTTATCTTTTTTTCTATAAAGTGAAACTTGAGGAAAATCTTACTTAAGAATTAAAAATTGTTTGAAATAAGAATAATTCTTTTTAAAAAAACATATTAATTTACATGAAGTAATTTATTTGAGGGATAAAAACAAAATATTAATTTGTTTTAGTATGAGTAAAAAAATTAAATTCCCTTCAAAGCGAAATATTTATTTCACTTTGAAGCAAAATGTTTACGATAGTAACTTCTTTTTCAAAAAAATATCTGACAAGAATTTCACATTTAACGAAAAGTGAAAAGTATTTTCCACGCTAACAAGATCTAAACCGTATCAAATCTTATTTCGTTCACAAAGTCACGTCTACAATCCAACTCTGATATTTTATGAGGTGGGGGATGTACAATTCAAACCAACCCTCTTTTTTTTTTTTTTTTTTTTGAGAAAGGATGGATGCAGAGAAAATCATCCCCACCATCTCCCCAGCATCTCCCCTGCAGCGAAGATCAAATTTTTAACCTCTTCCCCCCCTTTGACGCGCCCTATCCGGGATGGGGGAAAAATCATGTGCTTCTCTCATTCTGCATCCAGAATTCGTGCTGAGAAGATCTCAAATCAAGCTCTCTCTCTTTTTTTCACTTGTTTTCACTATTTCAAAAATCATGGACTTCTTCTGGGATTCTGAATTTAACGATTTTCCAGTACGTATAAAAAACATTTATTTTCAATTAATATTAAAAAAGGTTATACATTTTTTATATAAATTTTTGATAAAATATGTAAAAACACAATTTTCCCCCACCCCTTTTTATAGGCTGATATAACGTTTGGATTATCATCTACGCAAGTAGAAGATCTCTACTCGGCGAATGAAATTAACTGGGACGAGGAGTTTACAGATAGCGATATGGAGGTAAATATAATTTCTTTAAAATCTTGAAGAATATTTTAAAATATATATTTTTTATACTCAAAATATTCTTTTTTCTTATTTCAGATACCACCGTTCGACCACCACCTGGGTTTAACAATATTCGTTTGACTGGGCGTCGCTCGAACCTGGTGCCTGCTAACCGCTCGCTTCTTCGAAAATCTGTAAGAAAAATATATTTTTTTATTTTTCTAGGAAAATTTCAGCATATGATTTGGACTTAAAATATTTTGATGCTTTTTTCTTAGGCACCATCAGTAAACAACGAGCCTGGCCCTTCACATCTGAGTGAAGCACCTGTAGAGCCAACACTACGCTGCGCGGTTTGTGGAGGTACTTTTTTCAATACGAGGGAGCTTAGACTTCATCTGAAAAGTCATATGGTACGTATTATTTCACTTTTTCTGTTTAACTGTTTGAATAATATACAATGTTTTAAAAAATATGTTTTCTTTTCTTTTTTGTTCAAGGTTGTTCAGACTGGTGCTGGATCTAGGGAAGAACGTGTGGATTCAAGATCAGCTTCTTCAGAACCACAAGTATGTCAGTTTCAAAATTTTTTAGCGTTTAAGTTGAGTTTTCAGAATTCATTTCTGCTAAAAATTTAATTCTCTCTTTAAAGTAATTAAAAAAACTAGTTTAGATAAACTAAAAATAAATTTTTACTTAGAATAAAAATTAAATTCACTCTTAAAAGTAATTAAAAAACTGGATTAGATAAACTTAAAATAAATTTTTACTTAGAATAAAAATGAAATTCACTCTTAAAAGTAATTAAAAAACTTGATTAGATAAACTTAAAATAAAATTAAAAAGTTATAATAAAATCCTCCTTTGAAAAAACTTGACAAAATAATTAAAACTTGTTTTCTTTTCTTTTTGCTATTTTTTAGAATTCTATCCAAGTAGTTTCTGGAGGTGAGAGTAGCTGCAGCGACACCGTGCCCATACCTACTGATGTTGGAATGAACACCGATAGTTCGGATGATGAGATGGATGAGACAGCTGTCGCCTCAAAATCGAAGGTATATTTTTTATTTTTTGCATGAGGTGGGAAAAAATTTTCCATTACTTTTCAAAAATGTTAGGTTTTCAAAAACGAATTTCTCTTTAAGTTAGGAATAAATTTCCCTCTAAAAGTAGGTTAGAAAAAAATCTTGTTAGGTTTCCAAAAACGAATTTCCCTCTAAGTTTTAAAATAAATTCTCTCTAAGATAGAAAAAATTTTGTTAGGTTTCCAAAAACTAGTTTTCCTCTAAGTTAGAAATAAATTCCCTCTAAAAGTAGGTTGAAAAAAAAAAATCTTGATAGATTAAAAACACTTGTTAGTGGAAAAAATAATTAAAATTTTTAAAAATAATTAAAATTCTAAAACAGGTTTTTTTTTGTCCATTTCAGACATGTTCCGTCTGTGGGAAAGTTTTTATCCATACGGGAACCTTTAAAAGACATCTTCGTACCCCCAACACTGAAAAACCCTTTGAATGCGAAGTTTGTAGTAGAGGATATAAACTGAAACAGCATCTTTTGAGGCATCAAAGAACTCATGAAAATGAAAAGTTGTTTAATTGCGATGAATGTAACAAAAAATTCGGAAGAAAAGAACATTTAAATAGACATAGAGTCGTTCATCAGCGACAAACTTCATTTTCTTGCGATGATTGTAACAAAACTTTCGATAGAAGGGATAACTTAAGGAGGCATGTAGTTATACATCACAAAGTGCTCTCTCACTCTTGCATAGAATGCAGTGAAAAGTTTTCTTCAAAATTCAATTTGTTGCAACATGTGAGGACAGTTCATGGAAGCGTGGCGAGTAATAGTAGCCAATCTTCTAAGAAAATAAAAATTAATAACAATAATAGAATTAGAAAAAGCACACAAGCCCTCAACGTTTTTAAAAATTACTATCTTTATCCTGAACCAGAGGAGGAGAGTAATGTAAATATTTTTGCCAATAATAGTCACAATGAAATTTTCAACACCCTAACTAACGAAATAAATCTTAATAAAGCAATAAAATGGCATGGAATAATGAAGGCAGAATTCGTGAAGGTGGATGGAGATGAAATTAAGGAGAGAGCCTCATTTTACTTCTCATCCAAATGCACCATTCAATTAACCCCCGATAACTTAAATGAAAATATAAATACAATGTTTAAAAAAATTGAAAATAATATTGAAGATTTTCAAAATCAGGGATCCGACTGGATTTTCAACAAGATTCAATGCCTTGAATTAAAAGTGGCAAAATACATTCCCCTTCGCGGTGGCTCTTTCATAGCAACCCCTCAGAAATTAAAAGGTAAGAAGGCCTTAATTAATATTCAGAATTTCAACGATGATAAATGTCTCATATGGTGTCTTCTGGCCCATAAATATAAATTTGAACATCTTCCACACAGAGTTAATAAATATTACCCATATGAGCATGAAATAATTTTAAATGACATTCCCTGCCCAGTTACATATAATAAAATACCAGAAATTGAAAAATTAAATAATCTCAGAATAAATATCTTTATTTTTGATGCTGATGAAGACATCTGTCCTCTCTACATTTCTCCAAGAGAGGATGAAGATGTCATCAATTTATTATTATTAGAAGATTCTGAGGGGAATCAGCATTATATTTATATAAAAAATTTCTCAAGATTAATGGGCCACTTAACTAATCACCAACATCAAACTTTCTACTGTTATAGATGCCTTCATAGATTTTCAAACCCTAATTTATTAAAAGACCACCTACAATATTGCAAAAATCACTCTATTCAACAAATTAAAATGCCCTCACCTGACAATAATATTCTCTCTTTCACCTCCATCCACATGCAACATCTAAAATCCTACGTTATTTATGCTGACTTTGAATCTATTTTAAAACCCGTCTCCACTGTCACACCAAATAATAGTACCTCATACACCATAAAAACATCTGAACATATACCTTGTGGCTATGCCTATCTTATCGTAGGGCCCGACGGCAAATCTTATAAACCTATTCAAGTTTACAGGGGTGACGATGCCGTTGGGCACTTCTTAGAAGCCATTCTATATGAAAAAGATGACATAGCCAGAAAATTAACTTCAATAGTTCCAATGCAGCTTACCCCAGATGAGGAGAGAGCTTTTCAGCAAGCAACTAGATGCTCCATATGCAATAATAGATTATACAAAAATAGAGTGCGCGACCACGACCATCTTTCCGGAGCTTTTCGTGGCGCGGCTCACAACAGTTGTAATATTAATTATAAACAGCCCAAATCCATCCCCATCATATTCCATAACAGTAAAAATTACGATACTCATCACCTCATGACCCAACTTGGAAGAGTACAAGATCACACCATAGAAGTCATCCCCAATACTTTAGAAAAATATATAGCTTTTAAATTAATCAAGAAAAATTGTCCCATCCAGCTCATCTTCCTAGACTCTCTACAGTTCCTCCCATCATCTTTAGATAAACTCGTCCAAAATCAAGATCCAGATCAATTTCATCTTCTTAAAGAAAACTTTCCTCCTACAATAGATTGCTCTCTCCTCTTAAGAAAAGGGGTCTATCCCTATAGTCATATCACCGACTTTAACACCTTCGGTGAAAAACAGCTGCCACCCCCAAGGGCCTTCCACAATGATTTGACTGATGAAGATATCTCTTCACAAGATTATGATCATGCTGTTAAAGTGTGGGAGGCCTTTAACATCCAAGATCTTGGGGAGTACCATGATCTGTACGTGAAGACCGACGTGCTGCTGTTAGCAGATGTCTTCGAAAACTTTCGAAGACTTTGTCTGAAATACTATGGTTTAGATCCCACACACTGCTTCACAGCACCCGGTCTGTCATGGCAGGCATGTTTAAAAATGACAGGGGTAGACCTCGAACTACTCACCGACATTAATATGCTCCTCTTCATAGAAAAAGGTGTAAGAGGTGGGGTTTCCATGATCAGCCATAGACATGCAAAATCCAATATTCCTCAAACTCAACACTACGACCCTTCAGCTTTATCCCAATACATTATGTATTGGGACGCAAATAATTTATATGGGCATTCAGCTTCGGACCCCCTGCCTTATGGAAGCTTCCAGTGGGCAGACCCTGAAGACTTCAACACAGAAATAATCCTCAACTTACAACCCGACGCAGCAGAAGGTTTCATCTTCGAGGTGGACTTGGAATATCCACAACATCTTCATGACAAACATAATGATTATCCACTAGCACCAGAATCTCTACACATCACAGAACACATGCTATCACCATTCGCCAAACATATGCTCCAAGACAGAAAATTCAACACATCCAAGAAACTCACACCTAATCTCTACAATAAAATTCAATATGTCACCCACTACAGAAACCTACAATATTATCTTCAACAAGGATTAAAGCTCACCAAAATTCACAAAGTATTAAAATTCAAACAAGCACCCTGGTTGAAACCCTACATAGCCTTCAATACAGAAAAAAGAAAAGAATCCAAGTCCACCTTTGAGAAGAATTTCTTCAAGTTACTCAACAATGCTGTGTTCGGGAAAACAATAGAAAATTTAAGAAAACGAAGATCAATAGAACTTACAAACTCCTCCATAAGAGCTGAAAAGATTGTTGCCTCACCTCTTTACACCAATTTTTAAATATTTAATCAAAATTTAGCGGCAGTGGAGCGGGTTAAAAAATCCATCTTGATGAACCGTCCCGTTTACATCGGCTTTACCATCCTGGAACTCTCTAAACTACACATGTACAGATTTCACTACGACTTCATAAAACCAACATTCCAAGATCAAGCTAAACTCCTCTTCACCGATACAGACTCCCTCACATACCACATCACCACACCTGACATCTATCAAGACATGCTACAACATCAAGACATCTTCGACACATCCGATTACCCCACAGACCATCCACTTCATTCACAGCACAACAAGAAAGTTTTGGGAAAGTTTAAAGACGAATTAAACGGGCGGTTCATTCATGAATTTGTAGGCCTCAAAGCCAAAATGTGTAGTCTTAAATCAGAAGATGGTGAAAAGAAAACCGCGAAGGGGATTTCTACAATAACAGTTAAGAAAAAAATTAAACATGAAGATTATCTTAATTGCCTCAATAATTTAAAATATAATATATCAGAGCAAACGAGAATTGGGCAGGAATGTCATACAATATATACATTCAAACAAAATAAAATTTCTTTAACTCCTTTTGATGACAAAAGATACATTTTGGATGATGGGATTTCTTCTTTGGCTTATGGGCATTACAAAATAACTTGAAAAAAAAAAAAATAAATAAAAATAAAATAAAATAAAATATGAAAAAATGAAAAAAATTGAAAATTGAAAAAATGAAGAAAAATTGAAAAATGAGAAAAATGAAGAAAAATTGAAAAATAAGAAAAATGAAAAAAATTGTAAAAATAAGAAAAATGAAAAAAAATCTGAAAAATGCAAGATTTCAGAAAAGTTAGAAGATCATAAAAAATTGGGGCGTCGCACACATGCGGCGGGTGGATGGTGGGACCCCTTTAAAACATTAAAGAAAAAACTGAAGGTTTGAAAATAAAAAGTTTTCAAACTTACAACAAAGAAAATTAGAAGAACGAAAATGAAGTTGCAAGATCACAGAAAAATTAGAAGATCAGAATGAAAAATTAGAAGATTGAAAATGAAGTTGCAAGATCCCAGAAAAATTAGAAGACCTGGAACATAGAAGTTACAAGATCCTAGAAAATAAGAAGAAATGATGATTCAAGTTCATATAAAAATTGGGGCGTCGCATACATGCGGCGGGTGGATGGTGGGTCCCCTTTAAAACATCAAAGAAAAAACTGAAGATTTCAAAATATGAAGATCAAAAACTTGCAAGAAGGATAATTAGAAGAATGAAAATTAGAAGATCGAAAACTTACAAGAAAGAAAATTAGAAGAATGAAAACTTGCAAGATCACAGAAAAATTAGAAGATCAGAATGAAAAATTAGAAGATTGAAAATTGAAAGAATGAAAATTAGAAGATCTAAAACATCCTACAGTGAAAATTATAAAACCTAAAAATTTGAAGACCTGGAACATAGAAGATTAAAAATGAAGTTGCAAGATCCTATAAAAGTTAGAAGATTGAAAATAAAGTTGCAAGACCCCGGAAAAGTTAGAAGATCAGAAAATGATGATTCAAGTTCATAAAAAATTGGGGCGTCGCACACGTGCGGCGGGTGGATGGTGGGACCCCTAAAAAAAAAAAAAAATAATAATAATAATAATAATAATAAAAATAAAATAAAATAAATAAATAAATAAATAAATAAAAAAAAAAAAGAAGAAACCCTCTTTTGAGGGTTTCATAGAAAAAAGGAACTCATCAAATGAGTTTCCAAAAATATATGTTTGAACAGTTTAAAAAGAACTGTGCAGACATATAATAGAAAAATCACACACTTTCGTACCTAAAATAGAACCGTCAGGCTATATTTCCATAGGTCAGCGGTTTCGCGCACGAAAACTACTGTCTTATGGAAATATTTTACTGCCAGGTGCCGGGTTCGAAACCCAGTCAGACCTCTCTTTTTCTTGCATACTATATTCACATTCTTAAATTCAATCGATTTCTTATTTATCCCTCAATTTTTAAATTTTCTTAATTAATTTCTTAATTAATTTCTTAATTAGCTCCCTAATTAATTTTCTAATGACTCACAAACAATATCCTACTTTTTACCTTAATACCGCAAACATCGCTTTAAAACCATCATCACCTTTTACAATAAATCACTCATTAATTTTTTTAAATTAAATTTCTTCATTAATACCCTCGTCACGTTTCACGATTAAGTTAGAGGATGTCTCAAGGTCAACGTCAACCCATCTAGACCCCTCAGGGGGTGGTGTGGCACCCGCACGACTTGCCGGTGCACCAGTGCACCCCCCTCCTGATGGTAAACCGGCCTTTCTTACCTACTTTCAGGTCTTACAACAGCTTAGTGACATATAATGAAAATAGCATAATTGAAAATTTTAATCTCAGTAAATTCCCGCTCGGTAGCGCCTGCGGCGCCCTCTTCCAGTTTCAATGTCTGAAACAACCTGTTCGCTCACCATGTTATGATCTTTCAAATTTCTGAGTTCAGCAAAGTCCCGCTCGGTGGCGGCTGCGGCGGCTTATCTTGGTTTTAGAACTGTTCAATTCAAATTAACAAACCTTTCAAATGATGTATTACTTATAAATTTATTTTAATTAGTAGCTGAGATACCAAAGGATACCTAATCAGGAAACCTCGAAACGTGTAAATCGGGTGAAATCTGGAAATCCACTTTCGGTAATATAAAAGTACTTTAAAATATCTTTCGAATGATGCATTAAAAATAATTTAATCATAATTAGAAATTGAAATTTGAAAATATTACAGCGCCATCTGGCGGTATCTGTATTCCACTGTTCGATTCCAAATCAAAAAAGCTTTCCAATGATATATTACATATGAAATTATTTTGATTAGTAGCTGAGATACAAAAGAAAACTGATTCAGCACACCTCAAAACGTGCGAATCTGGTGAAATAATTTAATCATAATTAGAAATTGAAATATTGAAAATATTACAGCGCCATATAAGAAATCTGATTCAGGACAACTCAAAACGTGTAATTTTGGTGAAAACTTTGGATAATATAAAAGAACTTTAAAATATCTTTCGAATGATGTATTAAAAATAATTTAATCGTAAATAGAAATTGAAATACGCGTTGAAATATTGAAATTTGAAAATATTACAGCGCCATCTGGCGGTAGAAATTTCTGTATTCCACTGTTCGATTCCAAATCAAAAAAGCTTTCTAATGATGTATTACTTATGAAATTATTTTTATTAGTAGCTGAGATACAAAAGAAAACCTAATCAGGAGACCTCAAAACCTATGAACACAACAAAACTTTCAAATGATGTATTACTTATGAAATTTTTTTAATTAATAACTGAGATACAGAAGAAATCCTAATCAGGAGACTTCAAAACGTGTAAATCGGGTGAAATCTCGAATTCCACTTTCGATGATGTAACCGTATCGAATGACGTATTAAAAAAATATGTAAACATAATTAGAATCTGAAATATTGAAATTTAAAAATATTACAGCGCCATGACACCTCAAAACGTGTAAGTCAGGTGAAATTTCGAATTCCATTACCTACGGTAGTCGGTTAATGGAAGTAAATCGAAAAATAAATATATTTACCTTAAGTGAAAAAATTATGTGTTGCTATAAAAAGTGGCATCAAAGGCGCCGCAGGTGCCACCGAGCGGGAGTTTCGTAAAGTCGGATTTTTCAGGGATCGCGAACCAACTGGTCGCCGAAGGCGGCTAGTAAAAGAATAAAAATTTTCTGGTTTTTCCGTAGTTTTCTCCGAAAGTCTCGTACAGAATTTGAACGGCTTATATCATTTTAATAGCCTGCAATAAAAATACTTTAAAATATCTTTTGAATGATGTATTATGTATTACAATAATGAATATCTTTGATATATTTTAGACTCAAAATGGCTAATCTATCAAGGGCGATTAACGATTTCTATTGAAATCCGTCTAAAATTTAAGAATTCCAAAACTGCTTTTTTACAACCGAATTCATAAAAAAAAGGAAAAAAAAAAAAATCAGTATTATTCTGTTAAAAGTAACTTTTGGTGTCATTAAGAGATGAAATAAAAATGAATTTAAATAAATATAATATGTCTATTTATTTTATTTTTAAAGCTATAATTAGAATTTTTAACTGCATAGAGGTGAGCCATAATGACGGGCAATATCGAAGTTCTGCTTTTGATCGATTTTAAATTCAAAAAATTCAAAAACTGCTTTTTTTATTTCCATTACTTTGTCACGTGGGTGAAAAGCGAAAAGCAATTTTTCCGGACCGGAAGAATATTTAGCCAGCACGTCTAGCACCTGGCACTGAAGAGTCTTTGATAAATGAAATAACTGCCTGTTGTCAACTAAATTTCATACTTTAGTTAATTTAAAAAAATCTAATTGCTGTAGAGATAAGCCACTTGCACTCTTAGATTCGGAAAAAAAAATTCCCTTTCATTTGGTACCAAATTCGTAACGATCGAACTAATATTTCTAATTTATTTTCCACTTTTTCTGATTTTAACTCCGTTAAAATATCTATTACTATGCAATTAATGCATTTTAATTAATATCTTCGGAACTAATTCAAATTTTTAAATTCTGTTTTCACTATCAACTCGGGAAGGCTTCTGAGCACCCGTATGTCAGATTTTATACTTCTGCGTTCAGTAGGGGCTGAACGTATAGATGCACAGACAGACAGACAGACAAACATCTTCTTATATTATTATAGATAGATATTGATAAACTTCTCGAGCAAGTATAATTATACTTTTAAGGAATTTGGCATAAATCTGTGTTAAAATTTTCTTATTCTATCGCCTTTTTTTTTTTTTTTTTTTTTTTTTTAAACGTTTGCTTTTACAGACTATTTCTTTCATTCAAAAGAAAATATATCTATTAACATGCTAATGCTTCTTTTGTGAGGAAAATACTGAAATAGAAGAAGAAATATATATATATATATATAATTAAGAAAATGGAATAATTTTATTTACACAAATACTATTGTTTTCTCCAAAATTAGAGCAAAAATCTTTCACGAATAGCATTCTCCCTCACACATATGTCTTTCACAAACCCAGGGTGCATATATTCAGTACTATACGGTCAGTGGTTATAAGACTTTTTTTTTTTTTTTTTTTTTCATAATTTAGCAAGTAAATATTTTAAAATAGGAAATATTTTTATGATATATTTTTAAATGCATTTGTATATTTAGTTGGAAGACGACATTATGTAACAAGTGTAACTTTTTTAAATAATGTATATCATATTTTTTATTCATTTTTCCTATTTATTGGTTGATTGTATACTCTTTATTTTGGACTGCAACGCTTTCAAGATTTGTTTTTTTTTGCGAATATTTTAACTTCAAGCTCAACATAACAAGTCTTTGCTCAAATTTGAGCTAAAAAATAAATGATTTCGAAGTCTTCAAAGTAGAACATTAAAGAACTTTTATGAGAAATAGTATTTTTTTTTTTCTAAAGTCTGTATTACAAGAAAAATTAAAACTTATAAAACAAGAATACAAGGTCTGCAGACTGTACTTCGAATCTTAAATGTAGGCCGGTGTTGCCAACTTAAATTTTGCCGTGTCCCTACGGACATCTCAAAATATCCCTACAATAATGATCAAAGTCCCTACTTTAGTGCAGAGGATGTCCGTATTATGTACTTTTATCCTTAGGCTTTCTTGCAGACAAACGCTACCTCCAAAAACTTCATACTGCATCACTACATGTTGAAAAAACTGCTAAAAGTCCCTAAGCGTGGAAACAAATCCTTCATGTTGGCAATATCGATGTTGGCTCTTTTTTGGCTTTATTTAGTTAACATTTGGCCCTATTTGGTTCTATTTCAAAGAAAGCTTGGCCTCGTTTGAAAAATATCACCTGGCAACCTTGGTTCATTTCCTCCTGATAACTAAGCTGTAGAACGAACGGCTTGGAAAAATATAAGTAAGCTATTTAATTGTAGGGCGACTAAGGCGCCCGTTAAAAAATTATCTTTTTTTTTTTTTTTCACTTCAAATAATTCATTTGCTAGCAAAACCGTGCGAAATTTTCGCACTTTATTTATCTCTTCGTTAACTTTAAAATTTAAAATTATTATTATTATTTTATAGACGTCAATTTTTCATGAGCAAATTTAATATTATATACATATATATATATTTCACGTGAAAGCATATTTTATTTTATGGAAAAAAAAATGCTAGCAATTAAAAATTTAAACGTCTATTTTATAACTATGTCCATTTTCATATTTTTATTAATTTTAAAAAATCTAATCAAAAATTCGTTCCGAATAAGGTACCAAATGCAAGAGGCGATTTTTCTGAATCCGTCGGATTAAACAGCTTTTCGATCGGACAATAGTGCTGTGCGATGTTGACATTTTTTAAATCGATATATCGTTCATATAAAATACCGATATAAGGATATATCGATTTAATGCAGTGTTAACAAAAGTGGTCAAAACGTTCTCTAGACTACTCAAAACGTGTAAATCGATTGAAAATCAGAAATTAAAATTTTTTACAGGTACTTTCTTATAATGAATACAAATGCAAAAATCAACAATGGACCATAGAAAAATTATTTTAGTTTAATCAAATTAAATTTTTTTCTCGAAATTATTATCTTAATCACAGACATTTACTTTTTTTCTAAAATAAGGCCTTTGAAAAAATCAGACTTCTGATAAAGATATAATGTTTATACTAATTATTATAAAATTATTCATTATTTTCCACAGTTCAAAATTTACACATCGCAACACAGTACAGAGCTGCCAACCTTATCCGGCAAATTGTTAGTACCGCCCATTTTTCTACACCACTTAATTTTTAGAGTAATTCTCTTCAAATATATTTACGATGAATTAAGAAAACAAATACTCTAAACATTAAGTGGTATAGAAAAATGGGCGGTACTATCAATTTGCCGGATTAGGTTGACAGCTCTGACAGTATAATTAATATAGCACAGTTTTCTTTTATCACAAGTTATAGAATTTCACATTGACTCGTGACGTGACTTTTGTGAGTAATCTTTAGACTATTTAAAAACACCCCCAATTTATCATTATTATTATTTTAACTAATTTATAAATTCAGAATTTTATTATTTCTTATTACTTTTTAATCCATTAAAATTTTAATATTCCCCACTTACATACGAATGAATTGCCAAAATGGCATTCAGCAGAAAATTGAAAATTAATAGAACTTCACACGTGATATTAAATTTTTATAGTACCTTGTATCCCCTGAGAAATATAATTCTTAATTAAAATTTTCTAAAATACAATTTCTTTAAAAAAAATTACGAGATTTTCTTTTTATTGAAGATTTAAAATTTTTACTTATTTTAGATTAAATTACAGCAAATACTACAAAATACAAAAAGATTTAAATAACTATAACTCAGCATAGAAAAATAAAATTTGTAGAAAAAACAGCAATTTAGTGCATTGGAAGGAAAAAAAAAAAGCATCAACTTTCACCGTATTTAAAATTATTTTTAAATACCCATACTATATGCTGTTAATAACTGACTTCGAAATAAATAAAAAAATACGTGTGGCACTCGAGGACTGCCGCGGTAAAGCTATTGCATAGCATTTTTTATCAACTTATGCAATTATAATTATTTATTTATTTTATTTATGCAGTATTTTTTTTTTTTTTCCTTTGATATTAATTCAAGTTTTTTCTTTGATATTAATTCAAGTTACACTTTTTGAGCGTGGTGACCGATAAGAAAACAAATTTTTTTCTTTTATTGAATAAATGAGAATATGATCCGCAATGAGAATATATAAAAAATATCCGCAATCGATTTGTAGGTATCGAAAACCTCGATGTACCAAATTTGAATGATCTAACTCTATTTTTTGAGAAAAGGTATTTTAATAGGTTTTTAAAGGCCTGCAAGTCGAATGAGGATATTCAAGTTTTTTCTTTGATATAATTTCAAGTTACACTTTTTGAGCGTGATGACCGATAAGAAAACAAATTTTAATAGAGAAAAGGTATTTAATAGGTTTTAAAGGCCTGCAAGTCGAATGGGGATATTCAAGTTTTTTCTTTGATATTAATTCAAGTTACACTTTTTGAGCGTGGTGACCGATAAGAAAACAAATTTTAATAGAGAAAAGGTATTTAATAGGTTTTAAAGGCCTGCAAGTCGAATGGGGATATTCAAGTTTTTTCTTTGATATTAATTCAAGTTACACTTTTTGAGCGTGGTGACCGATAAGAAAACAAATTTTTTTCTTTTGTTGAATAAATGAGAATATATCCGCAATGAGAATATATCAAAAATATCCGCAATAGATTTGTAGGTATCGAAAACCTCGATGTACCAAATTTCAATGATCTAACTCTATTTTTTGAAAAAAGGTATTTTAATAGGTTTTTAAAGGCCTGCAAGTCGAATGGGGATATTCAAGTTTTTTCTTTGATATAATTTTAAGTTGCACTTTTTGAACGTGGCGACCGATAAGAAAAAAATTTTAATAGAGAAAAGGTATTTAATAGGTTTTAAAGGCCTGCAAGTCGAATGGGGATATTCAAGTTTTTTCTATGATATTAATTCAAGTTACACTTTTTGAGCGTGGTGACCGATAAGAAAACAAATTTTAATAGAGAAAAGGTATTTAATAGGCTTTAAAGGTCTGCAAGTCGAATGGGGATATTCAAGTTTTTTCTTTGATATTAATTCAAGTTACACTTTTTGAGCGTGGTGACCGATAAGAAAGCAAATTTTAATAAAGAAAAGGTATTTAATAGGTTTTAAAGGCCTGCAAGTCGAATGGGGATATTCAAGTTTTTTCTTTGATATTAATTCAAGTTACACTTTTTGAGCGTGGTGACCGATAAGAAAGCAAATTTTAATAGAGAAAAGGTATTTAATAGGTTTTAAAGGCCTGCAAGTCGAATGGGGGTATTCAAGGTTTTTCTTTGATATTAATGAATAAGATAACAATAATGATAAGATAACAATAATGATAAGAAAACAAATCTTAATAGAGAAAAGGTATTTTAATAGGTTTTAAAGGCCTGCAAGTCGAATGGGGATATTCAAATTTTTTTTTTTGAAATTAATTCAAGTTACACTTTTTGAGCGTGGTGACCGATAAGAAAACAAATTTTAATAGAGAAAAGGTGTTTAATAGGTTTTAAAGGCCTGCAAGTCGAATGGGGATATTCAAGTTTTTTCTTTGATATTAATTAATAAGATAACAATAATGATAAGAAAACAAATTTTAATAGAGAAAAGGTATTTTAATAGGTTTTAAAGGCCTGCAAGTCGAATGGGGATATTCAAGTTTTTTCTTTGATATTAATTCAAGTTACACTTTTTGAGCGTGGAGACCGATAAGAAAACGAATTTTAATAGAGAAAAGGTATTTAATAGGTTTTAAAGGCCTGCAAGTCGAATGGGTATATTCAAATTTTTTCTTTGATATTAATTCAAGTTACACTTTTTGAGCGTGGTGACCGATAAGAAAACAAATTTTAATAGAGAAAAGGTATTTAATAGGTTTTAAAGGCCTGCAAGTCGAATGGGGATATTCAAGTTTTTCTTTGATATTAATGAATAAGATAACAATAATGATAAGAAAAGAAATTTTAATAGAGAAAAGGTATTTTAATAGGTTTTAAAGGCCTGCAAGTCGAATGGGGATATTCAAGGTTTTTCTTTGATATTAATTCAAGTTACACTTTTTGAGCGTGGTGACCGATAAGAAAACAAATTTTAATAGAGAAAAGGTATTTAATAGGTCGTAAAGGCCTGCAAGTCGAATGGGGATATTCAAGTTTTTTCTTTGATATTAATTCAAGTTACACTTTTTGAGCGTGGTGACCGATATAAAACAAATTTTAATAGAGAAAAGGTATTTAATAGGTTTTAAAGGCCTGCAAGTCGAATGGGGATATTCAAGGTTTTTCTTTGATATTAATGAATAAGATAACAATAATGATAAGATAACAATAATGATAAGAAAACAAATTTTAATAGAGAAAAGGTATTTAATAGGTTTTAAAGGCCTGTAAGTCGAATGGAGATATTCAAGTTTTATCTGATCTACTTTATACACAAATTTTACGCGTACAGCTATTCACTGTTGTACATAGATGATAGATACCTATACACCTATATACTTTCTCACAAACAGCTGCTTATGTATTCGTCCGATTTCGGAGCAGCTCGTCTCGATCTGTGCGAGCTTCGTACAGCCGAAGTCTACCGAACTGTGTTAGGTTTTTTTTCGTTGCGGAATTTTTCAATTCGGTAGCCGCGCTCAAAGCCCGCGATAAAAGCTATACAATAGCTTAAAAAATTAGACATTTAAACATCAGAATAATCATATCTAACTTAGATAACGCCGTTGTCTAAATTATTTCTGACAATATGACAATGTCATATTGTGTACTGAAATTAATGAAAAAATATTAATTATATAAAATATTCATAAAGAATAGTTAATTCCCTTATCTAATAAACAGAAACTGGGGTTTCTTATTTTTAAATTATAGGAATTGGAACTATAACAAAAAATAGCAGAATAAATACTTCTATTGATAAAATAAATCTCCAGTAATCAAACGAATTTTGAATGAATGAATAAATCTCATTTCTACTAGTCAATGTATCAGAATCGGTTTTCATTTTGCTAGTGCGCACGCGTTTTGGCTCGAAAGAATGGTCTTAAACCGATATTCTCTTTTTCCCAATGCGCCTGCGTAAGACTAAATCGAAACGGCACTTCACTCTTCATGATTTAGCTGTCTATAAACTGAAATCTTTTTGAATGAATACCTGGCATTCTTCCAACTATATTCAATCGGGATTTTCATGATTTAGCTGTCTATGATTGCGCAGTGCTTTAGACTAAACCGGAATCCCTGTGAATGAATAATGAATAGTTACCAGGCATTATTCCAACTTTATTCATTCGGCTTAGCCTGGACTCATACGGTCGCGTGTTTGGATGTTTCTACATCGATATTTTACGGAAGATGAAATATTTAAATCGGATAAACGATATTAGCGTTAAATCGATATTTTAATTTACATCGATATAAAGCCCAGTCCTATCAGACAATTAGATATTTGAAAATTAACTGAAGTATGAAAATTAGGAGTCCAAGGAAATTTCTTAGCCTTTTTAAGCGTGACAGAGTCAGTCAGTGATGAGCGTAACGTATATATGCTGATGGCTGTGACTTGTTTGTACCAACTCGCGCGAGTCTGAAGTTCTACAAGCCTCGGAGCAGTCAATGTGAGAGTTACTTATCAAGAACAGTGTTGCCAGATCTTGCTACTTTTTTATTCAACAATCACCGAACATTTTCAGAAGTGATAGTTCATATAGATAACATAAAATAAATCATCGATGTGATTAAACGATCCTTACATTTAAAATTCAGTGATGGGTATTGAATAATAATAATAATAAAAAAAAAATCACAAAATCTGGCAACACTGATCAAGAACGTTACGCACGTAGCCTCCCAGCGTTTACTTTTCCTTGTAATTCCATATATGAAATATTACAGTAAAAATAGAATCGTGCAAAATTGAAATTTCCGGACTAAAATAAAAGTTCAAAAAATTAAATAATACAAAACATTAGAAACGTTCTAATGTAATTGCAAAACATTCAGTTAAAGTAATATTCTTTCAAATGAATGCAGACATTTGTATTGAATTTATAGATGTATGTAAGTTAAAACTCTTACTTAAAAATTTACATTTCAGTTAAACAAGATTTGAAAAATATTTATCTCTTTGCCTAGCTGCCTATGGATACAGAATATTGAATTCTCATATTAGACGGAAACAATTTTAATAACCGAATGATAAGATCAATCATTTAAGAACACAGGTGATGATAAAAATTACCTAAGTTGATGAAAAGAATAGTACCCAAATACAGGGCGGCCACAGGCGACTTTTTATATTATCTTCCTACCACTACTCCCAAAAAATACGTGTCGTATTTCCCGGTGTATAACGCGCAGGTTTGTAATCCTAGTTATACACCGGAAATTTAAATTTACAGTAAAAGCTAATGTTAACAAATATTCGTTTCTTATCAGTCTAGTTTTATTTGTAAATTACATTTTCTGGTGTGTAACGCATTTATCTGATGCTACTTGTATAAACTATATATACAAACACATAACATGTAGAAGTTCTAAGTTACCTTTTATTGTCACTAATAGATTATTACCGCTCTGGTATACGATTTATCTTTAATGTCCTATATGTAAGGTAATCAATGAGCCATATGTAATGGTGTAATGAGCCTAAACGTGCATATAAATAAATAAATAAATGTTGTTAAGCGATAATCAAATGTACATTTGTAATAATATTTGTTTATACCAATTTGTGCCCCCAAAATTTCATCTATGCTGTTTCCATTCTCTCCATATTGGGAACATTATACAGCGAGGCAGTTGTACCAAGGTCTGTCCTATAAGGAAAAATAAAAATTATGCAAATTCAAAGCTAAATTTCACATTCGAGTATGTTGCGCTATTTCGCAACATGTTTGTCTGTATGGCTTTTATTTTCTTCTATAAAGAGCTCATTTAGTTGAACTCAATAAACCGAGAGAAAAAATAAATATTTATCGAAATGAAAACTAATTCTTAAATGCGTTTTTGCCTGTTAACACTTTCGCGAACGCTGGCGTGAATTGACGTCATTTGAAAATTTGTATCTCCGCCAGCGAGCGGTTCTTTAGCTTACATAGGTTACATCATTTCTGGACAATATACCCAATATTCACATTTGTGCAATAAAGGCTCTATGGATACAAATACTTTAATTAGAAAGAGAATAATTGTAACGAATGTTCATTTATATTACAAATTTGAATGCAGAAAATATTCATTTAAACTAATGCATACTTGCCAACTATCTCATTATGAACCGTACCATTTTTAGTACCCGCCTTTTTTTTCACACCAATAATTTATTAGAGTAATTTTAGACTTATTTAATAGTAAAAACATTTGGAGAGAATAACTCTAAAAATATAGTGGTGTGATAAAAGGGGCGTTTTTTCAGGGGGCGTTAACAATTGTACGGTTATTAATGAGATGGTTGGCAAGTATGCTAATATAATGTAAAAGAATAACGCCCACAGGTGAAGCTTACTCTCAAAAAGACAAAAACGTAAGGTCGCGAAAGTGTTAACAAGACTTTTTTTTCCCCTTTTTCTGTGTTCGTTTTTTCTGTGTAGCATGTTTTATCATTTGTTCATGAGTTTATTTGAATCCATGTTGAGTTATTCGTCATGTGAACAATTGTGTGTTATCTTTTGTGACAAAGTCATGCTGATTTTAATTAAAGATCAACCTGTCGAGAAGCCGATAAACCTACCTTTTGTTAAATCGAAAGAAAATTCCATCTGAAAGACTGCTTTTTTAAGAATTATGCAAAGTATTGATATTAAAAAATATACATATACCAGAAACTAGAAAATTTATTCCATTTTATACCAGAAAATACAGATGAAGTTTCTTATATATATATATAAATTAAATTTTAAAGAAGATGTTAAAGAAATCTGCAACATTTACTGATTTTAAGTAATCTTTCTGCTGGAATGGCAGTTTGAAGACGATACAGTAATTTAAAAAAGAGGCTGTAGCGTGCGTTGACCCCCGTTTTTCGTTTCATTTTATTTTTCTAAAGAAGAAAAATGAGTAACAACAATTATCGTATATGCAAAATACATGTTTATATATTAACTCATCAATCATTGAAAGTCTTTTGCTAGAATTAATATAAATAACACTGAAACCTATATAATATTTCAGAAAGATAAATAAATAAACAAAATTCAGCATTTAAAGTACAGCTGGCAGGATGGAACGTCCACAGAACTGAACCAAAATCTTTGCACAAACTGTTTTGCATCCTTAAAATCATAAAATAAATTCCATACTTTTATATAATATATTTACAGGAGAATAAATATTTAAATACAAATGCTGGTGTTCTCATAACTCAGTAGACATTAAAAAAAATCATAAAAATTGAAGTAATTGAGAGAATTGAACGCCGTTTGTGAAAAAATTGTTTTCGGGAAGGGGGGGATAATTTTAGGTAAGGAAAAAAATAATAATAATTGTTAACATTTTCGTCGATAGAGTTCACTGTACTTAAGCAAATCACATATTCCCGTGAAAAACTATATTTATTTGCTTGCAAATGCTTATAGGCATGTAAATTTTATTATATGTACCCGCTATCAACATAAATTACAGTTTGAAAACGAGTTACAACACCGCTAACTGTACCGCTTCAGTTGGCAGTTTTTTATTGAGAGAAAACACCTTCACCAATAACACTTTAACCACCAAGTCAATTTCACAATTAAAACTTAAGATATGCACAAATAGGAGGCAAAATAAGGAATAAGCTGTATTAATTGTAAAACATTTTAATTTATATCGCTCTGATTGGCATAATTGTCGCTACTCAGCCGTGCAGCGGCCTCTCTTGATGAAAAATGTAACTATTCCTATTACTTTTTTGAAAAAAATTCCCCTTCACGAGAAAAACTTATTTGCAAACCGAGTTTAATTCTACCAATTCCTTCAAATTTTATGAATTTTTAAATATATGCAGATTTAAGGGACACTCAGTATATACTGTCAGTCAAACTAAAATTACTACACAACACTGAATAAAATTTAGCTTTAAATGCCTACAATTTATTGATTATAAAAGGAAATAGAATATGAGGCAAGAGGCTTAGCATATCTACTCAGAATATTTAACAACAATTTAAATTTATATACCAAAAATACAAAACTACATTAAATGAATAAACGCATTTTTAATACATTGTCATTTGGGTAATTTTCTATTTTTTACATTAAATTTTCCCTTAAAACAGTAATCGACAATCTTTTCGACTTCAAGGATCACTAAATTCACAATTTTAAAATTTCCAGACTACGAACGTTATTGTTCCAAAAACTTAAATACATCTCTAGAATAATAATCAAAGAATAACCATTTGTTAAATATAAAATAAACCTCTTTAATATACAGCATTGCAAAACAAATGTAAATTCCAGTGTTGCCAACGTTCTTAACTGATTCCGGAGTATTCTTAGTTCCGCCATCATTTCAAACCACTTACTTTTTAAGAATATTTCTTGTTTTCTTTTAACTGTAATTATATATTGAAGAAAATTATTCGATAAATATATAGTGTAACCACGTTTCACAAGACTATTAGTGAGGCACACAAGCGTCATAAGAGTCCAAAAGCTTGGAGGGCTGCTAAACTGACTGACATCTGAGATTTAATAAATATCCAGTTACTTGGTGTTCCGTTATCGCTTATTTTCCTTTAAATCACTCCTATTTCAGGACTGGATTCTCTTTGCGTCTGCACTTACATGGTCGCAAGAAGTGTAGTAAAAAATTGTGGTGTGAAATGAAAGTGGGACTAAAAAGGCTCCGGAACAAATTAAGAAAGTTGGCAACTCTAAAAGAATCATAGTTGAAGTTTGTTTTATTGTAATAATACAATTATGGGGAAAGAACGTTTCTTGTTCCAAATAAACTCTTCCAGTATTTATTATCTCATGTTGTATATAATGTTGTGAGTATGAATGACTCAAAATATCCTGAAATTAAAATTTATATCAGAATAATTTCTAATAGATCAAAAAATTGCAAATAATGTTAAGATTCTTCTGCAGAACACTAGTGGTCCAAGAACATTCTGCTGGCGATCTTTGCCATTAGGCATTAAATTAAATAATCAAATGATAACGTACGTATAAATAGTATTTAACTCAATAACTATACATATTCGGGATTCAAACTTCTTTAATTTATCTTCAGCATTGGATGAATAGATATTCCTAGCGTACGCATACACCGCCGGCACTTAAGACGCTAAGAAAAAAATTCCAATTCCAATTACTATTATTATTATTGTAATATTATATTATTGATGCTATTATTATACTTTATAAAATAATGTATTATTGCCTAGTATCACATCTATTTTTTTTAACTGTATTCTTGTTTCACCATGGTTCGTACGGCCACGTCTTTTTTCAAGTGCTCTCTTACCAGTATTTTTATACAATACATTTCCTTTAAAGTTTTAAGGCTTATTTATTATCGAAATTTCTTAAATAATAATACTTGTGCAGAAAATTAAGAAAATTCCAGGACTGTACGAACCATGTTGATGCCAATAGGGGACATTTAAACACGTATTGATCTAAAAAATAATTTAGATTTATTTGTAATTTCAAACTATTTTAAAAAGGTAATTTCAAACATTATCATTTCAAACAAATAATTTTTAGATACATCACAATATTATTCAAAATGAGTTTCATTCATATCAGCAGTGGTCGTAGTCTTCGCCTTTTCTTTTCAGGATACATTGAGAAATGAGAAAGTATGCTTTTTTACCCCTATTTTTATGCAATAGATTCTATCCTGTTTAACCACATTAAACCCTCTTATGCCCATGGTAGCATATTTGCTACCATGCATTAAACACTAACTTTTTAAAACAGGAACGCCGTGAAATGTTGTTTTTGGGTCATAAATTAAAAATTGAACCTTCCTCCTGTATTAGCAAATTTTAGGCATAGATCTCAGCACCAACCAAAATAAAAAAATTTAGAAGGAGCATGGATGCAGCTAAAATAGCAAACACGTTTTCAGAGGTAAATTGTTAGTTGATTTTAGAAATATTTTATTAATAAAAAAGTCGATAATTACGATATATACAAAGTAAAAGAGTTACTTTATTACATGGTACTAAACCTTTTAAATAAAATTTGTCTTTAATGTTACAATGACTTTTAAAAATTATGGTAGCAAATATGCTACCATGGGCATTTGTGTATCTAAGCCTAGCAGTTCTCTGAAGAAAATACTTTTTTATGTTGAACTCAGTTCATGAACTTAATTCTTTATAATCTTACGAATAATATAGCCTCAAATGTCTTTTATAGATTTAAATTTTGTAAGTTTAAATTTCAATATTTTTCAGTTTTAAAAATATTTTAACATATATATATGTTAAAAAAAAAAAAGAAAAAGAAAAGAAAGAAGAAAACTCGGAAATTCATTTTGAGTTTTAATTTTAAAAATTAATTTAATCTCTTATTAAATCTCTTAAAGTATTTTAATATGCTTGTATTTTATTTATTGAATATTAAATTTAATTCTAAAATTTTGGAATTTTGAGAAAAAATCTTGATTTCTATTTTTTTGTCTTTCATCCAAGCACTTTCACTCATGCACCTTTCCACAGAATGAGAGGAAGAAATATGATTTAAAAAAAAAACAGAAGATGTCATAGCATATACGAATGATTTGAAAAGGGATTTATCCTATATATCCGACAAAAATTCTCTGGAAGAAAAATAAAATAAATAAATAAAAAATCTTATAATTTCCTCAGATGATGATAAATTTCCTGACCTTACAAAACGTCTCCCCTCTGCATATGCATATTTCCAGATGTTCATATCAACAGATATGATTAAAAGGTTAAAAAAAAAAAAAAATTGTATAGTGTTCACCAAGCAAGCACTTATGTTATGGTGACGACAAATGAAATAGACGAAGTGTTAGGAATTATTATTAGAATGGAACTAGTTCGGATAGCACATATTAGAGAATATTGGGAAAGGGAATGAGGTAAGATTCAATTGCAGAAGTGATGTCTAGAAATAGATTTGAAAAAAAATACGTGTGGCACTCGAGGACTGCCGCGGTAAAGCTATTGCATAGCATTTTTTATCAACTTATGCAATTATAATTATTTATTTATTTTATTTATGCAGTATTTTTTTTTCTTTGATATTAATTCAAGTTTTTTCTTTGATATTAATTCAAGTTACACTTTTTGAGCGTGGTGACCGATAAGAAAACAAATTTTTTTTCTTTTATTGAATAAATGAGAATATGATCCGCAATGAGAATATATCAAAAATATCCGCAATCGATTTGTAGGTATCGAAAACCTCGATGTACCAAATTTGAATGATCTAACTCTATTTTTTGAGAAAAGGTATTTTAATAGGTTTTTAAAGGCCTGCAAGTCGAATGGGGATATTCAAGTTTTTTCTTTGATATAATTTCAAGTTACACTTTTTGAGCGTGGTGACCGATAAGAAAACAAATTTTAATAGAGAAAAGGTATTTAATAGGTTTTAAAGGCCTGCAAGTCGAATGGGGATATTCAAGTTTTTCCTTTGATATTAATGAATAAGATAACAATAATGATAAGAAAACAAATTTTAATAGAGAAAAGGTATTTTAATAGGTTTTAAAGGCCTGCAAGTCGAATGGGGATATTCAAGTTTTTTCTTTGATATTAATTCAAGTTACACTTTTTGAGCGTGGTGACCGATAAGAAAACGAATTTTAATAGAGAAAAGGTATTTAATAGGTTTTAAAGGCCTGCAAGTCGAATGGGGATATTCAAGTTTTTTCTTTGATATTAATTCAAGTTACACTTTTTGAGCGTAGTGACCGATAAGAAAACAAATTTTAATAGAGAAAAGGTATTTAATAGGTTTTAAAAGGCCTGCAAGTCGAATGGGGATATTCAAGTTTTTTCTTTGATATTAATTCAAGTTACACTTTTTGAGCGTGGTGACCGATAAGAAAACAAATTTTAATAGAGAAAAGGTATTTAATAGGTTTTAAAGGCCTGCAAGTCGAATGGGGATATTCAAGTTTTTCCTTTGACATTAATGAATAAGATAACAATAATGATAAGAAAACAAATTTTAATAGAGAAAAGGTATTTTAATAGGTTTTAAAGGCCTGCAAGTCGAATGGGGATATTCAAGTTTTTTCTTTGATATTAATTCAAGTTACACTTTTTGAGCGTGGTGACCGATAAGAAAACAAATTTTAATAGAGAAAAGGTATTTAATAGGTTTTAAAGGCCTGCAAGTCGAATGGGGATATTCAAGTTTTTTCTTTGATATTAATTCAAGTTACACTTTTTGAGCGTGGTGACCGATAAGAAAACAAATTTTAATAGAGAAAAGGTATTTAATAGGTTTTAAAGGCCTGCAAGTCGAATGGGGATATTCAAGTTTTTTCTTTGATATTAATTCAAGTTACACTTTTTGAGCGTGGTGACCGATAAGAAAACAAATTTTAATAGAGAAAAGGTATTTAATAGGTTTTAAAGGCCTGCAAGTCGAATGGGGATATTCAAGTTTTTCCTTTGATATTAATGAATAAGATAACAATAATGATAAGATAACAATAATGATAAGAAAAGAAATTTTAATAGAGAAAAGGTATTTAATAGGTTTTAAAGGCCTGCAAGTCGAATGGGGATATTCAAGTTTTTTCTTTGATATTAATTCAAGTTACACTTTTTGAGCGTGGTGACCGATAAGAAAACAAATTTTAATAGAGAAAAGGTATTTAATAGGTTTTAAAGGCCTGCAAGTCGAATGGGGATATTCAAGTTTTTTCTTTGATATTAATTCAAGTTACACTTTTTGAGCGTGGTGACCGATAAGAAAACAAATTTTAATAGAGAAAAGGTATTTAATAGGTTTTAAAGGCCTGCAAGTCGAATGGGGATATTCAAGTTTTTTCTTTGATATTAATTCAAGTTACACTTTTTGAGCGTGGTGACCGATAAGAAAACAAATTTTAATAGAGAAAAGGTATTTAATAGGTTTTAAAGGCCTGCAAGTCGAATGGGGATATTCAAGTTTTTTCTTTGATATTAATGAATAAGATAACAATAATGATAAGAAAACAAATTTTAATAGAGAAATGGTATTTAATAGGTTTTAAAGGCCTGCAAGTCGAATGGGGATATTCAAGTTTTTTCTTTGATATTAATTCAAGTTACACTTTTTGAGCGTGGTGACCGATAAGAAAACAAATTTTAATAGAGAAAAGGTATTTAATAGGTTTTAAAGGCCTGAAAGTCGAATGGGGATATTCAAGTTTTTCTTTGATATTAATGAATAAGATAACAATAATGATAAGATAACAATAATGATAAGAAAAGAAATTTTAATAGAGAAAAGGTATTTAATAGGTTTTAAAGGCCTGCAAGTCGAATGGGGATATTCAAGTTTTTTCTTTGATATTAATTCAAGTTATACTTTTTGAGCGTGGTGACCGATAAGAAAACAAATTTTAATAGAGAAAAGGTATTTAATAGGTTTTAAAGGCCTGCAAGTCGAATGGGGATATTCAAGTTTTTTCTTTGATATTAATTCAAGTTACACTTTTTGAGCGTGGTGACCGATATAAAACAAATTTTAATAGAGTAAAGGTATTTAATAGGTTTTAAAGGCCTGCAAGTCGAATGGGGATATTCAAGGTTTTTCTTTGATATTAATGAATAAGATAACAATAACGATAAGATAACAATAATGATAAGAAAACAAATTTTAATAGAGAAAAGGTATTTAATAGGTTTAAAGGCCTGTAAGTCGAATGGAGATATTCAAGTTTTATCTGATCTACTTTATACACAAATTTTACGCGTACAGCTATTCACTGTTGTATATAGATGATAGATACCTATACACCTATATACTTTCTCACAAACAGCTGCTTATGTATTCGTCCGATTTCGGAGCAGCTCGTCTCGATCTGTGCGAGCTTCGTACAGCCGAAGTCTACCGAACTGTGTTAGTTTTTTTTTCGTTACGGAATTTTTCGATTCGGTAGCCGCGCTCAAAGCCCGCGATAAAAGCTATACAATAGCTTAAAAAAAAAAAAAAAAATTGCATATTGCGGATAATACGCAACCTGACGATGCCCTTGTAACAAGTGTTGGAAGTTGCTATCCATTCCAGAAGAAAACAAGCAGTATATAGATAAAATAATGATTTTATTTCGTAGGAGAATCCACAACAAGCATTATATGCTGAAAAAAATCTATAACAAAGGGATTTTTAAAATATGGGCATAGAGTGCACAATTAGGTATAGGGCGACCACGTTTCCTACGAGTAGCAGTGATGCCGAGTCCAAAAGGTTTGAGGGATGCAAAATTGGCAAAGAGATGGTTATTTGGCAAACATCCAGTTATTCTGTGTTCCATTATCGCTTGTTTCTCTCAGACACCCCTATTTTAACACTGGACTCGTTCAATCCGCACTTGCGCAGAGACTTCCATGGTCGCAAGAAATGTGGTTAAAGAATATTTGTTATGATTTTGATATTTTCACGGGACAATCTAAAATTTAATTTTATGGAGATCACACCGGCTGCGCTTTAGGTCTAGGATGAGGTGTTACAGTATAGTTATGCGGCATTCTGAACAATCCAGCAAAACATTTGCATCTTTGCAGATAAAACTTTTTCTCTGGAATCCCATTCATATGTGAATTTTTCAACAAGGATATAAGATTTGTTGTAACTTTGAGAGAAAAATAGGCGGATGAAATATAAATTAAGAATTATAAGCAAATGAGAAACAAAGGCAGAGGATCTGTTTATTATTCTGTAGCATCTGTGAAAAACACATGTATCATAGTTGTAAGATGGTGCGATAAAAGATGTGCTTTGGTATCAAACACTCGAGTCGAATCTCTGACTACCGGGCAAAAGAAAATCAAATGAAAAAAGTGTGATCTCCAAATACCATTTCATGCTCTCTTTACTTCGTACAATAGAAGTATGGAAGCGACTGATTTAAATGTCATTCAAATATAAATGTCCCAGAATATCAAATCGACTGTATATGTATATATTTAGCATACAATTTCTAGGGAAATATTTAATTCATGGCTCTTTTATTGATGATATTGTAACTAGTTGAAGAGCAAACACATTTGCTTTTGTAATATTTTGAATGAACTGGATACTAGCCTTATCACAGGAAGCAAAAAGAAAGTAGGTAGAACCTTCTCTGGACATTCCAAAAAACTCAGTGATAAACAAATTCGCTCATAAGAACCACCAACAGTAAGAATTATATAATTGTTCAAGCTTAAATATAAATATTTTAATCCTAAATGTTTAGTTTTCAATATTTTTTTACTTTTAGGATCAAAGGACTGTGCATCACTGGTCATTGTTTATATCGAAACGACAAAGGTGCTATGTATCGGAACATTTACACAAGATAAATCGAAAACTGTGACAAATATCTTTCTTTTAACAGAGACAGAAATTGTTTTAGAGCTTATCATTTGTAAATAATTGTAATTAAACCAAATTAACCCAAACTGAATCGCAAAAAATCATTTTTGAAATTTTTGAAAATCATTTGATTTGCACTCTAATCTGCCCATGGTAGCATATTTGCTACCATTAAAAAAACATTCAAAAAATATTTTATTTCATAATTTTTAATCATATTTGATTTATTTGACCTAAAAGAACACTGTTTCAACTAACAAAAAAATTTTTGTTTGGAATTTTTTTATAGTGGGCATTAGAGGGTTTTAATTTTAAAGCACAATAAATAATAACCCCGCGCCCGTTCTGCCGAGTTAAGAATAAAGTGGTGGCTAAACAGGTGAAATTTTGTCATTCCTAAAATTGTCATTGAAAAAAAAAAAAGGCGGAGACTACGACCATCTGATATTACCATAACTCCTAATATTTTAATTTTTTCCGAAGCTTTTCTTGCTTCGTCTTTATTTCATACATATTCTTTTTAAATTTAAATTTTACTTAATTTATCATAGTTATATATTGGAGATAAATATTCTGAAAATAAAGTGGTGTGAAATTAAAAAAAGTGTTAAAAATGTTCCGGAATAAATTAAAATATTGTCAGCTTTGTATTAGGACCTTGAATAAGTTTTCGCTGTTTCCTAGCTGTGGGGTACATACGTAGTCCTTTCCAGGACTGCGTACGTATATGTAATTTCATATCGTAACGTATCTACAAAGAAGTACCGTCGGTAAGCATGAACATCAGTTTATGTTAGTTTGCCACAGTGAAAACATTTTTTTTTTCTTTCTTAGTATAAAAATGTCGAGTTTTGTGATGAGTAAAAAGTAATTGCGGGGAATTTTACTGCACTATTATATATATATACAGTGAAACTTCGATCCATCGATTTTCACGGGATGCATGGGAAAAAAGACTATGAAAGCAGGAAAAACGACAAATGTGGGTTAAACTCAAAACACGAAGAAAACAATATTTATGGATTAATACACACAATGTATACAGTATACCACTAATAAAAACTAATTTGTTACTTTCCGAACTGTCAATGAAATAAATCATTTTTAACAGTGTAAAGAACTTGACATACTTGTGAACATCCTAATTAATATTCCGTAATGTCTTTAGTCCAGCATTTTTTTTTTTTCACCAGTAAATTTTTAGAATCATATTCTCCAAACGTAATTTCGATTAAATAAGAAGAAAAATACTCTAAAAAGGTACCGGAGGGAAAAAAAATGCGGGGTTAACAATACTACAGAATATTAATTAGTGTTTTGGCAAGTATAGAATGAGTATCCCCCAACAAAACTTGATTCATCTTTAGATGGCGTCAGGTGCATTGACCTGCTAACTGTACTAGTTTATCTGCAACGGTATTAGGACCCGCCTTTTTTTCACACCAGAATAGTTGTAGAGCAATAGTCTTAATCATGAGAACATATTGCTGAATATTACTATACAACTATTCTGGTGTGAAAAAAAGGCGGGGCCTAATACCATTACGGATAAACTATCATAGTTAGCAGGTCTAGGGGCACATATCAGTGGCATAAGTGAAATGGCGCTTATAGATCAAATTTAAATTAGTCTACGGATTAAGTTTAAATTAAATTTTATTTTTTAAAAATTAGAGAACTTTTTACTAAAGCAACTATTTTCTTTAGATGGAAAAAGAAGAAAAAAAAAGGCTTAACAGAAATCAATATTTTTTAAATTGTTATTATTGCAGTAATTATTTTTAACACTTTCTAACAAAGTTGAAAAGTGTTAATGACTTCGGTTTGTCTGTCTGTTTGTCCACCGGTGCTTTAATTTCCGTAAATATACATGGAATTTCCTGAAACTGATATATGATATTCAAGTTCACTATCGGATGTTCCCTATTGAAAAAGAAGTGGACACCTCTGCTGGTTTGTATACAAGAACACCCGAAAATATTCCAAAGCATTATGTTCTATCAAAGGTAATTCTATAAACCATATTTTCATACCTTTGCTTTACACGAATCTTAATGAAATTGGAATGCGTTATTCAAGTTCATTATGGGATATATATATATATATATATATACACATAAAATGGAGTAAATACAACCACTGGTTTGTGTACAGAGACCCTCGAAGAGCATTGCATTCTATGAGATATATTTCAATAAAACAATTTGTAAGAACTTTCTTTTGCCCAAATCTTAATGAAACTAAAATATGTTATTCATAAGCAAAAAATAAAGTTTTTCTGTAGAATAACGTGTGATTAGCATTAAGATTTTTAGGATCACACAAAAATATTCAGTTACATAAAAGGCTGTCATTGGAAACTTGCATTTTCGTTTACATTGAGCGCTTTTTACACATTCTAGCAATATTTAAGTGTGAATATGATTTGAATTTGCGTATCTGTCTGTCCGACTGTCCACCTGTCTGTACATGTCCATCTGCCCACATCCATCGTCCGCAAATATTTTCAGAAATTTTAAATATATATATATATATATATATATATGGTGTTATTAATGTTTACTATGGAACGTTTCCTATTTAAAATGACAATTTTATGTTCCGTATAACTGGTTTCTGCTCATGCGTTACGTTTTAGGATAGCCGTTTAAATAAATCACATTTAAATAACTTTCTACTTCAAAATCATCAAAAATTACATTTATCGTTAATGTATCGTTCACATTTATTCGATATTATAAAAATCTGGTGAACAAGTTATTCGCTAAATAACCGTATTTGCTACACCTCACATGTGTTTGAAGCAATCCCTTCTTTTGGAATCAGAAGTTCGAGTAATGCTATAACCTACACATATTTCAATATCTTTGATAATAACTGGGCCCTGTCGCCCTCTGTTAGCCAGCATTATAAACAAACATTTCATAAACTTACAATTACTTTTATTTTTTTTTATAACAATTAGGAGAGTCTACTTCTTATTACAGGGGTCGTAGACCCGTTTTTTTTTTTTTTTTTTTTTTTTTTTTTTCAGTACTCTTTGTGAAATGAAAAAATTATTACCTTTTCTTACTACCACTATTTTTATAGAATAATTTCTATACTGGCTTAATCATGACATAGTACTTATAAAATACCATTAAAATTCCTCTAAAAAGAAAGTGATGGCAAAAGTTGCGAAAATTTCTCATCCTTGAAAGTATCCTGCAATAAAGCAGGAGACTACGACCATTGTTATTAATAGAAAAACAAGCCTCGCCGCCTTCCTAAAATTTTAATCTTAATTTATTAGATTTTCAGCGCAATTTTAAAACAATACCTTTACACATAACATTTTAACACCTTAACTGTGGCATATTTTTCAAAGACACGCCTATAGAATCCCAATATCTCTCTAATTAAAAAATAAATTGATCGAAAATAAATATATGAATAATATATATATTTATTCTATACATATTTTCAAATATATTATATATAGTTTGGTACTGACTGGTGCTCTCATGTACCCTAAAATATTAACGGAAAAATACACATTGGGCGTGGTCACTACTCGAAATAGATTCTGGCGACACTGGCTAGAGGTTAACATTGAAACAGGCAACAATATTCAAGAAAAATTTTTAAGTGAAAGCACTGCTGAAGATAGAATAAAATAGAGGTAAAATTGTAGCGAGGCTTGCACATATTCCAGATTAAATTGATTTTAAATAAAATTTTATTACTTCGTTTTTTGCTATAAGATCTTATTAGTCACATTTTAAAATTTTAGCTGGTGAATGGGTTTTCTGTTGCACTTGTACAACAGCTAAGTCATTTATATAATTAAACTACTTCATTAATGAAACTGTTTTTAGATAGAGGTACAGTACCTAAAATTAATAGTGTGGAAACCGACCTGCAAATCACTGCGCTAAAGAAGAGTTCTCACCAGATGACTGTGCGGTCGAGATTATTGCTTGAAAAACCGAATTAATGTTTTATTGATTATTTTTGTGCTTAGATCCCGTGAATGAGCTGACGAAACTAGGCAAAGCCAATAAACCTTTATGCAGTGTTTACAATTTGAGCTAAAGATTTGATCGCAGCGCTGTCCGGGAGGCTTAATGTTTTTAGCAATATTTTAAGCGTTAGTTTATAATTGCTTGCCGCACTGTATATTCTAGGCGAAATATTTTAGAGAAATGCATAATGGTGAGGCTTAGTGTTGAAAACATAAAGACGTGCTGCCTTTATGTGTTTAATAAACGCTTACTTTAATTTAATATTTTGGGTCCACTCACAAGTAAAGTATATTATTTATTTATTTTTATATATAAATAATATATTTTACTGAAATAGCTTTTAATAAGGAAGAATTTGTAATAGTTTCATCTGACTGAACAAACCTAACCCCATTAAAAAAAAAAAAAAAAAAAAGAGAGAGAGAGGCTTATTTTTAACAAAATATAATCAGTTGTAGAAATCGTGGGATCGCATATCATATCACGTAAAAAACAATTATTATATTCAAGTATAGTATTTCCTCACATGTAAGTTTACCTAATGCTAATTGAATTGTTTATACCAGAAAATTTGTAAGAATAAATTTTTCTGCTTAAACAATGATAAAAAGTTTGTGTGAATGTCAGTTTAAGGGGTTACATCCAGTTGTATGCACGAAAAAACGTGTTTTTTTGTGAATTTTTTGTGAAGAGGCCTTTTATTAAAGAAATATATACAATACATATACATATAGCAAATTTAATGTATGTTAAGAATCCGTGATGAGTTTACAAAAATATTGGGTTCCGCTGTTCCTGTAGTAGATCTCCTAGAGGACTTCCACAAAAAGGTGTCTGGCGGTGAGCAAGATATCTCTGATCCAAATTATCTGAAATGAAAAAAACCAAAAGATTTATTTTTAGGATAGATGAATACAGGTAATGATCGTAGGAATAGTCAAAATTTCGATTTTTGACAAAATGGCGGCTTCCCCCCAAAAAAATCGTTTTTTTTCATGAAAATTTACACTTGAAAGTGGCTGAAAAAATCGAAATTATTATCAGAAACCTTATTCCTACGATCATTACCTGACAAAAATATCTAAGAAAATCGTGTCAAAATTTCAAGTCAATCGGTCCAGCCGTTTCGGAGAAATTTTGCTCACCGACTTTGAAAACATCGTTTCGAGATAAACGCGTTTAAAGTTTTGGGAACCATTTAAACTAAGTTAAAAAAAATATTTTCCTACTTACATCGAGTCATCTATTCCAGGACCATAAGAGGAACCCTCTGCTTCATCATTTGCTTCTAGTACAGCCAACTGCTGTTGTCTACGTGACATTCTCCCCTCACGCGTGCTCCCTTGCGCTCGTGCGTCAGAGATCAAGATGCGCTCTGCGTCCTCTTTTTCTACATAGGCATGGGCATTAGGCCCAAGCGATAGTCCCATTGCGTTCATGAAGTATAGAAGAGATGTTTTTCCTTCATTGAACATGCCGGCAGCAAGATAAGCAGCAATTTCAACGGTCTTAGAGCCACATGGGATTATTTTTGGAGTTATTTTCCATATCAGCTGATTATTACTTACTGTATACCTAAACTTTCTAAATATAGCTCTCAGATATAAGATAAACCTTTTATATTCTTATTCTAAGAAGCAAAACATTATGAAAAGCATGGACAAAGGCATAGGGATAATGAAAAACAGCTGCTACTCTGGTTTACGCTCCGCCTACTTTGAAAACGCTCGGAGAAGTCTTTACAAATATGCAAATTTCTCCGAAACTAATTGCCGGATCGATATGAAACTTTCAGACAATATTATCAAATATATGTACATTCAAAATATGTAAAAAAAAAAAAAAAAAAAAAAAAAATCGATTTTTTGAAAATTACAACTGGATGTAACCCCTTAAAACTGTCGAATTCAGGTAATAGAGCTGTTCGGAGGAGATAGCTCGAAATTGTGGAAAAACTAAGGAAATTCTTGATTCCAGCTCGGTTGCGTAAATTTATAATTTCTCTCCTTATTTGTCAAAATTTCCCTCTTTTTCCCTTTAACATATCAATTTGTCCCTCACCTTTTCCCACTTACCTGTTATCAAAGCAAGTTCAAATAAAATTAATCACATAATTAAGGAGCACTATAACTTCACGAAATTTAATTTTTTCCTCGTGATAGTTAATTAGTTTAAATAACTTATTTATTTTTTTATTTTTATTTTTCAAAATTATAAAAATAAAGACAATTTAATTGAATTTTAAAAATATACGGAACGGCCATGGCCTCCTCCCTTTACCTATATCTACCAGGGCAGATGTAGATAAAAGACTAAAACATTTCTGACGCTATAACCAAGTGACATGATAACCGAGTTTAATTTAACAGCAAGTGAAATCTCTCTATGTGACATGCATAATAATAAAGTAAAAACATATGTATTATAAAACATTAAAAAGTACGATTATACTGTATTAAAAACTATTAAAATGTACTTACCTCACATATTTTCCCGAAAAAAAGCCTTTTTTTTTTTTTTTTTTTTTTAAAGTAATTTGAATTGACATTATATTTATTAAATCAAAATTATACATAGTTCAAATTATGTATGAATGTATTGTATGTATTGTTTTCTTAAATATACAGCACTTTCAACAAGTAATATAAAAAGTAGCTAAAATTTGTGGTTTTAGTTTTCTATTTTCTATTATAAAAGGAAAAATTATATCTGAATAAATTTTTATATTAAACCAAAATCATGCGATTTTATACGCAAGTCATGTTTACATTAAAGTTTTTGAAATACTGAGCAGGACAAATATTTTGGACTTTATAAGAAAGTTAGTGAAATTACCAAGGACACTATAACCGAGCTCGCAGTTGTATTGATTCAAATGAAAATGATATTAAACCGATACCCTTTTTACAGCGTTGTTCTAACATTTGTAACCATTAAAATAAATGCATTTGGTTGTTCCTGAAACCAGTTTTCAGAAGCATCATTTCCTCGAAACGTTGCTTGTTTTTTTTTATTCAAATTAGGAAACAGAAAACAAACAGAAGGGGTTAAATTAAATGAATAAAGAGTATGATGAACCAACTGGAAACCCAGGGTATTTAATTTAGCTAAATTTATGCGCAGGTGCATTGTTGGGCAAACACAGGATTCCATCTTTGGCCAACTTCCATTGGTGCTTCTTCTTGATTTATATATATATATATATATATATATATTTAATTCGTCTAAAAGGTTAGCATAATACTCTCTAGTTGAACTGGAGCCTTGAAGTGAGAAATCTACTAGCATAATATCATCTTTGTCCCAGAAAATAGATGCATAACTTTTTTGGACGATTTCAGGGTGCGGAAGACCTTCGGGTGCGGGAACCCCTGTGTGAAAATTCTTTTAATAGTTCTTTTTTTTTTTTTTTTTTTTTCAGGATCATAAATTGTGGAGCTACGTTTCCTCATCTGTTACTAAACTAAGATGAAATTCCTGTGAAACTTCAAAATATTCCGAAATGTCTTTAGATGTTTCAGCTCGTTCCTTCTTCTGATCATTGTTCAAACACTTCAGCAGAGATAAAATTGTTTAAAAATCCAACACATCTAGCTTTCATTTACCACCAAATTTATTCTTCTTTTTCAACTTGAAGAGGGCAAAGCCAGGAACTTTTCAGCCTGCCCTCGTATATATTATATACGTATTCCAACGTTAGTTTTTTAAAACTCTTTTTCAGTTTCAAAGAATTGAATTGCTGTCTTTATATTTTATTGCCATTCAAATATTCAATAACTTGGGTATGTCTCGTATCTCTTGTTTTGTACTTGTATGTGAAGCTTTGTAATTAAGTTTAGGCTATTTTTCATTGAGTATATGTACTCGAGACATACACGTCCGTTTCATTTCTTTTTTGAGCATACATATCGGAAAGAATTCGAGAGTGAAGTCTATTCTTGTAATTTGTTTTGACATTTCACAAGGTACTGAACAGTATTTAAGGACCCTCTTCACTCACCGCCGCCGTAAGCCGAAGCTAATGTTATTCAATGGGAAATTTTTCTTTACAAATAACTTATTAACCAATACATATTTTTAAATTCTGTTTCCACATTCTGAAAATTCCCAGCTGTTAAATTGACGGTCTTTTTTTTTAAATTATTTTTTTAATTTTTTATATTTTATTTTGAAGCTGCAAAATACGAATTTTCAATATGTGATTTTTTTCATTTTGCAATTTCAAAATAAAATATTAGAAATTAGAAAAATACATTTTTAAAAAAGGTCCGTCAATTTAACAGTTGGGAATTTTCTGAATGTGAAAACAGAATTTAAAAATATTTATTAGTTAATAAGTTATTTGTAAAGAAAATTTCCCCATAGAATAACATTGGTTCGGGCTTCCGACGACGGTAAATGAAGCGGGCCGTTAAGTCACAACATTAGAAAACGACAACGCAAAGATATATGACACTAATTTTAGAAGATTAGTATAAATATTTCGGTGATTAGTATATACAATGCTAGAGATGCCTTTCCAAAAATTTTTAACATCGTCAATTTTCTCTGTTTTCTTATATATGGCTATTTCTCTCCGCTCATGATCCAGTGATATGGTGTTGACATCTTGACATAAAGGCAAAATATGCTTTCTTATTAAAGGTAGTTCTATATTACGATAAAAAAAAACTTTTGAAGACTTAACAAAAAAAAAAAAGAAAAAAAAAAAAAAAAAGGAGTAAGGAAATACACCTTCTGCTATTTTTAATCTGTCTTAATGCTTAACTTAAAACACGAAACATGACTCCATAACGGATTTTTCTCTTTTCACTTTTCGGTATTATGCCATGCAGCGTTTTACTCTCAATTCAGTAAATCAGTTGCATCGAGACGAGGATATTTTTTTTTTTTTTTTTTTTTTAGGGGCAAGAAGTTTGCCTCGGATACAATAATTTCTAAACCTTTAGTTTTCCTAATATAGTCAGGAACCAAGAAATTTATTGCTATACGCTTGCAAAGTTCAGAAATTTTATTTTTCAGTCAGTCACTCATTACGTTTCTACAAGTGCTCACTAAATTTGTAAGGATGTACTTTTGATTTAAATCTGGTTTAAACTTTTGAAACAAACCCTTCTTGCATAGTCAGAAGAGTAGGTTGATTTTTTTTTTTTTACCAAGTGGCCTGCATTTTGAAACAAAAGTTGCAGATCAAGTTGATTAATAAACATAATTTAGAACTTAACCTTTGCGGCGCAAAACAATTCGGAACATTTAAATTATACTGCCACCGGAATTCATGAACTAAATTAAACTAAAATAAATTTTAAATTTTAAGATTTAAAAATCTCGCTTTTTCTGCTACGTTATAAACGTACATTTTTGCTAAAAAATTTTCGGGATGAATTTTTGCTGCTGGATATTTTGTTTCGCGTCCTCGCAGCGAGGACAGCGCGTGTTAAGAGGTTAATAGGGGCTATGTAAATATTAAATTTCATGCTAATTCAGGACGTCGACAGTCGAAATTTTTCCCTGAATTCTTATCTGTATTTTTCTTTTGGAATATTTAGTAGTAAGTTTGTACGATTAATTAAGTAAAATATTATCCTATAAATATACTGGTGGAAGAATACGAGAAAATTTTTCGACTGTCAACACCCTATAATTAATTCATAAATATGTTTTCTATGCGAGTTAATGTATTCCAAGTGTCCATAATTTTAAAACGAAATTGCGAATTTAGTTAAATGCTAAATTCGTCAAACTAAATTAGCAAGAAGTGGCGTATTCTACGCGAATAGGTTAATGCGTAGGCTGCTGGATACGAAACTAATTTGTTCCGCGAAGACCGCTGCCTTTTTTATGTTATCCAACAAGATGTTGCTTTAAGACTTTATGTATTCAGAAAACATATTCTGACCTTTTTCTTAAATCAGTTAAAACTGATGAATCAGATTTTTCAGTCTAAAGGCACAATCTTATATCTATCTTACATTGAGACCCTAAATTCCCCTCGGAGTGAGAACACTGGTCGAAAGGCAAGCTACAATGATACTATAAATGCAGCACTGAAATCGCTAGTGGATAAAAGTAGAGCTGGTATTGGTTAAAGCACTGGTGCTTAGGAATTAAGCTGGTGGCAGTATTTTTTTTTGTTTTTCGTTCCATATACGGGACATCAGAAATCTTCCAAAAATTAATGGTAAAAAATTAGAAAACATTCTTCTGCATTTTAATACATTCAGCTGAAATAGTATTGCTTCCACTGCAAGCATATATTAATATTGAATACATAAATTTACATATTTTAAGTTAGAATAATTAACAAAACATTTAAATATCAATTTTGAAAATAGATGCCTGAACAATTGGTAAGTGTGAAAAAGAAAACTTAAGATATTTAAACATTTTTCTTTTACACGTAACTATATAATTTAAAAATATACAAGTACGTTTTTAAATTATACAGTTACGTGTGAAAGAAAAAAATAACATAAATGCATGTAAAAAGAAAAAAACAAATACTTTATTAGTTATATTTTCCATCGGAACTTCTCCATCACATCAAATTCGACAAGCAGTCAATTTAAAGGCTTAAAGATAATAACATTTAATGCTTTAAAAAATGCTGCCAGCTGAATTAAATTATTAGATTGTTATAAATGCTTTCAAATTACACTAATGCATAAAAATGCGCAATGAATGTAAGGTGTGAGATATCACACAATCTCTTTAAGTTTCCAAAGCTCGAAATTGTATCTAGCTGTCCATGGAGTGTTGGGATGGAAGAGTCAAAGTCACCAGTCGCATCTAGAGGACCTCCAAAGAGAGAAACGACAAATGATGAAATTATGATTATAGAAGACATTTTTTCTACTAAACTGGGTTCCAGTAAAAAAATTAGAACACTTCTCAGGCGAATAATATTAACAATAAAAAATTTACCGATATCGTTGATTTATGGTAATAATCCTTTACTTTAGCTATAGTTTCGAGCACAGTGCTTTAGAGCCATTAAAAACACATTTAAATGTGGATTTTTGTCAAAATTATTTTCAAGCCAATGATAAAATACACACAGTATAGTATTTTACGCTTTTATAATCATAAGACTTAATTTAAAAGTTTATAATATGAAAATATAAAAACGTGACAGCGTTTCATCCTAGCATCGATGCTTATGGACTTCTTCAGGTCTAGTTCTCGGGATGTTAGCGACTTGATCTTTTAATAAGTGTAGAATAGGTTGCCACATTTTCGCCAAGTCTCTAGAGTGTGTGTAATTAATGGCATGTTTATTATATTTAATTAATTTTAATTTTTCTTGAATTTCAAGTTTAATCTGAATAATGGGGATGGTGTTATTATTTTACCATGGTAGTTTTGCTTTTTCATTTCCTAAAATATAATCTTTAAGGACTGCATTACCGTACGGAGAGCGTAATGATGTTAATAAATTCGTTTGAATTCAAACTCAAAAAGAATAAAAGTGAAAATTCAACTATATTTCCTTTTCCTTTCCTTTTCTTTTTCTTTCTTTCTTTCTTTTTTTTTTTTAAGTTTCTCTCTCTCTCTCTATCTATCTATCTCTACCCCCCCTTTTTTTAATGGGTATTTTGAGTAAGAGCTGAACAATTATTATTACAATAGTAATTTGTGCATTTTTTAAAAATATATATATATTAAGAGAATAAAACATTTTTTGTTTTTAAACTGTTTTTAATTTGATTTTAATTTCGTTTTTAATTAGATTTTTTCTACTTCAACAAAATCACTGAGACTCCTCCCCATAATTTTAATGTCTTACTTTAAAATATCAATTGTAATTATTTCTTTTAAACATGCCCAGATATGAATTAATTTTTTGTTATTATAGTTTAAAATAAATGAAGAATTAAAATAAATACAGAGCCTTGACCTTGTAAGTCAAAGATCCGGGGTTCGACTCCCGGTACAGGCATTATTTTCACCCAGTCGGAAAAATAAAATTTCATTAAATATGATTTTCTTCCAATCGGTTGATTGTGATTTTAATAAAAATCGTATTTATTTCTCCCATTGTTTAATGGTGTTTTTCTTTACCTGCGGCTTATTTCTGTTGAGCTATCTAAATGATTGACCAGATGTTTCTGCCTAAAAGATTGTCTGAGTGAGTAATGCTGACCGGTTGTCGGCCTGGACCAATTGGTAGAGCCTTGACCTTGTAAGTTAAAGATCCGGGGTTCGACTCCCGGTCCAGGCATTATTTTCACTCGATCGGAAAAATAAAATTTCATCAAATATGATTTTCTTCCAATCAGTTGATTGTGATTTTAATAAAAATCGTATAAACAAAATATGTTTATTTTTTAATTACGGGTCAAATTATATAACAACAACGTCAAACACAAGGAAATGAAATAAAAATGATGATTTTTAGACAGTGTTAGCATCAAGAATTCCTGTTTTCTAAAGAAGACAAGCCCCGCCTTCGTCGTTCTTCAAAACAAAACAATACAGAAAAAAAAAGTAAATGTGACATTGGATATTCGTGTTAAACCCTTTATTTTATGTTGAAAAAATATGCACAAGTGGTATTTACTTCATCGATCACTGGTGACAAATTTTGAATCTTCTAAACGAACACTAGAAGAAAAAAAATAAAAATAAATAGGCGGGGTTTACTGTTTTAAATAGAAAAATAGGTACATGTAAAAATAGTCAATTAAAAAAAAATAATAATAAAAGAATGGAATTGGAATACAAGACAGACAAAAAATCGTTTCTTAACTACCGTCATAGTTAAAGGTATAATTATTTGCTTCATATATTGCTTTATTTTTATTTATTTACTTACTTATTTATTTTGTAGGTGGGAGGATTATTATTTTAAATATACTTTAGTCTTTAAAATCTTAATAATATATTTTAAATTTATATATTTTTTAAAATATACTTTTACTTTTATAAATATATTTTAACACTTTTTGCGACCGCAGGATTTTGTAATTTTGACAGTAATATCCGCCTAAAGGGCGTTATTCTCTCAAAATAAAATATTTCAGAACAAATTTTCTGTATTAACAATTATTTTACAAATGGTATACAGTATAAGTATATTCTTTCTAATCAATATATTTCTATCCATAGTATATTTTATTGCAAAAATATGAACACTGGGTACACACTTAAGAAAAAGTAACACACAAATTACGAAAGAAACGCCCACTGATAGAGTTACAGATTTTCAATGACGTGAATCCACATTCAGCAGTCGCGAAAGGGTTGATTAAGAAATTATATTTTCATCTATATATATAAAAGAGTAAACTCACTGATTCACTGATTCGCTGACTCAACACGGTTGTGGCGATCCTATGGGAGATAGAGTCACAATTTTTGGTGAGCAGGTTGATTTTAGGACCCTGACGCTCACTAAGACGGGATTTTGAGAAATACTCCCCGTCCCCCCCCCCCGGGGGGCAGAAGGCAAAAACCACCTTTATAAGCATAACTCGGCTCCAATTTGCTTCAGGGTCAACCCATTTGAAATCACCCAAAAAGAATAAAATTTGTTGCTCAACATTTTTTATTTTTCTTATTTTTTTACCAGTTTTTCCCCGTTATTAGGTGAGTTCAAAACTGTCGAAAAAAATTTTTTTAGGCTCATACTTTTTTTTTGACGGCCATTTTGAATTTGCATCGTAACTGTTTTAAGGACAAAAACAAGGTTTGCATAAAAGTATCTAACTCTGTTAATTTTATAGATATCAAGACAAAATAAAAGCCAAAATTATCAGAATGCCCCCCTAGATGTTTTGTACATGCATAATATTTCCTACGTCGTGAGGAAAGTGAAGAAAAAATTCACAACTATAGATAGAAAATTGACTTAAAACGGTAATTTTAGTGCTGTAAAACTACTTAAAAAATGAAAGACTCATCAATAATTTTTTTTCCTGCATAGATTTGTTACAGGACTAGTTACTGTAGAAGTTTCCAGCTTGAGAGTTTTATCCTTTTTTTTATATAATTTTTCAAAAATGCCCAAAATTGCATTTTGGCAATATTTAAAGTTGAATATCTCAAAAGGGACTGAGTGAAAAATTATGAAATTAATACAGAGAACATCTCTTTATGATATAAACATATGATAAAAATTTGGTGACTGAGACTCAACTGGTTTCAGAGTTATAGAACATCAAAATTGGCCCAAAATTCCGTTTTAGGCATACAGAATTTCACGAAAATTAATTTTAAAAATCCATTTTCCTGTATGTTATAATTGCTATACATAATATATATATATATATATATATATATATATATATGTATATATATAGTTATATATATATATATATATATATATAACTCTAATAACTTAAAATGAGCTATTTAACTTTTTCAAACAGAAATACCCTAACTACAAAATTAGACGGTCAGTGTTCTGTGCTACGCGACCGAAGTGGTGTGTCCTTCCAGGATCATCTGGCACAAATAGTGTATGTGTCTGCAAATACCACCAGAACGTAAAGCTCTTGATTGAAGGAGCAAGGCTCAAAATAAATTACAGGGAACTGATAGAATTACTTGTGTGTAACATTGAGAATGAAAGTTGCATGCTGGACAAGTGTTCAGAATGTCCAGGACCCGATGGTCTTCTGGAAGTTCCAGTGAAAGAAATTGGCAATTTACCAGAAAACGTAGCTTTTAAGCAGTGGGTGCAAACTGACAGAGCAGAATTTATCACCCGATTACTACCAAATGATGAATTTCTAAATCTTCTTGTGGAAGATAGAGTAAAACTAAAATCTCACCATTTCATTTCAACAGTTCAGTCTAATCGTTTCAAAGAACTTAAAAATAATCTCAAAAACAGTGAATATTTAGTCATTGGTGATTTTTCAGAAAACTTTACATTTTGCGTCAGAATGAAATTCAGAACTACCACTGGTCCAACAGCCGAGTTACATTACATCCATTTATTATTATTATTTTAAGTAAAATTTGCTGTAAAAGCATTTGTATGATAAATGATTATCTTATTCAGGATACCTTTACAGCTGATGAATTTCAAAGGAATCTCATCAATGAAATGAAGAATTTTTTATTCAAAGCGAAGATGGTGATTTACTTCAGCGATGGTGCCAGCAGCCAATACAAAAATAAAAAAACCTTTATTAATCTGTGCCAACATGAGAATGATTTTAGCTTGATATCTGAATGGAATTTTTTAGCTACATCTAATGGGAAAAACTTGTGTGATGTTATTAGGGGGGGGGGGTACCACTAAAATGGAAGTAACTAGAGCCAGCATGCAAAGACTTTACAATAACTAAATTCTTACTCCACAAGACATGTTCAAATACTGAAACGAAAAAATAACCAGAATATAATACATTTTTGTCTCTGCCGAAGAAATTAAACAACTGAAGCTAAACTAACAAAAAGATTTGAATTTTGCTTGCTTGTGACATGAATAAGAGAATATCATAGATTTGTTCCTATAAGTAATAATCAAGTCAGATGTTACACTAGATCAATAAGTAAGAAATTTGATGAGCAGAAAACTTTTAATAGTGTTTATTAACACATCTTCGCTTACAAATATGAACTATGTTGCATACATTTAGGATATCATTGGTAGCTAGCTATAGTATAAGACAAGACCTATCAAAATAATGATCTATTAGTTCAATTTTTCCATCCACATAGTCCAAAGACTGCCTTCCAAATATCTAAAAATGATATGGTGTGGGTTCCAGTAAACAAGTTTGTGAGGAAAATTACCCCTATCGAACTAACAACGGTTTCGGGCAGAACACATAACACACACACACACAAAAAAAAACTATGCAACGGAATTTCAACATTCTTCAATACTTTGAAGAAATTATAAAATTATTATGCTAACTGATAAAATGTACATCAACAGTTTGAATAAAATTGTGTATTTTAAGTTACAATGTTGATTTTTACCATAAATTTTCGTCAAAATTCTGTATGCCTAAAATGCAATTTTTGGCCAATTTTAATGTACTATAACTCTAGAACCATTTGAATCTCAGTCACCAAATTTTTATCATATGTTTATGTCATAAAGAGATATTAGCTGTATTAATTTCATAATTTTTCACTCAGTCCCTTTAGAGATATTCAACTTTAAATATTGCCAAAATGCAATTTTGGGCATTTTTCAAAAATTATATAAAAAAAAGGATAAAACTCTCAAGCTGAAAACTTCTACAGTAACTAGTCCTGTATCAAATCTACGCAGGAAAAAAAAAATTATTGATGAGTCTTTCATTTTTTAAGTAGTTTTGTAGCACTAAAATTACCGTTTTAAGTTAATTTTCCATCTATTGTTGTGAATTTTTTTCTTCACTTTCCTCACGACGTAGGAAAAATTATACATGTACAAAACATCTAGGGGGTCATTCTGATAATTTTGGTTTTTATTTTGTCTTAATATCTATAAAATTAACAGAGTTAGATACTTTTATGCAAACCTTGTTTTTGTCCTAAAAATAGTTACGATGCAAATTCAAAATGGCTGTCAAAAAAAAAAGTATGAGCCTAAAATTTTTTTTCGACAGTTTTGAACTCACCTAATAACGGGGAAAAACTGGTAAAAAAATAAGAAAAATAAAAAATGTTGAGCAACATGGTATGGGTGATTTCTAATGGATTGACCCTTCACGGTGAAGAAATTGCAGATGGGGAGACTAGACTTGATTACAAAAAAATCATTTTCTGCGATTTTGGAATTTTGGATTTTTAAGGGGAGTAGGGGGTAAAAATGAGATTTTCGGGGGCGCATACGGCAAAAACACATTTATAAGTATAACTCGGCACCAAATTACTTCACAGTGAAGAAATTGCAGATGGGGAGACTAGAATTGAATACGGAAAAATCATTTTCTGCGATTTAGGATTTTTTTATTTTTAATGGGGGAAGGGGGTGAAAATGATTTTCGGGGTTGCAGAAGGCAAAAACAACTTTATACGCATAACTCGGCTCCAAATTGCTTCACGAGGAAGAAATTGCAGATGAAGAGACTAGACTTGATTACAAAAAAATCACTTTCTGCGATTTTGGAATTTTGGATTTTTAAGGGGGAAAAGGGGTGAAAATGATTTTCGGAGGCGCAGGAGGTAAAAACACCTTTATAAGCATAACTCGGCCCCAAATTACTTCACGAGGAAAAAAATTGCAGATTGGGAGACTAGACTTAAGTATAAAAAAAATAATTTTCTGCGATTTTGGAATTTTGGATTTTTAAGGGGGGGGGGGGGAATTTAGCAATATATGGATTTTCGAGTAAAATTCTAGCAGTAATAGCCCAAAGATATTATAAAAAAAAAAAAAAAAAAAAAAAAAAAAAAAAGTCTTCTTGGAGGTATTTGCAAAAATTGATTTTTTCCGATTTTCGATTTTGGGGGGTAGTTACAAAGGGGCAAATTCGATCCCCCCCTTTTAGCACTAAATTCGTCCGTGGAAATCTATAGGAGCTGAGGTCACAAATTTTAGTGTGTGGCTTATTTACGTGTGTCCAAAATCCATTGTAACGGGATTTTGTAAAAGCCCCCCCCTTTACCCCTTTGGGGGCGTGGTGGGGAATAAAAGAGTAAAATCACTGATTCACAGATTCAACACAGCCAAGGTAATTCTATGGGAGATAGACTCGCAAATTTTGGTGAGCAAGTTGGTTTTAGGACTTTGACGCCCATTAAGGCGGGATTTTGCAAAACATCTCCCCGCTCCCCCTGGGGGGCATAGGGCAAAACCTCCCTTATAAGCATAATTCGGCTCCAAATAGCTTCACGGTGAAGAAATTGCAAAGGGAGGGACTAGAATTGAGTGCAAAAAAAAAAAAAAAGCATTTTCTGGGATTTGAGTTTTGGATTTTTAAGAAGGGGGGGGGGTGTAAAAACTATCTTCGGAGGGAAATTTAGCAAAATACGGGTTTTCGAGTAAAACTGTTCCAATAACAGCACAAAGATATTGCAAATCGCCAAGAGTCTTCTTGAGGATATTTCCAAAACATCATGTTTGGTTTTTTGTGATATTCGATTTTTTTTTTGGGGGGGGGGGGAGTTACGAGGGGGCAAATTCGAGCCCCTCTTTTAGCGCTAAATTCATCGGGGAAATCTATAGGACCTGAGGTTACAAATTTTAGTGAGTGGCTTACTTACGTGTGTCTGACACCCACTGTAATGGGGTTTTGCGAAAGTCCCCCCTTTTCCCCTTGGGGGGGGCAATATAAACCCGTTTTCAAGTATAACTTTGCTTCAAATTATCTCAGTAAGATTAATTTGTATATGTGGGTTGTTTATGCTTTTCCAACACACACAGTAAAGGGTTTTTTACAAATTTTCACACTTCCCCCCTTCAAAGGCGGGGAGAGAGGCAAAAAACGCTTTTAAGAGTAACTCTGCTCCAAATTATCTCATAATAACGAGTTTTTGATATGTCGATTGGCTATGCGTACTCAAGACACACACTACTAAGGAGTTTTGTAAAATTCAACGTTATCCCCCTTGGGGGTGGGGTGGGGCAAAATCATGTTTTCATGCGTAACTCTGCTCAAAACTATCTTGATGATTTTTTATGTGCGGGCTGGTTATGCGTTCCCAACACACACTATAAGGGGATTTTTGTGAACTTTTCCTTTTCCTACCTTTAAAAGCGGGGTGGGCGCAAAAACACGTTTTAAATAGTAACTCTGCTCCAAATTATCTCAGGAAAGCGATTTTTTGATAGGTTGATTGGTTATGCGTACTCAACACAAATTGCAAAGGGATTATTTGGAATTCCGTGCTATCACCCCCTTGAGGGTTGGGGGTTATTTAAAACATGTTTTCATGCGTAACTCTGTTCCAAACTATCTTAGAATGGCAATTTTTGATGCGTGGACTGCTCATGCGTATTCAACACACACTACAAATTGATTTTGTGAAAATCCACCCTACCTTCCCTTAGCGGGGGGGGACATGTATTCAGTTAAGAGCGGGCCGGGGGTGGGTGGGGCTAAAAAACACGTTTTAAAACATAACTTTGCTTCAAATAATCTTAGAATCCCGATGTTTTAATATGTGGGCTAGGTATGTGTATGCAACATGCACTATAAAAGGATTTTGTGAAGTGTGGCGAGTGGGAAAACTGCTATCGAAGGTATCGAGAACTTTAACTTACATTTTGACTGATTTCAATGATTTTATTGTTATTATTATTAATTATTATTAATGATATGGTATTTTGAGACTTCATTTCAATATAATGACCAGCGAAGCGGGCAAAGCCTGCTAGTAGAAATTATAAAACGAATCGTACAGTTCCAAAGATTTCAACTGATCCAAAACTGGTAACTGCGATTAAAATTGTTTAATATTTACTTTCCTTACAATAATTTATCCATAAAATTTAGTTTATGCGTTGTTATATATATATATATACATATATATATAATTTCATTTCGTATTTTATCTTACACCTACGAAAGAAAATTTAAGCTTTATTGGTGATCAGTACAGCCATAATAGACATTTTTACTTAAAAAATATTGCACTTTTTTCAAAGAGTACAGTCTGGACAAGTAATGTATTTAAATAGACCTACAATTATTTTAAATAGTACTGAAGTATATACAAATCTAAGAAACTGAATTTAAGATAATTAAAGAACTGGAAAAGAATTAAAGGTCTTATTAATTTTTATAATTCTTTTTTTCCTGAAAGATTTCCGGTGAAAAACATTAAAATTTTGTCTATTTCTTATAGGATCTTAATTTTATTTTTCTACATTTACAGATAACACCCTAACACATTTTTTATTATAACTCTATAAATACTAAAGATAAAGTATACAAACAGTATACTTTTCCGCACTGCCAGACTCTCAGAAAATCGAATATGAAGTCAAAATTGGGTGTTGCTATTGAAAAAAAAATCAAAGTTAGCGCTCATTTCAATATGTAGATAACCCCTAATTCAAAATTGATAACATTTTCAAAAAGTGCATTTAATTTCCTGTTGAATGGTGTCTATTAAATTTTTCTGCGTCAATTAATACTGAATTTATAGCGAGTGCTGCGACTTCCCCCCCCCCCCCCCCCCCCGACTGTACATGAGTGAGCATTGTTTTTAACTTTTCCATGGAAAATTAAATATGTGTATGTATATATATATATATAAATTTATATTAGTAATATTTAATTAAAAAAAAAAGTATGGGCAATTTTTATAGTTCATCGCTTTCGCTATTGTATTAAATGTTTCAATATTCTTGCCAGAAAAGTCGTCTATACTTTTAAAGCGAAAGGATGAACCCTAAATCTGTGATAATTTAAAACAAAGTTATCGACTTTTCACATTTTTCATTATGTAAAACACATTTCTTAAGATACATATTTTGTATACTATAAAATTGATTTTTTTGGATATTTAGTGTTATACTTGGTTGAGATGAAAATCGTATACATTTACCATGGAAAATAATTTTGTAGATTATTTTAGCAAATAATATTTATGACATCGACCTGCGCAGAATGTTTCGCCACGTGTAAACGACCATCTGCAGTTGCGCTGTTACGCAGGAAGTTGGTATTCGTAGGGTAAGCATGAAATCCAAAGTCCAAAGCTTCTGACTCTAACTACTGCCTGCTTACTCATCATATTTTGTATTTACTTTACATTCGGATTTGAATTTAACTTTCGAATATACGCTACAGCTCAGTTCAGGATACAGATAAAGTTCACTTTTCCTTTTTGTAAAATTTTGCATACGTATGCATTGAAATCTTACAAAATTTAGTTTATTAAAGTTTATCGAAAAAATTGAATTTGAAAATTTTAAGTTTTTTACGTATTTCACGCTAACTCCTAGATTTATTTCGTTCGATATTTTATTATTACAGTTCAACGTTGTAGTCTAAACTAGCAAACCCATGCGAATTTTTCGCACTTTTCCTTTCTCATTTACTTTTAAAAATTGAAACTCATAAATATTATACCGAATTCCCCATCTAATTAAAATTTTAATTTACCAGAAGCCAAATTATTATTAGTACCAAATTAATATTGTGCAATAGTAAAACCAATATCATTCAAAGAAAGGTTTCAAAATAAAATTCATGGTTGAAGACCCAGTTTCATACTTTCGCAGGCAGTACAGTTATAGTATAGGATTTCCATGATGCCTTTTAAATTTTTGTCGCGATATTGGTGATGACTTTTTATTTATTTTGGTATAATATTTTGTTAAAAAAAAAAAACTAATTCTTATTTTGATTATATTTTTATGTTCATGATTTTTAGTCAATTTATGACACTTATTCATAATCTGTATAATCTTTAAAGTATTTCTATGTTTAAAATGACGCTTATAAAGATTGAGGAAGCAATTTTTAAAAATACATTTTTCCAAAAAATAATGTAAGCAGACAAATGTCGCAATTTTTTCTTATTAGTTCATTGAATTGAGTCCGCATGCTTAAATATTGTTCCTTATTAAATATTATTTTTTATCCTCGCGTATTTCAATAATTACACTACTATCTTATCGTTTCGGCAAAAAATAATTGCAACTGATCCACGTTAAGGAAATATTATATAGATAGATTTGATTATGTATGTTTACATTTTACATTACACTGTAGAAATGTAAAAGCAGGGAGAAGTATTAAAAAAGAAATAGTTATTAAGGTGAATCTTAATATTGCTAAATGTTTTAAATTTTGAAGTTTATTTATTTTATTTTTATTTTATTTTTATTTATTTATTTGTTTGCAGAATAAACTTTTAATTAATTATTTATTTATTTTTCAAAAAGTTTCACCACATTTTATACTGTTATATTTCACTGCATGTGTATGTAAAATTTATAAACTCAAAATCAATAATTTAAATAAATTTCGCATAAGTGATTTGAAATATGAAAATATTAAGTAAATTTCACGTAATCTACTTAAATAAAAAAACAAAATAATAATAAAATTTTTTATTTTTTATTTTTTTTTAAACGTATTTAAAATACACCGCTGTTCAAAATTAAAGAAACAAACCTGCTTTCCCTGCTTTTCTTCTTTTGTGCATAACTTTTAAACAAATAAACACATGGACATAAAATTTGGATGGCATGTTCGTTATCATATCATTAATCGAATTTTACATAACTTTAGAATAAGTAATTAATAATGAACGCCTTATCCGATTTTCATGTTTCTATGTAAAATTTTTAAAAAATTATTTACACGCGAAAAAAAGAAGAAACAAAAAAGTGACTATAAGAAGAAATATATGGTTTTAATCTAACGCATGGATGCACGTATATCTTTAACCTATCTGTGATGCTTCTTCATGACCATTTTTCATTAAGGACCATTTTTCATCATGACCATTTTTCACTGTTCTAAAATTGCTGAAATTTTTCATTTTTTCAATGTTTACTTTTGAGAAAAATTTACTGATATTTAGTTTAAAAATTATTACTTATGCTAAAGTTATATAAAATTCGATTTATGGTATTTTAAAAAACATGCTATCCAAATTTAATACTTCTGTGTTTATTTGTTTAAGAATTATGTGGGAAAAAAAAAAAAAAAAAAAAAAGAAAACGAGAAAACAGTTTATTGTTTAAATTTTGTACAATCGTGTACTTCTTTTAACTATTTTTTTTTTTTTCCATTGGCTGTGCATTATTATAGTCTAAAAATAGAATGTGTAACATATCTGGGTATTAACTTGAGATTTCATTGATAATTTAAAATTTAATAAAATACTTTTGTGTTTGAATGCTAAAACTTTGCAGTAAGTTTAAAAATTTAAACAAAAAGATATTTTTAAATTTTTTTTGCTTAAGGGCCATCTTCACTCACCGCCGCTGCAAGCTGAAGCTAATGTTATTCTATGGGAAATTTTTCTTTACAAATAACTTATTAAGTAATACATATTTTTAAATTCTGTTTTCACATTCTGAAAATTCCTAGCTGTTAAATTGACGGACCTTTTTTAAAAATATATAGATTTTATTTTTTTATATTTTACTGCGAAGCTACAAAATACGACTTTTCAATATGTGAATTTTTTTCATTTTGCAATTTAAAAAAAAAATATTAAAAATTAAAAAAAAAAAAAAAAAAAAAAAAAAAACATTTTTAAAAAAGGTCCGTCAATTTAACAGTTGGGAATTTTCTGAATGTGAAAACAGAATTTAAAAGTATGTATTAGTTAATAAGTTATTTCTAAAGAAAATTTCCCCATAGAATAACATTGGCCGGGCTTCCGGCGACGGAAAGTGAAGAGGGCCGTTAACTTATTGAAATTAATATCCAAATATGGTTATATACTATTGTTAAATTATAATGATGCTAAATCTAGGGGTCAGTAATAATTAGTTAGCAGGGAGCATATTATCTTAAAAATTTTCAAAATATTCCAAAACTTGAATTTATTTATTTATTTATTTTTTAATTCATATATTTATCCAGAATATTCAAAATACTTGAACTTTTGTTATATCATATTTCAATGAATGTATGTAAAATTTTATAATATTAAGACAATTATTTATGAAAAAAATAAATAAAAAGTTAAAATAAAAACTACACAAAAAGAAAAAAGAAAAGAAAAGATAAATAAGGAAAGGAAGGGGGAAAAAAAAAAAAAGAAGTAAATAAAATAACAAGTGCAAAACTTTGTACAGACACTATGAAATTCAAGAACTCGAAGCAAAAATGTCTTAATGCGTTCTCCCATTGGTGAAGAAAGCCAATTAGCCATTAGCTTGCCATTAGCTCGCGTAACTATAAAGGGAGGTTTCGGAAAAATAGTGACTATAGTGGCTGTCAGACCTGATGGCATAGAAGAAAATTATTATGTTTTAGGCAATGAAACGGCAGAGCTTATTGAAAAGCTTAGAGAAAATCCCAAACCTTTTTATTCAGGCTTTAAAAGGCGTAAAAAGCAAAAGAGTTTCGTTTCTAAATTGGAGCGTAGAAGACATAATCCGACGTTTGACGCGCAAACAATGGATCGACGCTTCCCCGTTTTCTTCGACTCTGAGAAATAGAAATTAACTAATAAAACACTTTGTTCGCAATACGAGAATGGTGAAACTTCGGAAACTCGTATCCGTAAGTTTGAAAAAGCAGCACCGAAAGAATTCAAAAATTCCCATCTTAATAGACCTGAATATGTTCGTGTCGTTATAATAGAGGGTGAAAATGAAGGAGTGTCTGAATCTCTTTACGAACACGAACCGACTGAAGTATTTTTTGACGATGTTACTCAGGAAAGCGGGATATATATTACTATTTCTAACAATCTGAGGAGATTGTCCTTAGTTAAAAAGGGAGAAAAATATTTTCGTTTGAAGCGGGATTTAGTTGATATATGTAAAGATGAATCACCCATTACTGAAAAGTCATAATTCTATTCATAAGTTGCATGTGTTTATAAGTTTAATTTCATAGAAACTACTTTTTATTTTTATTTAGTTATTTTATTTTATTTTATTTATTTAATTTAATTTTTCTTTCCTAATGTATGTTTTTATAAATTGATTAAATTAGGTTAATGTTATGATCATAATGACGGCAATAATAATAAAAATAATAAAAATCTATGTGTACAATACACGTTCATTTAGTGTATGCCTTTAACCCCTTAACGCGCGGCGTCCTCGCTGCGAGGACGCAAAATTTAAGATCCAGCTGAAAAAATTCATCCCGGAAATTTTTTAGCAAACATTTACGTTTATAACATATCAGAAAAGGCCGGTTTTTTTAACCTTAAAATTTAAAATGTTTTTTCGTTTAATTTAGTTCATGAATTCCGGTGGCAGTATAATTTAAATGATCCGAATTGTCTTGCGCCGCAAAGGGTTAAATTGATTTTGGCCATGCGTTGTTTATGAAAATAAAATCATGAAGATTTTAAAACTAATAGTACAATTGTCGTTATATATTGAATTTAAGTTCACTTCATATTCTGAAGATTTAATATTATCCCCTAACGCGCGCTGTCCTTGCTGCGAGTACGCAAAATTTAAGATCCAGATGCAAAAATTCATCCCGGAATTCTTTTAGCAAAAATTTACGTTTATAACATAGCAGAAAAAGCCAGTTTTTTTAAACCTTAAAATTTAAAATTTCCTTTAGTTTAATTTAGTTCATAAATTCCGGTGGCAGTATAATTTAAATGATCCAAATTGTCTTGCGCCGCAAAGGGTTAAAGGTTAATGCAACATGTTATTAAATTTAATGTTATAACGAGGCAAAGTGTATACATAGTTGTTTGTTGAAAAAGTATCACTCTTGGTATTATTATTTTTATTGTCAATATTTGTGTGTTTGTTTTGGTTGTATGATAGGAATGTTTCAGAGGTTTTTAACCCGTTAGTAGTCGCTAGTTGGTCGATTTGCCGCCCATCTTTTAGTGTTGCCAGATTTTTTTATTCAATAGCCACCAAAAATTTTTAGATGTAGCATTTGATATACATAAAACGCGAATAAAGTCGAAGAAACGTCAGTCACATCACTTCTTAAAATTATTGGTGAGAGTTAAATAAAAAGTGTGCAATTTTTAATAGGTGGCGCTGTCTATAGCGACTACTAACGGGTTAAATGTAAGACTGTCATGTTCTGGGGAAAATACCATTCGGTTAGAGGGATCACAATCCACTCACTTTTATAGAAAGAATGATGGGGACAAATTCATGTCTTATTTGATGGGTTTTGTGTTTACAGCACTACAACTTTTCGACAGACCACAATCCTGGGAAAAAACATTCTAATGCAGATGGTTTGAGTAGGCTGAATTAATCTGATTGAAAATGTAAATTAGTAAAGAGAAATCATTTGTAAATAATTTTAAAGATTATTAATAATTTTCTTTTCTTTTATATTTTTATAATTTTAATTGGAATAAATGTATTTGATGTTTAGAAAAGGATTCAGTGAATATCGTTTAGAGAAAAATAAATTATCTATTATTATTTTATTTCATTTTATTTTAAGTGATTGATGTAGTAAAATGTTAATTTAAATCTCATGAGAACTCTAATAGTGTTTATTATGGGTATAGGTCTGATAGATTGTGATTTTTCACTTAAAACTGAGAATAAAGGTCAACATTTGATTTATTTTTTTTCTTGAATGATAATTTCTAAGTTTAAAGTATAATGTTTGGGGCTTCATGACCTGTCTTCGGTAAGTGTAATTGGGGCCCTTTTTCTAGGATGAAATTTCCTTGATACTAAGGAAATTCTTTTAGGGGGAAGGGCTGTAATGACCCCCCCCCCCCTTTTCTTCACGGAATCTTCGTATCGGGGTCTCATGGTCTTGACTGACAGAAGAGACACGGTGTCTGCCTTAGTGAAAGGATTTGGATGCTGGCCTGCTCTTAGAGTGCTACAGACACCACTGAATCCCGATTTCACGCTGTCGTTTAATGCTTTTGATGTCCAGCAAACTCATCAAGGAAGGGCCGACATGTTGGCGCCTAGCTAACGGTCAAGCGACTGGCCGGCGAAAGTTCTTAGGTGAGGTCTGGAACCCTGGGAACCTATGAGGGCTTGAATGCATCAGGGGTGTTGAACCCCCCCCCCTCTCTCGAGGCCAGGAGCAGAGAACAAGACAGATAGATTAACTCTAGACGTGAGAGTAGACCGATGGCCTGGTAGATCTGGAAAGGCAGGGATCCGGATATGAACTTTACGTTCAATTGCTTATTTTAATCAGGCATGATGCCTATTTATGTTTTACTATACATTTTTGTAATGTAAATAGTGTACAGATGCAGAGCTGCCAACCTAATCCGACAAATTGTTAGTACCGCCCCTTTTTCTGCACCACTTAATTTTTAGAGTAATTCTCTTCAAATATATTTACGATGTATTAAGAAAACAAATACTCTAAAAATATATTGGTGTAGAAAAAGAGGCGGTACAAACAATTTGCCGGATTAGGTTGGCACCTCTGCAGATGTTTCTAATTAAACGAGAAAATACAATATTCCTGCCTAATCATTATGTTTTTACTTCTAAGCTGTTTAACGCGACGCTACCACAATATGTATAATCTGGTTCTAGAAAATACAGATTGTAGCAACCCTGTTATTGTAACTAAATCTTATTCGTATGCTTCACTGTTTGGTTTGCAAGACAGTAAATGAAAATTAATATAATAATTTAATTTGCCAAAATGAATACCTTTAAGAGCAACAAATCGATATTTTCATAATTTAATTTTTATTAACACATGTTAAAATATTTAATAATAATGCATGTAAAAATATTTTCTACATGAAAATTCATTGTTTTCATAAATTGTTTTTTATATTTTTATATATTTAATGAGAACGCTGTGAAAAAAATTATGAAAAGATAGTCATAAAAACTAGAATAAATTAAAAATTCATATTTTCATGGTTAACTATTTGAGTGGTGGAACACTGATGCAGAACTCATACCACTGTGAATGAAACAAAATTTTCTGCTTCTGAAATCAACGATAATATAGGGAGCAAACTTTCTTAAACAAATACAGGCATGAGTTCTGTGCCAGTATTCCTTGCCTACTATTAGCTCATAGCTGCCAATATTTTAATTTATTCCGGAGTAATTTTTGCCCCGCCTCTATTCCGTACCACTTATTTTTTTTTAATTAATATTTTCTTACTTTATCGAAGTTATATATTGAAGAAATTTTTTCTATAAACAAAGTGGTGTGAAATAAAGGCGAGGCTAAAAGTACTCCGGAATAAATTAAAATATTGGCAGCTACTGAGCTACATTAGCTGCAAAAGGAAATGACAAAAAAAAAAAAAAAAAAATAAATAAATAAATAAATAAATAAAATAAATAAGTAAAAAATAAATAAATAAATAAATAAATAAATAAAGAGAGAGAATGATTCTGTTCAGGAAATTTAAGGCTGTTTTCCGGGGGAAAAAAACTTGCATCTGACGACGGATAAAATATATCTTATAACAATAAGAGTCATCAACTTTTATAATTTATTCTACAACATTGCTAGTTCCTCCTTCTTTTCATACTTTTCCTCCCTCTGCCTTTGAAAAAACATTTTTTATTATTTAATTTTTGTTATATGTTCGAAAACCCACTTTTCAAAAAATGTTATGCAAAGAAGGCAGTATTAACAATGTCCCGGAATAAATTATTAAAAATTGGCAATTCTGCAATAACTTAATATTCAAAATCAATATTAAACCTATCTACATTAAATATGAATAGAAACGATTTAAAAGATTTATGTTTAGTTCAGAAAATTTTGTTTTATTTGGAATCATCCTTGCAGAAGGTAACTATTTAATAATTGATATTTTAAAGAGAATTATTAAAAAATGAATTCATTTTTAGTCATAAAAAATACCCTATTACCCCTTTGCATTAGGCATATTTTCCGTAAGACACGCCTTTTGGCGTTCCTTTAAAACGTCACACGTATAGTTTCCAACTTACTAGCTTTTGGCTACCGAAAAATTGTAATAATTTGTTTTATTTTACTTCATCATTAAATAACATAAATCTTTCTGTTAAAATTTTCCGGTACCCGTAAGGTAGCCTATAGTTACACGGTTTAGAAAAATAACATTTCATTTGCAGAGGAACACCTTAAGGCGTGGTTCGATTTTTTAATCTCCCCTCACAAGGGACATACGAGCGATAAGGGTTAATAAATCAAAATTCGTTATTGCTTATAGATAACATTTGTTTCTGATTATTTTAATATATTAAAAATACGGCAATGCTTAATATTTTCAACAAAATTGTATTTCTAGTCAAAAGACGTGGTATTTTTGCATGCCTTAAGTAAATATATAAAACGTACCAAATGTAGAAATTAAAAATCTATCTTTGGAGGTCCTATACACGTCCTCCATGATACTTTTTGGCTGTCATGGACGTCTTATGGAACTCGCTGAGAACTAACCTAACATCTCTATTGGATGTCATATGTATGTATCGCGGATATTTTTCGACGTCTTTTAGATGTGTGTTATCCTAGTGTTTACAACTTATAGATGTCTTACAGATGTGATTGTACCGCTTGGGGGTAGTAACAATATATATTTTTTTAATACTTTTTACGATCCATAAAAATCTATGTATTTTAAAGAACTGACAAACATAGTTTCACAAAGTATTATTTCTATTGTTGAAAAATTGATATAAACTTACAATCATTACATTCGCATAGCTGCCAATATTTTAATTTAATCCGGAGTACTTTTAGCCCCGCCTCTATTTCACACCACTTTATTTACAGAAAAAATTTCTTCAATATATAACTTCGATAAAGTAATAAAATATTAATTTAAAAAAATAAGTGGTACGAAATAGAGGTGGGGCAAACATTACTCCGGAATAAATTAAAATATTGGCAGCTATGCATTCGGAAGCATAAAATGGAAAATTATTTCTATTCACACCATAAATAATAAGAGAGAAGTTATATTTATTAAAAATGAATTTGCTAATTAGAGATGTTAAAATGTCTGCGACCTTGCACTAATCATGCTACCGAGTTGTCAAAGTGACGGCTCGGAAGAGAATGTTATGAAATCTTTGATTCGGTTTTACCAACGTCTTTTGGAATAATACAAATCCTACGAGCAAATTTGATACGTCCCTATTCGAGATCCCAAGTGCATCGCTATTTTTCTCCTCGACAGGACTTTGAAGCTGAAATTATGTCCATTGAAAAACATATTTTAAAAATGCTAAAGGCCAGTACTTATTTAATGAAAGAATTGTGATAATTAATTTCCTATTTCACAAATTTATTTGTTTTTAATCTTTAAATGAATTTTAGTTTTTATTGTGCCGTTTTAAAATAAATGTTTATGTTTAAACTATTTTCTACCTATTTTTAGGAATTTATTCAAAAGGATTTTAAATATTACTATTAAATATTTTAAAATAAATTTTTAAAAGCATTTAAAAATTAAAAAAAAAAAATGGCTGTATTGGAATATCTATATAATATATAACCGTAAAATCATATTAAAAATTAAATGTCATCCTAGATATTTTTACTTTCACCAAGAAAACCTTTATATTATTCAATATTGAATGAGGATGAAGTAGATGATAAATAAACAATTAAAAAATTGCATGATTTTTTAAGTAAAAATTTAAGCAATTTATGAATATTTAAAAAAATATCTTGTTCATTTAACAATCTATTTTATTATTTTATTAAAAATAATTTGTATTTTTAAATGTTTAAAAAATAATTAGAAATTTTGTATTGTTTATTTTTATGAATGGTTAATATTTGTTTAAATTTATGTCAAAATATAAAAAATATCTGTTTATTTGTAAAAAAATTATATTTTGCATGAAATATTCTTAAGTTTAAATAAAAATCAAATTTGTAACAGAAATGTATAATAAACTCACTATTGTTTTACATTTTAACTTGATTGTTTTTGTTTCAAATCAAGTAGCTTAGACTCGTAAAATAAAAATAAAGGTTCTAACAATCAGCGCAATAAATAAAAATGTTAACTGCTAGAAAACTACGTTCGCAAGAAGGAATAAAAAAAAGAATTTATTTAAACCGGAAATAATAAACTAAAAGTTTTGTATATTAAACTTGAAATTCAAATGGGTTTTGAGGAACTATAAATAGAGATCTTGTTCTTGTAACTGAGTTGTCTGAGCGACGACTTGGACTGTGTCGTATAAAGTAGAATAGGAGAGCTACGACATTGATTGATGTTGAATTAATTTCTATTATCGCCATCGGAGATTAAAATTTGTAAAAAAACTAATCTCCCATCATTGCTATGCAATCCTTATTTTTCGTCGGTTTAGTTCCTGTCGTTGAAAAGTTTTAAGCGTTAGAAATGTAAAGTTGCAACTTTCGTGGATACTATCAAAATTAAAAAATGACAGTGTCTGGTAAATTAGTTGAAGTGTGGATGCAGCGCGACTTATTTGGCCAGTTATTGTTACTGTACATTAAATATGATGATACATTAAATACAGATGCTGTATCCATTACTTATCCATTAACTCCAGTTCTGTTAGCGATGTCTCACCTTGATGGAGCATTTTGTAAGACCGATAAATCGGTATTATTGAAAATATTGGAAAGCAATATTGGCAGTAATCCACCAGAAGCTTGTGAGGTTATGATATTTGATGGTCACTTCATCTTACATGCGACGTTCCGTTGATCTTTGGTAATATATTCAAGAAATTATTGTCAGTTTTTACTGCAACTACGGCACATACAATCATAATAACATTCGATTCATATTTTCTTCCATCAATAAAAGATCATGAGCATTCCTTAAGAGGAAGGGCACGAGGACCGAATTTCTCTATAAACAGTCCAGATAAAACACTACCATAGAATTTTTCTTGTGAATTGAAGAATATAAATTCTAGAGATTCTTTTATTCAGTTTTACTTAAAGATTGGTAAAATGATCTCCACACTTCATTTATAGGTGAGAGAAGCGTTTTCGTTAATTATAAATCACGCTATAAAAATTTGAAAGAAAATGAAAGAATAGTGAGAAGCATAGAACATCTGGATAGCTAAGAACACGAAGAAGCAGATACAAAAATAGTATTTCATGCTTGCCAATTGAATTTTGATGCAAATCTCACTCACTAAAAGATGATCTGATACCGATATTTTGATTACATTACTTGGAAATATTATGCATATCCAAAGTAAGTTGAAAATACATATCCTGCTTGGAACAGGAAATATCCAAAACTACATGAATGTGACAAAATTATATGCAGATGTAGGTGATTTGTGTGCATCGTTGCCCGGGTTTCATGCTTTTACTGGATGTGACTTTAATCCTGCTTTTTACAGAAAAGAAAAGAAAGGTCATCTGATTTATTAAGAAATTCTAAACCTACATCAAGACATTTATTGACTTATCGAATTCTGATGACTATAATTTAGATGAACTGCAATATACAATAGAAGAATTCGTTTGTAAAATGTGTAATCTAAAAAGCATTGTTGACGTCAATACAGCAAGAGTTGTGATATTTGAAAAAAATTACAAAATGAACGAAAAAAAAAATTCACTTTGAAGTAAACGATTGACGGCCATAATATTTCGTTCCTAAATACGGCAAACAGATTTTACGTTCAATAGATATTTCCAATTTGTGGAGTAAAGCACAATAATGTGGAGTAATGTATAATAAATAACTCTAATCCATCGACTTTATCACTTCTGTATTAAGAATGGGAATTAAAAGAAAGTAAATATTTCTTTAACACGTTGAGCGCCACGCGAATTCTTAAGGAAATCCTATTCAGGCCACGCGCGCTGCTCAGAAACGTGTTATGTGTACCGTGTTATTTTTAAGGTATCTGCCTGGGTACGGAGCACTTTTTTCTAAAAAATCACACTATGCATTAAGTAATTATATTTTCAGTTATAAACGGACGTAGAATTATGAAAAATAGTACATTTTAAGCAAATATTTCTTTATTTTGCAGAAAAATAGGGGATTTTGTGTAAGAAATGAGCAAAATTTCACGTTTACGCCAAACCTCATATACTCGATAAAAATTAATATAATTCAATATCCATTGAAATACATAATGATATGACCCTTATCTGTGCATTGAACTAAAAGTTAAGAGATATTCTTAAACTTGACTGAAATATGGTAACTAACAGAGAAAAAACCAGAATTTTCCGAAAAAAAAATCTGTTTTTTAGAAAATAAACACATGTAAAATCTTTAAAATAGTACATAGAACATATCTTTTAGTCATTGCGTGACTGGAAATCTGTTATATACTGTAAAGAAATATCATAGAAATAACTTGAAAACTTTTGGAGAAATCAGGTTTATCGCATACACAAAAATCGAAAAATATAGTTTTTAAGAAAACGCATTTAACGATTTTACTTAATGTGTAATTATTTGTTGGAAAAAATAAATAAATACATGGGGTATAATAATAAAAAAAAAAACCCTGAATGATTTAAATTAAAGATAAATGGGAAATCAAGCCTAATTACCAATTTTTACCTATTGCCAGCTCTTTAAACTGGCGAGATCGAGCACTTCCTGTCTTAAAGAATCTCACTTCCGGTTTACTTAATTGGCTATAACTTCAGTTCTAACTAGCGTACAAATAAAAGTAAAGGTGTTTTAGAAAGCTAAACGTCTATTCTTTAAAACCAAATAAAAAACAGAAAATTGATTTTTTTGCCAAAAATGGTCATTTTAACCCAGGCAGATACCTTAACGAGTTTCAATAACGTCCATTAAATTGCCTTAATGATATAATCCTATAATAAATAAAAATTAAGTAAATTTTAAATAAATCTTCTGTAATTACTTAAAATAATTTAATTTTTTTAGTTTTATATCATATTTCACACTATCAGCCACCGGTGGCTGACGTGGCCTAAACGGAAATTTCAGTGTCAGCCATCTACGGCTGACATGGCGCTGAACGTGTTAAATGTTTTGATGAAGATCAAATTCCATCAACCGTTAGCAGTTAAACAAACATCATCGGAGATTCCACATGTATTTTTTAAATTATTTTTTTTTACTAGCAGGCTTTGCCCGCTTCACTGGACACAATACTGAAATGAGTTGTCAAAATCCCAGATCATTATTAATTAAACTGAGTTAAAGTCCCCGCTGTGCTCGGTAGAGATTTTTCTCGCTCGCAACATGAGGAGTCCGTGTTCCCACTGCTTTCGGCAGCAACTTACCCGAATCTTACTCCCCCTTCCCCAGTGGCTAAGTTCGAGGTTTTGCGAAATCTCGACAAAGTACATAATGCGTACACCTAATCAACATCCACATACCAAAGTTTGCCAATTTAAGATAATTTAAGGCGAATTCAAACGGGAAAACATGTTTATACACGGTTTATAACCCTCTCGACACCAAGGGGGTAAGTGGGGGATTTCGTAAAATCCCGTTAAATTAAGGGTCGGATACACATAAAAAATTTACGCACCAAATTTCGTGACCGCAGATCCCATAGATTTCTCAGGACAAATTTAGCGCTAAAAGGTGTGTCTCGAGTTTGCCCCCTCGTAACCACCAGCACCCCCACCCCCCCAAGAAAAAAAAAAAACGCAAACCCTGAAAAACAAAAATGTGTGTTTGGAAATATCCTAAGGAAGTCGCATAGCCTTTTTTCAATATATTTGTTCCATTTTTGGTAGAGGTCTACACAAAAATCAGCAATTTTCAATATTTCCCCCTTTCTTTCCCTTAAAAATCAAAAATTACTAAATGCACATAATGTATTATTTGTACTCATGTCTAGTCTCCCCATGTGCAATTTATTTAATGTGAAGAAATTAAGAACCGAGTTATGCTTACAAACGTGTTTTTGTCTTTTGCCTCCCCCAGGGGGAAAAGGAGAGTAATTTCGGAAAAGTTGACAGATATAATTTTAAGTTGGGTAAAGACCTGAATTTCTGCAAAGCGCCGTTGAATTCCGTCCAGCCGTTCTCAAGTGATACTCGGACAAACGTGTTTTTGTCTTTTGCCCCCCAGGAGGGAACGCGGGGGAATTTCTGAAAAATTGATTGATATAATTTTAAGTTAGGTAAAGATCTAAGTTTCTGTCAAGCGCCGTTGAATTCTGTCCAGCCGTTCTCAGGTGATGCCCGTACAAAAAAGCGACATACAGACACGATGACACACACACACACACACACACACACAGGCAAAATTTTCTGAAGTCATTTTCGGCTTTCATGGTGTGTGAAACGTGAAGGTATCGCAGTTTTTGATTTTGACAAATTTACAGACAAAAGTCTGATTTTATCAATATAGATAGATGTGTCTGTACTATATATGTAACTAACGTTGATATTTTTTAATTTTTTTTTTTTCTTTTATGAAAACATTAAAGATATTGAAACTATTGAAGAAAAATAAGACAGCTGGGACGGAGACCTTAATTTAGATATATATATATTTCAGACAGTTCAGAAGAGAGTTCAGAAGAAGAGGGCAAATCTGAGTTTTCAGCAGCCTTTTAAGCTATATAAATATTTCTTTTTCATCAGTTTTCAAATTTCTAACTAATTTGTGTATTAAAGTGTTAATTATTAAATTGAAAATATCTTATTAAACTGAAAATCTGAGTTTTCAGCAGTCTTTTAAGCTATATAAACATTTCTTTTTCATCAGTTTTCAAATTTCTAACTAATTTGTGTATTAAAGTGTTAATTATTAAATTGAAAATATATTGTTAGCGTCCTTTAATTACATATTTGACTTTTGCAATTTTATTTAATTCTTATTTGTTTACGTAATATTGAATATTAAAAAGAAGGTAAGAAATAAAATGTGACGACAGAATTGAGTGCATTTTAATACATCAAAATCAGCATTAAAATTAAGTAAATGTTTTGTGATTGATATATATATGCGCAGTATGATTCGCATTAGATTTATAGGGCTACACAAAAATGTTCAGTTAAAGCGTATTATTGGAGATTTTCAGGAACTTGATTTTCGTTTATATTAAACGTTCTTATCACTTTTTAAATATTTTTAACACTTTTCAACAATGTTGAAAGTGCTAATGACTTAGGTTTGTCTGTCTGTCCGTCTGTATGCCTAACTCTCCGCGCTCTAATTTCCGTAAATATCCATGGAATTTCTTGGGATTGATATATGTTATTCAAGTTCTCTATTGGATGTTACCTACTGAAGATGGAGTGAATACCTTTACTGTTTTGTCCACGGGGACATCCAAAAGTATTCCAAATTATTGCGTTCTATTAGAGGTATTTCTATAAACCAAATTTTAATAAGTTTACTTTACTCAAATCTGAATGAAATCGACATATGTTATTCATATGCAAAAAGGAATGCTTTCTACAGAATGCAGCATGATTAACATTAAATTTATAGAGCCACACAAAAATATTCAATTATATTGAGGGCTTTTTTTTGGAAATTTGTTGGAATTGAATTTTCATTTACATTAAACGTTTTTATCAGATTCTAAATGTTTCTAATACTTTTCAACCTTGTTGGAAAGTATTAATGACTTCGCTTTGTCTCTCTGTCAGTCTATAGTCTAATTTCCGTAAACATTCATGGAATTTCTTGAAACTGATATATGTTACTCAACGTCCCTATTATTGGATGCTCCCCATTGGAAAAGGAGTGAATAGCTTTACTGGTTTGTGTACAAGGACACCCAAAAGTATCAACGCTACTTTCTCTACGGAGAACACATGAAGCATGAGGGCCCTTCCAGTGGCCCAGCCATTCTGTGCTAAAATATGGTAGATAAGAAGTACCGGGTACGATCCCAGGTCGCGATCACTAACCAGGGCAGTCAGAGTATTTGTGGTTTTTTCCGAAACTCGCGTAAATACGGGCTAGGATTCTTTAAAAAGACCCCAAAGAAGGGCATTCCAATTCCACCTATAGGCCTAGAATCCTAGCATAGTTAGTCGGCCTTAAAACCTTACAACCAACCGTGAAGCATGAGTACAATCTTGATATCCATAGAATATGTCTCAAATGGTCAAAAGTTAAGAGGTTTAGAAATAAATTTCATTGAGATTTAATGAATAATAATAATAAAAAGAATTAGCATGTTCTATGTTAAAGTTGACAGATAAGTAAGGAAAGTGTTTTATCATCGACAAACACCATAAAAACGTTGAAAATACTTTAATGAGCGCGCATCATGTTCATGTTGTTTACAAAATCGGAACTCGCAACACGAACCCAAACATCAACTCTTGTGTTGCCATACACAAAACATAAACTATTTACAAAAATATCGATAGTTAATCGATTACATCACATCTCCCCTCTTTTAAAAGTCATTAGTCCAAAAATCTCTTAGGAATTTTTACCACTCGACCACTGCGAGTTTTACGAAGGTTGAGTTCTGGGGGAAGAGCACTAATAGTAGTCATTACAGGAGGATCAGTCATGACTTCATTTGGATTGTCCGCATTGTTGGCACATTATCCTGGATCGTTGAAATATTGTCCTGAATCGTTGGCACATTTTTCGAAAACTCTTTGGACAAGGCAGGATTTACTTCATTATCATCAGTCCAACAGAAATCCGGTGGAAGCGACGATGGATGTAGATGGATTCTATTTCGTCGGAACTCACCATGGGGTATTTCTACAATGTATGAACGAGGGGCTGAATGAAGACTTTTTATCTTCCATAGGATTTTAAATCCTTGATCCAAACAGTTTGACCTACTTCCAATAATGGGAGGTTTCTGGCTTCATGATGTTGATCAAAGTTACGTTTATGTCTTTTCCCTATCTCAGTTCCTTTTCCCTTAAGCCGCGGTAGCCCAATCGGTAGAGCGCCGGCCTCGTAATTGGAAGATTGCGGGTTCGGTACTCGAGCCGGCCAAAGACAGTCGTGTACACTAATGGTGGCTGGTTTACGTAAAATTTGTCGTGGTCGCAATGTCCTCCATGTTCCCATAAAAAATTATACCTCTGGGGTTTACCGAAGCGGAAGAGTCATCTCTTCCGTGGAGGATCAAAATTGCGATGGCATGTCTCCAGACCACCACTAGGGGTGAGTCCCAAACCGTCGCCAATTGCCCATCTGCGCAGCACTAGTGCGACGTAAAACCCAACCACAACCAACTTTTTCCCTTAAAGAATTAAAATTTGCAAGGCTAGGCATCAGCATTTCATGTGCAGATGGTACAGGTGTGCGTAATTTTCTTCCCATTAACAACTCAGCTGGACTGTACCCATTCTCTAATGGTGTGGATCTAATTGCAAGTAACATCAGATAGGGATCTTCTGATTGCGATTTTAAGTAGTGATTTTTGAAATTCTTTACCATGGACTCAATGAATCCTATTATCTGAGGGAATTTTGGGCTTGAGGTCACAATGGAAATCTTGTATCTTTTAGCAAATTTATAATATTCAGAACCAATGACCTGCGAAAACTGTGTTCCATTGTCTTTCCGTACAAGCTCGTTTATGCTGTGTCTTGCAAAAATTGAATTCATATGGTTTATGACAATTAAAGAAGAAAGATTTTCTAGTTTCGCCACTTCAAAAAATGAATAATAATCAGCAATGATTACATACCATTGTCCTTTTAGTTTTACTAAACCAACTCCAACGACTTGCCATGGTCTCTGCGGAAGGTTGCTTGGAGTTAGAGGTTCTTTATGATGACTCTGATATTGAATACACTTCTCTCAATTTTAAATCAATGTTTCAATATCGTTGGATATACCTGGCAACCAGACTGATTGTTGAGCTCTGGCACGGCATTTGGTTATTCCTTGGTGTCCATCATGAATTCGATATAAAATTTCTCTTTGAAGCTTTTCAGGAATTACGATTCTTGCATCTTTAAACAAAATCCCATTTTGAAGAGATAAGGAATGTCTATGTTCCCAGAATCTTTGAAGTGTGACTGGAATTTCATTTTTAGAAGGCCACCCACTTTCGCAATATTTAATAAGCATCTTGCAAATGAGGTCTTCCCTTTGCAACTGTATTATTTCATCCAATCTTTTGTCGGTTGCAGGAAGAGAATCAATAACGTTTTGGACATATGCAGCTATTTCTTCAGATAATTCTTCATATCCCTTTTCTGTCAAAGGACTTCGAGACAAAGTATCGGCTATAACAAGATCTTTTCCAGGTTTATGCGAAATTGCATAATCATATCTCATCAGCCCGAGTTTCATTTTTTGTAAACGAGGAGTTAGCATGTCTAAAGCTTTTGACATAAAAATCAGTACTAACGGCTTATGGTCAGTTTCTGTATGCACTTGTTTGCCTAATATATAGTCTCTGAATCTATCACAAGACCACATTTCGGACAATGCTTCTTTTTCAATTTGAGCGTACGCTTTTCTGTTTCTGATAGGGTTCTAGAAGCATAACAAATTGGTAATTTATAAACATTTTCCATGTGGTACAAAACTGCACCAAGACCATAAGATGACGCATCACATGAAATATAAATTTCCTTTTCAAGGCTGAACATTGATAATCCGGGTGTTTGGCACAGTTCTTTCTTAATTTTCTGAAAGGAAGCCTCTTAAGCTTGCCCCTACATCCACTCACTATTATATTTCAATAATTCATAAAGCCGATTAGCTACGTCAGACATTCGTAAAATAAACTTGTTCAAAAATCCACTCATGCCTAGAAATCTTTTTAATCCTTTCACCGAATCACGCCTAGGCAGGTTTGCTATAGCTTCAGTTTTCTTTGGATCTGGTTTGATGCCTCCCTTTGATATTGTATGCCCAAGAAATTTCACTTCTTTAACTTTAAATTGGCATTTTTCTTTGTTAAGGGTCCACCCTGCAGCTTGCAGTTTGCTTAAAACTTCCCTCAAACGTTGATCATGTTCCTCTTCAGTAGCTCCAAAAATTGCAAATTCATCCATCAATCCTACAATGCCTGGAGCATGTGGAACTGTTTCACGAATTCTTTTCTGAAAAACTTCTAGAGCGGATTTAATTCCGAAGGGCAAACGTTTAAATCTATATCTTCCAAAAGGAGTAATGAAAGTTGTCACTTTAGATGATTCTGTGTCTAAGGGGACTTGCCAGAACCCAGAATTGGCATCAATGATGCTAAAAACCTGTGCACCGTCAAATTGGCTGAGGGTGCAATCTACTGATGTCATCGGGAAATATTCTCTTTCGATACTTTCATTCAACTTTGACAAGTCTACACAAATTCTTATTTCACCTGATTCCTTTGGGACCAAAACCACTGGAGCACACCAGTCGGTTGGTTCATCAACAGCTTTGATAACGCCTTGTTCAATCATATTATTTAAAGCTTGTCGCAGTTTACTCTTTAAAGGTAAAGGAATTTTACGTGGAACTGCTAACCCTTACTGAAATTTAAGGTTTTCTAAAACTTTTTTTATGGTTTTATCTAGGTTTTTAGGTATTTAAAAGGTTTCTTTGAAGTTTCGCTAAAAAATACTTCCTGAAAAGAAACCTCATCTAAGTTTTCTTTAGGTTTTATTCTTAAAACCTCCTGAAAACCTACGTGGTTTTATGTTTTCTAGAGGTTTCCCAACGTTTCGGATAAATACATCGGTGATAATAAGTTTCCCTATGGCATTTGGATAATATCTACAGTCAAAAACGTTTTTCAAACGTTTTATTTTTAAAACCTTTTAAAACCAGCACTGTTTCGGTTTTATAGATGTTTCCCAAGGTTTCAGATAAATACATCGAGAATAATAAGTTTTTCTATGGTATTTAGACAACACATCCACTATACCTACAATCAAAAATGTTTTTTAAAGGTTTTAATTTAAAACCTTTTATAGAGCTTTCCCAAGGATTCGGATAAATACATCGATGATAATAAGTTTTTCCATGCTATTCAGAAAATACTTCCTTTATGCCTCAATCAAAAATGGTTTTATTTAGGTTTTATTTTTAAAACATCAGAAACCTCCCTTACTAAAATTTATATTTCTAATAATGATAATACATTTCTAAACTTGTACCTGACTAACTTAGAGTAGGTTTTTAATAATAAAATTATCTTCTACATCTAAGAAAAATTTAAATATTTTAGATTTCAATTAAAAATTAAAATAATAATAATAATAATAATAATAATAATAATAATAATAACAATCTAAATTTAAAAATATATTTGATAATTACATAAATAAGATATTTTTTAATAAATAAATTACAAAACAATTAAATTAAAACACAATAAATCTTATATTTCATATATGTATCTGAAAAACTATATTTAAATTTATTTTATAAGTCTTTCGTTAATGAAAAGATGTGTCAAATTAAATTCACTAACAAAAGAGATCATGTAAAGATATTGATGTAAAATATTAAAAAAAAAAAAAAAAAAATGCATTAAAAAAAATCACTTTTTTTTTTTTTTTTTTTTCGGGGGGGGGGGGGATTGTGGGTAATAACTGAATGAACTTATTTCTTGAATACTTCCTTTTAAATTCTAATCTTTTAAATATTTAGAAGTAAACACCTATAACGTAAGTAATAAATAATAATAATAATAATAAAGTAGAGAGCTTATGATTAAAGTTATGAATAAATGGTAAATTAAAATTTACAGAAGGAATTTTACAGCATAGGTTTATCATATTAGTGATTGCTTACAATGTATTCCCAAAACTTTTTAAATGGTACGGGGAGAGAAAATGAAAATAAATTAATTAAAAAATAAAATAAATTAAGAATTCTGCCAAAGGAAGAATTTAGTTTAGCACGGAGGACTATTAATTTCAATATGTAAAAATTTTATTTTTGTTCTTATTTTTTAATATTATTTTTTATCTCATTTTTTTTTTACAGTAAAACTGGGACACGTACTTTTTAAAATGACTGAAATGAAATAAAATGAAGTGTTGCCACCTAAATTTCATACTTTAGTTAATTAAAAAAATAAACTAAAATAAAGAAATATAAATAATTGTTGCGTCGAAAAACATTTTGTACCCCTCAGATTAAGAAAAATCGCCTCTTTCGTTTGGTACTGAATTTGTACCGAGCCACGTACTTTTTAAAATGACAGAAATGAATTAAAACGAAGTGTTGCCACCTAACTTTCATACTTTAGTTAATCTAAAAAGAAAATTGATTGTCATGTCGAAAAACTGTTTGTTCCTCTGGATTCAGAGAAATCGCCCCTTTCATTCGGTACCGAATTTTTAACGATAGGACAGATATTTCTAATTTATTTTGGTGTTACAAAAAACTGGTCTATAAAAATTCCGGTAAGCGGAAAAAAAGTACCCGGAAAAAAAGTCCCCGGAAAAACAGTCACGGAAAAAAAGTCTCCGGAAAAAATGTTCCCCGGAAAAAAAGTCCCCGGAAAAAAAGTCCCCAGGAAAAAAAGTCCCCGGAAAGAAAGTCCCCGGAAATTTATTTCGGTCGTCTTCATAAATGAAATACAACTTTTTAATAACTTTTAGTGACATTATGTTTCTTTTATTTTTAAAACTGTTTTTTTTTTTTCCTTTTAATTAATTCTTTTTCTATTTAATTATGTATATATGGATTCTTTTCAAACATACCGCAGGGAAAAATGAAAAATTCAGTATTCTACTATATGTTAGAAGTATAAGTTCCGTTAGTAAATAAAATAAAATAAAAATAAAATACAATAAGAAACAAGAATAAAAAATTATGCAGTACTCATTAATTATTTACATCTTTCAACTGTAGATGATCGTTGTTTAATAGACCTTTAAATGTTCTTTGCATATCTTATCACACAACGAGCAGACAGAAGAACAGAAAGTCAGAGAGATAGAGTAATTGAATTCGTAATCGCTTTTAAACGTTTTTGGAAAATGTTAAAAATTCTTGACTTAAAAAAAATGCAGCCGTAATAGATCTGTATATTTTTTGTGTAGTTCTGTAAGTCTGATTGCGAATCATAATATGTTCTATAAAAACATTTTCTTAGCATATTATCAACAAATACCAACTTCATTATTACTTTTGCAGTAGAAATTTATCTGAATGTGATAAAAAATGTCGCTCATAAAACGCAATGCATTGACATTTTTGTGGATGTCCCTGTACACAAACCAGTTGTGCAAAGCCTATGAAATCCATTTCAAATAGAGAATATTCCATACTTGACTTTAATAGCATCATTCATTTTTAAGAAATTCTGTAAATATTTACGGGAGCTGACAGAGGGACAGTCGGGCAAACAGTTACAATAATTCAAATCATAGTTACACTTAAAAATTGTTAAAAAGTGTCAAAAACACTCAATGAACGATAATGCACTTAACATTTTTCCAATTATAGCCCTTATGTAACTGAATATTTTTCTGTGACCCTAAAAATCTTAACGCTACTAATAATGTATTCACCAAAATGCATTCTTTTGTGCGTATGAATAACATATTTAATTTCATTAAGATTTATGCAAAAAGGAATAAGATTTATTCAACCATATTTAAAGGTATTTAAATATACTATTCCATAGAAATACCTCTCATAGAACACAATACTTTGGAATACTTTTGGGTGTACCTGTATACAAACAAGTGATGGTGTTTATTCCATTTTCAATAAGGAATATCTGATAGTAAACTCGAATAACATATATCAGTTTCAAGAAATTCCATAAATATTTCCTGGAGTAGAGCTCGGGCAGACAAGTAGACAAACCGAAGTCATTAATACTTTTCAACTTTGTTAAGTGTTAAGTGCAAAAATTATGTATACTTCATCAGGATCATAAGTTGATCTATTGTATATGCAAATATAGATAAATTAACTCGTCATTATTTAGTAAAAGAAAAACTATGAAACCTGAGAATGAAATCTAACTCAAAATAATATTTAAATGCGAACGTAAATTTTAATAACTGGACGTCCGAAATTCTTTTGTAATCAAAGTGATATATACATATCGAAAAAAAAGAGGGGGCACTTACGAATTACGAAACATGCATTAAAAGACAAAAAGATTATATTACTGGCAGAAACCAAGCATTTCAGTTTCCTTTCACTCACCTGTCAATTGTGATATATTTTTTTTTTTTCTTTTTTATAAGAAGTCTGTGTGTGAAAGAGGGGGCTGTCAGAGGGGTATTCGCTATGCAATATGATAAAACTTTAATTATTTTTATTTTAGTCAGAAAGTTTTCTTTTTCTTTTTCTTTTTTTTTTTTTTTTTTTTTTTTTTTTAATCTTTTGTGACCAAATAAAAAAAGTAAGATATTTATATCCTTTCTAATGTCTTTTTTATTGTTAAAGATTTGTGATGATTTTAACGAACTACCTACAATCATTTCTAGAGTAGAGTAGAACGTAGAGTTTGAAAATTAGATACAGCACAGAGTGATCAAATTTTATTTAGAAGTAGCTGAAGATCAGGGAGGAAGATTATTATTCCCCCCCCCCCCCCCCTAAAGAAAAAAAACTTTAAAACACATCCATCTTTAACGAATGTGTGTTTGTATGTAAATATCGGACTGAGTTATCAACAGTTTCTTAATGTTAAAAATTTAAAAAAAAAATTGTTATTTACATATATCTCCTTATTAAACGCCCCACCAGCGGCCAAGTGATTCTGCGATTAAAATGTTATAGACGGAAAGTGCCGGGTTCGCTCGTCGACCTAGCTGCTCGAAGGTCTCCGCGGTATTCTCCAAAACTCGCGTAAATACGAGCTATGACCGTAATAAAGACCAACATGGAGGGCACATCACCTCGTGCTTAATCTTTACCCCAGCAGGACCACCATCTTATTAAACAGTGGCCGAAATGTTTTACATGCAAAACTGGTAGACGGGAAGTGCCGGACTAGATACCAGGTCGCGCTCTTCGATTTAATTGCAAGAATGTTTCCGTGGTTTTCGCTGAAACTCACATAAACACGGGCTAGGACCCCTCAGAAAGACCCTGCAGAGGGCACACCACCCAGACCTAGGACCCTCGTATAGTTAATCAAACTAAATCTTCACACCAGCATCACCAACCTCCACTTTATTAACAGTGGCCGGGGGTTTCCGCGCTCAAATCTGGTAGACAGGATGTGCCAGGTTTGAATCGAGGTTACGCCTGTCGAAGTCATTCGTATTTTCTGTGTTTTTTCTCCGAAAATTCCGTAAATATGGGCTAGGAAACCCTTCGAAAAACCCTCACGATGTCCCAAGTGTAGCTATTAGGCTTTAATTCAAGCACCAACACTTTATTAAAAATTTATGTGTGATGTACGAATTAAGGCCGACTGTCTACATGATAAACCTGGGGAGGTCTTTCTAAAATGTCCCAGTATTCAAGCGATAAACTCCGAACGGCTAAGCCGACGAGGACGACCTGGATTTTCATTTGGCACCTCCTGCCTCTCCTAAAACATGTAGAATAATATATATGTATATTTACATATTTTTTATTGAAAATATGTTAGTGAAAAAAAGATAATGTGCGTGATTGACCATAAATTAAAATAATAATAATAATAATAATAATAATAATAATCAGATACATTTATACTTACTATTATTTTTTTAAGAATACCCCTCCCTCTTTTTTTTTTTTTTTTTTTCGTTTTAAGATATTTGTAACATTAAGCCATACATTATTATTTTTTATTATTATTATTATTTTAAACTGCATCAATCCTTAATGAATTTCCATTTGCATGTCTAAGTGATGAGTAAAATTTTTAATTCCATATGCGACTTCTAAAACTATAGAGATTTGGGAAGTACCATAAGCAGAAATACTTCAAAGAAATGGGTCCACCAGCGGCTGAGCGGTTCTGCGCTCAAAGCTGGTAGACGTGAGGTGCCGGGTTCTATCCCAGGTTGTGCTCGTCGGCCTAGTCGTTCGGAATTCGCCGTGGTTTTCTCCGAAACTTGCGAAATACGGGCTAGAATCCCTTAGAAAGACCCCCCACGGAGGGCACTCCCCCTCAGGCCCAGGACCTACAGCAGTTAATCGGCCTTATTCCCAAAAATCCTTCAAAGAAATGTATGCAATATTTCTAAGAGGAATTTTAATTGTGGGATAGCATTTAGATAAATGTAGCTTCTTCTATTTTTATTTTTTGTTAATCGCGGCACGGTATACATTGCAAACAAGTAAATATATGGATTGTTCTGACATGAGGAGGAGTTCCCTCTGTGGGCTTTTTCTAAGGGGTCCTAGCTCAAATTCACGCAAGTTTCTGAGAAAATCACGGAAAACGGCGAACGGCTAGGACAACGAGTGCTACTGGGATCGAACCCACGCAATAAATGGATTGAACTCTTCTCATACTAAGCCAGGTCATGTCTGAAAACGAAGGTGATCTGGACTCGCATTTGGCACCTTCCCCTTGTCCTAAAATATGTATATATATATATATATATATATATATATATATTATTGTAAATGTTAGTGGAAAGAGCTACAGGAAAAATTATCGTTCACTGGTAATTAGCAATAAAGCTGGTAAGATTACGGTAGAAATTTGGTTTTCTTGAAAATCGCTGTAATGATTTATATACATGTATAAATATAGTGTTATTTTTTTTTTTTTCTTTATTTTTTTTTTTTTGGATGAAAAAAAAAATCTGATTATTAGAAAATAGATTTAAATATTAGCAGTCACTGGTGTCCCGTGCTTTTCCTGGAACAAAACCTAGCAGAAACCCTGTTTTTTAGGAAATTGCTAGATTTAGGGATTTGAGATGATAATTCGTTTTGAATTTGTTTTATGTCCAGGAAAATTAGATTTCACTGGTAGCCCGCACTCCATCCGAGACAAAAAAAATATCACATGGCCTTTATTATCACATTTTCGAAAACGAATCCCTATATTACGCTACGAATAATTTTTACAACGGAACTAAGTAAACAGTCAATCAGGTACTGAATATAAAAAGAGAAAATCCTGGTACAGGTTATTAAAATGCTGTACATTAAGGTTTAATTAAAACAGTGCTTTACGCTAAATATTTCGTTATTTAATAAATAATAATAATATCAATAATAATAAGCTGCTGATTTCACAAGTAATTGTCATTATATTATTCTAATAATTTATCTCTTTTATCATAAGATTCCTATGAAAAACTAGTATGTTGTGGCCACCACGAGACTTTCTTCTATATTTTCCTATACAAATTCACTCAATAACAACAACAATAATAATAATAATAATAATAATAAAGTGGGACTTTGACAAAATTTTGGGTAAAATGTGAAAATTATTCTAAGTTTGTCAAAACACGGAAACCGTGGGACTTTGACAAAATTGGGGGAAAATGCAAAAATTTGTTTAAGTTTGTCAGAACACGGAAACCGTGGGAGTTTGATAGAATTAAGGGGAGAGAAAAAAAAAAAGTGGGACTTTGACAAAATTTTGTGTAAAATGTGAAAATTTGTTAAAGTTTGTCAAAACTCGGAAACCGTGGGACTTTGACAAAATTAGGGGAAAAATGCAAAAATATGTTAAAATTTGTCAATACACGTGAAACCGTAGGACTTTGACAAAATTAGGGGAAAAAAGCAAAAATTAGTTTAAGTTTGTCAGAACACGGAAACCGTGGGAGTTTGATAAAATTATGGGGAGAGAAAAAAAAAAAAAAAAAAAAAGATTTTTTTCTAAGTTTTTTTTTGTAAATAGTAAAAAAAATCAATAACTTAGTTTTAAATTATTACAGATTTATAATTCAACCATTCGTTTTAAAATTACTGACGAGACCTTTCGAAAGATAACCATCTTGAAAATTTTTGCCCTATATCACCCTGTTAAAAATTTAGAAAAAGCGGGATGGCAACGCAACCTGTAAGACGATTTTTACCAAAAGATGTTAGGCACTAATTTATGTCACGGTGCAACTACATACTAATTTGTATGAAATTCTGTGCAGTAGTTCCAGAGATACAGTTGCCACAAAATTTTGTCACACACACACACACAGACAGACAGACATTTTCTAAAAATGGTAAAATCGTGTTCTACAGCTCTCAAAACGTGTAAATCCATTAAAAACCCGAAATCGAAAATTTTTACGAATCCAATATTTTCTTCTATTGAAGATAGAAGAAAGTAAAAAAAATCGTCATCTAATAGAGATAATTAAAGTTAAAAAAAAAAAAAAAAAAGATTATTATTATTCGAAGTTCTGTTCAGCCGAGCAATACTTAAACTGATTTTACAAATTTTCACCATCACTTCTAGAATATTTTTCATTATTTGTAACTATTACTTACTTTTCATGAAAATCGCAATGAACGAATTTCTTTTAAATTAAGTTTTAATTATTAAAATATAATGAGAAAAAGTTGTCTTTAATATTAGGGAATACCGTATTTCAAACAGAAAAACTAAAAGCAACTGTGCGTTTCAACTTTCTTAGAAGGTAAATATGTATAATTTTCATTTTTTATGACTATAACATTTAATCTCTTTTCAGTATATATAAAAAAAAAAAAAATAAAAATAAAAATAATAATAATAAGCATCAATTATCCTTTCATATATATTGTGAAAAAATAATTAGAAGCTTTGTGAGAGAAAATTAAATCAGTCCAATAGAAGAGGTATATCCTATATCAGTAAAAAATATTTCATTTTATTTTTGTCTTAATCTTTTAAATATTACCTTTTTATATGCATCTAAACATCTTTGTGCCGAGTTTTCATAGAATAAAAAGACACACTCTCTTTTTTACCACCTGCAGAAAACGCAAAGGATCTTCCTATGTTATGTTCCGTATAAAATAAAATTCTTTTCAAAATACCGATCATGAACTTTAATGCATCAGAAATTTTTTTTTGCAAGTCCCTCTACACACATTAGTTGCGAAAATTATACAATTTTCAACAGAGAATATCGATATGCCATAGAAAACTAGAATTAGGTATACCAGCTCCATGCCCTTCAATAAATATTATCGGGAAAATAAAATCTTGATCACAGAGGTTAACAGACAAACAGAAAGACAAAACGAAGCCATACTCATTATTAGATATTCTTAGAAGCTTTAAAACGCATTTTTATTTATTTTTTTAAATGGATTTTTTCTGGGGACTTTTTTTCCGGGGACATTTTTTCCTAGGGACTTTTTTTCCGGGGACGTTCTTTCCTGGGGACTTTTTTTCCGACATTCCCCAGAATAGGTTTGCCCCGGTGCTCCAAGTAGTCTAAGTCGGGCCCTGAACTGAATACATTTTAGAAATGTACGGTGTTTTCAATACATTTTTTTACAGAGAATCTTTTAAAAAATACATCTGAATGGGCTCTTCCCACCTGACGTCAGAGGTCACATAATAGAGGAAAAACAAATAGCAGTCGAGGTCTTGTTTATCTATAACGATTGCTGAAATAACATATTTCCTATTCTTATTTTTGATCAATCGTATTTAATCTGTGTTATTTTTTTATACATCCTCATTTTTAATCCATTTTATGACATTATTCATCATCTTTTGTTCGCTGTATACATTTACAATCACCATTTAGTTTATATTTGTTATTGATATCAAATCAAATTGATATTGAAATCAAATCATAGTATAAAAATAATCAACGAAAGAAAAAAAAGGGAGAGAGAGAGACAGATCAATACAGTGCAACAATCTAAACCTATATATTTCCTGCCTTTTATAAATACCTATATTTTTTCAGCCTAAAGAGATTTTACCTTAAAAATTTTCAAGTCAATGATCAAAATTTTATTCATTGCCATTTTACTTATGTATTAGGAAAAAAAAAAAAAAAAGAACTAAAGTACATATTATTAAAAAAAAAAAAAAAAAAACTATTTTTATTATTATTTTATGCTTGAATATAATGCATGCATAGCAAGAATTTCGTTTTAGATATTTTCTCAAGGCAAGGCACTTAGAAAGTTAAGCAGCAGTATTTTAAACCATATATATATATATATATATATATATATATATATATATATATATATATATATATATATATATATATATATATGTATATATATGCTTCATATTTTTACATTATTCTCTATCTTAGATTATTTTAAATTACAAATAATAGACCAAATGACTTTCCCATGATATTTTTACTTTTATTAATAAAAGAGTGTTCTATTAAAGTACAATTTCGCTTATTATTCTGAATGACATAATCTGAGGGAAATTTTGTAAAAAAGTAGCCCAACCTCCTGCCCCCAAAAGCCTCTCCTGACACTTATTTACATTAGCAAAGATCCATTCTGTTCTTGCATTTATAGGAATATAACCTATCACTCAAGATCAATTTGCAGATACAAAGTATGGAAGCTTTTCCGAACATGGCATTGTTGGGGGGAGGGAGGTAGCTGATAACAGCATTGTGATATTACAATGGTAATTGTCCGATTCCTAATTCCCTTAAGAAAGATGACCACCTGCAGGAGATAACAGTTTCATGGGAAACAGCGTCACACCATTCATACACAACTGAGAGAAGAAAAAACAAGATGAAAAAGGAAAAAAAAAAAAAAGAGAGAAAGAGATGGAGAGACTAAGAGATCAGACGAGAGAAAAGTCAAAATTTCCCACAAAATCCCTAGTTTTCTTAAAATTTTCCCTTTTTCCCACAAAGCTCTATTTTCCCCTCGAATGAGGGAAATTTCCCTCAAGTTACCATCACTGACAGTTACACTACAACATACAAAAATCGATTCTTGCAGTTGAAAATAAATAAACACATAAAGTGTTTTTAAAAAAATATTGAATTTACGAGTAGAACTATTCTACTGTTTACAATTTTTTATATTAAATATTAACATTTTTGTTCTTCCCCCACATTCAGATGTCCGAGTTAAGGATCCTTAACTAAAGATCTTTAAAAAGATGCATTTGCATTGGTCAATCGAAATGTAAACAATTTTTATTTCCGACTTTCCTTAAAATAGCAATGAGGGTTATTGTTATTCACCGTTGGCAACATTTGTGTGGAAGTCACGTGATAGTGGTTTTCCTTAATTTGTTTACGCTGCGAATGTGAAGTAAAAGAAAGCAACATGCCAAAAAACTGTGCATCTTTTAGATGCACAAATAATTCAAGCAAAGAAACATGCAAGCAGAAACGTGTAAGTTTTCATGTATTTCCTTTAAATTCGTCTGGTTTATTAAAAGAATGGCTTATCAAACGGAAATGAGAAAATTTTACACCATCTAAAGATAGCGTATTATGTTCAGAGCATTTTACCGAAAGTGACTTTACTTACAAAAATTTTATAGAGAGAAGACTTCTGAAAAGTGATGCTGTACCGTCTATATTTAGTTTTAAGTTAGTTACACCTAGAACTCCTTCAATAAAATAGGATACACCTATACTGACCAAACGTCCCCATTTTCTGGGGACAAAAAGGGGACGCCTTTGTTTTTTAAGGCATTTTTCATAATTGGATAATTGGATTGCATAATTGGATAATTGTAGCAATTTTTAATGCTTCTCTCTTATAAAGGTATTTTGATCTAGTCAGCCTAGTTACACCACACTTTCAAAAAACAAAATTCAATTTTCATTAGATGAAAGAAAATAAAATAAAGTTTCACGACATAGAATTCATATCGAAAGAGCTATTGGGCGCATTAAATTACTTAAACTTTTAGACTGCACCATACCATATACTATGTTACCCTCCATAAGTCAATTAATTTATATATCAGCATGTTTAGTTAATTTTGAAACCCGTATTTTATAATTTAAATTGTAATGAAAAAATAAGAAAATAGGGAATTTTTTACGTCATTTCTTACAATAAATTTCCTATATGCTTCAATGTTACTGCAAAATTAATGTTATACTTTCCTTTCTTTCTTTTTTCTTTTTTTTCATTTTGTGCATACCAGATACAGTAACCCACACAGCACATACGTCCAAATTTTGTTCATTTCTCGTCTCGTACGTTCAAAACACGTCCCTCCAGAGAACTGACATCCCATTTTTGTCACATGCTCACATAAATTGAACCATCATGTTGAAAGTATGTGTCGTGAGTAACCAAATTTGGACATACATAATTAGAAAAATACAGTCGGCTGCAAAATTATTCGAGCACTAGCAATAATCCTTGCCAAAAAAAAGTACACTTAATACAGCTTTGTTAAATAAATCCTTGTCGAGTCATGTTCTTAATCAGTCTAAGAACATGATTCGACAAGGATTTACTTAGCAAAACAGTCTTAAGTGTACTTTATAAACATAGGAATTATTGGCTAGTGCTCGAATAATTTTGCAGCCGACTGTATCTTGGACGTAATGTGTTCCACAATTGAGCGAATGAAGTGTCCTTTTACGTTGAATTCAACAAGCATGCAGCGTACTTTTTACTAAAATGGAACGAGCAACTGAGCATGCGCATTCTCACTCAACATAACAACCTGCCATTCTCTCGCTTCCTCTTGTTGTCTGTCGCCGCCATATTTTTACGGCTGATTAGAAAGAGAATAGTATTTGAAATTGAAAATAATTATCATGTAAGTATCTAGAATCGTTTAATTTTATTTTCATTTCTGATATTTGACTTTAGTGTAATAATGCATATTATCCCTGAAAAGATTTATTATTGTTAAAATTTAATTTCATGGGAAGTTATAGTTTTTGCTCATTTGTTATCCAGGTGATATGTGAATCAAATGTAAAAGAATTGAAGGCTTCTGGCCTAAATAGTTTGTTATTTTGTTTTTAGCGATCCACTTAGATATAGCTCGAACTGTTTTATTTAATCTTATAATTAACCTTACTTTTGTTATAATTTAGTATGTTGGTTATACTACAACTATATTGATTTA